>OY728126.1:2034639794-2035889794 GCA_963277665.1 Viscum album
AAAATAGATGAAAAAAATATGATTTGAAATTACCACTTTAAAAGGGGTTTTATTTTTTATATTTAGAGTTTTCATCAAAGCCAGTCTCTTTATTGTTTTATTTTTATTCACATTCTCCAACCTCTCCAGCCTCTTCAGTCTCTTCAAATTTTTGTAGGTATTTTCAAAGGAGTGTTAAGACTCAATCAATTTATAAATTTTCATAAAATAAAGAGTGAATTAGAGCTTCCATTTCATAGATATAAGATCAAAACTCTACAAAATGTATATCAAATTAGATTTACTCATAGGATATTGCATATCTTATCTCTCAGATATCAATCCCAATACATATTATAGACCATAAAATCATTTGGAATGATCACTCATCATGGTATCAAATTTTCAACATGTTAATGGGATTACCATAACACCTTGAAAATATTCATGTATCCTCAAACAATTTCAAAGATTCTAATCCTCAATAATTATTTTCCTAGATAAAGTCCTTCTGCATTACGACTATTGTTACCTATTTCATTTGATCACTCACTAAATCTAATTATTTCAACAAAAGGTGACCCACTTACCCAAATTATTAATTTATACAACAATTTTTTATTAAGACCTCATCTAAATCTTATAATATGTGGAAAATATTTTGGTTGAGGTATCAACTGAAAGTGGGGTCACCTGTACATGTGTGTCCTTTATAACCAATATTAACTCAAATTTGAATATGATCATCAAATTTTATTCATGATTGAATCCATAATATGGTGTTTTGATGGAATTTTATAGGTAGTATAAATGGAATGAAAACCTTTATAGATCATAGGGGTCACATATGATATCACTATTAATGTGTTCCACCAATACTCCATCACAAAATATGATTATTTAGGAGAAATAATTACATGGGGAATTGATATATAATTATAAAATCCATACCCCTTGAGATGTGTTGACACCCATTCCTAAAATATTTAGACCAGACCACATAGCCTTTATATAGACCATCCTTAGTGGTTGTGACACAACACATGAAAATTTTTTCTATGGAAGGCATAATCTAGTTGATCAATTTCCTTCACTCTAGTTATGATATTATAAATAATGTTCTTAGTTAGAATAAAATATGTTAATATCTTATAGAAAGTAACCATCTACTCATGAAAATTATGGTAATAACTTTCAAATTGAGATGTGGCATTACTCTAGGTTGAGGCTAGTGGCCCCACTCCATGTATAGTACATATTCTAATGTTTTTAGTAGAAATTCTTGAGATAATAGTACATAGGTTATAATATGTCTTCGGCCTTATCACCTCAATCTTTAACCCATGAGGTTCCAAGAAAATTTTGCCCCATTTACTGAATATGTTGTCTATCCATAGATGGACTTCCTTGATCATTTTATCCTTAATGGACATCAGCGTCACTTTGGTTAGAATTTGAGTTATCTTAGTAGAATCACAGATATGGGAATATATATGGAACTCATTATGTAGATATATTAAAATTTGGATATCTATAACATTATAAAAAACATACATGATAATGCATACTGTTTTTTGTACTAGGTAAAAACTATTAGTCTATAAGAACTAATGGTTGATGAGTTCAGGGATCATATTAGATTGTTGTTAGGGAAATAAAAACAATTTCCAAACAACTTTATATAACTTAGAAACTTTGATTTATTTAAAAAAATATCCCTAGAAAGCCTAATAATTCCTAGTTAATTCATCTATAAATTTTCCTTCAGTGTGAAGATCTCAACTCATAATTCATCCTTTTGATTTTTCTATTATAGAATAATGAATGATTAATGGATAAATTATAATTTTTAGATCATGAATTTAAGGTTTATATTCATATTAATTAGATAAGTCAATAATTTATATGCCACTATATCATTTTTATCACTATTATATTTCCCATTGAAAGTTTTATTCTCTTGGTTATAGTCTAGTGTATATATAAACCACAAAAAATATATTTTTTAAATAAAAATTTGAATTAGGTCATCATTAAAAAGTTATAACACATACACTGATAATCTATTTTATATTGAGAAGCTTTAAATTTATGATTCAAGAAGACCTACAAGTGTTCTTTGGTGGGTAGAAAATAATCAATGTATGTTTGATTCAATATTGAAAACCATTGATTTTTTTGTCAGTATAATCACAGATATTTTGGTGGGATGATCTTATATCCATGTAAAATAATAAAATAAAATAATGGAATAATTTTACTAATTATAAAAAATAAGGGAAAAAATTTCTCTATAATTTTATAATGTTTAAATTTTCAGATAAGTCTATATTTCATGAATTCATGACTGATATACACCATTATACGTGTATAACTTGTACAAAAACTGATGAGGTAATGTCAATGAGTTAAATTTATAAAATAGTGTTAAAAAATAGAGTTTTAAAAGTCATTTTTCATAAAAATATAGAACATACATTAATGATTTTGAAAGGGATTGTAGGTTATCCCTTGAGTACTAACCTTCTATATATTAGGATAAAATAGATCATTAAAATTACTTTTATGTGTAAAGTAATGATAATATAAAAATTATATTCATTTTACCAGAAAATTAGATTCTTTTTATCCCAAATTAATCTTATTCAAAGGGTGGAATTTATAGACACTGAAAGGTTTTTAAGACAAGAATATCAAGATTATGCTTATAAATTTTTTAACTCGAAGGTGTTTTACACAATTACAATCTATTTCATGAGGCACATAACTCATAAGACTTGTTTTAACATATAAAACATTACCATGATCCCTATTTTAGAGGTTCCATAGAATTCACATGCTTGGGAATTATAGAATTTATACTTATAAGTAGGCCGACTGAAATAAAATTCATTAGAGAATTGAACAAAAACATAAAAAAGGCACTAACTTCCATGAGTATATAGTTGTAAAAAACCCAATAAAAAACTATACAGATTCTAAGGTTCAATTAACTCTTAATTAATTTAGCAGAAGACATTAGAAATAATAAATCCCAAGAACTCCATTCTATGATATCAAAAAACATGTTAACTAAAAATAAATAATGTGTACCTCACACCAAAGATAACTGATGTTGTTTCCTTAAATCTATGATATATAAATTGACTTAGAAAATCCAAAAAACTCTCACCTCCAATGTGTATCCATGTATTTGCTGAAACACCCAATACTTGGGCAGTATTACCCTCACTTCCATGATGTGCTAGTATGTATTTGGAGTTAAGGAAGGTGGAGGTAGAGAGACTTAGAAAGAAGTAAGAATCAACAGAAGTCATGGGGACACCCAGTTATACATCTCAAAGGATAATATCTCCTTCATATAGGTCTCAAGACATTCCCTAGTTCTTTTGGGAATTTACTCATATTTTTATAACGTATGAGTAAATGGATTATGGTTACAAGACATTGCAACCTATTAGACAATTAAATTCTCATAATTTTTCATATTATAAAATGTATAATGAATAATAATATCCATGAATGGAAGATTTTCAAATGTATTAAATAAAATTCATATTTCATTAATCAATCATATAAAACTATGATTCATATAATACAATGCAACATATTAGAACATTTATGAAGGTCATACAATATAGATATATCACTCGATATAACATGGATAAGGCAATGGTGTAATATCATATATTTCCACATAATATATTCCTAATGAGAAATAATACAATATTAATTTTATTTTGAGCATGTCATACTATAAAATATTAGTATATCACATCTTATGATATACTATTAATGAATTACATGCATATAATATTTAGGAAATATCTCCTTCAGTCATCCATTTTCACTAAAGACTTGTGGAATTTATGTTATTTCACTTTATATTTTATCATATAAAATAACTTGTAAAACTATATCCAAAACTCTTTTTAATATATACAAAATAATTTTGTAAAGGTATCATTAAATTCACCATGTATCAAAACATATGCAATAATTTTTTGAATGTATATCTAAAACTCATTTTAGATAAACTCTAAATAACTTTGAAAGGATTTATTTGAGTTTTAAAAAACTAAATCCCCATTAAATCAACTAGAAAATGTGACCTTGTAGCTTTCATAGTTTTCAAAATATATATTAATTCTTGAATTCATATATTTAAGTAAAGAGAGGCCTTTGGAAAAGCATTGGTGCTACTCAAGATACTAAGGGATATAGTTTGATCTCTATCAAACACATGTATCTCTATAGTTGTGTCCACCGGATGCATCATATGCAAGAATGCATAATCATTTAATCACTTTGTCTAATAAAACAAGTGACTATGTGACATATTATAATGACCCGAACTTTTTGAATAATAATTTCTTGAAAATGTATGTTATATTATTTTGTACTCAACAAAACTATATCCCTTTATTAATGAAGTGATTATAATTGAAATGGGACCATTGGGTTTCGACTGTTATATGACTATTGGTCAATATGACTATTTATAACTATAATATTAACATTAAAATTAGTGATTATAAATATAAATGATAATGTTTATTATTGTATAAAGAAGAGTCGATGGACTCGTCTAGTAGACTCGGGCCAAATGAATCCCATTTGTCAGAGCATGGGAAGGAGGTGACGTCGCTGGGCTTCACTCTGGAACAAGCTGAATCCAAACTTCAACATGTTAAGCTTGAACAAAATTGCTTATGGGAGAAGTTCAAGTTGATAGAAATCGCCACTCTGAGAATGTTTTCTGAGCCACCCCAAGATTCTATCACCATTTCACTCCTTACTCTTAGGTCCTATGCGGGCTTTATAAGATGTTATGTAATGAGGCCTTATTTAATTTGTGTAATCCATTGGTATAAATAAAATTATTATTTCATAATTTCTATTTTAAGAATAGGTTTAATTAAGAAAAATTTTATAAATTATTTTTCAAAGTAAAAAATTTACTTTTTTGATATTTCTCATACATAGAGATTTATTATGGTAAAATAAACATCATTTTTGAATTTCAAATGTCAAAATTAATGAATGCTGAATTTTTATAAGTTTCCTAAGAAGTTTCAATTTGATGAATAGTGTTTTTTTATTAATATTATTTGATTAATAATGTTTTTTTATGAATGGTAAAAAATATATTTTTATTAAATAACTTTTTCTGGGAAATGATTTTTGAAAATCAGACATACATGGTTGTAATCAGGGTTAAAAATGTGGTTCAATAAGATCAAAATAATTTTTTGGTGAATAGTAAATTTACCCTTTGGAATATTAATTTTACCCTTATGAACTGAAATTTTACCAATGGAATAGTTTCCTCACCTAACAAAGTATAAATATGTTTTAGTCATCTTTGGTGGTAATGTGATATAATTATATCATAGTATAATTAAATACATGCTTTAGAAATTATTAGTTAAGTATTAGTATTTTATTTATTTTAAAATGAAATTATTTGTAAAATGGATTTCACTTTTGAATTATACAAATCGAAAAATGGTTAGGGTGAATTTTTGGGATTTTTCTGAAACAGTTGATTTTTTGGTGAATATTAAAAAACAGTTTTGAGTTTTCGGTAAGTTTAATGACATCATAACTATGTCATAATGATGTAATTAGTAATATAAGATGTTGGTAGACTCTTATATATTAATATATAATATGAGGTGTCCCAAGTGTGAAATACCATAGGCAAATACCATGGTTAAGCCCATGGTTTTGCAAATACCACTAATGAGGTCTCCTTTGAAATTAATAAAATATCCCCTCACTTTTGCGATAAATACCCACCCATTCCTTCATTTTCATTCATTCGAAAATTATTATCCCCAAATTTCGAGTTTTATTACCTCCCAAGGAGTCCTCCCAAGGTTCCCTAAATCCACCAAGGTCCCCATCTTAGAGTTTTAGAAGTTACTATTCAAGGTAAGGGAACCTTTCACCCTCCTCTTTTAGTCAAAGACTTCTTTCATGTTATGTCATTTAATTTTCATTTTCAAAAGATGGGTTATTTTATTCTATATACGTATTTATATCCATTTTAAATACAAATTATGATAGACCATTTTATCTCTCAATAACTATTTTTGTGAATTTTTAAGTGATGTCGTTAGGCTGTTGAATTTTCGTAAGAGAATTATCCACTTCTTTTTTCCATTAAAGTTCCCTTTTATGAGGTATATCCTTCAAGTTTCCATACCATGTTATTATTTACATTTTATTATTTCCCTATACTATAATATGAGTCATTTATGATGTTATACCCCTATCACCTCTCTTTTTAATGTTTTCTAAAACCATGTTGCATATGAATTATGCTGTAGAATTTTCATCTCAAAATCTCTCTTTTTTTCTCAAGGAATTATCTTATTTTATTTATTTGAATACCCAAATCTATTTCATTTCTAGAGGTATTCACCAAGACATAAAAATTATATATTTTATTCTATAATTGACACACATAAAACCTTTATCCCCTTTATGTGGGTTATAAATGACATAATGATCTCGTTTTTAAGCACTTGTTAAAACGTAAGGATTTTGATATGAATCCCATTTATTTTATTATCTTTGGGTTATTTATGAAATGTTTGATTGTGATATATATGGATCACATTAAAATAAATACATATTATGGGTTCACCCTGATAGCACTCTAATGTATAGGGTAAAGAAATTAATCTCTAGAGATGACAATTTGTACAATACCTTGGTGAATAACCTTGGTAATTTTTATGACCCCTTAAGGATGGACCTTGGTGATATGTTCATGAATGTATAAAATAAATGTTTTAGCCACATATTAAAGTTATGATTCATGTTATTTTTATTATGATATTACTATTTTTCCATTGCTCATGTCTTTATATATTTCATCAGGTTCTTATTGATATTACATGTAAACTGTTTCCCTTGTTTTCCCTTACACGGCCTTCTGCTCACCCTCTCCTTTGATGTATGTTCCCAGGTTATGAGATTTAATAATTGAAATTAGGATGAACCTATTATGAATCCTTACAAGTGGATTAGAATAATTCTTTATGTTTTTATGTATTATGTTCTTGATTTCCAAGAAACTAAACTTAAAAGATCCTATGTTTCTAAAATGTTATGAAATGTTATGTAATAAAAAGGTGGGAATTCCATAGTTGGTATTAGAGGATAGTTCAGTTATTTTTGGAAATTAGGATATGAAAAAATTAGTAAGAACCCTATATAAAATTTATAATACAGGAAAACTTCCTGGTATTTTGGTGAAATATTAAGTAAGTGGTTTCTAAATAAATAAATCTCTATCTAGATATGAACAAGTTGATGTGGCTCTAGCACATATGTATCTAGGTGTAAAATCTGAAAGCACCACTTTGAGCTAGATTTGTATGGGAACTAGTGCATGATAATAGGCCTTACTGCACTGCTGTTTTGACACTATTGGGATATATGTTTGGTTAATCACATGATTTTTATGAATCATTAGGAATGATTTATAGGAAATGTAATTGTTTATATTGAATAACGTATTTAAACATGATGTTTTAAGATGTAAAAACATTTTAGAGCTATAAGATTATTAGATGAAACATGTTTCTCACTAAGGTTTTCTTCTTTTATAAAATGGAAGGAAATGAGAGGAACCATGCAAATGGTGGCTGCAAATGGACCATGTGTTGACGACCCTCTGATGGAAGTTGGAATGGAAGCTTTCATGAGAATGATGAATCAAATGACTCAAGTTATAGGAAATAACCTGAATCAAGATGAGAGACTAATTTCACCAAGAAGGGAACAACATTATGTTGTTTCATTTATTTATAAATGAGTATAAACATTTAGTAGATCTACCGACCCATTGATTGAAAAATAGTGGATAAGCACTATAGAAAAGATCTTTTCTGTTCTTCGTAGTTCTGAACAAGAGAAAGTCACCTTAGTTGTTTACTGCTTAGAGGGAGAAGATGATCATTGGTGGAAACTGATTAAAATCATGAGGCTAATAAGGGAGATTAAATCTATAGAGCAGGAAGAGTTTAGTGGGATCTTCTTCAATAAGTATTTCCCTCGTTCGACGAGAATGAAAATGGAGAAGAAATTTCTCGAGTTGAAGAAGAAGGAGAATGAATATGTTTGAAGCTATGAGATGAACTTCAAAATACATTAATGATACACCTATAACATTTTCATGGATCCTAATGGGAAGTTTGATAGATTCTTCAGTGGACTACTACATCATCTACAGATGAATCTAGTCAAATGAGAAAATGAAAACTATGAGGAAATCGTACGAAGTGCTATTAAAGTTGAGCTTGAGTTCAGAGAGACAATGCTACCGCAAGTCGAATGAAAAAAAGCGATCCTTTAAGCCAAACTTGGAGAGGATATTTGACCAAGTAAGAGGCGGAAATCAAGTTAAACTTTCCACATGCAACAAATTGGTAAGAAGCATTTGGGGAACTGCCTTCTTGGGATTGGGAGGTATTGCAAGTGTGGAAGAGATGGTTATATCACTTGGAATTGTCATAGTGAGGTGAATCCTCAACTTCCCAACACTAGAAACAAAGGGAAGATGGTGAAGGCCCTAACAGAAGTCCAATGCTTCAAGTGTAGAAAACTTGGGAACATTTCCAATCACTATCCTAATCTAAGGGAAGTGGAGGAAAATCACCATAAACCTCAAAAAAGGAAAATGGAGAAAGGTAGTTCTTTTTTATCATGACAGATGAAGTTGAAGATCAAAATGATGTGGTGGTAGGTACTCTTGTTGTTCTCTCAAAGCTAGAAAGTACATTGTTTGATTCTGGTTATAGACATTCCTTTATTTTCTCTAAGTTTGAAAAGAATATAGAATCAATTTCTGAATTGCTAACAGTAGAGTTATCATTCAATACACCTAGAGGTATTATCTAAGAATCAATAGTATTTTAAAACTCTAGTATTTACTTTAGAGAGCACAATCTTATCGCAAATATAGTAGTCATTCCAATGTTCTAATTCAAATTATACTAAGGATGTATTGACTCACAAAGTATAATGTTAAGATCAAATGCACATGCAAGGAAATCTCAGTAGTCTTGAATGGAAGTTATCTTCCAAGGAGAGATATCTCAACCTGATCATCATCTAGAAGAACCTCCTATAGCCTGATTTATAGAGTTGATTAGTGAAGAAGAAGAATAAAATGAGAGTTTAAGGATAGAGAATGTTCCTATAGTTCAAGAATACATTGACATATTTCCTGAGGAGTTACCTGGACCACCGCCAGAAAGAGAGGTAGAGTTCTCTATTGAACTCATGCCTAGTTCCAAGACAATTTCAAAAACCCCATATAGAATGGTGAATGTGGAGCTGGAGGAACTAAAGAAGAAACTCCAAGATCATTTGGAGAGGATTTTTATTCATCCAAGTGTGTCTCCTTGGGGAACACCTATTCTCTTTGTGAAGAAGAAGGATGGAATAATGCAAATATGCATTGATTATAGAGAACTGAATGGGATCACAGTAAAGAACAACTACCCACTTCCCAGAATTGATGATTTATTTGAACATCTTTGTGGGGCTCAGTTCTTCTCTTAGTTTGATCTTCGATTTCATTATCATCAATTGAGGGTGAAGAAATAAGATATTCCAAAAACTACCTTTCAATCAAGATATGGGAATTATTAGTTTATTGTTATGACTTTCAGTTTGACTAATTCTCCAGATATTTTTATGGATTTGATGAATAGAGTCTTTACAAATTACCTTGATAACTTTGTGGTAGTTTTTATTAATGATATTATGATATATTCTAAAAGTCACGGGAAGCATGAGGATCATTTAAGGGTTATTTTGAAAACTCTACAGAAGGAGAGGCTTTTTGGAATGTTCAAAAAATGTGATTTTGGTTACCAAAAGTTTCTTTCTTAGGGAACATTGTAACCAAAAAAGGAATATTAGTTGACCTAAAAAAGACAAAGATTTTGGAGGAGTGGCCTTATCCTAGAACAATAACTGAGATTCAAAGTTTCCTCAGTTTAGAAGGATATTATAGGAGGTTTATGAAAAAAATCATGAATTTATAATCCAATAACCAAGTTAAATCGAAAAGGGTTAAAGTTCATCTAGAAAAAGGAGTGTGAGGATAGTTTTCAAGAGATGAAGAATAGATTGGTTATTTCACCCATGTTAACTCTACCCTCAAGTAGAGAAGAATTCATTATTTTAGCAATGAATCTCTGAAATATCTTTGGGGTGTTCTCATGAAAAATGATAAGGTGATTGATTATTCATTTCTATAGTTGAAGACTCATGAGCAGAACTATCCTACGCATTATTTGGAGCTAGATGCAGTTTTTTTCTCTAAAGATATGGAGACACTATCTTTATGGGGGGGGGGGGGAAGTGTTATATATACACAGACCATAATATTTTGAAGTATATTTTCACAAAAAAGGAATTGTACATGAGATAGAGTAGATGGTTGGAACTTCTTAAAGACTATGATTGTTCAATTCCTTATCATGCTGGAAGATCAAACAATGTCATTGATGCATTAAGTAGAAAAGATCATGTTGTGCTGACAATGATGAGGATGCAAATAGATCCTTTAATTAATGACCTAGTAAAGCTGCACATGGTAATTGTAAAGGAGGGGACATCATTAAACCTATCCCAAATTATTTCTCAACCATCAAGACTAGAGCAGATCAAGAAATCTAAAAAATGATATCCTTTGTTATAGAAGAAGTTTGAGGCTGTGAAGAATGGGAAGTATCATGCATTCAATATTATTTAAGAAGGTGTACTAAAATTTCGTACAAGGTTGTGTGTTTTTCTATTCCAGAAATAAAGAATGAGCTGATGGATGAAGATCATATCTCTACATTATCTATACATCTTAGAATCATGAAAATGTATAGGGAACTTTGTGATCATTTTTGGTGGGATAACATGAAAAGGGATATTGTCGACTTCACTAAGAGGTGGCTGGTGTGTTAGCAAGTGAAGGAAGAGTGACAAATTATTAAAGGGGTATTAAAATCACTACCTATACCAGCCTGGAAGTCAGATAATATCACTATGGAATTTGTCACTGGTCTCCCAAGAACTTCTAAAGGAAACAATTCGATTTGGGTTATAGTGGATCGTCTCACCAATATTTCCCATTTTATCTCTATTCAGTAAGATTCTTCTCTTGATCAACTTTCCAGGATTTACATGATGGATGTTGTAAGTATGCATGGGGTACCACACTCCATCGTATCTGATCATGACAAAAGGTTCATATAAATTTTTTGAATAAGTCTTCAACATGATCTGGGTACCGAATTGAATTTCAGTACAACCTATCACCCCCAAACTGATGGTCAATCTGGAAGGACTACTCAGACACTTGAGGACATGCTGAGAATATGCTCATTGAAATTTAAAGGTGTATGGGATCAACATCTCCCATTAGTGGGGTTCTATTACAACAACAACTTCCACTCAATAATTCAAATGGAACCCTATGAATCTCTATATGGAAATCTATGTAGAACTCATACTTGTTGGGATAAAACTGGTGAAACAAAGATTCTTAGGCTTGATCTTGTGCAAGAGATGATAGAAAAGGTTCATGCAATCCAACAACACATGAAGGCTACTCAAAGTCGGCAGAAGAGCTATGCCGACAACCGTCGAAGGGACTTGGAGTTTAATGTCTTTGAAAGTCTTCCATCGAATTTCTCCATTGAAATGAGTCGTGCGGGTAGGAAATAAAGGGAAGCTCATCCCCCGGTACATTGGACCCCATGGAATCCTTGATTTTATAGGAATAGTGGCCTATCGGCTTGCACTTCCTCCAAATATAGATCAAGTTCATGATGTATTTCATGTTTCCCTCTTGAGTAAGTACATACCTAACCCTTCACTTGTACTTGATCCTGAGGTGGTGCAACTGGAATAAGACCTCTCTTATGAGGATCAACCGATGGAGATCTTGGATCATAGAGACAAAGTTCTATGCAATAAAACTACCCGCCATGTTAAATTGTTGTGGAGGAACCAAAAATATGAAGAAGCCATGTGGGAACCATGGGAGACAATGAGGCAGAAGTACCCACACCTTTTATCTTTTGAGGGTAAGAGTTGATATTTTAGGGATGAAATTTCTTGGGGGGGGATAATTAAATGACCCGAACTTTTTGAATAATAATTATTTATTGAAAATGTATGTTATATTTTTTTTGTACTAAAAAAACTATATCCCTTTATTAATGAAGTGAGTATAATTGAAATGGGACCATTGGGTTTCGATTGTTATATGACCATTGGTAAATATGACAATTGGTAAATATACTCTTAACATTAAGATTAATGATTATAAATAGAAATGATAATGGTTATTATTGTAGAAAGAATAGTTGATGGCCTCATCTAATAGACTCGGGCCATATGAAGCTCATTTTTCAGAGCTTGGGAAGGAGGTGGCGTCATTGGGCTTCACTCTGGACTAATCCCAAGATGAACTTCAATACGTTAAGATTAAACGAAATCACTTACGAGATAAGTTCAAGTTGATAGAAATCACCACTCGGGAAATGTTGTATGAACCACCCCATGATTCTATCACCATTTTACACCTTACTATTAGGTCCTATGCGGGTGTTATAAGAGGGTATATAATGAGGCCTTAGTTACTTTGGGTAATCCCTTTGTATAAATAAAATTGTTATTTCTTCATTCCTGTTTTAAGAATAGGTTTAATTAAGACAAATTTTATAAATTTATTTTAGAAGTAAAAAAGTTACTTTTCAGAGATTTATCATACATAGAGAATTATTATGGTAAAATAAAATTCATTTTTGAATTTCAAATGTCAAAATTAACTTAGGCTTAATTTTTTGAATTTTTCTAAGAAGTTTCAATTTGATGAATAGTGTTTTATGAATAGTGTTTTTTTGATGAATAGTATTTGATGAATAGTTTATTTGATGAATATTAAAAAATATTTTATTGTTAAATATTTTTTTTGTGAAATGATTTCTGAAAATCATACATACATGGTTATAATCAAAGGAAAATATGGTTCAATAAGATCAAACTAATTTTTTGGTGAATAGTAACTTTACCCTTTGGAATAGTAATTTTATCCTTTTGAATGGTAATTTGACCAATGGAATAGTAAACTCACCTAAGGAAGTATTAATATATTTTAGTCATCTTAAATGGTAATGTGATATAATTATATCATAATATAAGTAAATAAATGATTTAAAAATTATTAGTTAAGTATTAGTATTTTATTTATTTAATTTATTTTAAAATTAAACTAATATTTATAAAATGGAGTTGACTTTTTAATTCTTCACGTCAAAAAATGGTTAGGATGGGTTTTTTTGGAATTTTCTGAAACAGTTGAATTTTCAGTGAATAGAAAAAATACAATTTTGAGTTTTCAGTACCTTTATTAACATCATAACTATGTAATAATGATATAATGAGTAATATAAGATGCTGGTCGACTCTTATCTACTAAAATATAATATTATGTGTACCAAGTGGGAAATACCATGGGCAAATACCATGGGAAATCCTATGGTTTTTCAAATACCACTAATGAGGTGTCCTTTGAAATAAATAAAATATCCCCTCACTTTTGCTATAAATAACCACCCATTACTTAATTTCCTTTCATTAAAAAATAATTATCCACAAATTTATGGTTGTGTTACCTCCTAAGGAGTCCTCCCAAGGTTCCCTCAATCCCCCAAGGTCCCCATCTTAGAGTTTTAGAAGTCACTATTCAAGGTAAGGGAACCTTTCACCCTCCTCTTTTAGTCAATGACTTCTTTTATGCTATATCATTTAATCTAAATTTTAATATGTTGGGGTATGTTCTTATATATCCTTATTTATTTCCATTTTATATCCAAATTATGAGAGATCCTTTTTTATCTCATAAACTCTTTTTTTTTTAATTTTTAAGTGACACTGGTAGGCTGTTGAATTTTCGTAAGGGAATTCTCCGCTTCCCTTTTCCATTCAACTTCTCTTTTTTGTGGTATGTGATTCAAGTTTCAATAACATGTTCTTATTTCCATTTTATCATATCCATATATATTAATATGAGTATTTTATTATTGGAGCCCATTTTCCCCTCTCTTTTTAATATTTTTTAAAACCATGTTGCATAGCCATTATGCTGCAGAATTTTGGTCTCAAAATCACTCTCTTTTTCTCAAGAAATTATCTTATTTTATTTATGTGAATACTCAAAACTATTTAATTTGTAGGGTTACTAAAAAATACATAAAAATGATATATTTTATTCTGGAATTTACATACATAAAACCCTCATCTCCTTTCCATGGGTTATAAATGGCATAATGAACTTGTTTTTAAGCACTTATTAAAACATCATGATTTTGATATGAAACCCAGTTCTTTTATTCTATTTGAGTTATTTATGAAATGTTTTATTATCATATATGTTTGCCACATTAAAATTAATACATATTAAGGTTGATCCCTGATAGTTCTCCAATGCATTGGGTAAAGAATTTAATCTCTAGAGATGACAAGTTTTATGGTACCTTGGTGAATAACCTTGGTAATTTTTATGACACCTTGGAGATGGATGTTGGTAATATGTTAATGAATGTCTAAAATAAATGTTTTATCCACATATTCAAGTTATGATTCATGTTATTTTTATTCTTATATTCCTCTTTTTCTATTTCTCGTTTCTTTATATATTTCATCAAGTTCTTATTGATATCACAAGTAAATTGTTTCCCTTATTCTCCCTTAATGGGCCTTATACTAACCCTCTCCTTTGATGTGTGTCCCCAGGTTATGAGATGCAGTAATTGAACTTAGGATGAATCTATGATGAATCCTTACAATTGGATTAGAATAATTTTTTATTTTTTCATGTATTATATTCATGATTTCCACGACACTAAACTTTAAAGATCCTATGTTTGTAAAATGTTATGAAAAGTTATGTAATAAAAAGGAAGGATTCCATACATTTAGTATGTAAATACCATACATCCTCCTCACACATTATCTATTCTCAAAGTATAGATTGAGTAGGTTGATGAACACATCAAATTATATTAATCTAAGAAGAATAACACATCACATTACCCACATTCAAGTAGATAAGAACATCATATATACAACTTCTAATTATCACCATAAATTTATTCAATCTATCTCAATAGAGGCCCCAGATGTCATACTCGTTATATGAGATGATAAATACAATATTAATTAAGCTCCAAATGAAAATGTGATCAACAAAATATCCAACAAACCACTAATTAGATAATCCTAAAGGCTTATTAAATAAGGGTATCTATGTGTGAAGTTTTTCAAGCTTGGTATCTCACTAAATTTAGGTATGAGGATTTTGAATGAAACATAAACCCCTACTACACTAATATATAATCCATGACACTCCATGTGGTATAATTTGTTGGTTTTCTGGTGCACAAAACTTGTTTTGTGCCTCATGAGAATATTTTGTATCCCAATATAATAATATTAGTCACGATAACCTTATCATTTCATCACAACCCATAATACTCCCTAAAAAACATAGGTTTGAGATAAATCAAAATCAAACTTTGAGAGGTTAATTATCATTACACTTAATGTAATATCTGTAACCAATATAAAAAAATTACAAAGTAGAGTCTACCTTTTATATAACATGATACATTTTATATTCTTAAATCCCTTCATGAATTTAAAAAAATAATATATAAGAGCCTATCTTATCATATCATATATTATAGACTGTCATACTAGCCTTACATTTTTTATACTTTTTGGGTATTATTTAACTAAATAAAACTCTTTATAATACTTTCCACATCTATATTTCACCATTTGATAAAAATATCCCATTAAACTATTTAGTGGGTATAATATATGAAGAAATGAAGATTGGATAATTGTGAGATTTAGGAATCATATTCCTAATGTTTAAATCATTGAATAAGTATTTAAACTTCTCAAATTCACAACATCAATGATTATAATGTTAATAACTTATATTTTTACTTATATATCTTCTAAGTTTATCATCATTATTTTCATTCTCAGAACCTTTTCCATAAATATTTTTCCTTGAAATATATTAGTGTCTAATTTAACTCTTTACCTTAATTTTTTATTGACATATCCAAAATCTTTTAGGACATTAAGTGACATCCAATTTTTTTTTACTAAAAAAATATTTTATTTATTGTAATTTAACTTCTTTAATTCTAAATATAATCTCACTATCCTCTTGGAAATAAAATTCTTTTCATAATATCTTGCTATGATACACAAACTTGTTTGTGTCAAAAAAATCAACTCATTTATTGAAAACAAAATTTTACTTAAAAAAACAATTCTCATCATATAAGAAGTAAACAAGGTGAAAATATCACAATATTTATTTTGATCCACACAAACTTTAAGTAATCCATCGCATACAATACCATAATATAGAAATCTTTCACTTTATTAGTTGAATACATGATATAAGATTTGAATTTCAATCCTTTTTAACTCCTATATATTTAAAGAAATTGTTAAATATATTTTTGTTAATATATACCTTTCATAATTGGATAATTGAATTCTATAACTCTATCATCCTGACCCGGGTTCCATGCACTGGTACCCCAAGCTGTTCTACTATGTGACCTCAAGTGCACCTCACCAAACACCAAAGGTTGTCAACTAGTAGAAAGGGTCTAATATCAGTCATGGGGAGACTATACCCTCTTTTTCAAATTAAAACACCAATGAGAAATAAATAAAGATAACAAATGTATATCCAAATGATACCATAACCAGAAAACAACTAATATAACATGATAACCAAAACTGGAAATACAATATCAAAACTAAGCAGTATATATTCCATGTCAAAGTGCATGTCTAGTGTCAAAATGTAACTAAAAAATAATGGCCCGAATATATCCCAAGTGGGTATCGAACCATGTCTGGTTCCCTCATCAATTCTCCATCCCCAAATCAATCATCTAACTTAGGACCTTTTAAATTATCCTGTCCTACAACAATGAAATCTATTTGGGTACCAATCAGGCAGCTCGGGTATGGTGTGAGTACAACATAGCAACTCACCACCAATAGTGTTTAAAACAATATCCAATCAATAACAAGTGTATGCAGTTGTATAAATAAATAATTACAATGCATAAATAAAACTTTATCACATTATCAATTTATTCTTTATTTAACCACACAAATTCCCCCAGGTTTCTGAGGAGACTAAAAACTCTATACGTGCTTCAGAACATGATAGAGTCTAGACTATTCTCAAAAGACGTCATTTTCTAGAATTTAATTATTACCATTTTATATCATCTCAATATTATAATTCCATTATTAACATTCACCATTTCATTAATTAATTCATCAATTAATTAATCATCTCAAACACATCAATTAACTCAACAATTAATTAATCTTCTCAATATCATTAATTAACTCAAAAATTAATTAATCTTCTCAATATGATTAATTAACTCAACAAATAAATAATCCTATCATTTTCATTAATTGACATAAAAATTAATTAATCTTCTAATTCTCATTAATTAACTCAAAAATTAATTAATCTTCTCATTCTAATTAATTAACTCAACAATTAATTAATTATCTCAATCCTATTAATTAACTCAAAAATTAATTAATATTATCAATCCTATTAATTAACTTAATAACTATTTAATATTCCAATTATTATTAATAAACTCAACAATTAATTAATCTTCTCATTATCCTATAATTAATTCCAATAAATTAAATATTCAAATCACAATCTAAATACCCCTAATTAATTCCAAAATTAATTACTTAATTTAAAAATATAAATTCCCAAATAATTAATCCAACAATTGATTATTCAAAGCCTACAAATTCAATATATCATAATTAATTCCAAAATTAATTATCTAATTCACAATCCTAACATCTCATAAGTAATTACCAAATTAATTATCTAATTTAACAATCCCTATATCTCAAAATTTCATAATTTCCTCAATTAATTAATTGACCAAATTAATTAATCAAATTTAGGAATTCTAATTGCTAGAAAATTATATAAATTCTATAATTTTCATACATGTTATCAATATCATGTCTATGGTACTTGAATATTAGACAACCCACCTCAATTCATTGATGAACAATCACCCAACAGAAATTACCAAAATTTGAGCAGCACAATGACATAGAATGAGATCTGAATCTGGAACCCTAAATCAATATTAAACAAATCAAGATACATAAATTATAGATCTAGATCCATAATCTTAGATCTAGATCTAGTGCTAGTCAAAACAGTAAGAACAACCACCAAAATAAAGTGAGAAGAAAGAAGAACCTAAAAAACCTGGATAGGAATATATTACTGGGAGAGATGAAGATCTTTCATACGAGCTTAAAATCTAAAATAAAAGAGGTTAGAAATTCTTAGAATCCATTTGGGAGACTCTAAAATCAAGATAAATAAATTTGGTTTGACTTCGGGTCAAATAGGGTTAGTTTCAAGGGTTTATATGATTAAAAAACTTGTTTTTGGGTGACTTTAAAAGTCGATCATGTTTTTATGGGAAAAGGTTGCATATTTTTACAAAAACATGAACCTAAATTGTTCACCTATTTTATTCCTCTCAGTTTAGGGTTGCACGGTTTGCTGGGGTAGGGCACACAGATTTCCTTAAGGATGCACCAGCTGTGCATAGCCCTCTTTCATTCATTCTTCAAATAAATTCACCCAAAACACCCCAAATTAAAAACCACATAAAAGTTACTCAACACAAGTTAAAAGGGTACATGTAACCAAGCTTTGGAAATATACATAAAAGTTTGGGATCATACAATCTTTCCACCTTATAATATCTCAGCCTCAAGCTACAATATCAAGCTTCTTTAAGATTCCAAGTTAAAAAATCAAGCCACTAAGCCCGCATGTCTGCTTCTCTATCCCATGTCTCCTCCTTCAGACTTCCATGTTTCCACAATATACGAACCATCAGCATGGTCTTTCCCTGCAACACTTTCTCACTGCAATCCAACACATGTATTAGATGATCCTCACAAAGAAGAATTATTCCTCAAGCTACACATCATCTATGTTTATCACATGAGAAGGTTGGGGCATTACCCTCTATGTTGTGACACATGAAAAATTATAGTCATAACACCGTATTTCAGTGGAAGAGCCAATTGGTATTCCACCGACCCGATTCTCTCCACTACCTCAAATTGTCCAACAAACGTGGATGCCAACTTGTCTTACTTATGTATACTAGGTTGAACCAACCTAGGTGCCACCTAAAGGAATAAATGACCACCCTATTTTAATCAGCTGAACCTGCTCCAACATCTCCTACATGAGACTCGGTCCCAACAACTCTGACTCACCTACCTCTATCATGTATTAAGGTGATATTCATGGTGTACTATAAAGTTCCACATACGGTTCCATCTGTATTTTATCCTAAAAACTATTTTTATAGGAAAAATACACTAAATCCAGGTACTTATCCCAATATCCACTGAAGTCAAGAACAGATGCCTGAATCATATCCTCAAGCACCTATATCGTATGCTCTGATTCCCCATCTGTATGTTGGTGGAAAATCCATAATCAATAAAAATTTCATATCAATATCCTTCTGTAATCCCTACTAGAAGCATTAAGTAAAGTGTGAGATATGGTCTGAAACTATAGTTTGTGGTGCTCCATGCAGATAGACTATCTCCCAAACATAAAAATCTCCTAGTTGATTCACTGAAAAAGTCTCCCATATAGGTAATAAATGGGCTACTTTCATCAATTTTTCCACAATAACCCAAATAGTATCATTCTTCCAAGTCATCCATGGGAGACTCACCATAAGTTACATGGTAATGTTTTACCACTACCACTCTGGAATGGGTAACATCAGTAGTGAAACACCGGGTTATTGATGCTCAGACTTTACTTTCCAATAGGTTTAGCATCGTGTCAAGAACCCTATTATCTCTTTTATCATGTCTGGATACCAAAACAATCATGTTATGTCACAGTACATTTTGGTCACACTTGGATGTGTTTCCAAATTTGAGGGATGAAATTTACGGTTCAAATCCTCCCCATACTTGAAGGCACAACAACCCGATTCTTGACGTGGATGATCTCGTCCCCATATATGCTTCAGTCTGAAGGTGTCTCCCCACCTTCAAGGATTTACCTAAAAGATAAACATTCGAGATCCTCATACTTCATGTCTCTAATCCATATCAAAAGTATAGACATTACTAAAACCTAGATTAGGTTCATCCAATCCTGATTCTTTTGAACCACCTCATGCATCTAAGTTACAAGAGTCATCATCTTCCATTCAAAACTTGACTCCTAAACAACCTGATTCTGATTATTTCTGATTAAAGCATCAGCAACATTGTTTCCTTCCCCAGGTGTATATTCGGGCTCAAAATCAAATGACTGTATATACTCAACCCATATTCGCTACCAAATATTCAAATCTCACTGTGAGGAAATATACTTCAATCTCTTGTGGTAAGAAAACACAATAAACTTTTTCCCAATAGATAATGCCACTAACACTTCAAAGAATACACCAATGTATCCAAAATGAGGTTGGGTATAGGGTAATTCCATTCATGTCTCCTCTACTACTGAGAACCATATGCCAGAACTCAATCTCCCTATATCAACACTACTCCATGTTTGATCCCAGAAGTTTCATAATACATCGTATAATCCTCACCTGGATCGAGTATGATCAAGATCCATGTTGATTTCAAATGATTCTTTAACTACTAAAAGGCATGTTTTCATGATTTCGACCATTAAAACTTTTTCCCCGTTTTGTTCAATATCAGACGAAGCCGTTCCAATCGAGAAAAGTCCTAGATAAACCTTTGATAATATCCATATAATCCCAAAAATCTATGGAAATGGAAATCATTATTAGGATATTCCAAAGAAACCACTTTATGAACCATATCTAAGTCCCCTGACACACTTTACTCAAAGATTATGTGGCCTAATAAGTGTACCTAATCAATCCAAAACTAACACATAGATAGCTTGGATTATATCCGATGATCTCTCAAACTGATCCAGGTACAGATGCAATATCCTGTTCATCAACGCCATAAAAAATGTTGGAGCATTCTTCAACCCAAACAAAATTATGATGAACTCATATAGGACATACCTAATTCCAATTGTAGTCCTCAGTATATCATAAGTCATAAATCTCAGGTGATGATACCCTGATCTCAAGTAATTCTTACAAAAGACATAAGATCCTCTCAATTGGTCAAAAAGATTGTCAATTCATGGGAATGAAAACTGATTCTTCATTGTCATCTGGTTCAACTTTCGGTAATCGACACACAAGTACAAAATCCCATTATCCTTCTTTGCAAACAATATAGGTGATCCCCAAGGTGATGGACACAGATGGATAAAACCATCATCCATAAACTCCTCCAGATGTGTCTACACTATTGAAAATTGGGGTATTTATGATGGGTCATTTGCAACGGGATCCCATCGTAAGGTATTTTACAACAATATAAAAACACACAATAGAAAAATTTAGATAGTTTATATTAAAAACAAAATTTAAATTCAAATGTTTGATCATAAAAAATAAATAGATCACTAAGGGCGAGGGTCATCTGGAGGAGAGGGTTAAGGGAACTCTATTCCTAAACCATAAGTCAAAAGTTGCATGTAATCCAACTGCTCCTGATCCTACTGCCATCAATGCATCTCCTCCTACATCTCCTGCTACTTCTGCTTTTGTAGGAACTCTTCATGTTACTTCTACTACCATTAACACATCTTATCTTTCTCCTTGTGCATATTCTCTATAAGCTCATTCTGATCTCACATCTGCTCTTGATATTGTGAACCAAATGATGATGACTCTCCATGAGATCCTCTCGAGATAGATGCCGACATTGCAACAGTTCCATAATAATAAAAAAGTGTTAATCGAGATATAATACTAACAACTCCACCTTTCTCAAAGTCATACTGGGTCACCTGCATCCAAGTTTTCTCACCAAATCAATGGGCCTAGTTTGAGCATCAGTCTCAACCTGACTCTCAGTCCGTGTCTGAGACGTCGTGACCTCATATGACTCCTTCAATTGCAATTTAAAATTAAAATAGTTAAAATATTATTTATAGTTAAAATTTAAACTCAAAAATAAAATATATTGACCATAATCCAATACTGGTGAGCAACTATAATCTTTCCAGTAGTCGGATCACTATATATCCTCCTATAAATGTCGAACTCTAAAATATCAGGATGTTCGACTACCTATATGAATATAAAACAAACCATTTAAATTTAAAGATATATAAAATATTTAAAAAAAGTACTTACCATATGCTCCCTATGCATACTGAATATACAACTACCGGATCGATGTGTCACCTCCTATCTCACCCAGTTTTTTTGACCTACCGATAATCCACTCTAAAAATTATCACCCAAACAGTGTGAACATAATCCATCCCAAACCTAAGATGAAATGTAATTAGGTCAGTGGGTACGACAAGACTGATAAAACTTTATCACTCATGATTTCTCCATTTCTTTCCTTCTCAAATTGTTCAAAAATTGACTATAACCATGACACATAGTCCCTTTTCATCCCATCTAAATAACCCCACGCATGCTCTCATCAATGGGATACCATAAAACCAACAAATAATTTATAATATAAAGTTATTAATTAAATTAATTTAAAAATAAATATTATTTATTTAGGTACCATCCAATGATTTAACATGTGGTAATGCACATCAATGGGAATTTGATCCCATGAGACCCATGATTCAAAAAAATAATTGTGCAGTATAGCACCCCCTGTCTAGTAGATATATGCGTAAAGCTATGAAAAAAAAGAAAAATGATTAAACAATTAGTATATAAATAAATTATTGAAAACTAACTAAAATACACAGGTAAACATACCTCTGTACATGTGGATCATAGCCAAGACGTGGACATCACTCGAGGATCTGGTCAGAAATCATAAACCACACAAGACTACGCCCTCTCTGATCCCCCCTTAAACTACTAGTAGTATGAGGGTCAGATTACCTAAAATCTTACTCGTCCAAAGGTAGCTCAAATTCTTGTGACCAACGATACAGATCCTCATCCATATAAAACAAAAAATTATTATTGTTAGCAAACAATTGAAAACAACTATTATATATAGATATATATTATATATGATTATAACCAGTATTTAATTATGTTAATGTTCATCTTCATCCTCATATTTATATATGATGATGTCATTGTCTTCATATTCTTACTTAGTATCATCAATTTCCATATGAATTTCAGTTTCATCATCTCTTTTAATTTCAAATTCATTTGTAATATCATTAACATCATTGTCATCATCGACCCTTAACTGTGGGGTATCATCATCGATATCCATGTCTCTTACGGAAAAAGATGGATTTGGAGTAGTCTCTTGAAAAATTTCAATTCCTTCTACTTCAGCGAAACCACATTCACTTTGAGTAAACTGATATTCCCTAGATTTAATTTTTATCATGCTCCACCAATCACTCAAATCTATTGAAATAGCACAATATATTGAATAATAAATTTGATGTGCCTGATGAGCCATTAAAATGGTTCATTTACTGTAAGAAGACTTTTGTATTTAATATTAATGATTCCATGGGCCAGATAAACACACAAGCCTCTATTAGTATCCAACCAATAACATTTAAACATCATTATGTAATGTTGTCCCATATAACATTGTTCAATAATTACTTTCAGCATACCGTAAAAGTCAACTTTAGTTTCTCTGTGATGAGATCCTATCAAGAAAAAAACCCAATTAATTTTTTTTTGATTCATTATATACACATGTATGAAATCAAAAACCTTTCACCACATATTCATTATAATATTTAACAAGTTTTATCGTGGGTTACTCAATACACACAATCGATTGTCAATTTTATCAGTATGTTGAGATACCTGAAAATTTGTAAAACAGCTATCAATATAATAGATAATAAATTGATTTTATATGTTAAAATAAAAATAATTTATGTTACCTGTTTTTGAAACTAGTAGCAAAAGTTTTTTTGCCGATATTCTTCAAGAGAAACAGTTGTAATTTGTAAAAGTTGATTCTTGATAGGATTATTATATAACCAACAAATAAAATAATATTAATTTACTATAAAAAAGTTATAGAATAAGTGATAGGATCACTCAATATTCAAATGGTGTCATATCTTCACACCTGATAATAACATGTGTATGAGATCTATGATGTTCAACATTTGAATACCATTGTTCATGAACTCCACCGAAGCCAAGTTCAGGATGATTCAAAACTGATAATTTACTTCTCATTTCATCATCAACATTTCTCTCATTATGGACCGTATAGTTTTGTTTTTAGGGATATTCAGATTGAAAGTAATGAGATAAGAAAAAAGAAATTTCCTCTTATAAATAATCTTCTGCAATTGAACTTTCAACTAATGCTTTGTTACGTACTTTTTTCTCCAATTTATGCATGAATATCTTGAATGAGTATATCCATCAGAATTGTACCGAACCTCCACATTTTTATTCATGCAGAAAATTTAATATCTAATGTTCCATTGAGTCAAACAAAGATGCTAGGAATATCTTTTCCATTTTACATAAAATTAAAACAACATCTTCTTACAGTCTACTAAATACATCATAGTCACTTTTCCCCACAAAAATGTCTCAAAAAAATATGATATGTATGTTAGTGTATCCAAAATCATATATTTCAACATAAATCTTAATCTAATTGGTAGAAGTCTTTGCATTATAAAATGACATTCATGAATTTTTAATCCAATAATATGACCATTTTTGAAACATCTTCCCAAATTTGAATCATAACCATCTAGAATTATCAAATATGAGATCCACTAACAAAATAATAATTGATTCTATTTGAAGAGTGTATAAGCTACTTTTGGATTAATTAACTTCTGTAATCTGAAATTTTTAAACAGTTCAAGTTCTGGTCACCTACAAATTTGGGAAAGATCTAATCGTTCCTTTATATTATATTTGGTCTTACTTGTTGTATCCAAAAATGTATGGAATAAATTATCAATATAGTTCTTCTCAATATGCATGACATCCAACATGTGATGGACCAACAAATAATACCAATATGGAAGATCCCAAAAAAATGATCTGTTTTATCCAATTGTGTTCTTTCCCAAAGCCATCAATTTTGTATTGGTTTATTGTTAGTCTAAATGTGATGAGAGGTAATGAAGAGACAATTTATTTTAAATCTGCACATGAGATCATTGTTTGAGGTCCATATCTTTCAATTATTCCTTTTCTAAAATGATATTTGTTTTCCTCCAAAAAGGATGATCAGTTGGAGGGAATCTACATCGACAGTCAAAAAAACAATATTTTTTTCCATTGACAAGCATAAAAACTTTGTTCTCTCTCATACAGTAAGGACATGATTTTGGACCATGCGTACTCATGATAGATAACATATCATATGTTGGGAAGTTACTAATTGTTCACATTAATGCTGCTTTTAGTAAGAAATTTTGTTTTGAAACAATATGAAATATAATGACACTATTACTCCACAATGGATTTTACTCCTCAATCAATGGTTTAAAATAAACATAAATATTATTTTTTGGATGTTCTGGAATTAATAAGGTCAAAAAAATAGATGGTTCCTTCATCAACATCCAAAGAGGTAAGTTGTACAGAGTTATAAAGACATACCTACATGAATACTGACTATCGTAAGAACCAAATGGACAAAAACCATCAGTAGAAAGACCCAATCACATGTTTTGGGCTTCTAAAGAAAAATACAGATGTACTTGGTCAAAATGTTTCCATGAATCACCATCATATGAATGATTTAAGGTTTTATTGGTTATAATATTTGGTTTTGTTCCATGACATCAACATCGCGGTGTTCTGAGACATAAATAAATGATGTAATATGGGTGTAAGTGAGAAATATATCCATTGTTTTATAGAAATAAATCCAGACTTCCCTTTTTGAGCCTCTTTATACATCGATTTTCAACATGTGGGATAACTATGAAATGACTCATTTTCAAAATAATATAACATGCAATCATTTGAAAATGAATGAATCTTCTGATATCTAAGACCCAGATTATGAACCTGCCTCTTTCTCTCATAGAAATTTGTAGGTAACAAATTTTATTCTAGTAGTCATGTTTTTACCAAAGATAATATCAGATCAAAACAGTTATTTGACATTCTATTATTAGATTTAATAGACATAAATTTAGAAACCGCTTCAAATTTTCATATATTGAAACCAGGATATAAGGAATTCTCATCGGATCTCAATAAATCATAAAAATGAAATGGGTTCAACTTAGGAGTTAAATTAATATCATCTTGAGTTTCATCTTGTTGAAAAGATAGACCTACCACATCATGTACTAAATTTTTAAACCATGTTGGATCTGGAACCAAACAATTAGTATCTTCTCTGGAACTATATTCACCATATTAATACCAAAAATCATAATCTGATTGAAAACAAAAATGAAAAAAATAACCCCCAATATTTTAAAATGTGTCAAACATCATCAGAGCACATTTTTTATAGGGACACTTAATTGTCCCTTATAAAAGAAATTCTGGTTTTGATGATGCAAATGATAATAATGCTTCAACACACTCAATATAAACAGGATTTAAACTAGAACCATTTGGATTCTTGTACAGATTTATCCAAGCGTGATCATCTAATAATGATTTTTTTGACTTCCTTGTTCCATATTTCTCTAAAAAAATATAAAATAATTAGTTTTTTGTATAATTTGATATAGTAAAAACACTATCCAAAAAAGATAATACAATTAAATTACATTTTCTATCAAATTATAATAATTTATATCATTTCATACTTATTTAATTTTTTTTATTTTATACTAATATACACTAACTTATAATAATTTATACTAATTACCACTAATTATATTTAATTAAAGGTAATTTGTACTAATAATTGTTAATTATCGGCGACACAATTTCCAGCAGATTGGCGATAACTTTTTTTCCTAACGAATCATCTCCATTGTCTCTAACTAAAATCACTATGAAAAATCTTCTCAGATGTACAAATATCCATTTCTGTATGCACGAAGATGGAGAGAAGCGTGACGAGGCCTCCCTACTCTCTATCTTCGTGCATACATAAATGGATATCTGTATGTATGAGATGATTTTCTATAGTTATTTTAGTCAGAGACAGTGGAGATGAGTCATCAGGAAAAAGAGCCTCTTTGGCTTGATGACTCAACTCCTTGCAACTTTCTCCAATTGAAATCAGTATGAAAAATCTGCTCTGATGTACACATATCCATTTTCATATGCACGAGAATGGAGACTAGGAACGCCTCACCACGCTACTCTCCATTATCGTAAGTAAGAAAATGGATATTTTTACATGAGGAAAAAATTTTAATAGTGATTTCATTAGGAGAAAATTACAAGGAGATAAGGCTTCAGACAAAAGGGAGCCGCAAATCCATTGGAAACTACGCCAATTTATAACAATTTGTGCTAATTTATTAAAATTTCTTCCTAATTATTTCTAATTATTGCTTATTATTACTAATTATTTCTAATTATTACTAATTACTATAATTTGTTAGAATTTATTACTATTTATTACTAATTATTGCAATTTATTACTAATTGTTGCAATTTATTACTAATTGTTGCAATTTATTACTAATTATTTCAATTTATTACTAATTTTTTCAAATTATTACTAATTATTAAAATTTATTACTAATTATTGCAATTTATTGGTATTTATTGCAATTTATTAGTATTTATTGGTATTTATTGCAATTTATTTGTATTTATTGCAATTTATTAGTATTTATTACTAATTATTACAATTTATTACTAATTATTACAATTTATTACTAATTATTACAATTTATTACTAATTATAACAATTTAATACAAATTATTTCGAATTATTACTAATTATGACAATTTGTTTCCAATTGTTAATATTTATTACTAATTATTAGTAATAGTTATAATTTATTACTAGTTATTGAAATTTATTACTAATTATTGCAATTTATTACTTATTATTGCAATTTATTACTAATTATTAAAATTTATTACTAATTATTAGAATTTATTACTAATTATTAGAATTTGTTACTAATTATTACAATTTATTACTAATTATTAGAATTTATTACTAATTATTAGAATTTATTGCTAATTATTATAATTTACTACTAATTATTAGAATTTATTCCTAATTATTGCAATTTGTTACTAATTATTTCAATCTATTACTAATTATTACAATTTATTACTAATTATTGCAATTTATTACTAATTATTTCAATTTGTTCCTAATTATTACAATGTATTCCTAATTATTACAATTTATTCATAATTATTACAATTTATTTCAAATTATTCGAATTTATTCCTAATTATTTCAATTTATTTCCAATTGTTGCAATTTATTACAAATTGTTGCAATTTGTTATGAATTGTTGCAATTTATTACTAATTATTGCAATTTAATACTAATTATTGAAATTTAATACCAATTATTGAAATTTATTATGAATTATTGCAATTTAATACTAATTATTGCAATTTAATACTAATTATTGCAATTTAATACTAATTATTCAAATTTAATACTAATTATTCAAATTTAATACTAATTATTCCAATTTATTGCAAATTATTACAATTTATTTCTAATAATTACAATTTATTACTAATTATTACAATTTATTGCTAATTATTACAATTTATTGCTAATTATTACAATTTATTTCTAATTATTACAATTTATTGCTAATTATTACTAATCATTACAATTTATTACTAATTATTACAATTTATTACTAATTATTGCATTTTATTCTTCCTTATTTCAATTTATTGCCAATTATTGGAATTTTGTTGCTAATTATTATAATTTATTTCTAATTATTACAGTTTATTGCTAATTATTACAATTTATTACTAATTATTACAATTTATTGCTAATTATTACAATTTATTGCTAATGAATGTAATTTATTGATAATTATTTGATTTTTTTGCTAATTATTATAATTTTTTGCTAATTATTAGAATTCCTTGCTAATTATTATAATTTATTTCTAATTATTAGAGTTTATTCCCAATTATTTGAATTTATTCCTAGTTATTAGAATTTTTTACTAATTATTAGAATTTATTATTAATTATTAGAATTTATCACTAATTATTAAAAATTATTACTAATTATTAATAATTATTAGAATTTATTACTAATTATTAAACTTTATTACTAATTATTAGACTTTATTACTAATTATTGCAATTTATTACAATTTATTTCTAATTATTACAATTTATTACTAATTATTACAATTTATTATTAATTATTCGAATTTATTACTATTTTTTGAATTTTTTACTAATTTTTGCAATTTATTACTAATTGTTGTAATTTATTACTAATGGTTGCAATTTATTACTAATTGTTACAATTTATTACTAATCGTTGCAATTTAATACTAATTATTATTTCAATTTAATACTAATTATTAAAATTTAATACTAATTTTTACAATTTAATACTAATTATTACAATTTAATGCTAATTATTACTCATTAATATAGTAACTATTAATTAATACTAATTCATACTAGTCACACGCAATTATTTGTAAAAATAAACCTAAATAATGATAAATAAAAATATATAATTCTAATTTAATTTAACTGCAGCTAATTAACAATAATTATAAATAAATTAAAATAAATTAAGTAAAAAATAATAAAAATAGATAAATACATTAAAACTAGAGTTTTTGAAGGATATCAGCTGTGACAAATGCCCCGAATTGAAACTTTAAACTATGAAAAATTTTGGGAGAAAAATTTTCACTAGAAAGAGAGAAGAGTGGAAAATGGAGTTGAATGAGGGAAAAATTGGTTGGGGTATATACATGTTATATTAGTTTTAATGAGGTTATTTGCGACGAGAATTCTATCACAAATAGTAACATTTGCGAAGAGACCCGTCACAAATCCCCTCTGATTAAGAAGTATTTGGTGACTGAACCCGCCGCAAAAGACCATCTGCCGACATACTATTTGCGATGTGATATATATCCCGTCGCAAATACTTAAAACGCCACTGGGTATTTGCAATGGGAACCATCTACCCGTTGCAAAAGCCTTATTATTTGCAACGGGCTGGTTCTCTAGTCGTAAAAACTTTTTCCAAAGGACTATTGCGATAGGATACTGGCTCGTTACAAATAACTCGTCGCAATAGCTCGGTTTTCCCGTAGTTCTTGATCTCTTGAAGCTCTGTCGATGTCATTCTATATGGTGGGATAGAAACTGTTTTATCTCATAGAATGATCTCAATAGTAAACTCCACCTCTCTCTCAAGTCGAAGCCCATAAAAGTCTTCAAGAAACACATCCTAAAACAGTTCCACTACTGGTGGAAGGACATCATGTTTTACATCTCCATCATGTAGTAATAGAATAGAAACCTGGTCAATGAGCTATCCCAGTTGCTGAGTGATTGGCCCTTCTCGGCCTACCTGGATATCCCACTCTCCATAGTGAATATAGTTGTCACCCTCAGGGGACGTAAAATTCACCCTCCTATAGTAACAATCAATATGGGCTTGGTATGCGACTAACCAGTCCATACCCATAATTAGGTCGAAGCCTGACATATCTAAAACAAATAGATCCCACACAAAATGATACTCCCCGACCTTGAGAGAACACCCCTTGCGCAAATAGAAGTCTCTAGACTATACTCCCAATGGCGTGTCTATCGTCATAACCCCACTCATGAACTCCATCACCAGGCTCAAACCATTTAAAAATTTGGTAGATATAAAGAAATGAGAGGCACCAGTATCAAATAATTCACTAGCTAATGTAGAACATACAAGAATAGTATGTCTCACTTTCAATGGTACATTCTCTCTATCCACAAGTGTAGGTTGTATAGCACGTAATTGTCCTTCCCCACTTCCCTATGATGTTGTCTGAGTCCCCTTCGTTGCACCTGTAACGTCCCGACCTGAACAACCACTCAAACAGTGCTAAATGGGTCGAGTGTCACTAACCTTAGGCGCGCCTTCCCGAATGCCAAAGGATATGGACTTGCAACGAGGGTGTAAAAAGGTATAGTGAGGAGGCTATACTCTCTGGGAGGAAGATAAAGGTACCGGTCCGAGCATAATAGCATAACATGCTGTGGAAAATAAATGAATCAACAGACTCGAACCAGACCGTTAGAGTGGAAGAATATTCAATATCAATAACCAGCGGAAGCAATATAGAAACAACTATAGAAGAAAGTAAATTGAACAGCATGTTAAACACCACTTGTAACTACCTATAAGACAAACAAGGCATGAAACCATAGCAGGTCTTACATGTCAATACACAAAGGGCGCCCATGGATAACCACAGTTTCTATATAATAAAAATAATCATGTCGATACAGTAATGAAAGATAATCAAAATTAAAACTCCAGCTAGGCATGACCTCAAGGTCCATACAAAAGTCCATGCCAAATAGTCCTATGATCCAGCTCCTGAATCCAATCCTTTACCTATACATAAAACAATAAAGTCTACATGCGTCCCAAAGGTCCCATGTAGGGTGTGAGACAAATCTCAATAGGATACCACCCAATGGTGCGTACCTAGTATAAGTGTTTAACCAGACAATAACATTAAGCAGGGTAAACAGTTCAATGCAATAATAAATACCACCTCCATTGGTGTTCTACAGCCACCAGGGAGTGTCACCTGCTTCGACCAACGCTAGAATCTTAGAAGCAAAGAGAGTCCTTGTCCCATAGCCCAAGGTACTCCTGTGGCCACAAAGTCCCGGTGAACCCCCAGGTTTCACCCCAATCACATAACATGGCACCATTTGCCTCCTGACACCAGGTGTCTCAAAGTACCGACATCCCGAAGGTATACCTAAGAAATAGTAACCCGGTCCCAAGGACCCCTGCTCGTAAGCTCACATTCTCCCATGGCATGAAAACTAGAGGACCAACAATGTCTATCCTTCAATAAATATCCAGGCCCATGGCCTCAAGCACGGCAAGCCTCAACCCCCAACCTGATAGTCCCATTACTATCAACTGAAGGTTCCTCACCTTCCACTGTATTTCTTTGGAAAGCACCCCCAAACCACAAATACCTAAACTGCAACTATCAGGGGCCTCTACCCACAAGAGTGGTCAAAACCACCTCATCGTGGAGTCTACCTATGTGCAAAAAACTCAATTGGCTCTTTGTCCATCATGGGTGAGTGGTAATTTCCAAATAAAGAACCTAAGATGCAATATCTCTAGCACCTCGTTCCCCTGTGACCATGTCACTCAAATCTGATGGGCATTCCATCCTAGTATCCTGGGCCATTCCCAACCTAACAGTCACACTGCCTCAACCAACGTCCACAACACCCAATCCTATGGTGAAAACCACACAAGAAAATTTGTGTCAAGCCCAAACTCGGGTCAAACCCTTCACAACCCAAAGGATCTCAGCACATGTAATCCCAAACATTACATATATATAATCACATTAAGAACTTTAAAAAAGTAATTCAATTTAAGAATATTGAATTACACTAGATAATATCTATAATATAGCATCACTAAGGTCTTAAATACCTCTAAATAGTTTAATCAAACTTAAAAAATTTAAACATACCATTTTAAAGAAAAAAAATCATTTAAAACCATTTTGGAACCCCACACCAAAATATCCCAATGAGAAACTGCCTCTCACCCGACCTTGCTCAAGCAATTCAGGTATATATAATTCCCAATGGCATCCTATAGGTCTACCAATCAATTAAAAACGCAACAACAGTTATATAGGGTTCTTGCTCAAAATACCTGAAGATTCGCCAAAGATCACGCCACCCAAAACTCTGAAAAAACAAAAAACAAGGTATGCACCACTTACCTTGTATACACATGACACTCCTCATCAAGCGTTGACATGTAATTTGGTCTAGAGTGGGATAGATTTACAAAACGACCAAAAACACTCAACCCTTTATAACCTGTTCGAGAGAGGAAATCAAGAAGAAAGACTCAAGAGTAATCAAGAGATTACCGATGGGGTTCCAATGGATCTAATGATGTTTAAATCAGACTTAAGATGAAGAATCAAAAGCCAAAATGAGGTTCAACCAACTGGTTCATGAGGGTTTTGTCCCGAACTAGAAAATGAGGCTACTGCCCATTTTAAGAAAAATTTACAAAGTACACGATTTGTACTTGGGACTACATGCCATGTAGGTTCTTTTTATGTTCCAAAGATGGCCAAATTTCACCGAATTACTTTCTAGGTCTTATCGACATGACTACAAGGCATTTACTAAGAAGTACACGGCGTGTACATGGTTTGGTCATCTAGTCCCCTACTGACATCCCTACATGCCATGTATATTCCTTACATGGCCAAAGAGTACACAACGTGTACTTGGGATTACATGGCGTGTAACCCTAAGTTTGGCCATGTGACAGTCTAATTCTAGAACATTCCCAATTTCCCCTTTTTTTTCAAAAACAACTCAAAAAAAGAAACTCGTACCTCAAAGGAAGAATCGGGTTCTTACAAACTTCCCCTTTAAATAAATTCATCCCCGAATTTCTCTTACAAGGGTGGTGAAGGGATTTTTGAGAACAATTCCAGCCCAAAGATCAAATCAATCAAGGTCCAATGACCTGTTTCTGGACCCATGATCCTCTCGTGACTCAACATCTTCCATGCGCCCCATCAAGTGATCTTGTGTTGCTTTCGACACCAAATAATATCCCACACCATATCGGTGTCCTCCTCAAGCTCATAGATCTCATGGCACAACAAGGTCCTGCATCCCTTGGATTCTCAAATCAACCTGATGCCTTGCACCTCAATCACAATCATATACTCAATTCCCCAATGCCCATGGAACATCAAAACATGCATCCAATGATGATCTGGTTGCCAAGAACCTCGTATATATATATATATATATAATCACACACCTGAGATGGTGCCAACCCACTAACCAACATTTGGTCAGTCCATATTAATCCTATACACCTCGTTCACTCAAAACAGACATGCTTCAATTGGCCATTCCAAACAGAAACAAAAGGAAAATATCACAGTCATACCCGCAGAGTACTTATAACTTTCATTGGCTCACCATACTCCTTATCCCCCTTCAGCTCCATGGCATGCACCTAACCCGACACACGGCTACCTGAAGAACGCTCGAGATGACCAACCTATCAACATGCCTAAAACTCCTTTGAAGGCCTATCACACTGAGTCTAGATATGACCTGATAGCCCATACTGAAAGAAACCCACTACTGAACTGCCATGAGGTGGTCTAGCTAAGTCCTTGGCCTGACCACCCTATTGGAACTCATCTCAACCTCATTTCTTAACATCTGAACCATCACCTAAAGCTGCCATTTGGACCAAGTTATACATGTCCATCAGGTTTCCCGCAGCTATGAGCGCCTAATTCACTACCTCTTAGAACGCGGCTATCCAAAATATGTTTACATTCTCCTGAATGGTGTGTCATAATCCATCCTCAAAGCGCCTCACCATTGAGGTGTCATCACTTACCATACCAAGTGCGGAGCGAGACAACTTAGTGAAAGTAGTTGCACAGTCCAGGAAGAACATGTCACCCTACCAAAGGCTCAAGAACTCCTGAGCTCTCTCTACCCTCAGTGTCTCCAGGAAAAAGTGCTTGAGGAACCCATACTCAAAGTACCTCCAGGATAATCCATCATGTCTGCGAACCTAAACCTTCACATCCCACCAGTGCTTCGCTAGTCCTCTGAGCATATACGTCTCCAGCTTGACCCTTCGTCGTGGAGGCATCTCAAGCTACTTGAAGATCATATACATACCTTATATCAAGTTCTCAGTCGACTGTGGACAATCCTCATCTTAAAGAAGTGGTGGGTGCTGCAACTGAAACTCCCATGTAAGATAGGCCATAGAGGTATTTTTCCCATGAGCACCTCTATCGATCCCATCCAAGACACATACTAGGCTAGTTCAAAACTGGTCATCAAGCCATGACCCGAATGCTGTAAAACCCAGTAGCTTCCCTGCCTACACTAGGTCTTGAATCAGATCCTTTCCTTAAGCCTATACTAGGGGCTCATGCTCTGCATGACCCTCAGAGTCTAAACCAGATCGTGCTCATGCAGCACTATACCATCACCGCCTGATGCTCCATTTGATATGTCTAAGAGTCACCCGCTTAATACCATTAATGGTCATACATCTCACATATATAAGAATATATATAATGTATATAGGGAAGACAGTAAAGATGTAGTGCATAATAACTACCCCTGCTCTCCCCCATCGAAACCATGCCCTGCGACATCCTGGCCTCATGGCCTCCTTACCCGCCCTCAACAGAGCCAAGTATCACAATATTCCTGAGCCACGCCTGTCTCGAAAACCAACATTGCCTCAATCCGATGACCGAGTCACCCAATCCTAGTGATAAAAATCACCTCAACCATAATACCTTCCGGTTTTCATAAGATCCAGGCCCCAATCAATGCCACATGCAATTTTTACATAAATTTAAAGCATGGAATTTCACATTTCGCATGGAATTTGATATTATCCACATGGTAAAAACAATTTACAAATTATATATGCAATTATTAAATTGAAATACCCTAAAAGTGTGCCTATCAAAATCCAAACAACCATGCCTTTCCTTATCAGGCCAAAGTCTAATTCTCACTTACCATACTGAGTCAAGGGTCACATATCACAATCAATTATCATCTGCATCCAAGTGAGCAACCAAGGTAGAAATCATATAAACTATAATCTGAGAAAAATAAAAATAGAAATTCCCACCCAAGGAAACGTGTTTCGTCCCTCGTACATGGGGATGCAGGCACCCAAGAACAAGATAGAAACCCAGTTCTAATTACAACCTATCTCTAGTCTACCACTTTGATACCAATTTGTAACGTCCTGCCCCGAACAACAACTCGAACAATGATAAACGGGTTGGGTGTCACTAACCTTAGGCACACCTCCCTGAATTCCAAAGGATACCAACTAGTAGAAAGGGTGTAAACAAGTATAGTGGGGAGGCTATACCCTCTAGGAGGAAGATAAAGGTACTGGTCTGAGCATAATAGCATAACATGCAGTGGAAAATAAATAAGTCAGTAGACTTGAACCAGACCCACAGAGCGGAATCATATTCAATATCAATAACTAGTGGAAGAAATATAGAAACAACTATAGTGTAAATTAAACAGAACAACTATAAGGCCCCAACCTTAAATATTACTTAACATTGAATTAAATGAATAATTCCCATTGAGGATCTTTTCAGGTTTAGATTTTTAGAGAATTAGATCTTAACTATTACATCTCAAAAGATTACAAAGTATACACTTCTACTAAGTTTCCATAAAATAAAAACTCTTAAAAGAAACATGTCTAGTTCCATGTTTTATATAGCATGACTTTACCTTGATCCCATCCTTGACCTTATTCCACATTAAGTCCTGTGAAAAACATTTCAAAAAAACTTGGGGTGATCATAAAAAGCTAAGTAAGGGAAACACAAAGAATGAAAACTGTTAGTTTTTCAAAACAACACGTAAACTATGTATACTTTATCAAAGTAATACTTTTCACCTTTATGAAGTAGTAAAAACTCTTCACTGAATAAAAGATCAATACTTACCCTTTTGTAACCAAAAGATTACCATAAAACCCATATAAAGGACACATAACATATGAAGGTAACTTGGGACATAAAGATACTTAAATGGAATAACCATACGGTCGACTTCCACACATATCACTTAATGAAATAGCCATACGGCTGACTTCCATACCCAATGCATTGGAGGTTATAACGTAACCACCCATCCTGGTATTCACGACACCACCCGTCATATGGTTTATCACGTAACCACCTGTCAAATGTCCAAGTACCATTAAAAAATCATAATACATAAAACAAATATAATGGAAAGAAAACATTTTCACAGATTGATCACAATATATCACTTAAATATATTTACATAACAAATCCATTATAAAAAACCATTTTCAATACCAAAATACATAAAAGAGTATATGGTATTTATTTCATTTTAAAAACATTACAGCTTGTTGAGAAATCCAAAGACCAAATAATACTCGCGGTGGCGGAAAAGGACATTGTCACCGCGTACGTTAAAAGAAACATTCCTTTTTGTCGTTTAGTAAAACGATTCGTATAAAAAGATTAATTTTGAATAAAATTAAAATTAAAAGGGGTTTATACATCGTATAAAAGAAAGTTGTGTATAAAATAAAATATGCCTCAATGAAATGATATTGAGACGAAGTCCCTTACCTCGTGTCCGACGTGACTCGATTGCTCTTTAACGTCCTGAATAATAAACTTGAGTTAATTTCGACTTGCTTAAGAACCTTTTTCAAGTTCATTATTCCTTTTATATCACTTATTACCATGTTATGAGCACTATGTAATTATTTACATTAGTAATCGTCGTTTTGTCGATCATTGGTACTTGAGTCAAAAATAAACTCTTTATAATTAAAAGTTGTTCATGTGGAAAAATATCCATTATATCAAGAATTATATTCATGATGTAGATATCATATATATCATATATATCCAGTATATACATGCATTTATAATATTACATAATCATTTAGAGGTAAGAAATGAAATGCACCGTTCAAGGAGACGGTAAGCCGTACGTACGCATGAACACTACTTTCATTTTTATCTCATACTTTAATGGAAATGGATAATAATGATATAAAGGTATATTATAATTCCAGTATAACATCATATATAATAACTTTAACTCCATCCTTTATATGTCCCATATATGGCATTAACGAATCAAATCACTTTGAGGGGGCGGTAGTCCGCACTTCCTAAAATGAAGATATTGCGTTTACCCATAATGGAAACCATAAAGGTATGAAATAAATGAAAAATACAGAATATTAAGTAAAACATAAACATATTATATATCGTATATAAATATATTTACATATTAATGGACACCTTTGATGGTGTTATATGAGTGTTTAACAATCATCGTTTCATGAGGCAGAAATTTGGCATCCACAGAAACAGTATGTTCTTTAACCATTAGATGTAGGTGTGTGTAAGTTTAGCTAGAATACATCACATAAAAACATCCTAGTATATTTAATATACTGTTTTTGTTGCAAGATAAAGTAATAAAAATAGTTTAGGGGGTTGGAGAAGCAAAATAAAACATAAGAACACAAGAGAAAACACTACCTTTAAAACAGGTAACTCTTTTTGATTTGAGCTCAAAGGCTTCTTTGGGAAGACTTATGCCCAAAGTGAGGCTTCTAGGAGTAATAGAGGGATGTGGAGATACAAAATGGGATGGGTTTGGCTGAGCCAAAGGCTTGAGATGTGTGGGTAAGGTGGTAGAGGTGGGGGCCTTTTATAAGAGGAGAGGAGGGGCACTCTTGGAAAGTTATAAAAGGTTACTTTATTATAAAATGATTTTCGGATTTAAAAGGTCCCAAAATTATATATTTCTAGGATAAGGTGATAATAGTTCTAAATCAACCCATATAATAAGTTTTTGACAAGTTTAGGTCTTATATTTTACATTATCGTTTCATTTTATTTAAATCGTTAAATAATGAGGTAATCGATGCATCATCATGGTGTCATAAATAATTTAATTTATTTAATGTCTAAAAATTATAAAAAATCTATCATGATGTAGGAAATATTTTTATCTTTCTAATTAATATTTATAGTCAAAATTATGACTTGTATAACCCCATTAAAAAATTGTTTTAGTAAAACATATCATGTTTGTGACATTTTTATTTTAACATTAAATAAAAAGTTATTAATGTCATTTTCCCACCAAAGTGGCTCCATTGGGTCCCCAAGTTGACCCATGGATTTTATTGGTTGGCCATGGCACATAAAATAAGGTTAGGACATGTTTCAAGGTCATTTCATATTCTCAAAACATTATTTTTACCTTAAATTACACTAATTACCTCTAATCGCGATTAAAAACTTAAAAGTTACTATTCACAAAAAAAATATTTTAATCCCATTGAACCACATTTTACTTCCTAATGACAACCATGTATGTCTGATTTTTGAAATTCAAAACACAGAGGTGGTAAAATTTCATTTAAACGAAAAATCAGTTTTTTAAGTACCACTTAGTGGTTTCACTATTCATCAAAAATTGAAGTTTTTCAGAAAATTACCAAGACTTCACCCTAAGCTATATTTGATATTCCGAATTCAAAAATGATGTATATTTTACAAAATTAAAAACATATAAGTTACATTAATTAATTTAAGAATTAATTTCCGCTGTCAGGACAAATAGCGTGTTTTTATGAAACAATATATATCAAAAGATTGACACTAGTTTAAATCCAATTTCAAAGTGAAATTAATTCCAATGACCACTATTGGATTAAATGGTAAAAATATATTCTAATTTAACTTTAAAAACAATTCAAAATATAATCTAATCATATAAATAAATTAGATTAAAAAGAGGTTTTGAATTAAAATACAACATTTTTCACTATTCATTAAAAATGAACTTTATCTGAAAAATACCAAAAAATTACACAAAGTAAATTTTGATGTCTTGATTATAAAGAAGAGCTTTATTTGGTCTAATATAATGTTTAAGAGTGACCAAAACTTTATTTAATGACGGTTCGCCATCAAAAGGTGATAAGTGGACCTTTAGTGAATATTAGAGTATATATGCCTAAAATTGAATTCTTTTCGTACTTTAAGCCTTTATCCTTTATTGGATAAATGTAAAAATATTTAGAAAACATATATAATCATATTTTAGTTATTTATATTCATTCCCGCCAATACAATGACTACGTGTTAACTACCATTTAAAATAATATTATTTTATTACTAGTGTGCAACGTAAGATTTCAAAGAATCTCTTTGTTGCGTATCGGGTACGCTATTGAACATAGCAACCCCTTTAAAGTAAAATTAATATTTAATTCTCAAATATTAAAAAATATGAAAATGTTTTATTCTTTATTTACCTGGGATGTTACATCCCTCCCCCCTTTTGGGAATTGCGTCCTCGCAATTTTATTCACTTATCAAAATAAGTGGGGGTATTTATCCCTCATAGCATTTTCAGATTCCCACATTGCCTCTTCAACCATATGGGTTTTCCACAAAACGTTTACCTGGTGAATTACCTTATTTCGCAACACTTTCTCTCTTCGTTCGAGAATCTGGACTGGTTGTTCTTCATAAAAGAGATTCTCTTCCAACTGAACTACCTCTGAGCTCAAAACATGATATGGATCTGGCATATATTTTCTCAACATCGAAACATGAAAAACATTGTGTACCAGAGATAAACTCGTAGGTAAAGCCACTCGGTAAGAAAATGATCCAACTTTCTCCATAATTTCATATGGTCCAATGAACCTTGGACTCATCTTTCCTTTCTTACGAAATCGCATCACACATTTCTAAGGTGAGACTTTGAGAAAAACATGAACACCTACCTCGAAAGAGAGATCCTTCCTCCTATTGTCTGTATAACTTTTCTGTCTGCTCTAAGTTTTTCTCATGTGTTTCTGAATCAACTGAACTTTTTCTGCCATCTCTTCTACCAATTCTGGTCCCATCAGCTTCCTTTCACATACTTCATCCCAAAAATCCAGAGTTCGACACCGCTTCCCATATAATGCTTCAAACAGAGCCATCTGTATACTGGAATGAAAACTGTTATTATAAGAAAACTCAACCAAAGAAAGATGTTGGTCCCAACTTCCCAGATAATCCATCGAACAAGCATGTAGCATATCCTCCAAAGTCTAAATCGTTCGTTCTGACTTCCCATCTAATTGAGGATGAAAAGCTATACTAAAATTTAATTCAGTACCCAACAACTTCTAAAGGCCCTTCCAAAAGTTATAATTAAACCTGGGATCACGATCAGATACAATGGATAGGGGAACTCCATGAAACCTGACTATCTCTTTAAGATACAATCGTGAAAGTTTTTCTAGAGGGAAAGTATCTTGAATAAGAAGTAAATGAGCAGATTTAGTCAAGAAATCAACAATAACCCAGATTGCATTATTACCTCGAGATGTACTCGGTAATCCCACAAAAAATTCCATGGTTATATTTTCCCATTTCCACTCTAGCACTGGTAAAGGCTGAAGCATCCCTTTCGGTAACTGTCGCTCTGCTTTAACCTGCTGACAAGTCAAACACTTCACAATAAAATCAGAAATATCTCTTTTCATTCCATCCCACCAGTAATACTCCCGCAGATCTTTGTACATCTTAGTACTGCCAGGATGAATTGAAAACGGGGAACTATGAGCCTCACATAACAACTCATTCTTCAACTGTGAATCACTAGGCACACATAATCTCTTCCCAAATCTCAAAATACAATCATTATCAATGTTAAATTCAGGCATATTACCCTTCTGAACTAGCTCTACCTTTTTCTACAACTCACTGTCTTGCTTCTGCGCTTGCTTAACTCTGTCTGATAGAGAAGTTTTCACTGATACCTGAAACAAAACAGAAGGACATCCTGCACCAACAACTTCTATGCCAAATTTCATCAAATAAAAAACCAAAGGATCTCGTTCCAAACGTAGCCTGGTTAATGAAGCATTACTTTTTCGACTCAAAGCATTAGCCACTTTATTTGCTTTTCCCGGATGGTAATGAATTGTACAATAATAATCCTTGATTAATTCCAACCATCTCCTCTGTCTCATGTTCAATTCTTTCTGAGTGAATATATACTTTAAACTTTTGTGATCAGTATATATTTCACACTTTACACCATACAAATGATGCCTCCAAATTTTTAGAGCAACAACAACAGCAGCTAATTCCAAGTCATGTGTATGGTAATTTACCTCATGAGTTTTCAACTGATGTGAAGCATATGCAATTACCTGATCATTCTGCATAAGGACACAACCAATTCCTTTCAATAAAGCATCACTCTAGATAACAAACTCACCATTCCTGGAAGGTAGTGCCCAAACTTTAGCATTCACCAATATTTTTTTCAACTCTTGAAAACAATCATCACATTCTTTTGTCCAGATAAACTTAACTCCCTTCCGAGTTAGCTTAGTCATTGGACTAGATAACCGTGAAATTTTTTCAACAAACCTTCGGTAGTAACCTGCCAAACCAAGAAAACTACGGATCTCGGTTACATTTGTGGGTCTTGGCCATTCTTCAACAACTTTTGTTTTTGTAGGATCAGCAGTTATGACATTTTTTTGAAACAATGTGACCAAGGAAAGAAATTTCTTGTAACCAAAACTCAAACTTGCTGAATTTTCCATATAGTTTATTTTCTTTTACGGTTTACAAGATAACCCTTAAATGACTTTAGTGCTCCTATTTACTTTTAGAAAACACCAAAATATCATCAATAAACACAACCAAAAACTTATCACCTGAGTCAAATGAGCCATCACTACAACAAACTCTTCAATTCTGATTCTGACCATCTCAAGTAGCTGATTTAGAAGGTCATTTCCCTCTATATACCTTTCTAACATAGCTGACATGTTTCCTCTGTGGAAAACCAATCTTAACATAGAAATATCTTAGGCGAAGCAACATGGTAATCTTTAAATGCTATATCATACCATAAATTAAATTATGGACAAGACTTTGACAATATTCTAACTCCTAAAGTCATCTAAACCGACCTTTGATACCAACTATAAGGCCCCAGCCTTAAATATTACTTAACATTGAATTAAATGAATAATTACCATTGAGGATCTTTTCAGGTTTAGATTTTTAGAGAATTAGAGCTTAACTATTACATCTCAAAAGATTACAAAGTAGACACTTCTACTAAGTTTCCATAAAATAAAAACTCTTAAAAAGAAACAGGTCTAGTTCCATGTTTTATATAGAATGACTTTCCCTTGATCCCATCCTTGACACTATTCCACATTAAGTCCTTTGAAAAACATTTCAAAAAAACTTGGGGTGAGCATAAAAAGCTCAGTAAGGGAAACACAAAAAATGAAAACTGTTAGTTTTTCAAAACAACAAGTAAACCATGTATACTTTATCAAAGTAATACTTTTCACCTTTATGAAGTAGTAAAAACTCTTCACTGAATAAAAGATCAATACTTACCCTTTTGTAACAAAAAATTACCATAAAACGCATATAAAGAACACATAACATATGAAGGTAACTTGGGACATAAATATACTTAAATGGAATAACCATACGGTCGACTTCCACACATATCACTTAATGGAATAAACATACGGTCGACTTCCATACCCAATGCATTGGAGGTTATAACGTAACCACCCATCCTGGTATTCACGGCACCACCCGTCATATGGTTTATCACGTAACCACCCATCAAATTCCCAAGTACCATTATAAAATCATAAGACATAAAACAAATATAATGGAAAGAAAATATTTCCACACTTTGATCACAATATATCACTTAAATATATTGGCATAACAAATACATTATAAAAAACCATTTTCAAAACCAAAAAACATAAAAGAGTATATGGTTTTATTTCATTTTAAAAACATTACGGCTTGTTGAGGAATCCAAAGAATAAATAATACTCACGGTGGCAGAAAATATCATTGTCACTGCATACGTTATCTTTTCATTTTATTTAAATCCTTAAATAATGAGGTAATCGCTGCATAATCATGGTGTCATAAATAATTTAATTTATTTAATGTATAAAAATTATAAAAAAATATCATGATGTAGGAAATATTTTTATCTTTCTAATGAATATTTATAGTCAAAATTATGACTTGTATAACCCCATTAAAAAATTGTTTTAGTAAATCATCTCATGTTTGTGACATTTTTATTTTAACATTAAATAAAAAGTTATTAATGTCATTTTCCTACCAAAGTGGCTCCATGGGGTCCCCAAGTTGACCCATGGATTGTATTGGTCGGACATGAAATATCCAATAAGGGTAGTACATGTGTGAAGGTCATTTCCTATTATTAAAACATTATTTTTACCTTAAATTACACTAATTACCTCTAATCGTGATTAAAAACTTAAAAGTTACTATTCACCAAAAAAATATTTTAATCTCATTGAACCACATTTTAATTCCTAATGAAACCAATGTATGTCGCATTTTTGAAATTCAAAACACAGAGGTGGTAAAATTTTATTTAAACGAAAAATCAGTTTTTTAAGTACCACTTAGTGGTTTCACTATTCATCAAAAATTGAAGTTTTTCAGAAAAATACCAAGACTTCACCCTAAGCTATATTTGATATTCTGAATTCAAAAATGATGTCTATTTTAAAAAATTAAAAACATATTAGTTACATTAATTAATTTAATAATTAATTCCTGCTGTCAGGACAAATAGCGTGTTTTAATGAAACAATATATATCAAAAGATTGACACTAGTTTAAGTCCAATTTCAAAGTGAAATTAATTCCAATGACCACTATTGGATTAAATGGTAAAAATATATTCTAATTTCACTTTAAAAACAATTCAAAAGATGATCTAATCATATAAATAAATTAGATTAAAAAGTGGTTTTGAATTAAAATACAACATTTTTCACTATTCATTAAAAATGAATTTTATCGGAAAAATACCAAAAATTTACACAAAGTAAATTTTCATGTCCTGATTCTAAATAAGAGTTTTATTTGGTCCAATAGAATGTATAAGAGTGACCAAAACTATATTTAATGACAGTTCTCCATCAAAAGGTGATAAATGGACCTTTAGTGAATATTAGAGTATACATGCCTAAAATTGAATTCTTTTCATACTCTATGCCTTTATACTTTATTATATAAATGTAAAAACATCTAACAAACATATATATTCATATTTTATTTATTTCTATTCATTCCCGCCAATACAACGACTACGTGTTAACTACCATTTAAAATAATATTATTTTATTACTAGTGTGCAACGTAAGATTTCAAAGAATCTCTTTGTTGTGTATCAGGTACACTATCGAACATAACAACCCCTTTAAAGTAAAATTAATATTTAATTCGTAAATATTAATAAATATGAAAATGTTTTATTCTTTATTTACCTGGGATGTTACATCCTTCCCCCCTTTTGGGAATTGCGACCTCGCAATTTTATTCACTTTCAAAATAAGTGGGGGTATTTATCCCTCATAGCATTTTCAGATTCCCACGTCGCCTCTTCAACCATATAGTTTTTCCACAAAACCTTTACCTGGTGAATTACCTTATTTCGCAACACTTTCTCTCTTCGGTCAAGAATCTAGATTGGTTGTTCTTCATAAGAGAGCTTCTCTTCCAATTAAACTACCTTTGGGCTCAAAACAAGATATGGATCTGGCATATACTTTCTCAGCATCGAAACATGAAAAACATTGTGTACCTAAAATAAACTCCGAGGTAAAGCCACTCGGTAAGCAAATGATCCAACTTTCTCCAGAATTTCATATGGTCCAATGAACCTTGGACTCAACTTTCCTTTCTTACCAAGTCGCATCACATTTTTCAAAGGTGAGACTTTGAGAAAAACATGATCACCTACCTCGAAAGAGAGATCTTTCCTCCCGTTGTCTGCATAACTTTTCTGTCTCCTCTGAGCTATTCTAATGTGTTTATGAATCAACTGAACTTTTTCTGCCATATCTTCTACCAATTCTGGTCCCATCAGCTTCCTTTCACCTACATCATCCCAAAAACCCGGAGTTCGACACTGGTTCTCATATAATGCTTCAAACAGAGCCATCTGTATACTGTAATGAAAACTGTTATTGTAAGAAAACTCAACCAAAGAAATATGTTGGTCCTAGCTTCCCTGATAATCCATCGAACAAGCACGTAGCATATCCTCCAAAGTCTGAATCGTTCGTTTTTTACTGCCCATCTGATTAAGGATGAAAAGCTGTACTAAAATTTGATTCAATACCCAACGAATTCTGAAGGCCCTTCCAAAAGTTAGAAGTAAACCTGTGATCACGATCAGATACAATGGATAGGGGAACTCCATGAAACCTGACTATCTCTTTAAGATACAATCGAGAAAGTTGATCTAGAGATAAAGTATCTCGAATAGGAATGAAATGAGCAAATTTATTCAAGCGATCAACAATAACCCAGATTGCATTATTACCTCAAGATGTCCTCGGTAATCCCACAAAAAAGTCTATGGTTGTATTTTCCCATTTCCACTCTGGCACTGGTAAAGGCTGAAGCATCCCTTTCGGTAACTACCGCTCTGCTTTAACCTGCTGACAAGTCAAACACTTCACAATAAAATCAGCAATATCTCTTTTCATTCTATCCCACCAGTAATACTCCCGCAGATCTCTGTACATCTTAGTACTGCAAGGATGAATTGGAAACGGGGAACTATGAGCCTCACATAACAACTCATTCTTCAAATGTGAATCACTAGGCACACATAATATCTTCCCAAATATAAAAACAAAATCATTATCAATGTTAAATTCATGAAAATCACCCTTCTAAACCCGCTCTACCTTTTTATGCAACTCGCTCTCTTGCTTCTGCGCTTGCTTAATTCTGTCTGATAGAGAAGATTTCACTGATACCTGAAACAAAATAGAAGGACAACCTGCACCAACAACTTCTATGCCAAATTTCATCAAATCAAAAACCAAAGGATCTCGTTCCAAACGTAGCATGGTTAATGAAGCATTACTTTTTCAACTCAAAGCATCAGCCACTTTATTTGCTTTTCCCCGGATGGTAATGAATTGTACAATCATAATCCTTGATTAATTCCAGCCATCTCCTCTGTCTCATGTTCAATTATTTCTGAGTGAATATATACTTTAAACTTTTTTGATCAGTATATATTGCACACTTTACACCATACAAATGATGCCTCCAAATTTTTAAAGCAAAAACAATAGCAGCTAATTCCAAGTCATGTGTAGGGTAATTTACCTCATGAGTTTTCAACTGATGTGAAGCATATGCAATTACCAGATCATTCTGCATAAGGACACAACCAAGTCGTTTCAATGAAGCATCACTGTAGATAAAAAACTCACCATTCCTGGAAGGTAGTGCCAAAACTGGAGCATTCACCAATCTTATTTTCAACTCCTAAAAACAATCATCACATTCTTTTGTCCAGATAAACTTAACACCCTTCCGAGTTAGCTTAGTCATTGGACTAGATAACCGTGAAAAATTTTCAACAAACCTTCAGTAGTAACCTGCCAAACCAAGAAAACTACGGATCTTGGTTACATTTTTGGGTCTTGTCCATTCTTCAACAACTTTTGTTTCAGTAGGATCAACAGTTATGCTATTTTTTTTGAATCAATGTGACCATGGAAATAAATTTCTTGTAACCAAAACTCACACTTGCTGAATTTTCCATACAGTTTCTTTTCTTTTAAGGTTTGCAAGATAACCCTTAAATGACTTTCATGCTCCTCTTTACTTTTAGAAAACACCAAAATATCATCAATAAACACAACCAAAAACTTATCACCTGAGTCAAATGAGCCATCACTACAGCAAACTTTTCAATTCTGATTCTGAACATCTCAAGTTGCTGATTTAGAAGGTCATTTCCCTCTGTATGACTTTCTAACATAGCTAACATGTTTCCTATGTGGAAAACCATTCTTAACATAGAAATATCTTAGGCGAAGCAACATGGTAATCTTTAAATGCTATATCATACCATAAATTAAATTATGGACAAGACTTTAACAATATTCTAACTCCTAAAGTTATCTAAACCGACCTTTGATACCAACTATAAGGCCCCAACCTTAAATATTACTTAACATTGAATTAAATGAATAATTCCCATTGAGGATCTTTACAGGTTTAGAGTTTTAGAGAATTAGATCTTAACTATTATATCTAAAAATATTACAAAGTAGTCACTTCTACAAAGTTTCCATAAAATAAAAACTCTTAAAAAGAAACATGACTAGTTCCATGTTTTATATAGCATGACTTTCCCTTGATCACATCCTTGACACTATTCCACATTATGTACTGTGAAAAAACATTTCAAAAAAACTTGGGGTGAGCATAAAAAGCCCAGTAAGGGAAACACAAAGAATGAAAACTGTTAGTTTTTCAAAAAAACAAGTAAACCATGTATACTTTATCAAAGTAATACTTTTCACCTTTATGAAGTTGTAAAAACTCTTCACTGAAGAAAAGATCAATACATACCCTTTTGTAACCAAACGATTACCATAAAACCCATATAAAGAACACATAACATATGAAGGTAACTTGGGACATAAACATACTTAAATGGAATAACCATACGATCGACTTCCACACATATCACTTAATAGAATAGCCATATGGCTGACTTCCATACCCAATGCATTGGAGGTTATATTGTAACCACCTGTCCTGGTATTCACGGCACCACCCGTCATATGGTTTATCACGTAACCACCCATCAAATGTCCAAGTACCCTTATAAAATCATAAGACATAAAACAAATATAATGGAAAGAAAAAATTTCCACACTTTGATCAAAATATATCACTTAAATATATTGACATAAAAAATACATTATAAAAAACCATTTTCAATACCAAAATACATAAAAGAGTATATGCTATTTATTTCATTTTAAAAACATTACGGCTTGTTGAGGAAGCCAAAGACCAAATAATACTCGCGGTGGCAGAATAATTCATTGTCATCGCATACGTTAAAAGAAACATTCCTTTTTATCGTTTAGTAAAACGTTTCGTATAAAAATATTCCTTTTGAATAAAATTAAAAGTCAAAGGGGTTTATACACCGTATAAAATAAAGTTGTGTATAAAACAAAATATTCCTCAATGAATGGAGATTGAGACGAAGTCCCTTACCTCGTGTCCGACGTGACTCGATTGCTCTTTAACGTCCTAAATAATAAACTTGAGTTAATTTATAATTTCTTAAGAACCTTTTTCAAGTTCATTATTCCTTTTATATCACTTATTACCATGTTATGAACACTATGTAATTATTTACGTTAGTAATGGTCGTTTTGTCAATCATTGGTACTTGGGTCAAAAATAAACTCTTTATAATTACAAGTTGTTCGTGTGGTAAAATATCCATTATATCAAGAATTATATTCATGATGTAGATACCATATATATCATATATATCCAGTATAGACATGCATTTATAATATTACATAATCATTTAGAGGTAAGATATGAAATGCACCGTTCATTGAGACGGTAAGCCGTACGTACGCATGAATGCTACTTTCATTTCTATCTCATACTTTAATGGAAAGAAATAATAATTAAATAAATTTATATTATAATTCCAGTATAAAATCATATATAATAACTTTAATTCCATCCTTTATACATTTCACATATGGCATTAACGAATCAAATCACTTTGAGGGGTCGGTAGTCCGCACTTCCTAAAATGAAGATATCGCGTTTACCCATAATGGAAACCACAAAGGTATGCCATAAATGAAAAATACAGAAGCTTAAGTAAAACATAAAAATATTATATATCTTATATAAATATAGTGACATCTTAATGGACACCTTTTAATGTGTTATATGAGTGTTGAACAATCATCGTTTTGTGAGGCAGAAATTCGCCATCCACAAAAACAGTATATTCTTTAACCATTAGATGTATTTTTGTGTAAGTTTAGCTCGAATAATTAACATAAAAACATCCTAGTATATTTAAGATACTATTTTTGTTGCAAAATAAAGGAATAAAAAGAGTTTAGGGGGTTGGAGAAGCAAAATAAAACATACGAACACAAGAGAAAACACTACATTTAAAACGGGTAACTCTTTTTGATTCGAGCTCAAAGTCTTCCTTGGGAAGACTTCTGCCCCAAGTGAGGCTTCTAGGAGTAATATAGGGATTTGGAGAGACAAAATGGGAAGGGGTTTTCGAGGCCAAAGGCTTGATAGGTGTGGGTAAGGTGGTAGATGTGGGGGCCTTTTATAAGAGGAGAGGAGGGGAACTCTTAGAAAGTTATAAAAGGTTACTTTATTATAAAATTATTTTCGAATTTAAAAGGTCCCAAAATTATATATTTCGAGTATAAGGTAATAAGAGTTCTAAATCCACACATCCAATAGGTTTTTGACAAGTTTTGGTCTTAGATTTTACATTATCTTTTCATTTTATTTAAATCATTAAATAATGAGGTAATCACTGCATCATCATGGTGTCATAAATAATTTAATTTATTTAATGTCTAAAAATTATAAAAAAAATATCATGATGTAGGAAATCTTTTTAGATTTATAATGAATATTTATAGTCAAAATTATGACTTGTATAACCCCATTAAAAAATTTATTTAGTAAAACATCTCATGTTTGTGACATTTTTATTTTAACATTAAATAAAAAGTTATTAATGTCATTTTCCTACCAAAGTGGCTCCATGGGGTCCCGAAGTTGACCCATGGATTTTATTGGTTGGCCATGACACATCCAATAAGGGTAGTACATGTGTCAAAGTCATTTCATATTATTAAAACATTATTTTTACCTTAAATTACACTAATGACCTCTAATCGCGATTAAAAACTTAAAAGTTACTATTCACCAAAAAAATATTTTAATCCCATTGAACCACATTTTACTTCCTAATTACCACCTTGTATGTCGGATTTTTTAAATTTAAAACACAAAGGTGGTAAAATTTCATTTAAACGAAAAGTCAGTTTTTTAAGTACCACTTAGTGGTTTCACTATTCATCAAAAACTGAAGTTTTTCAGAAAAATACCAAGACTTCACCCTAATCTATATTTGATATTAAAAATTAAAAAATGATGTCTATTTTAAAAAATTCAAAACATATAAGTTACATTAATTAATTTAATAATTAATTCCCGCTGTCAGGACAAATAACGTGTTTTTATGAAACAATATATATCAAAAGATTGACACTAGTTTAAGTCCAATTTCAAAGTGAAATTAATTCCAACGACCAATATTGGATTAAATGGTAAAAATATATTCTAATTTAACTTTAAAACCAATTCAAAAGATAATCTAATCATATAAATAAATTATATTAAAAATGGGTTTTGAATTAAAATACAACATTTTTCACTATTCATTAAAAAATGAACTTTATCGGAAAAATACCAAAAATTTACCCAAAGTAAATTTTGATGTCCCGATTCTAAAGAAGAGTTTTATTTGGTCCAATAGAATATATAAGAGTGACTAAAATAATATTTAATGACGGTTCTCCATCAAAAGGCGATAAGTGGACCTTTAGTGAATATTAGAGTATATATGCCTAAAATTGAATTCTTTTCGTACTTTAAGCCTTTATCATTTATTGGATAAATGTAAAAACATTTAACAATCATATATAATCATATTTTAGTTATTTATATTCATTCCCTCCAATACAACGGAAACGTGTTAACTACCATTTAAAATAATATTATTTTATTACTAGTGTGCAACGTAAGATTTCAAAGAATCTCTTTGTTGCGTATCAGGTATGCTATCGAACATAGCAACCCCTTTAAAGAAAAATTAATATTTAATTCAAAAATATTAATAAATATGAAAATGTTTTATTCTTTATTTACCTGGGATGTTACAACAACATGCTAAAAACCATTTGTAACTACCATTGAAACAAAAAAAGGCATGCATCAATAACAGCTCATACATGTCAATACACAAACGACGCCCATGGAAAATCACTATAGCTACATAATAATAATAATCATGATTCTATAGAAATGAAATATAAACAAAAGTAAAACTCTAGCTAGACATGACCTCAAGATCTATACCAATCTCTATGCCAAATAGTACTATGATCCATCTCATGGAGTTGATCCTTTACCTGTACATAAATCCATAAAGTCTACACACGTCCTGAAGGGGCCATGTAGTGTGTGATATGAATCTTAGTAGGATATCACCCAATGGTGCATACATAGTATAATTGTTTAATCCAACAATACACTAAGAAAGGTAAACAATTCAATGAAATAATAAATACCACCTTCACTGGTGCTCAACAACCACCAGCGAGCGTCCCCTACTTCGGCCAGCATTGGAATCTCAGAAACAAGGAGAGTCCTTGGCCCATATCCCAAGGTAATCCTATTGTCATAAATTCCCAGTGAACCCTCAGGTTCCACCCTAGTCATATAGCTCGATGCCATGTACCTCCTGAAATCTCATGTCTCAATGTACTGACATCTCGAAAGAATGCCCAAGAAATTGTAACCCGGTCCCAAGGAACCCTCCTCGTAAGATCAAATAAACCCATGGAATGAAAAATGGAGGAACAAAAATATGTTTTCTTAAATAAATATCCAGGCCCATGGCCTCAAGCACGACAAGCCTTGACCCCCAACCCGATTGTCCCATTACTATCAACTGAAGGCTCCTCACCTTCCACAATCTTTCTATGACAAGAAACCCTAACCAAAATACCTAAACCACGACTATCAAGGGACTATACTCATAGGAGTGGTAAAAACTACCTCATCAAGAAGTCTACATGTGTTCACATGACTCAATTGGTGCTTTTTACATCACAGGTGAGCAGAAATCAGTAAATAAAGAACCTAATCCACAACATCTCTGGCACCTTGTGACCCTTCGACCATGTCACTCAAATTTGATGGCCATGCCGTCCAAGTATCTCGATCCATGCCCAAATTGATAGTCACACTACCTCAACATACGTCCATGATGCCCAATCTCATGGTCAAAACCACCCAAGAAAATCCGGGCCAAGCCGAACCTCGGGTCAAACTCATCACAACCCCAAGGGTCTCAACACATGTAATCCAAAAACATTACATATATATAATCACATTAAGAACTTTAAAGAAGTAATTAAATTTAAGCATATTTAATTACACTAGTTAATAGCTATAACATAGTAGCACTGAGGTCTTGAATGCCTCTAAACAATTTAATCAAACTTAAACAAATTGAACATACCAGTTTAAAACAAAAAAAATCATTTAAAACCATTTTGACACCCCCGACCAAAATATCCCAATGAGAAATTTCCCCTTGCTCAGCCTCACTCAAGAAATTTAGTTATAGGGCATTCCCAAAAATATCCCATGGGTCTAACAATTAATTCAAAATGAAACATCATTTATAACAGGGTCTCGCTCAAAATACCCAAAGACACGCCAAAGGTTGTTGTAACACCTGAGATTTTATGAGAAATATTTTGTTTTTATGTATAATGTTATATAAAGGAATCTTTTACTACACACAACACTGTCTTGGCTTGCGTTACACATAAGAGAAACCTTCCTCGATAGCTTGCGTTGTACGCAATACCGAGTTTCACTAAACAACGATATGTTATTAAAATATTATATAAACTAGCCTTTATGAATAGTAATACCCAATTTTTGAAATTTTCAAAAAAATTTATCTTTCAAAATGGACTTCATTTTTGGATTTGGAATATCGAAATTATCCTAGGGTGAATTTTTGGTATTTTTCTGAAAACTTTTAATTTTTGATGAATAGTGAAAACACTGGGTTGCTATTTAAAAACCGAGTTTTATTTAAATAATTACTCATTTTATTTAAATTTATTTTAGGTCAAAATTGATACATAATACCTATATAATTTCAATGTAATTCATTGGAGTCATTTTATAATAATTTTAGATATATAAAAATTTTATTGAACTTTTCACCGTCTTTTACTCACCTCCTAGGAGAATTTGAGCATTTACATAAAACTTAATTTTACCGCTTCTGTGAGTGGAATTTCAAACATCCGAGAGACACAATTAATATCAAGAATTATAATGTGGTTCAACAAGATAAGGATAATTTTTTGTGAATAGTAACTTTTTAATTTTTTTACCATGGTTAAAAGTAAATGGGGTAATTAAGGGTAAAAATGATATTATTATTACCCTAACACATGTCCTAATTATATTAGATAAGTATAATTAGACCAAAAAAACCTTAGAAATAAAATATTACCCTTTAGGTCAACTTGGATTAGATTAGGACACTTATTATTATTTTATTTAAAGAAGTGTTAAAATAGTTAAAATCAAAGTTTAATAACTAAAAACATTTTTAATGTAGGGTTATACATAAAATAAATTCGACTATAAATAATCATTAGAAATATAAAATGATTTCCTACCTAATGGTATTTTATTTATAATTTTTAGACATTAAATAATTTAATTTATTTTTGACACAATGATGATGCGGTAATTACCTTATTAATGAAATATTAACATAATTGATGTTATAAATACCCAAATAAATGTAATTTGAGACTTTTTATGAATTAAACTAATTTTATAGGTTAATATGACATATTATTAATTATTTAATTAACTGTTTTAGAACTAATCATGCTGTTATTATTTTCACAAAAATCAATTACCAAATAGTGTCAAAATTGACATAAAATAGTTTTTAAAACAAATATTATATTATTAATTGTTATTTTATTCCTAAAAATCTAAGGTTCGGCCAAATTAGGGATATTATCCATAAGTCATTTTTGATTTATAGGAATCAACTTCACTTAAATATGATAAATGATGTTCTTGTTAAGACTTGATGTGTCTACTGTCATTTTAAAATTGACATTTTAGTTCAAAACATGTGTCACTCCCTGAAAACCGATCAACCTTGATATGATTTTCTCGATAATTTAGTAAAATGATTCATGGTTAATTTTTTATGTATAGAAATCATTCTCATATCAATCCAACACAAAAATGTTACTATTATGACTCAAAGTATTTGTTTTCTGTTTAAAATGACTTTTTAGTTTAAAAAAATGACATACTCAAAAAAGACAAACACATTCAGATTGTTTTGATAATTTAATAAAATGACACCTATTTCATTTTTGATGTATAGGAATGAGTCGCACATCAATTTGACGCATGGTGTGACTGGTATGTCTCCTAGTGCAGGTTTTCAGTTTAAAATTACAATTTTGTAAAACCCACAAATGACATGCTCAAAAGTATGAAAACACATTCATATTATTTTGATACTTTAGAATGATACATAAGTCATTTCTGATGTTTAGTAATCAACTCCATATCATTATGACGCACGGTGTGACTCGTATAACTCCAACTGTGTCTTTATTATAAATCAACATTTTAGTATAAAATAAAAGTTACATACTCAAAATTGATTAAACACATTCATATTGTTTTGATACTTTAGTAAAATGATACATAAGTCATTTTTGACATGTAGAAATCATTTACGCCTTAATATGATACACAATGTGTCTGGTATGACTCAAAGGGGCCATTATCAGTTTAGAAATGACATTTTAGTTCAAAACACGTGTCAGTCACTGAAAACCAATAAAACATGCTCAGATTGTCATGATAGTTTAGGATGACGATTTATAAGTCATTCTTGACTTATATGAATCAGTCTCATATCAAACTAACACACAATGTGACTGATATGACTCATAGTACGTGTTTTCAAAAAATTACATTTTAGTAAAAAAAACAAGTAACATTCTCCAAAATGTGTAAATGCATTTATATTGTTTTAAAAATTTCGAATAATGATCCATAAGTCTTTTGTAATGTGTACGAATCATCTACCTCTCAATATGAGACATGGTTTCACAAGTATGACTCCATGGGTGTCTTTTAATTAAAAATTTATAATCTAAAAAAAATATAAGTGACATATTCAAAAATGTGAAAAAACATTAGATACTTTAGGAAAACAATCCATAAGTCATTTTTCACATATAGGAATCGCCCACACCTCAATCTTATACACAACTTGTCTGATGTGACTCCAAGTGTCCGTTATTAGTTTAAAATTGATATTTTAGTTCAAAATATATCACTCACTGAAAACTGAGAAAACACAGTCATATTTTCTTAATAATTTAGGACAATAATTGAAAGGCCAATTGAGACATGTAAGAATCAGTCTCACATAAAACTGACAAACGATATGATCGGTATGACTCATAATGTTTGTTTTCAGTTTAAAATAAAATTTTAGTAAAAAAATGACATACTCAAAACCATGAAAAGGAACTCAGGTTATTTTTATTCATTAAGAAAATGTTTCATAAGCCATTTGTGACATGTAGGAAATATTTGTGTGTCAATTCAACTCATGGTGTGACCTATAAGATATAAAGTGCATGTTTTATGTTTAAAATGACATTTTAGAAAAAACTACAAGCGATATACTCCAAACCAGGAAAATATATTTGGATAGTTTTTATACATTAGAACAATGATCAATAAATCATTTGTGACATGACTAAATTATCTGCACCTCAATCTAATGCATGTTGTGATGGGTATAACTCCAAGTGAATTTTTTATTTAAAATTGACATTTTTGTATAAAAGAAAAGTGACATACTCAAAACTGAAAAAACTCTTCCATATTGTTTCGATACTATAGGAAAACGATCCATAATTCATTTTTGATGAGTAGGAATCATTTTCACCTCAATATGATACACAGTGTGCCCAATATGACGTAAAGTGGCCTGTATCTGTTTAAAATTTTTCATTTTAGTTCAAAACATTTCACTCAATAAAACATAGAAAACACATTCAAATTGTCTTGATAATTTAGAATAATTATTCATAAGTCATTTTTTATGTGTAGGAATCAGTCTCACTTCATCCTAACACACAATGTGACCGGTATGACTCAAAGTGTACATTTTCAGTTTAAAATGACATTTTAGAAAAAAAAACAAATGACATACTCAAAACTGAACAAACACATTTAGATTGTTTTTATATTTTAGAAATATGGTCCATATGTCATTTGAGACACATAAAAATTAGTCACACCTCAATCCAATGCATGGTGTGACCGATATTACTCAAATTGTGTAGTTTCAGTGTAAAAGTGACATTTTATTAATGTATTGTTTCATATTTATGAAAATTTTATTTCTTTATAGAATTACTAGAATAATAATTATTTTCTTATATAGGTGGATTATTTTGTTCGATTTGGAGTGAATTTTTCATCAACTAATACCATGATCAGGTTTTTTTGAGAGGGGGTCATGTGCCAAAGATAATGAAACCATAGATGTTTTTGAATGTTTGTGATAAAGTTTACATATTGAGGTAATTGTACAAAATAATATTTGAAATTTCTATAATAATGTTTTTATTGTATTTGTGATGTGATTTTTATTTCTATTAAATTATGAATTTGTCATATCCTATATTTTTTTTGTATTTTCTTGTATTTATTATTGCATTGTGTTGTAATTTTAACAGAATACTATTGTAGTACAACCTTTATCTGATCTAGAAGTATCATTGATAAAGCTCCACAACCTTTATTGGTGCCTATAAAGTCTCACCTTTATCAAATCTTTTCTATTTTTGTTAAATTGGGTCCCCTTTCAATGACATTTAGATCAACACTGATTTTTTGCACTGATAAAGGCTTTTTCTAACGATGTTAAATTCATGTTCTATTTTTAGTAAATGGTGTGATATTCTTGTTGTGGAGTATGACCAATTGGTAGTGAACCATGTTAAATATCTTGCATTCTTTGTTGTTTTCTTTTTTCTTCTTTCATTCTTTGTTAGCCATTATTGTCATTTGTTTTTTTATCCTTATTTCATTACTGATTGGAACACTTCATATTGTGTGTGATCCATTGGCATTTTTGGGTATAAATGTTGGTTCCCCCTTCATATATGTTGCATGTTGTTAAAGGTTGATAACTGTCTTGTATGATTATGTATTCTTGATTCCAGTCATCAATCCTTAAACTATTGGAGAAGAACTTGGGGCGGCACCCCCAGCTCATCGTTGAAGCAGGGGAGGTCCTTGTAGGTCGGGTTGTTCCACACATAAACCAAGAATTACATAATAATTTTAATCAAGAAATGAATGTAGATAAATATAATAATAATCATTAGTTAAACCATGTTGGTGTATAGGAGACATCAATTACAACGTTTTACTCAAATGAGTGAAAAGTGTATATCTTATGGTGAGATGGAACTACATCTCCATGACCATCAATTAGTTCTTCATTTTATATATTATTGGACCATATATTTGAATGTATTACAATAAATCATTGAAAATATATATTATTCAAATTTAATAATGATTTATGTGAAATATTTTTATAAAAAATATTGATATGTTCGTAAAAACTTATAAATTTAAAAATGGGTTGAAATTTTTCCAATATTTTATGGGAATCGACAAATAAAATAAAATAATCGTATATTTTGATAATAAAATTAAAAATTAAATATTTTATTAGAAAATGGAATTTTTAAAACGTGGTATGAATTTATAATATTTCATTTCAATGAAATTCTCGTGTTTGACTATTCCAATAATGGTTGATGAGTCATGCAGGTTCGGGGGCCCATCTGAGCGCGCTCCGAACGTGAATTTTGAATTCATACTATTTTCATGAATGTGATGGTTTTTTAATGTTTTTTGTGTATATAAAATTATAGAAATGTGTTTAGATTAAAATTAATTTTAAATATGATTCGGTAAATAAATTAAACCTTCGAAGTCATTTTGCTTCAGTACAATGTGAAGAGGAATTTAATATGTTTCCTAAAAATATTAATAGAACCTGTTAAATCCCCATTCCAAAAAATTTAAATAAAAAATAACATTTTATAGTTTTTATTATATATGTTTATATTTTAAAATTTTAAAATTTAATTTTGAATTAGTTATAAACACACATAAGGGTGTGACCCCTGCTTGTTTTGAATGTGGGATTCAGTTTCTGCTCTTCAGCGCTGATCAATCTGACTCAGAGGTCTTTATTTTTCTTTGATAATACAATTTTTTAATGGATTAAGAGGGATATTTTACATGACTTGTACTTCCAGAGGTACGAGGCACAATGCATAACGCAAAGGCCCATAGACCGAACTACACAAGAAATGGTCCTTCCTACCATCTGATTCGTTGATGACACCTAATTCCCACTTCTCATGGATGGTTGGCTCACATTGTAATGTGTAGAGTGGAATTATGCTTTGTATCAATGGATGTTGTCATAAGCTCTCATCCTCCCAATTGGATTAGCTCTATTCGGTGTCTGAAACTTGCGCAGATTCTTCTTCGGGTGTATAATACTATGTGGTCACACCTGACTGCTTTATTGCCCGAAGGCCCTGTGACCCGAAATCTATTGACCCAAAGGTATGATGTGGTCTCGAGGCCCTATGGCCCGAAGGCAAGTGGTGGCATGAATACCAAAATCAGTGACCTGTAGTCCCATATTAGATAAATAGTTTTGCCGCTATAGTAACTGTTATATTACCCACTACAGTAGCTTCTACAGTAACAGTTATAGTACTCATAAATTCACAGCCATAAAGATTTGATTTTTTGCTTCATGCATGATAATAGTGTTAATAATAACACATTAGTAATAATATAGATATAATAATGATTATTATTAATAATAATTAACAATGTGTTTAATATTTAGGAATTGACTTCTTGTTTCTTTTTATTCTTTGGATGATGACATTTTATTTTTTGTTTGACCTCATAACCCCATTCTTTAATTTTTTGTTTTCTATTAATAAAAAGTGGTTTGAGACTCTTGGGTATGCTCTTGTAAAATAAAAATTAATCAATAATAATCATTAAAATTTAATATTGTGATTAATAATAATTTTAATAATTAATAATAATTAATTGAAAATTAGTAACAATGATTAATAATAAGTCATATATAATTAATAATATTTATTAAAAACATTATAATAATTAATAATATTAAAAAAAATTAGTAAATAAATAATAATATCAAATTAAAACAAGTTATTGATTAATGATAATTAATAATTAATTAATGAATTTTAATAAAAAGTTGTAATTATTTAACAATATTTATTAATAATAAGTAATTAATTAATAATTAGTAATAAATTTGTAATTAATGAATAATAATTAACAATTGGTATTAATTAGTAATTTGTCATGCAACACAAATTAATTACTAATTAATAATAATACTAATTTTTTTAATGTTTGGGAATAACCATTTTTTATTGAAATAATGGTATATTTTTGGGTAGATGAATCATTACATGGCTCGTGGGTCTAGTGGACAATAAACCCCATAACATGGCCCTGATAGCCCAATTTGTTTCCCCAAAGGTCCACTAGTGAATAGTATTTCTACAGTACCATGGGTGCTATAGTATCTAATACAGTACTGTTGTCACAATAGTTCTTACTACAATGCCCTCAACCACTACAATGCTAATGTTGCTAGAGTCCCACTATTACTACAGTTCTTCTACAGTGCCACTATTGTTCTACTAGACTACCTCTGCCCAATAAATTTTGAACCTCTTTTTTAATGTAGTATTACATGGTGCTTACAACAAACCAAAACCCCAACAAAATAAATAATTATTATTAATTTTGTATTAAATTATTATTAAATATTTTTTGTTACCTTATTAATAATTAAACATTAATTATTATAAATTAATTACTAATTATTATTATTATTTCAAATAGTTACTAATTATTAATTGATTTCTAAATATTATTAAGTAAATAATTTTTTTGAAACATGGTTATTAACTAATCACTACAACTATTAATTATTATTATTATTTATTTATAAATTAATAATAATTATTAATCATATTGATAATTATTACTAATTATTATTAATTAAAATATTAAATTTTCATGATTCTTATTAATTTATATTAATTACACTTATTATTTATTAGTTATTATTAATTAATTATTAATAAATTTGTATCATTAATAATTTGTTATTATTAATAATATATCATTCTTGTAGTGCTGGAAAAAGGGGTGATGAATCCTACAATGGAATATACTCTTGTTAAGGTGAATGAGGGCCCTAATATTACTTGTACATCAGATGCTCTTAGTGGAGACATAACTCATCAGGTCACCTCAATGAGAAAAAATGGCATTGGACACTGAAATTGAGATGAACCTTGCATTCTATTATGAAGAAAACATTCTTAACACTGATGGAAACAAAGGAGAGAACGATAGTACTGAAGGAAATATGCATGGTTTAACACAACATACCTCTGTCTCTGGTAATACTAGAAAACAATATAACTTTGGCCACTAGGCATTCTGGGAAAGATGAGAAAGATCACAGATGAGCAGGTAAGGGAGGAACATGTTGGGGCTCATTGTATCTCCCGTCATTTGAAGAAGGTTGTTGAAAAGAATCATTATGTGAAGGATATTCTCATGGTTAATGCAATAGGAACCATGGTACCATGTAGGCAATAGAAATCCTCAACTAATAGTGCAACACATTCGGGAAAATACCAAAAACCGAAGTCAACATTTTTGGATGAGGATACTAGAATTGATGTCGCTCTTAAAGAGCATATGGTTTTTCCTAGTGACGAGGAAGAAACTAAGAACTGTCATCCACAAATGAGAGACATTGCAACTATCAAAAAACATGAAATCTCACAAAATGACGCTACATTGAATTTCAATTTGGAGAACACCCCTATGAAATCAACAGATTCCAAGACCATAAGTAAGGCCATCCCTAGTCTAAGACATGGTGATTCTACTATGAGTATATATAATTCCCATAGAGACACATGATATTGAAACTATTAAATTGAAAATCACCTCTGGCTCCATGTAGTGTAACATCCACAAGGAGGAGATATCATCAACACATGACATGGGTTCCTAGGCTATTCGTGAAACTAATTTGGGGAAATGTTTAGGGCAGGCTAAACTACTCCTATATGGGAGGAATATTTTCAATCTACTTAACAATATTCATAGATCTAGTGGTAGAGACTCATTCCAGGTGGAATGTATTAAGGCTCATGGAACTATTCGGGTGGAGACTTTAAGCACCAAGACAATTAAGGATCTTATTCCCAAAGACATTATAGCACCCCCCAGTTTTAGGTACATGACCCTTTATTTATGTATTTTAAGTATATATAATGTTATTATTATGTTTAGGGAGGTTCATAGGTGTCTTTTAATTATTTAGAGGGTTCTATTGAGGTGCACGATTTGAGCCCCATTAGTAGATATTGTGCAACACTTCCAAGTAACCGTGCAAATGAAATAGTGGGAATTGGGAACGCACATAGTTTGACCAAACTATGCAGCTTCCCAAGATAAACCATGAAATTATGAATAGATGGGAATAACATGGTTGATTCAAAATTTGTCTAACCATGTAAGAATGCTTTGCGATGTGTTTTTGGAGGCAATGACTCATGCATGGTTAGGGAAAAGTTTGCCTAACCATGGGCCCTAACCGTGCACTGTGGAAAATTAGATCCGAAAATTGTAGATCTCATTCTAATTACCTTCATAATCCATCATTTCCCCCCTCAATAGATCATATATATAATTCCTCCCCCTTAAGGCTGGAGAGACTATACTTTGATCCAGAACCGATTTCTAGGCGAATATAAGTCTGTTAGAGGCCTAGATTCCTTGGTAAGAGTTCGTTCGTCCTCATTTTCCAAAATTTTATTCTTCTCCCCAATCTTGGAATCAATGATTTTATTCTTTGGGGATAAATACATGATGTATGGTGTCAATTATGATGATACATGATTTTTTTGACATGAACAAGATATAAAGACGTTTTTAAGAGCTTCAAGCATGATTTTTGGAGTTTTATGTCATTCTTAGTTTCACTTAAGTTTGAGAGGTGGGTGGGTTTTCACTCAATTACTCTAGATTATAAAATTATGGATTGGTTTCAAATTGATTTAATTTATTGAAATTAATGGTGTAATTGATTTTTGATTCTTGATGGAAAACCTCTTTAGTAATGGTTTTGTGAAACGGTGGAAAGTGGTTGGTTTTGTGGTAAACCTTGTGATGTTATTTTTAAAATAATAATTTTAAAATTTTGTATTATTATTTTTCCTCAAGGAAAATTTTTGCAATTTTTTTTCAATAAAATAATTTTTTTGTTGAAACGATTTTTCATGTTTGGTTTCGCATGGAATTTAGCTTACTTAGTTTGCGTGTGTTCATTAGCATTGATGTGACCTGGTGTGTCGTGAACCAAATATGGTCACCATCACTACCGGTACCAAACCCGAATCATGGAAAGGACGTAATAGAGTTCCTTATCCCCATGGGCTTGAATAAGTTCCCATGTATCATGTATTAAGTTTTGGGAATGATATACCCAAGTTTAGAATCATTTGACAACAACAACAAAAACTCAATAAAAGAAATCTGAAAATTTATGCCAAACGTTCCTTAAATAAAATATTGAAATAAACACATAGGATTAAACATTACATAATAGGTCAAAAGATACATAAAATTATCAGAAAAACAGCCCAAGGGACTCTACATGATAAGAGGTTATCAACCACAAGTCGTCCCCACAACACTGCACCAATGGAAGAAACTAATAGCCCAAAACGCCATCACCCAAGGCCTTCACAATGACTCTGTCAAACATGATAAAGTATAAATACATAAAAAGGGTGTAAGTAGGGTGTGATCATAAGAACAATAGGATACCACTAGAAGGATTCTATATAGTAATAAATACAAGATGAAAAACATGCAAGTTTTTGATAAATAAGAAATGGCGGCAATAAATTCTAAAGAATGTAACTTTTAAATGTAAAAACTTTTCAAAGGGAAATTTCAAGGAGTAAAAAAAATTAATTAAAACATGTAATTTAATACATTGTTTCATCCAAAAACACCCTAAAAAGATGATAAATACAAAAAAACCAACAAGCACTATGTTAGGAAGCACCCTTATGAACTAGTTAGTTTCGGGCCCCATGTACCTCATATATCAGTGTAATGTAACCATAATAATATCCATTCTCATGCCCAATCCTCTATTAGGGGACTTAACCATAACCTATTTGTCACCAAACATCATCAATTTAGTTTTTTAGTGTTGTCAATTTCCAACTTGCTAAGTGAAACAAGGATAAAACCACTCCGGATCACTAGTGTACTAGTACACGTCTGCCCACCTAAATACCCGGGATTCCCACATTGTGATAAAACGAATTATACATGTTACCAAAATCCAATCCCACATAAAATCATTATTTATGCTCACATAAATTCAAAACATTAGCTACAAATTCATTTCACCAATTATATCACTCAATAAAATATTAAGAATTTCCATAAAACAACATCAAAAAATATAAGAATGTGTTTCACATAAAATCCATTGAGAACCCCACTTTGAACACCATGTGCGTATACATATTTCACCAAAATATAATTTAAAACACAAAAATACTTGAGTAAAACCATTTCATCAATTATAATACAACCCCAAATGATCCAACATGGGATATCCATGAAAACACCTATTTCCACACAAAAATTCCATTTTGGCACCATTTGCTTAAGAAACGCCTCAAAAATAGTTTTTGCACCAATAAACAATTAATATGAACATGAAAAAATTATCAATTCATAAATTATAAATCATCTAATAATGATTACACATGGAATCACCTACCAAAAGTGTCAAAACACCAAATCCTTGTGCAAAAGTTCACTCGCACCACCGCCGCACCACAAGGGAGTTCAATCAAACCTAAAACAACAAGATTAGACCAAGTAACCAAATATAAAACACTAATTTCTAATACCTAATTTCTTGAAAATAGTACCTTCCCAATGAAATGGAAGAATCCCTAAGAAAATGGAATAAACCCTAAGAAAATTGGAGGAGGAAGGAAGTAAACCCACATACTTGAGTGATCTTTAATAAATCACCCCAAATACACTAAAATTGAATCTCCAATAAAAAACATATATGGAGGCTAGAATGAGTCTTATTAGGTAATGTGAGGATTGAAATGGGGGAATAAGAGTGAAAATTGAATGGTTTATGGATGAAACAAATTACCTTCTCAAATCTGGATGTTTTGAGAAACCCTGTGAAAATTTGCCCTAATCCATGAGGTAAATAAGATACAAAAAGAACAAATAGATAATGGGGGCGAGACTAGGGTTTTTGGATTCATGTTGGAGGTGTAATCACAGAAAAAAAATTAAAAAATGAATGATATATTAAAGGATTTATTTTTTTAAAGAAGGAAATGATCATATGGTTTGGCCCAATACCTAAATAATCAACCAAATCCAGAATGATAATGAGTTCCTAAGGGGTCCAAATAGACATGGGGGTTTGAATATGTCTAGGGAGGTCAAGTGGTAAGTGGAATGGGTAAAAATGTTAAAAAATTAAGGAGTTATAAAAGAAACAAATTTTGTTTTTAAATATGGAAATGAGCTCACGGTTTGGCCCAAATCATTATTAACCCCCACCCCTGAAAAAATACAAGGGAAACACCCAAAAACAAAGAATGAATAGAAATTAAATGAAATATACCTTTAAAATAATTCCTTGATGTGAAAATTCCCCCCACCATAAAAACTTTCCTCCCCTTTAATGTCATCTTGATTCCTGATCAAATTAGAGAAATAGAAACTACTCTTCTACCTAAGAATTCATCTCCCATGTATCATGCTTATCAATCCCATGATTCTAGTGTAACTAAACTAGAGGAATATTAATCCCCTGAAGAACTTTTTCTTGGGAGTCAACAGTTTGTACCATCTGCTAAAACACTGATAAATCGGGATCTATCTCCAGTTCATCCCAATTCCGCACATGGGAAGAATCCAAGTTGTGATTTTTCAACTGGGAGACGTGGAAGACATCATGAATAGAAGACAAATGATAAGGAAAGGCCAACCTGTATGCCACCCTTATAATACACTTGGTGATCTCAAAAGGACCGGCATATTGTGGCTCCATATTCCCTTTCTTTCTTAATCATTGATGGCCCTGATGAGGGGCCACTTTCAAGAATACCCTATCACCCATAGACAACTCTTGGTCTCGACGTCTCTAGATAGAATAAGATTTATGAAGACTCTGTGCTATCAACAAGCACTGCCTGATCAACATGACCTTCTCAGACATCTCCTTCATAAGGGTTGGCCCCAACAGTGAAGTCTCACCTACCTCCACACAACATAGGTGGGACCGACATGGAAAACCATAGAGCGCCTAAAAAGGATCCATTCAAATCGATGATTGGTAACTATTATTATAGGATAATTCAACCAATACCAATTGGCTATCACATGATCATCAAAAGTCCAAATCAAATTCACAGATAATGTTCTCCATGATCTAATTCGCACGACCTGTCTGACCATCTGTTTGAGTATGGTATGCCATGATCATCTTAATATGTGACCCCAAGGCCTTTTGAAGGCCTCCCCAAAACCGAGAAGTGAAATGTGGTCTCTATCTGAGATAAATGCTGATGACACACCATGAATCCTTACCACCTTCTGGAGATACAAACGACCCAACTCATCCATTTTAGCTGTGTCTTTGATCAGAATGAAGTGGGATTATTTATTCAGATGATCAATCACCACCCAAATCTAATTATTACCCCATGGTGTATGAGGTAATCCAAAAATGAAGTCGATGGTGACCTCATCCCACTTACAAGTTGGAATGGGTAATTCATAGAGAAAACCAGAGGGCCTCTGCTGCTCCTCTTTCACCTAGTGAGATGTGTAGTATCTCTACACGAAGTAATATCTATCTCATCTCATACCAAGACACCAGAACGTTCATCGCACATCAAGATAAATCTTGGTGGAACCTGGATGGATATCCCAATGAGACTGGTGGCTATCCTACATCACCACCTTCCGCAGACATGATGAAACTACTGGACAAACCTTGAAATACATGATTCCCTTATGCGATGATGACCAATTAGAAGAGGTATCCTTACCATGAAGAAACACCCTCAAATGTTGAAAAATATCATCACTAGGCTGTTCGCGCTGAATGAACTCTAAGAAAGAAGGAGTCAACTAAATGATCGCAAAGAACACACCTTCACTGTGATCCTTTGTCTACACATGAATCTGAGCAAAGAGCCCCATCAGATTCCACTGATCACTGGACTTCCTCAAGGCTTGAACTGGTAATTTTCTACTCAAAGCATCCGCCACCACATTACCCTTTCGTGGGGTATTTAAAATGTCAATGTTGACCCCCTACAAGTACTCTATCCAATGGCACTGCCTCAAATTTAGTTCCTTATAAGAGAAGATGTAGGACAAGATTTTAAGATCATAATAGAATACAAAATTATACCCAAAGAGCTAGTGACGCCATGCCTTCAAATCATTCATCACACCTTCTGACTCCATGTCATGGGACATATAATTCTTTTCCTATGGTCGGAGTTGGTGAGAACCATATGCCACCACATGATCACCCTGCATAAGCACACACCCATGACCCATACCTAAAGAGTCATAATATAACACATACCACTTTCTAGCTTCCAACAAAATCAGCATGGGGGAATTAGTCAATCTTCGCTTTAGTTCCTAGAAGGATTCATAAAACTCTAATCCCCATAAAAACTTAACCCCTTTCCAGGTGATCGCGGTCATGGGTGATGAAATCTAAGAGAAATCCTAAAAAAACTGCCTGTAGTAACCAACCAGGATGAGGAAACTCCTGATCTCGAACACATTCTTTGGATTATCCTAGTAAATAACCACACTAATCTTCTCAGGGACCACTGAACCCCTCTGCTCCGAGGACAAATTCACCAATTGTCTTCATGGAATTAATGAATTAGATATTTCAATGGAATATTGATTATTTTATTGTGGTGTTTGTAGATGAAATACTAGTGTATTCTAAGACAAATGTTGATCATGAAAAACAATTGGTGGTAGTGTTGGGATCTTACAGGATCATCGTCTGTATTCCAAATATTCAAATTGTGATTTTTGGATACACGAGGTATGTTTCCTTATCCAAGTTATCTTTGAAAATTTGTTTATATAGATCTAGAAAATATAGAGACCATGTTTTTTTGGAATCCACTAAAGAATTTATTTGATATATACAGTTTCCTTGGACTTTTAGGTTATTACATACATTTTTTATGACTTTTCATGTCTAGCTTCATCAATGAAAACTATGAAAAGGAAAAATGTTCTATTTCAATGGAATGATGAATGTCAAATATATTTTAAATATCTTAATTTTTTCCTTACATCAACATCGATCAAGAAATTTACATAACCAGGATAGAGTTATGTGGTATATTATGATGCATTAGGATTGGGGATGGAATGTGTTCACATGTAGGGAGATCATGTTTTTGCTTATGGATCATGACAGTTGTCGTTGTATGATAATAACTACCCAACACATGATTTTCAATTAGCTACAATAGTCCATGATCTAAAGAACTAACATAATTTTATTTTTGGTGATAAATTTATGGTCTTTATATACCATAAGAGTTTGAATCCAATTTTCTCACAAAGATATTTGAATCCTAGAAAAATAATTTGGATGGAGTATATTCAAATGTCTAACATTGACTTTATGTATACACTAGGTAAAGAAAATATTGTGACAGATTCCTTAAGAAGAAATTCATATAGTTAGTTGGTGAAGGATGCTTCCGACCAAAGGAAGACGATGTTGGTGATAGCCGACATGTACTAGGATTGTAAAGACTGAGGTAGTGTTGTAGTTTTTTTCCAGTTTATTTTGTTCCTTATTTGATTGATACGTTTAAAGCGGCACATACATCTAATTCTTAATGTGTTTCTATGAGGTCAAAAATAAATTTTAGGGAGACCTTTGAGGGTTGGATGCTTGACCAAAGATTAGTTCTATGGTTTCGAGATTAGATGGTCTTACCTTTTTCTTGTAAGGAAGAATTATTTATGATTAGCACTATTCAAGATGGGCTGTTCATACTAGAATAAAAAATATGTATATGGAACTAAAATCACCCTTTTGGTGGATGGGTATGAAAATAAATGTGGCTGAGCTTATCTTGAGCTGACTCATCCGTTAAAATTTTAAAGTAGAGAACCAGCAAGCTCCAAGTATGTGGCAGTCTTTAAAAATTCCTATGTTTAAATAGGAGAAAAGAGATATGGATTTTGTAACAGTCCAGCAATGCTGTTTTGGAAAAATGATTCCATATGGGTGATAGTGGATCAGTTCACAAAGTCTTCGTATTTGATCCCTATTCATGAATCTAATACGATGTAAGACTTGTCAAAAATCAATATCTAGGTAGTGGTAAAAATGTATGGCATACCACTTTCGATAGTATCAAATCGAGATATGGGGTTTATATCTTATTTTTGGAAATCCTTATGGAAATCCCTTAGGACTCAGTTGATATGAGCATGACGTAACATCCTAAAATGGATGGAAAATACGATATAGTGATAAAAATGTTGTAATACATTCATGGGTATTGTGTAATGTCTTTTTGTGGCTCATGGGAGGATCACATACTGTTATTATTGTTCTCATACGAAAATTGTTATTTGGCCTTAATACATATGATAGCTTTTAAAGAATTTTATGGACATCCTTATCATTATCTACTTTGATGGATGGAAACTAATAAGAACTCACTATTTGGAATGATCCTTGTGTAAGAGTTAATAAAGAAGGTTCATTTGATTAGAAAGTGAATGCATATGGTGTCCAGTCCTTAGAAATCATATGCGGATCATCGTCGATGGTTTTTTTCATTCAAGGTGAGTGATCATGTGTTCTTGAGAATCACTCCAAGGCTTAGGCATCATCATTTTGGGATGTAGATAAAGTTACCTCCCTGATACAGAGGACAATTTGAGATACTTAATTGGGTTGATGAGGTGGAATATCGATTGGGTTTTCCACCGATGTTCAGTTCAGTGCATAATGTGTTTCACGTATCTAAATTGAAGAAGTATCAAGCTAATCCTAACCATCTGATTTCATGGGATCATTTTGACATAGAGTCAGATGCTACGTTCATTTGTGTGCCAGTATAGATTGTGGATAGGAAAGAGAAATTATTTCATGATAAAAGCACCGATCTAGTGCTAGTTTTATGGAAACCTGCTTGGATTTAGGAAGAGACAAGGTAGTATGAGAAGGAAATGGTGGAACAGTGGCCAAAACTCTTCCAAGACAATGAGTGTTTTCTACTTTCCCAGTAAAAAAATACCAATGGTGGGGAGAATTCATCACCCCCAGTTTTAGGTAAATGACCCTTTATTTATATATTTTAAGTATATATAATGTACACGTTAAGTTTAATAAGGTTTATAGGTGTTTTGGCATACTTTTAAGGGGTTTTCAAAGGTTCATATCTTGATAAAAATTAATATAAACATGAAACAACTCTAAGAAACCATGAAAATGAAACAATGGGCACCAGGTTATTTTACGGTTTGGCCAAACCATGCAGCTACCCAGGAGAAACAATGCAATGCTGGACTGATCAGAATTGAAAGGTTGACCCACAATTTTTCTAACCATGAAAGCCAACCATGCTCAGTGTGTTTGGAGGTAGTGGCTCGTGCATGGTTATCTCACGATTTGCCTAACCGTACACCCAAACCATGCACCATGGAAAATTAGATCTAAAAATTATGGATATCATTTGAATTACCTTTGTAATCCCTTGATTTTCCACTGAAAAGGGCATATATCAAATTCCTCTTCCTTCCAAGTCTAGAGAGACCATTAATTTCAATGAGGGTGTGATTTCAAGGGGAATCTAAATATATTGGAAGACAAAATTCATTGATAAGTGTTTGTTCTTCATTATTTTTATTAATTTTCTTATTCTTCGCTCTCTTGGAATCATGGATTTGGTCATTTGGGGATAAAAACATATTTATTTTTTTTAATCATGATGACATATTAGTTTTTTAAGGGATAAAGATATAAATATGTTTTTATGAGTTCCATGATGGATTTTTGGAGTTTTGTGTCATTCATCGTATTTTCCTAAGTTTGAGTGGTAGGTGGATTCTCACTAGACTCCTCTTCATTATAACCTGAAGGATAGGTTTAGAATTGATTGAATTTATTTATATTTGATGTGACATTTATGTGCGATTCTTGATGGGAAACCCCTTTAGTGATGGTTTTATGAAATAGTGTAAATTGGTTGGTTTTTTGGAAAACCTTAAGAGGATAATTTTAAAATGATTATTTTAAAATTGTGGCTTTTGGTTTTTCCTCATGAAATTTTTTTATAGAAATATTTTTTATAATTTTTTTAATAAAATGGCTTGTCTTGGTTGGTTTGGAATGGAATTTGGCTTACTTGGTTTTCATGTGTTAATTTTCATCGATGTGACCACGTAGAAGGGGCATGTGTCATTAGAGAGCATGGTAATGTTTACCTTATGAATACATGGTATGTTGATGAGATACAATTACTGAGTATGGAAATTTCACTTTGTAATTAATGTGTGGATGTGTGGATATATGTAATGGGGATGCGAAATGAAAATGTGAAGTGGTTAAAATACATTTTTGATTGCATTCCATGGAAAACTATTTTGGTTTAGAAAATATTTCTTGGATTTTTTATTAACAAATTTACATTTTTTTAAACTATTTTATATAAATGTCTTAACAATTTCAATTCCGGTGGCATAAGTTGGGAACTCATTTGAGAAATACTACTAAGTTTTATACTCTCCCTCAACTTGGGAATTTTGGTGCATTTGCAGATGCTATATATCGAGACATAGGTAAAGGCAAGGTATCCCTGTTCATTAGTGACGCATCATAATGATTTGGGCATGAATTGTTGAGTTCGATTGTAGATCATTTTGGGAGTTTCTTTTTGAATTTATTTGTTTCCTTCAGATTTTGAGGTCTTTGATGACTTTTCATTTTTTTGTTTTGGATTCTGATTGTACTCTAATAATGTAGTTGGTTTTGTTTTAGTAGTATTTTTTTACTAATGCATCATATGGAGTTTTTATGGTTATGGTTATCATTTTTTACTTATTTTATTTTCAAATGGAAAATAATCCCCCAATGTCTCATGAATCCCTTGACTTTTTCTACCAGCCTTTAATGTCTTAAGTATGCCACCTATGACCAATAACACACCAATCACTTATCAAGAAAACGAGGAGGGTCATAATGTTACATGAATTTTTAAAAAGTAAAATCACACTAAGAATTCTATACAGGACCCACCAATGGATGTTTCTTAAAAGGGATACTTTGCAGGATGGAGTTGTTATTAAAAGTGTTGAAACCAAGGAGGATTCAAGTAACACTATCTCAGCAATAGATATTTATTCCATTGACAACAACAAGGTGGATTTTGAAAACCATTTAATAAATAATTGTAATGAGGAATCTAGATCATCATACATGGATGCCTTATTGTATCATCCAACATAGAGGAGAGTTCAACACCATAATAATAAAGTTGTCTCATGAAACAAAAGAAATAGAAATAAAAAATATTATTTATATTTGTAAATTTATTGATGCGTATTTTTATGGCATGTATATGTCTGTACTTTTTGTTGGAATTTTGTGCCACATTCTTTGTTCTTGTATCCCCTGTACTCTGGAGTGTGTGTGTTTTTAATAATCTTTATAGGGCCACAAGCTTTTACAACCAAGGCCATGGTTCACGTCATATTGGATTTAAAAATAGAAGTAGTTGGAGTTTTACCTGAGTGGTAGAGACTCGCTGTAATATTACATCAAACTTATGTTTAAATCCGTGGAGTGATTAATTTTCATAGTACTATAACAGGTATTTTATGGTTAATGTATCAATGATACTATTCATCAAAAACAGAACTTTGGCCCTTCCAATTGGGATTTCTGGCTACATAGCCTCTAGACAATCACAATCCAAAATAGAAAGGTCAAGGAAGCAGTAGGATGATGACATGATGTAACAAAGGATGGTGTATGGATATTGGTGGAGAGAAATCGGTAGGTAGACAACATGATGTGCGATGGTCAGGGATGAAAGGTATTAATGGTATGATGGCTCAGGAGTTATAGGGTTCTATTGATTGTTTCAACCTATCCCCACCCACTTAGGTTTTTATTTTGGAATGAAAAGTTTCATGGTTGGATGCAGTGCTGGGTGGAAGTCTTGAACATTATGGGGAACATGATGAACAATATCATGGAACATACAAGGTGCACTACCGAGCACTCTACAAGGATACTACACAATATCTACGAGGTTTGGTTCTTCATTGGGGTCCCTACTATGGTTCCCTACAGACATCAATGGGTTGACACATGGGGCACCATTGTGTTACCATGGGTGAGGTGGAACCTCTTTTGGAGTTCCACAGGGAGTACCATGGAGCATGCTACAAAGGATCACAATGCACCATGTTTTGGTGTTAAGCATGGTGATTCCAAGAGGGACACCATGCAGTGGAGCATTAATTCCTGGAAATGAACCATGACCCCATCATGTTTTCCATGATGTATGTGGGTGCGACAATAGTAGAGCTCTTCGACACATCATACCATAGGGACTTTGGGTCTTCAACTTCCTAGGACTTAAATTTCTATTGATAAGTAATAAAAAAAGTATACCGAGTGTCTATCAATCCTTGTAGGGAGGGATGAGGCTTAACCCACTTAGATGCCTAACAATGCGCATGTTTATGTAATTTCTTAATATTTTATAATATATCTCCTATTTAAATAAATCCAATGTATTTGATAGCATTCTCCACATATAACACCGAACTAAAATGAGCCGCAACATATTAGATGTAAGTAATTATGAAAATTATTATAATAATAAAACCTCTAGTAAATAAAATGATATTACCCAACTAAAATTGCTTACACATTGAGGATAAATATTTAAAATAATTTAATATTAAAAAGGATTTTTCATTCCTGAATGACTATGTTTTTAAGTGTTTTATATTTTATGAAAATAAATTAAATTTACCTATTTTAAAATTTTATTATATATAAACTAATATACTAACATTATTTAAATTAGAAATTGTTATAAAATAATATTAAAAACACTTAAAACATCTTTTTTTAATAAAAAATCAATTTTTTTATATATTATAATTTCATTTATAAAATAAAAAAGTTTAAAATTTAAAATTTATAAATTTTATTTCATTTTTCAATTCATTATTTCAAAATTAGCGTAGGATGTTTTTTTGGGATTTTTTCTGTTAAGATTGATTCTTAGGTGAATAGTGAAAAATATAGTTTTAAAATAACTGTAACTCTTATGTATTTATCATTATATAAGTGAAATTATGAAGTTCATAAAACATTTTAATTGATCAATGATGAATTTAAGGAATAAAAGTACGAATTTGAAAAAAAATACTATGTTGAATTTTCAAAACTCATGTTTAACACTTTGAAACTTATGTAATATTTAAATTAAAAAAACTATTTTTTGATGTATTCCATTTAACTAAGTAACCACAAGGATGAATTTTTTTTGAATTACTTTTAAAGACACATTATTCTTATTGTTTTAATAATAAAATAATTAATTTCATGGAAATCATCAAAATTGATATTTTTACCTTAATCATAATTTTTACGCTTAAAAAAACACTTATTTTAAAAATGGTTTTTATACATTATGTGTGATACTATTAAAATTAATTTTTATTACCAATATAATTTTTTAATAAAAATTAATTTTATATTTGGAATCATTAGGTCCAAATTATTAACTAATCCTCGTTTTATTTTTAGGTACTAAAATAAAATACCTTAGGTAAAGATTAGTAATCATGGTAACAACCAAAAAATGGTAAAAATATAAATTATAAGAGTAAAATACTTAATAACATGTTACAAATATATCTTAAAATGTATGGTTTAGTATTTCATGACCCTACCCTTACCCCACTCCATTTGTTTTCATTATTCGATGCACTTGAACTTTTAATAGTGACTTTACCTTTTATACTACTGCAAAAATGTCACCACACCACTTATACTCACACCCAAATTCTCTAATATTCTACCAAAATATACAAAAATAACACCCCTAAAATCCAATATACATTATATAGGTTCAAGTATTCTCAAAATATCAAATCACAAATCCATAATCCAATTTTCAATGGAGCTCTTCCATGGAGTAAGTAAAATTTTCAAATAGTCATTTTAAATTTATTTTCATTTATTTACCATTCTATCTCCTCTCAATATAATCTGACCATGTTGAAATAGTAACATTAGTGTAATAAGTATACATAAAGGTTATTGTGTTTATGGGATACCAATTTTCTAGTGTCCTCCCAACCATTCTAAAAACAAAAACATTTCTTGTGTTGCCGGTAGTCTATTGCCTCTATAAGTGACGCGATCCACTTTTAATAACCACCTTGTATGGACGAATGAAATTTGGTATTTAATGAGTTAATATTAGGTTTAAAACCTTAATAAGATTCATAAAATATAAACCAATTCCTACATTCTTTTCGATCATTGAAAAATGAAAACATCACATATGAGTACATGCAGACTACCGCCTCCACGAAGCAACATATTTTATTTTTTATCTAGAGTTCCTAATTATCCAAATATACTAAAATATGATTATATAATTTAAAAAAAATCTAAATAATATCATTATAACTATTTAATAATGATATTATTCTAAAGGAAACAATTTCTTATCCATACTCACCCATCGATTATATCATGTTCTAGTTTGGGTCAGTTCAACCACCTACGTGAACAATACTATTAATTTCTACCATGTATAACTATGGAAACTTAAATAATTTAATTAATAAACATAAATGAGGAAATAATATTTTGTTTAAGGTTATTGAAGCTTTATAACAGTATTTAAATCGTTATTAACAAACCAACTTTTGTTTGTCAAAAATTAACGAAATAATCTCATCACCAATTTTATCTTCAAGAATCATGATTAAAATTATCATGGAATGGAACTAGATATTTATAAATAATTATAAATAATATATTCTATTAATTAAAAAAATATAGTAATGATGAAATTGGTATCAAGGAATAATAATCTTCAATGACACTTTAGGGCATACGTGAAATAATCAAAATTGCTAACATCCGATGATAAAAATGAACAGTAAATAACTTATAAATATATAATAGATTTGTAAAAATAAATATTATAAATGGTAATATTTATGAATAATATTATTAAATTATTTATTATGATGGTTATGTTTAGTATATAAGATATTAAAGAGATTTCATGGAAGTCAGGAGTAAATGATAATGGTGTTTCATCTCAATTTCCTTTCATTGAGACATGTTTTGTTTTATGCAGTTTATATATTTAAAATTATTAATATACTACAGATTAGATAAAAAATATCATTTATTATTTTTTATTCAATTTAATTGAGGTTTAATTCATATCTCTCACTTATATGGGGTTTCTATTAAAATCTTTCTTAAGTTGCAAGGGGTTTTCTTAACTCAACTACTTTTCTTAAGTCAGGATGATTTCTTCTTCGAATATGATTTTAAAAGATGGATATATTATGTTATTTTATGATATTAAAATTATTTTACTCATTCTTTATATGAATTATATTTATCTGTTTTTTCATAAAATTTTATGATGTTAAGAATAATTCCCAATTTCTCAAAATGAGTGTGTTTCCTTCCATATACATATTCAATATTTCTGATAATATTTTATTTTATTATTTTTAAATCAAAAAATGATTTATTTATATTAATATTAAAATTTATCTTAATCTATTTTGAAATGAAATATTTATCATTTTGTTTTTGACATGGGTTTCAATAAAGGCATTTTAAAAGTATTAAAAATATTTCCCTTTCAAGTTTGAATTTTTTATCATCCACTCCACATTTCCTATAGAAAGACTCTATATATTTTTAAAAGTACCATTATTAATGATTATTTTTTAACGAAATTTTTTTAAAAAGTTTTCACTTCACCTTTTTAAAATGACTTTTAAATGTGACTTGTAACTCTGTATTTTACGACCTTGGTAAAAATGTTTTTTAAAAAATATTTTATGTTTTCTTTCACCATTATGTGAATTATTATATATGAAGTTTAATATCCATGTTTTAAAATGTTTTTTCAAATTATTTAAATTATTAATGTTTTTGAAACAAAAATGAAATATTTTTTTATTCTTCAAAGGTAAAATTTAATTTTAAAATGTAATTATTGATTTTAAAAAAAAATTAAAGGCTTCTGTTTTTATGAAATAAGTCTTCAATGTTTTTTGTTTTCTAAATTTTTTAAGTATCATCATATTATAAAACATGTCTTATGAAAACACTTATTTTCCATAAATTATAATTTTAAATGTTTAATCAAGATCAATATACTTGATTTTATGGAAATCATTTTAAATTACATTTCAAGCATTTCAAAAAAGGAAATTTATTCATAATTTTTTTCAAGAAGTTGGGGAAAACTAAGTAGTAAAAATTGTTTAGACTGTTGGTATAGGCCCAAGAACCGTTGGTATAGCCTATACCTTGGAATTTATAAACCATGGGGATTATAAGCGTCAGTATAAGGCTATTCCAACGGTTTATTTTGCAATCGTTGGTATAGACCATGACCAAATTTGAATACCCATGGTTTGATGTAATCCATTTGTATACATATATACCTATGGTTCGTAAAACTATGGGTATAGGGTCCTATCTAAAATTGATGAATACCAACAATTTTGTGAACCATTGGTAAGGCTTACTACCCCCAATGCACAACAACAACCCCATAAAATGCCTCCCATAGAACATGTAAATAACTTACAAAACATGGTACAAATTTAATGCATTACAATTATTATATATTTATTATTTAACCATTTGGTTGTCAATAGTTTTCAAACCATTTATAATACTATAAAATATTTATAAAATCCACAACTTCAATATTTGATTGTCATTAAACTTCATCCACACATATCTCTTTATTTTCAATTCAAAAATTTATGGGATCAATATCTCCCTCATCACCACTAGTGTGATTATAATCATCATCCAAATCATTATCAACATCATTTCCTAGAGTAGAACATTTATCATCATCATCACCACCACCACCACCTCAAGTATTTTAACCCCCTAGAATACCATTAAGCGCCTCATTTCCATAACTCAATGAATCATATAAATGGAACATTATTTCTATACAGGAATAAATAAATTACAAGACTATTAAGGATGTTATGGAAATATACCTGTTATAGATTTTAGGAATTGTTTGGATACTAGTTTACCTCTTTCACACTCCTGTATAACTATTTTTCCCTTCATCTTCTTCTACATGGGCATTTTTCAGCTCGGTGGTGTGAGATCATTGAGAGGCATTCAATGAGGTCCAATACCTAGTGGGGACGATTATTTTCTCATATCAGAATCATAAAATCCTTAAAGTTCCAATGGATCGAATAACAATTGAGAGGGGGGGGGGGTTGAATCCATTGTTAACTTTTTTATATGTTTTGATGAATTTTTGAAACCTAAACCCTGTAACCTGTTAAAATTAAGAACCTTATCATATTTTATTAAATAATCAGGCATGAAAGTGTAGAAAGAAGGTAAATAACATGAGATTTTCAAGGCTTGAACTCTGTGTGAGAACCTATATACTTTCCACAACCAATCATGTGGGTCTATAGAAAGTAAATATAATGAAAAATAAAATTCAAATTGTGTCAAATAACAATAGACTCCTTATATCTCCCTATATGAATGACTATACTAACTCCTGATAGTTTATAAATATTATTAAAAAACAATTGTTCCAAAAATGAAAATAAAACAAAACCTTTTTCTCATCAAAACTCTATCTAGAACATCAGTATGATAACCCTAGGTACGATTTCCTAAGTCTTATTGGCTCATTATGATGAACTTATTACGATGGGATCATTATGATGAACCCATTTCTCAAACTCATCTCATCTCCTCAGTTTAATATTCCTTATTACGATATTCCTTTGTCTGATCATCTTCATTACAGTAAGAATACTTTCAGCTATCTCATCTTCTAATGAGATCTCTATTTGGAATGAACTCTTATTCAAACACTGCAGTTCTCTACCTTTTTCACATGTTGAAAGGTTGAGAAGTAATAATGTATTGTGCATCTATTTATAGGTATCCCATAATGGAGAAGATGAGAAAATGAATAACTTTTCCCAATTACTTAAATTCAAAAAATTTGTGATCTAAACATATTTGAATTTCTTGTTTGACAACTTTGACTCTTCTGAAATATTTTTTAAAATTCTTGATTCTTCTCCGTAATCAGTTTTCTTAGACTTCCTAAATTTTCTTCCGCAAGATGGAAATTCATCATCTCATTTAGAATTGAATTTCCTGACTTTCTTTATCAGATTCTGTCCGATTTAATTTCATTTTAAGAGTGAGTAAAATAGAATTTAATTCTAAGAGTTAACACGATTGACTTTATTTCTTAGATTTAGTCTGATCAACATTCCTCCTTAGAGTTTGTTTGATTGAATTTCCTCCTTAGAGTCAGTCTGATTGAATTTCCTTTTCTGAATCAGTCTAATGGAACTTCTTCGACTTCAATCTCATAGAATTATCATTATTATAGAATCATCATTATAATGGAATCTCCACTCTATATCTTTTAATTTATTCAAACATCATCAATTATAACTCATTCAATATTTTGGTAAATCTTGTGCATGGTACTTTTGGATCTGATGAAAACATTTTCTGGATTCTTGGAACCAATAAAATCTTTATAATTCCTCTATTTCTTAAAAATATTTTATCATGTTAGTTTTCATGATTTATGAGAACTTTATGAATGGAAAAAATTGTATAAATTAAAAAGTAAATTATTATGAATTCCCTTACAATAAGAAAATTCTTTATTTCCAACCAAAACTCAATATGATTAGATGAACCTATTCTCCCCCTTTTCTTCATAAGGCTTGTATAAAAAGTGCTACAAAAAATTATGATATTTGAGGATTAAAAACCAGAAAATCATCTTCTGACATAAGGTTAGAAATTTTATGACCTTTCTATCTCTTAACATCACTCTCTTCATTCACCTCTTAAGGAAAATTCTGAACTTATAACTTAACATTTTCTTTTAAAAAAACATCATGTCGGATAGATCTTGAAGTTCATGCCAATTTTTCTGAGACAGATGATGTGTTCGATTAATAACTTTAACATTCTAATGACTTCTATGACTAATGCTTCTTAGTTTGATACTATGGGTCCTGTATTTCTCAATTCGATCCTCTACGTCTGGATACAACTTTCTCAAAAACAAAACTTTTCTCCCCTTTTATGTTTGGGTTCTAACATTCAGCAATGTTCACCTATTTTTCAAAAACATTATTTTAAAAAATATTCATTGTCAAGAAATAATTTTTTTTAAAACAAAAACATCACAAATATTATTCAACCCACCTTGGATTTCTTTGAAAACATTCATTAACAAATTTTACAACTCACCTTTCGTAAAGAACTCATGTTTTTTTCAATTGTACTAAAAAACCTTTATCAAAATAGAGTGTTGTAAAACCACACTCTTGTGTAATGTAATGTTTTTAAAGGAATTCCTTCCCTCGATGAAAAGAAAAATTTTCAGCCTTGCTAAAATAAAATATCCCTCGCTTTTATCTTTTCTCACTTTTCTTTTTCTCCCCCCATGATTGTTATCTCCCCCATTATCTGATAACCAAAACATTAGATTCATAAAATAAATATAATTCAAAAATTATTATAAAGTACAATGTTTTTACTTCCCCCCCTTCAAAATAATCCAATGAATTGTGGGTGACATCCTTATAAGATTTATGATGTTTATCGGGGAGGATGAACATGAAGTTTTAGCCTCAACTAAACAGACCTTTATTTTGGAATTTCTTTTGTGAAGATATAAAAAATTTGATATTTCATTGAGATATATTCCAATAAAAAACTTCCCACTAGAATCATTATATTTTTTAAAGTGAAACTATAAAGAAATGTGTTTTGATATTGAATAGTGTAAAATATTGTTAGAAAGATCAATTGACTCTGATTATCACAAATTATCTTTAATATTTTATAATCTTTTACTTTCAATCTATTTAATTGAACTTTCATCTATAATATCTGAGTACAATCTTGAGTATCCTCAACATATTTTGATTCTTTTGGTGATCAAAGTTACTAAACAATATTTCTTAATACACCAACTTACAAAACATTCACCTTAGAAAAATGTTCCTCATAAGGTTTATTTTCTATCATTACAATCTCTAGAACAATCAGAATTAGTATAACTATGAAACTTCATCCCATAATTTCTTTTATATAACGACACATGTGTAGTTGTTCCTTTGATGTATTTTATAATTCTCTTTTCTACCGATATATGAGATTCTTTTGGATTACTTTGATACCTAGCATATAAAGTCAAGACATAACAAATATAAATATATGCAGATGTAAGGTAATGTATACTTCCTATCAACTTCTAAAAGACTTTTTGATTCACACATTTTCCAGACTCATCTTTACTCAACATTATCACCACTGAGATAGGAGTAGAAACATCTTTTAATTTTACCATGCCAAAATTTTGTAACATTTCCCATACATACTTTTCTTGAGATAGAAAAATGTATTCTTCTTTCGGTTGAACTTATAAACCATGATAAAATTTTAATTATCTTAACATTGACATATCAAAGTTCCTTTTCATTTATTCTAAAAATGTATTAAAAATATCTTCTTTATCCCTATAAAAAATTATATTATCCACAAAAATAATTACAATTAGATTTTAGGAGTCAATTTAATTCACATATATGTTCTTATCAATTATCCTTTAGAAAAATTCAATATTATAAGAAAATTTTCAAGAATAGAATACCATGAATATAGATATTTTTTTTCAATATAAATATTTCTTCAATATAAAAACTTTTTTATCAACATCACCAAGTAGAAACTCACAACGTTGTTCAATGTAAACTTGTTCTCCAATTTATCCATTGATAAATCCTGAAATTACATTCACTTGGTATAGTTTTTAAATTAGGTGAGAATACATTTCTAGAAACATGCTAATAGTTTCTAAATGTGATATAAGGGGAAAAGGTTTCATCAAAATCCACACATTTCACCTATAAATATCTTTTACAAACAAGACTAGATTTTTTTATTGAAACATCTCCATGTTCATTCAAGTATTTTCTATAAACCCATTTTTTTCAAATGACATATTTTACTTTCAAACATGAAACAAGATCCCATGTTTAGTATTTCTTAATTTGATATAACTCTTTATTCATTGCATTCACCAATTCTTTGTGTTGAATAGATTTTGAAACTGATTCTGGTTTAACTTTTGAGACCATTGAAGATCGATTTTCTAATATAAACATTATTCAGGAATAAATTGGATACTTTTGATTCCCAAGAATATTTTAGGTCTCAAAATGTTTTTGTATAATAGGAAATTTCAGAGTTCCACTTCCTGATTCACTCTCCTCATCACTTGTTTCATCTGAATCTTCATGCACATTACTTTTCTCACTTTTATTTTTCTGGGAAATATTTTGTTTTTATTCTTCAATATTCCTAAGATGTTTTTTAAAATAAGTTAGATTCTCAATAAATATCACATCATATGAGTCAAACAAATTTTTTTAATGTTTATTTCATGATTTGAAACTTCTTCCATTAGTTGAATAACCCATAAAAGTTCATTCCTCAACATTCTCATCAAAATTTTCCAAATGTGGATTTTCGATTTTAAGTAAACATGGACTTATAAAAACATTGATGTAATGAAATGTTGAATTTTTGATATACCACATTTTATAAGAATTCATGCCAGATTCCAGCCTTAACAAACATCTATTCTAAACATGTACAATGGTACTAATAGTTTCTCTCCAGTATAACATTGAAAGTTTATATTCTACTAACATGTTTCTTCTCATTTACAATAAATTTCAATTCTTACTTTATCCTACTCAATTTTTTATGGGGTATATAGATCACTATACTGATATTTAATACAATGATTTCTCATATATAATTCAAAAGTATTTATTGTAAGATATTTTACATTTTATGTTCTCAACATATATAGAGACACGAAGCTTCACGTACATGTACATTTCATTACTTTGTCGGAATACTTAATACATAACAAAAACCAACACTCAAGGACCATAACAATTTAGTTTCTTTGTAAACTTGGAACATAATCTTCTAATCATGGTGAAAGCTCTTCATATCACCCATAAAGATCTTCCCCTTGTTGGTTTTCTTACCTAAAACCATTCTTTAAATCCTGGGGAAACGAAAACATATAAAGGGTGAGCACAAATTCTCATTAAGGGTAAGCGTGGATAAAATAAAACAAATCATATACATTTAAACTTAAAAACATGAACGTAATGTTAAAACATCAAAATCTGGGGCAATGACATAAAACATGGCAGTACATAAGGCATAGATCATAAAGAAACATTAATCATGATAAAATAACATGATAATAAAACATGTATTAATGGAAGACCATTAGGGACAGGTTATGATTTCCATAGTAGCCAAGGAATTGCTTCAAAGACCATCTTAGTGGACAAAGTCCCATTCTGAATTGAGTTCACTCCTCATTCCAGTACTATAACACTAAACCGGATTAACTTACCGTTCCAGCAATGTCTATCTCATGAGATATAAATCATTACCCAATAAATTGGAGGGAGATATAGGTCCCACCCATCTCATAATGAAATCATTCTTTCGTGTGCCACAAAATCATAAATCATACATCATAGCATAACCCATGTAATAGAATGAGATTCTTAAACATCATACCATCATAACATAATCCATATAAAAAATGGATATCATTTCATTATAAGAATAATCAAACCATGTAAATAATGGAGACATTATACTTGAAACATAAGCAGTTTAAATAATGTCATTTTAGATGGAAAATATTTTTGACAAAACTCTTGAAATGTAATCTTGAGGGAAATATCCTTTCTTCTTAAAAATAATTTTATTTTCACAAAATTCCATGCAATTTTAAAAGAAAAGGGTTTTGTTGAAAATAATCATGCAATCTTGTATAGGAAGATTCATCAAAATGAGGCCTTATGATACCGTAAAAAATCCGTTCACACCGTATAAGTTAAAAATAACATTCTCCTTGTACTTTTGTCGGAAAAGTCAAAAAGTATCTCATAAGGTAAAAAAAGAAAGATTCCTTACATACCATGTAGTAAAAGTCAAAAATGTTTAAAAAGGACTTTAAACATACATGAAACCATTTTTATGAAACATGGAATGGATGATAACAATAACCCAGTAAATACTTACGAATAAACAATCTCGGATAAGAACGAGATTTGAATAGTTATCCCTTACCTTATGTCCGATATGCTTCGAATGTTTCCGAACCTCCTATATAATGATTTAAATAATGTAATTTAATTATTATAGAATCATATTCAATTTTATGATATCATATATGGTTCACTTATGACTTTATATTTCCCATTCACTTGTAAATTCCATGTTAAAGCACCGTTTTGGGTAAAATAGTTTCATTTATCGTACGATTTTCGACTTGTTGTTCTTGATAATATTAATTATATCCGAATTTAATTAATTAAAGAATTTAAAACATTATTTCTATATATTATATATTCATAATATACATATATATATATGATATATTGTTAAATGGAATGAAATACACCGTTCATGGAGATGGTAGGCCATACGTACGCATGAACGTTGTTTTCGTTTCCTTATTGAATTGGATAAAATTAAGTAGATGAAATAGATATATATATACATAAATCCAGAATCATTATTATCTCATATATTTCATTATTATTCATTATATATACTTTATAATCATTTATGAATGGTTAACATGGAGAATGAATCTCATCGCGTCGTGGAGATGGTAGTTCGTACGTACGCACGAGTGATGATATCATTCCCCTGATCGTTGAATTGTATTGAAGTGTATGTATAATATTTCAGAATAAATATCACTTTAAAATAATCATATATAGTTATTTATTTACACCATTATACCCATCCAAGTAAGGTGGTGGTCAAAAACAGATTACACCACGGCGTGGATACAATATTCTGTACGTACGCACGCGCGGTGATTTCATTTTTCGCAGGATGGATAAAAGGCGAAATAGGGGTTTTTCTTATTTATAATAACATATCAGTATATAAGTAATACTGATATTATTAATTTATAATGATACAAATAAAGAAGAATAAGTAGAAGAAGAAAGAAACTTGAGAGAATCGGAAGAAGAGATTACCTCTTCTTCGACGCACCTCTTTTAAGCCTTCTCTTAAGGAAGTAGAGTTGGTCTTTTGAGAAGACCTAAACCTACATAATTTTTATAGGGAAGTGGAGAATAGGAATGGGAAGGTTTTGGCCGAGCTTCAAGGCACAAAAGGGTGTGAAGAGAAGAGGGAAGGGGTGCCCTTTTTATAAGGGAGGAGAGAGGCACCATTGGAAAAACATAAAATATTATTTTATAATAAAGTGATATTCGGTTTATAATAGCTCCAAATTGATTTATTTAGAATCTAAAGTGGGGATGTGTCACAATCCTCTCAACCAATAGATTTTAGACAAGTTTTGGTTACAATTTTAACCTTATCATTTAGATTTAACTCTAAGTTAAATAATTTAACTTTTACCGAGTCTTTGTGTTTTCATACAATATATTGTTAATAAACATACAATAACAAGCCAAAAGAACCCCAAGGGGTTAATTATTAATATATATATCCTTATCTATGTCATTTGGCCGAACTTCAGATTTTTAGGAATACAACTACATTTAATAATATAATATGTGTTTTAAAAACTATTTTATGTCAATTTTGACACTATTTGGTAATTAATTTTTGTGAAAATCATAACTGCATGATTAGTTCAAAAAGAGTTAATTAAATCAATTATAACATGTCATATTAACATAAAAAATTAGTTTAATTCATAAAAAGTCTCAAATAACATTTAATTTAGTATTTAAAACATTAATTATGTTAATATTTCATTAATAAGATAATTACTGCATCATCATTATGTCATAAATAAATTAAATTATTTAACGTCTAAAAATTATGAAAACAAATACCATTATGTAGGAAATCTTTTTAGCTTTCTAATTAATACTTATAGTCGAATTTATCTTATGTATATCCTTATATTAAAAATGTTTTAGTTATTAAACATTGATTTTATCTATTTTAACTCTTCTTTAAATAAAATAATATTAAATGTCCTAATCTAATCCAACTGAACCTAAATGGTAATATTTTATTCATAAGGTTGTTTTTGATATAATTACACTTATCCAATCGAATTAGGACATGTGTTAGGGTAATAATAACATCATTTTTACCCTTAATTACCCGATTTACTTTTAACCGTGGTAAAAAAGTAAAAAGTTACTATTCACCAAAAATTATTTTCATCTCATTGAACCACATTTTAGTCTTTAATATTAACCGTGTCTCTTGGATTTTCTAAATTCCACTCACAGAAGTGGTAAAATTAAGTTTTATGTGAATTTGCAAATTCTCCAAGAGGTGGGTAAAAGACGGTGAAAAGTACAATAAAATTTTTATATATCAAATTTTTTTATAAAATGACTCGAATGAATTACTTTGAAATTATGTAGGTATTATGTATCAATTTTTACCTAAAATAAATTAAAATAAAATAAATAATTATTTAAATAAAAATTCGGTTTTTAAATACTAACCCAGTGTTTTCACTATTCATCAAAAATTGAAAGTTTTCAGAAAAATACCAAAATTTCACCCGAGGATAATTTTGATATTCCGAATCCAAAAATGAATTCCATTTTGAACAATAAAATTTCCAAAAGTGGTTATTACTATTCATAACGACTAGTTAATAATAATATTATAATAATATCTCGTTTAGTGAAACATAGTATTGCGTACTACACACGCTATCGAAGAAGGTCTTGATTGTGTGTAATGCAAGCCAAGTTAGGGCTGAGTGTAGTGAGAGCTCCATTATGTGTTGTGTATAACATAATAAAAACTTATTTCATTTATACATTAAAAAAATCTATACATAATGTTGCGTAGAATAATTTCCACAAAACGAACTTGAAATTGTGTGTAACACGAGCCAAGAATAGTGTTGCGTATACTGCAAGCTAATACGATGTCGTGTATAACATAAGCTAATTTTGGTGTATCTTACAACACAATACATCAATGAAATTAAAAAGAATATTTTTCATAAAATCTCGGGGTGTTACATTCCCTTAAAATGAATTTCTCCCTCAAAATTCATCGGGGTTATAAATGGTTTACTACCTGAAAGTTTCTTTCATAGAAACCCACATCGTAAAAAGGAATACCAAATCTTCATTTTAAAAAGGGAAGTTAGAATCATAACAGTCACCTAAAGTAACTCAACACTGGGTTTCCACATAGGATAACATAGGTGAAAATCTGGATATGGAAGAGAAATATAACCATCAACTTCTGATGAAGAGTGGTAGAGGACATGGCTATAAAAAGCCAACAATCACAAATCCATAAATTTTTGATGATCTATGGTACCATCTAATTCATCAAATATAAGGGAACTAGAACCATATTTTTTGTTTTCAGGATCATTTCCCTAAATTTTAAGAATAATTAAAATAAATACTTACTTGATTTTGGTACAATCTCACTGTTGTTTGTGCCTTGAACAATTTCCACATCATCTCTTAAAGAAATGAATTTGAATTTGTCTTCCATGAAGTGTTAGTAGATCATGAGATAGAATGATGGGTCATTCCATCTGTCTCAAACAAAAGGATAGAAAAAGTTATCAAATATACATAAGTCCATCTATGGTGAGGTTAATTGTATATGATTTCAAAAAAGAACTTATACTTCATCTATCATACCGCTTAATTAAATAAAACTAGTTTCTACTAACCAGGGACTTCCTGTAGGCCCGTGGTAGGCGATAAAGTCATGTCACACTTCAGTTGTGGGTTCGATTCCCACAGCCTTGTCCGACGCGACGGGTTATTTCCCGTCCTATGGGTTGTCCTTTTTATAAAACTATACTATTATAAAATTCTATCAATAATATCGAAAAACTTTTCTGGCCTTAAACAATAATAACTTATGTTCAACATAATCCATTCGAATCTTTAGGCTTATCCAAAATACTTCTTTACAAACTCATAGTATAAAGATAATGATTACTAAAAATGTCATATAACAAGCATGTGAATACCATCATTTATCACTCATATATTTTGTTGGTCACATTCCAATCATGTGAATACCTTAATCATGGATTATATAGAAAAATGAATACCCATTGATCCTTAGCGAAAACATGAATGCTGTCAAAAGATAACTCTTTCCACATACCAAAATCGAAAAATTATATATACTCAAAACATGTTATAACATTGTCCTTATATCAGTCATGAGCTCATGAATACTGTCAAACATTTCATTTTAACCTTATCCCTTCATTATGTGCATATCATCTTCTTTCCAAAAATATCTCAATCACTTTCCATGGTTACCGGTACCATAAAATTAATGAATACCACAATAGACCAATACATAAATATTCCAATATTCCACGGTACTATATACAACATTATTTTGGAATCCCATTACATAAACACTTAATCATTCCACCACATCGTTGTTATATTCAACATCGCCAATAGTGATCGCATTTGATTTCCCTTTTTCTTTTTCCTTAAGTGGTTTCTCATGTCGATCATCATTAACCCTTGGATTAGGGCATTGATTAGCATAATGCCCCATTTCATTGCACTTGAAGCATTGAAGTGTTGGTGGTTCGTTCCTTGCAGTCTTTTCTTTATTCACATAATTAGAAACCCTTTTTCCATTACTTCGACACTTAGCTGCTCGATGGCCTTCTTTTCCACACTTAAAACATTTTATAGTCCCTTTAAGACAATCTCCACCATGCTTCTTTCCACATTTTGAGCATAAAGAAACATTCATCTTCTTTTCACTATTGTTCTGAGATTTCTCCTTGAACTGCATCTTTCATTTCTTGTCCAAACCATGAGATGGATACGTTACACCAACTTACATTTATACCTTTATATCACAATGAAAAATTTCTTCATAGCTACTGAAGTCTCTTATAGCCAATGCCCTTCGAAGACTTGGTTTTAAGCCACTAAAAAATCAATCAACTTTACTTTCAAGTTGGATGACAAAGCCGGATGCATACCTTCCAAGCCTTGTAAAATTTTCTTCGTATATACCAACAGATTAATCATCCTTTTTCTTAAGCTCCAAGAACTCTTTTTCCATATTTGTTCGAATAATACAAGGGAAGTACTTACTGAAAACAAGTTCTTGAACTCGTCCCATTCCATGGATTCAATTTCATCTTGGGGCCTTGTATTCTTAATTAGAGTCCACCACTGGTATGCTTCACCTTCTAAATGCTAAAGAGCTAGAATGAATTTATCATGTTCCTAACAACGAAGTATGGAAAATATCTTTTCAATGGTACTGATCCATTGTTCAGCAACAAGTGGTTCGGAAGACCCATTGAAAGAAGGTGGAAGTTTCCTCATGAAGGACTCAATAGAATATTGTTCCCTTATCTACTCATTCGGAAGTCCAGAATGATTCAAATCTTGCGTAAGTATAGAAATAAGATTTTTCACTCCATCTCCCATAACATTGGTTTGTTCAAGAAGAAAATAATTGAATTTTCCATTACATTGATCTACACAGTTCCTTTGGGTTCCAGCCATCGTCTAAAACCCAAAAAGAATAGTGTGAGAGGAAAAAATCATGCTATGGAAAACAATATAATAATGGGGGGTTACCTTCGATATCTAACATCTTAGGTTTAATTCTAATATCATTACCGTAATTCTAGGACTATAACCTATACTTATACATAACCTTAGGGACATCCCTAGACATACCTTAGAAATATCTCTAGGGATATCACTAAAGTTTCCACATCCTAGTTTCCAAAGGTTAACTAAACCTCCCACTGATACCAACTCTAGAGACCCGAAGCTTGAAGTACATGGACATTTCATTAATTTTTCAGATCACTTAATACTTAAAAAAACCAACACTCAAGGACCGTAATAGTTTAGTGTCTTTGGAAACATGGAACATAATCTTCTAATCATGGTGAAATATCATCAACATCTCCCATAAAGATCTTCCTCCTTTTGGTTTTCTTACCTAAAACTGTTCTTTAAGTCCTGGGGAAAAGAAAACACATAAATGGTGAGCTCAAATGCTCAGTAAGAGTAATCATGTATAAAATAAATCAAATCATATACATTTGAACTTTAAAAAATGAACATAATGTTTAAACATCAAAATCATGGGCAATGGCTTAAAACATGGAAGTACATAAGGCATAGATCATAAAGAAACATTAATCATGATAAAATAGCACGGGAATAAAACATGTATTTGTGGAAAACCATTAATCACATGTTATGATTTCCATAGCAACCAAGGCATTTGTACAAAGACCATCTTAGTGGACAAAGTCCCATTATAAATCGAGTTCAATCCTCATTCCTGTCCTGTAATAGTGAACCAGATTAACTTACCGTTCCATCCATGTCTATCTCATGAGATATAAATCTTTACCAAATGCATTGGAGGGAGATATAGGTCCCACCCATCTCATGATGAAATCATTTTTTTGTGCCACAAAATCATAAATCATACATCATAGCATAACCCATGTAATAGAATGAGATTTGTAAACATCATACCATCATAACATAATCCATATAAAAAAACACATAACATTTCATCATAAGAAGAATCAAACCATGTAAATAATGGAGACATTATACTTGAAACATAAATATATTAAATAATGTCATTTTAGATGGAAAGTATTTTTGATAAAACACTTGAAAAGAAATATTGAGGAAAATAACCTTTCTTCTTCAAAATAATTTTCTTTTCACAAAATCCCATGAAATTTTAAAAGAAAAGGGTTTTTTTGAAAATAATCATGCAATCTTGTATAGGAAGCTTCATGAAAATGAGGCCTTATGAAACCGTAAAAAATCTGTTCACACCGTATAAGTTAAAAATAACATTCTTCTCGTACTTTTGTAGGAAAAATCAAAAAGTATCTCGTAAGGTAAAAATAGAAAGATTCCTTACATACCATGTAGTAAAAGTCAAAAAATTTTATAAAGGAATTTAAACATACATGAAACCATTTTTAGGAAACATTGACATGGATGATAACAATAACCCCAGTAAATACTTACGAATAAACAATCTCTATAAGAACAAGATTTGAATAGTTATCCCTTACCTTATGTCCGATATGCTTCGTATGTTTCCGAACCACCTGTATAATGATTTAAATAATGTCATTGACTTATTAAAGAATCATATTCATTGTTATGATATCATATATGGTTCTCTTATGACTTTATATTACCCATTCTTTTGTAATTTCCATGTTAAAGCATCGTTTTGGGTAAAATCGTTTCTTTTATCGTACGCGTTTTGACATGTTGTTCTTGATATTATTACTTATATACTAATTTACATAATTCAAGAATTTATAACATGATTTATATATATTATATATTCAAAATATACATATATATATATATGATATATCGATAAATGGAATGAAATACACCGTTCATGGAGACGGTAGGCCATACATACTCATGAATGCTGTTTTCGTTTCCTTATTGAATTGAATGGAATTAAGTAGATGAAATAGATATATATATATATATATATACATAAATAAACTATCATTATTATTTCATATATCTCATTATCATTAATTATATATATACTTTATAATCATTTATGAATGGTTAACATGGAGAATGAATCTCATCGCGTCGTGGAGACGGTAGTCCGTACGTACGCACGAGCGATGATATCCTTCCCATGATCGTGGAATTGTATTGAAGAGTATATATAATATTTCAGAATCAATATCACTTTAAAATAATCATATATAGTTATTTTTTTACACCATTATACCCATCCAAGTAAGGTGGTGGTCGAAAATAGATTACACCCCGGCGTGGAGACAATATTCTGTACGTACACACACGCAGTGATTTCATTTTCTGTAGGATCGATAGAAGGTGAAATAGGGTTGTTTAATATTTATAATAACATATCAGTATATAAATAATACTTATGTTATTACTTTATAATGGGACACCTAAAGAAGAAGAAGTAGAACAAGAAAAAAAATGAGAGAATCGGAAGAAGAGATTACCTCTTTTTCTACGTTCCTCCTTTAAGACTTCTCTTATGGATGTAGAGTTAGTATTTTGAGAATATAGAACCTCCATAATGTTTCTAGGTAAGTGGAGAAGAGGAATTGGTAGGGTTTGGCCGTACTTAAAGGCTCAAAAGGGTGTGAAGAGAAGAGTGAAGGGGTGCCCTTTTTATAAGGGACGAGAGGGGCACCTTTGGAAAAACATAAAATATTATTTTATAATAAAGTCATATTAGGTTTATAATAGCTCCAAATTGATTTATTTAAAAGATAATTTTGGGATGGTTCTAAATTATCTTAACCAATATATTTTATTCAAGTTTAGGTTAAAATTTTAACCTTATCATTTAGATTTAACTCTAAGTTAAATAATTTATCTTTTACCGTGGTTTCTTGTTTTCTTACACTATATGGTTAAAAAACATACTATAACAAGCCAAAAGAACCAAAAGTGGTTAATTATTAATATATATATCCTTATCTAAGTCATTTGACCGAACCTTATATTTTTAGCAATAAAATAACAATTAATAATATAATATTTGTTTTAAAAACTATTTTATTTCAATTTTGACACTATTTGGTAATTGATTTTTTTGAAAATCATAACAGCAAGATTAGTTCAAAAAAATTTAATTAAATCAAAAATAACATGTCATATTAACCTATAAAATTAGTGGAATTCATGAAAAGTCCCAATTACATTTATTTTAGTATTTATAACATCAATTATGTTAATATTTCATTAATAATATAATTACTGCATCATTATTGTGTCATAAATAAATGAAATTATTTAATGTCTAAAAATTATAAATAAAATACCATTATGTAGTAAATCTTTTTATCCTTCTAATGAATATTTATAGTCGAATTTATCTTATTTATAACCCTATATTAAAAATTTTTTAGTTATTAAACTTTGATTTTAACTATTTGAACTCTTCTTTAAATAAAAAAAATATAAAATGTCCTATTCTAATCCAAGTGGACCTAAATGGTCATATGTTATTCCTAAAGATGTATTAGGTCAAATTACACTTATCCAAAAGATTTAGGACATGTGTTAGGGTAATAATAATATCATTTTTCCCTTAATTACCCAATTTACTTTTAATCGTGGTAAAAAAATAAAAAGTTACTATTCACCAAAACTTATTTTCATCTCATTGAACCAAATTTTAGTCCTGGATATTAACTGTGTCTCTCAGATTTTCGAAATTCCACTCCTAGAAGTAGTAAAATTAAGTTTTATGTGAATTAGCAAATTCTCCTTGGAGGTGGGTAAAAGACCGTGAAAAGTTTAATAAAATTTTTATATATCTAAAATTATTATAAAATGACACCAATGAATTACATTGAACATATGTAGGTATTATGTATAAATTTTGACCTAAAATAAATTTAAATAAAATAAATAATTATTTAGATAAAAAGTCGGTTTTTAAATAGTATCCTAGTGTTTTCACTATTCATCAAAAATTGAATGTTTTTTGAAAAATACCAAAATTTTACCCTAGGATAATTTCGATATTCCAAATCCAAAAAATAAAGTCCATTTTGAAAGATAAAATTTCAAAAAGTGAGTATTACTATTCATAACGACTAGTTCATAATAATATTATAACAATATCTCATTTAGTGAAACTTGGAATTGCGTACTACCCACGCTATTGAAGAAGGTCTTGATTACGTGTAATGCAAGCCAAGTTAGGGATGCGTGTAGTGAAAGATATGTTTGCTGTTTCATATAACATAATCAAAACTTATTTCATTTATAAATTAAAAAAAATTTATACTTAATGTTTCATAGAATAATTTCCAAAAAACGAACTTTAAATTGTGTGTAACACGAGCCAAGAATAGTGTTTCTTATACAACAAGCTAATACGGTGTCACTTATAGCACAAGCTAATTTTGGTGTAGCGTACAACACAAGACAACAAAGAAATAAAAAATAATATTTTTCAAAAAATCTCGGGGTGTTAAAATATCTTTATGTAAACCATCATTTCTTTCTTAAATTATTTCTTGATGACTCTTAACATTTCTACATTGTATAACTTGTTTTCATAAAAACGGTGTTTTTCATTCGGGTGAAATCATCAATAATAGTGATAAAGTACAAATCCAATTTTTTGATTGATGTTTCATTAGCCCACATAAATGGGAATTCATAAGTTCAAGAGGCGTGGTAGACGGAATATCAACTCTCTTATGACTTTTATTAGCCATCTCACTTTTCTAACAAATTATACAAACACCTTCTTCTATTATTTTCCATTAAGTAATGTTTAGAACCACATAAAATTTTGATCATGTTTTTTTCCAAGTTTTCCAAGTCTTTGGGGCCTCAAATTATTTTCATCTTCAGCACTTAAGTTATAGGAGTTGTTAAATTCTATAAATTTGTTGATATTCCAACTAGGTCTTTCTCCCATTGTAATAACTTTTCCATATTTTACACTTATGATAACTCAAGAATAATCTATAAATATCAATTGTTTTTCATTATAAAAAATTTGACTTAAACCAAGTAAGTTATGTTTTAGTCCATCAACAAACAATACATCCTTAGATTTCAACTATCATCTTTAATGTCAACTATTTCAATTCCTCTGATTTTTAGAGAACTATCATTACAAAAGGTAAGAACACCTCCATCATGATTTTCATCATGTTTCAATATTTTTAAATAACATGTCATGTGTGAAGAAAAACCACTGTCAAGTATCCTTGGTTTGTTATTTTTTACTTTTTTTCAATGACATCTAAACAACAAAGGCTCTTTATTTGACTTTCTTCTTTCATGCATCCTTTTATTTTTTTCACCAAAAACTATCCTAGAAGAGTAGTCATACATTATTCAGAAATATGACCTAGTTTATAACATCTTCCACAAAATTATTACAGAAAGTCAAACTGATTCATTATTATAACGTTTCTAATATATTTAGAATTCATTTTTTTTTCAGAATTATATATGTTTTAAAACTTATTCATTCTTATTTCAAAATATCATCTACTTCGCTCAAACCTTATTCTTGGTAGAGATAATTTGTTCCAAAAATTATAATCCTTATATCCATATATTCCACAACACAAAAAAACCCATCAAATCTAGATTTTCTATTGATGTAATATATTTCATTGTAGAAACTTTGTTGAGGTTGATAAATTATTTCTACTCTAACATAATCTGAAATGGACCATTTTTACTACTGGGAGAGTTTTTATATTTTTTGATATGATAGGCTTCTCATATATAATTCAAAAGTATTTATTGTAAGATATTTTACATTTTATGTTCTCAACATCTATAGAGACACGAAGCTTCACGTACATGTACATTTCATTACTTTGGCGGAATACTTAATACATAACAAAAACCGACACTCAAGGACCATAACAGTTTAGTTTCTTTGTAAACTTGGAACATAATCTTCTAATCATGGTGAAAGCTCTTCATATCACCCATAAAGATCTTCCCCTTGTTGGTTTTCTTACCTAAAACCATTCTTTAAATCCTGGGGAAACGAAAACATATAAAGGGTGAGCTCAAATTCTCAGTAAGGGTAAGCGTGGATAAAATAAAACAAATCATATACATTTAAACTTAAAAACATGAACATAATGTTTAAACATCAAAATCTGGGGCAATGACATAAAACATGGCAGTACATAAGGCATAGATCATAAAGAAACATTAATCATGATAAAATAACATGAGAATAAAACATGTATTAATGGAAGACCATTAGGGACAGGTTATGATTTCCATAGTAGCCAAGGAATTTCTTCAAAGACCATCTTAGTGGACAAAGTCCCATTCTGAATGGAGTTCACTCCTCATTCCAGTACTATAACACTAAACCAGATTAACTTACCGTTCCAGCAATGTCTATATCATGAGATATAAATCATTACCCAATAAATTGGATGGAGATATAGGTCCCACCCGTCTCATAATGAAATCATTCTTTCGTGTGCCACAAAATCATAAATCATACATCATAGAATAACCCATGTAATAGAATGAGATTCTTAAACATCATACCGTCATAACATAATCCATATAAAAAATTGATATAATTTCATCACAAGAAGAATCAAACCTTGTAAATAATGGATACATTATACTTGAAACATAAGCAGTTTAAATAATGTCATTTTAGATGGAAAATATTTTTGACAAAACTCTTGAAATGAAATCTTGAGGGAAATATCCTTTATTCTTCAAAATAATTTTCTTTTCACAAAATGCCATGCAATTTTAAAAGAAAAGGGTTTTGTTGAAAATAATCATGCAATCTTGTATAGGAAGATTCATGAAAATGAGGCCTTATGAAACCGTAAAAAATCCGTTCACACCGTATAAGTTAAAAATAACATTCTCCTCGTACTTTTGTCGGAAAAGTCAAAAAGTATCTCATAAGGTAAAAAAAGAAATATTCCTTACATACCATGTAGTAAAAGTCAAAAATGTTTAAAAAGGACTTTAAACATACATGAAACCATTTTTAGGAAACATGGAATGGATGATAACAATAACCCAGTAAATACTTACGAATAAACAATCTCGGATAAGAACGAGATTTGAATAGTTATAGCTTACCTTATGTCCGATATGCTTCGTATGTTTCCAAACCTCATATATAATGATTTAAATAATGTCATTTAATTATTAAAAAATCATATTCAATTTTATGATATCATATATGGTTCACTTATGACTTTATATTGCCCATTAATTTGTAAATTCCATGTTAAAGCACCGTTTTGGGTAAAATAGTTTCATTTATCGTACGATTTTCGACTTGTTGTTCTTGATATTATTACTTATATCCGAATTTACTTAATTAAAGAATGTAAAACATTATTTATATATATTATATATTCATAATATACATATATATATATGATATATTGTTAAATGGAATGAAATACATCGTTCATGGAGACGGTAGCCCATACGTACGCATGAACGTTGTTTTCGTTTCCTTATTGAATTGGATAAAATTAAGTAGATGAAATAGATAGATATATATATATATATACATAAATCCAGAATCATTATTATCTCATATATTTCATTATTATTCATTATATATACTTTATAATCATTTATGAATGGTTAACATGGAGAATGAATCTCATCGCATCGTGGAGATGGTAGTTCGTACGTACGCACGAGTGATGATATCATTCCCCTGATCGTTGAATTGTATTGAAGCGTATGTATAATATTTCAGAATAAATATCACTTTAAAATAATCATATATAGTTATTTATTTACACCATTATACCCATCCAAGTAAGGTGGTGGTCAAAAACAGATTACACCACGGCGTGGATACAGTATTCTGTACGTACGCACGCGCGGTGATTTCATTTTTCGCAGGATGGATAGAAGGTGAAATAGGGGTTTTTATTATTTATAATAACATATAAATATAAGTAATACTGATATTATTACTTTATAATGATACAAATAAAGAAGAAGAAGTAGAAGAAGAATGAAACTTGAGAGAATCGGAAGAAGAGATTACCTCTTCTTCGACGCACCTCCATTAAGCCTTCTCTTAAGGAAGTAGAGTTGGTCTTTTGAGAAGACCTAAACCTACTGAATGTTTATAGGGAAGTTGAGAATAGAAATGGGAAGGTTTTGGCCGAGCTTCAAGGCACAAAAGGGTGTGAAGAGAAGAGGGAAGGGGTGCCCTTTTTATAAGGGAGGAGAGAGGCACCATTGAAAAATCATAAAATATTATTTTATAATAAAGTCATATTCGGTTTATAATAGCTCAAAATTGATTTATTTAGAATCTAAAGTGGGGATGTGTCACAATCCTCTCAACCAATAGATTTTAGACAAGTTTAGGTTACAATTTTAACCTTATCATTTATATTTAACTCTAAGTTAAATAATTTAACTTTTACCGAGTCTTTGTGTTTTCATACAATATATTGTTAATAAACATACAATAACAAGCCAAAAGAACCCCAAGGGGTTTAATTATTAATATATATACCCTTATCTATGTCATTTGGCCGATCTTCAGATTTTTAGGAATACAAATACATTTAATAATATAATATGTGTTTTAAAAACTATTTTATGTCAATTTTGACAGTATTTGGTAATTAATTTTTGTGAAACTAATAACTGCATGATTAGTTAGAAAAAAGTTAATTAAATCAATTCTAACATGTCATGTTAACCTAGAAAATTAGTGTAATTCATAAAAAGTCTCAAATAACATTTAATTTAGTATTTATAACATTAATTATGTTAATATTTCATTAATAAGATAATTACTGCATCATCATTATGTCATAAATAAATTAAATTATTTAACGTCTAAAAATTATGAAAACAAATAACATTATGTCGGAAATCTTTTTAGCTTTCTAATTAATACTTATAGTCGAATTTATCTTATGTATATCCTTATATTAAAAATGTTTTAGTTATTAAACATTGATTTTATCTATTTTAACTCTTCTTTAAATAAAATAATATTAAATGTCCTAATCTAATCCAACTGAACCTAAATGGTAATATTTTATTCATAAGGTTGTTTTTTGTCTAATTACACTTATCCAATCGAATTAGGACATGTGTTAGGGTAATAATAACATCATTTTTACCTTTAATTACAAGATTTACTTTTAACCGTGGTAAAAAAAGTAAAAAGTTACTATTCACCAAAAATTATTTTCATCTCATTGAACCACATTTTAGTCCTTAATATTAACCGTGTCTCTTGGATTTTCGAAATTCCACTCACAGAAGCGGTAAAATTAAGTTTTATGTGAATTTGCAAATTCTCCTAGGAGGTGGGTAAAAGACGGTGAAAAGTACAATAAAATTTTTATATATCAAAAATTTTTATAAAATGACTCAAATGAATTACTTTGAAATTATGTATGTATTATGTATCAATTTTTACCTAAAATAAATTAAATTAAAATAAATAATTATTTAAATAAAAATTCGGTTTTTAAATAGTAACCCAGTGATTTCACTATTCATCAAAAATTGAAAGTTTTCAGAAAAATAACAAAATTTCACCCGAGGATAATTTTGATATTCCGAATCCAAAAATGAAGTCCATTTTGAACAATAAAATCTCAAAAAGTGGGTATTACTATTCATAACGACTAGTTAATAATAATATTATAATAATATCTCGTTTAGTGAAACATGGTATTGCGTACTACACACACTATCGAAGAAGGTCTTGATTGTGTGTAATGCAAGCCAAGTTAGGGCTGCGTGTAGTGAAAGATCCATTATGTGTTGTGTATAACATAATAAAAAATTATTTCATTTAGACATTAAAAAAATCTATACATAATGTTGCGTAGAATAATTTCCACAAAACGAACTTGAAATTGTGTGTAACACGAGCCAAGAATAGTGTTGCAAATACTGCAAGCTAATACGATGTCGTGTATAGCACAAGCTAATTTTGGTGTAGCGTACAACACAAAACATCAGTGAAATTAAAAAGAATATTTTTCATAAAATCTCGGGGTGTTACATTCCCTTAAAATGAATTTCTCCCTCAAAATTGATCGGGGTTATAAATGGTTTAATACCTGAAAGTTTCTTTCATAGAAACCCACATGGTAAAAAGGAATACCAAAACATCATTTTAAAAAGGGAAGTTAGAATCATAATAGTCACCTAAAATAACTCAACACTGGGTTTCCACATAGGATAACATAGGTGAAAATATGGATATGGAAGAGAAATATAACCATCAACTTCTGATGAAGAGTGTTAGAGGACATGGCTATAAAAAGCCAATAATCACAAAGCCATAAATTTTTGATGATCTATGGTACCATATAATTCATCAAATATAAGGGAACTAGGACCATATTTTTTTTTCAGGATCATTTCCCTAAATTTTAAGAATAATTAAAAGAAATACTTACTTGATTTTGGTACAATCTCACTGTTGTTTGTGCATTGAACAATTTCCACATCATCTCTTAAAGAAATGATGTTGAATTTGTATTCCATGAAGTGTTAGTAGATCATGAGATAGAATGATGGGTCATTCCATCTGTCTCAAACAAAAGGATAGCAAAAGTTATCAAATATACATAAGTCCATCTATGGTGAGGTTAATCGTATATGATTTCAAAAAAAACTTATACTTCATCTATCATACCGCTTAATTAAATAAAACTAGTTTCTACTAACTAGAGACTTCCTGTAGGCCCGTGGTAGGTGATAAAGGCATGTCACACTTCAGTTGTGGGTTCGATTCCCACAGCCTTGTCTGACGCGATGGGTTATCGCCCGTCCTATGGGCTGTCCTTTTTATAAAACTATACTATTATAAAATTCTATCAATAATATCGAAAAACTTTTCTGGTCTTAAACAATAATAACTTATGTTCAACATAATCCATTCGAATCTTTAGGCTTATCAAAAATACTTCTTTCCAAACTCATAGTATAAAGATAATTATTACTAAAAATGTCATATAACAAGCATTTGAATACCATCATTTATCACTCATATATTTTGTTGGTCACATTCCAATCATGTGAATACCTTAATCATGGATTCTACAAAAAAACGAATACCCATTGATCCTTAGTGAAAAAATGAATGCTGTCAAAAGATAACTCTTTCCACATACCAAAATCCAAAAATTATATATACTCAAAACATGATATAACATTGTCCTTATATCAGTCATGAGCTCATGAATACTATCAAACATTTCATTTTATCCTTATCCCTTCATTATGTGCATATCATCTTCCTTCCAAAAATATCTCAATCACTTTCCATGGTTACCGGTACCATAAAATTAATGAATACCACAATAGACCAATACATAAATATTCCAATATTCCATGGTACTATATACAACTTTATTTTGGAATCCCATTACATAAACACTTAATCATTCCACCACATCGTTGTTATATTCAACATCGCCAATAGTGATCGCATTTGATTTCCCTTTTTCTTTTTTCCTTAAGTGGTTGCTCATGTCGATCATCATTAACCCTTGGATTAGGGCATTGATTAGCATAATGCCCCATTTCATTGCACTTGAAGAATTGAAGTGTTGGTGGTGCGTTCCTTGCTGTCTTTTCTTTATTCACATAATTAGAAACCCTTTTTCCATTACTTAGACACTCAGCTGCTCGATGGCCTTCGTTTCCACACTTAAAACATTTTATAGTCCCTTTAAGACAATCTCCACCATGCTTCTTTCCACATTTTGAGCATAAAGAAACATTCATCTTCTTTTCACTATTGTTCTGAGATTTCTCCTTGAACTCCATCTTTCGTTTCTTGTCCAAACCATGAGATGGATACGTTACACTGACTTACATTTATACCTTTATATCACAATGAAAAATTTCTTCGTATCTACTGAAGTCTCTTATATCCAATGCCCTTCGAAGACTTGGTTTTAAGCCACTGAAAAGTCGATCAACTTTACTTTCAAGTTTGATGACAAAGCCGGATGCATACCTTCCAAGCCTTGTAAAATTTTCTTCGTATATAACAAAAGATTCATCATCCTTTTTCTTAAGCTCAAGTAACTCTTTTTCCATCTTTGTTCGAATAATACGAGGGAAGTACTTACTGAAAACAAGTTCTTGAACTCGTCCCATTCCATGGATTCAATTTCATCTTGGGGCCTTGTATTCTTAATTAGAGTCCACCACTGGTCTGCTTCACCTTCTAAATGCTAAAGAGATAGAATGAATTTATCATGTTCTGAACAACGAAGTATGGAAAATATATTTTCAATGGTACTGATCCATTGTTTAGCAACAAGTGGTTCGGAAGACCCATTGAAAGAAGGTGGAAGTTTCCTCATGAAGGACTCAATAGAATATTGTTCCCTTCTCTACTCATTCGGAAGTCCAGAATGATTCAAATCTTGCGTAAGTATAGAAATAAGATTTTTCACTCCATCTCCCATAACATTGGTTTGTTCAAGAAGAAAATCATTGAATTTTCCATTCCATTTTTCAACACAGTTCCTTTGGGTTCCAGCCATCGTCTAAAACCCAAAAAGAATAGTGTGAGAGGAAAAAATCATGCTATGGAAAACAACATAATAATGGGGGGTTACCTTCGATATCTAACATATTAGGTTTAATTCTAATATCATTACCCTAATTCTAGGACTATAACCTATACTTATACATAACCTTAGGGACATCCCTAGACATACCTTAGAAATTTCTCTAGGGATATCACTAAAGTTTTCACATCCTAGTTTCCGAAGGTTAACTAAACCTCCCACTGAAACCAACTCTAGAGACCCGAAGCTTGACGTACATGGACATTTCATTAATTTTTCGGATCACTTAATACATAAAAAAACCAACACTCAAGGACCGTAATATTTTAGTGTCTTTGGAAACATGGAACATAATCTTCTAATCATGGTGAAAGATCATCAACATCTCCCATAAAGATCTTCCCCCTTTTGGTTTTCTTACCTAAAATTGTTCTTTAAGTCATGGGGAAAAGAAAACACATAAATGGTGAGCTTAAATGCTCAGTAAGAGTAAGCATGTATAAAATAAATCAAATCATATACATTTGAACTTAAAAAAATGAACATAATGTTTAAACATCAAAATCATGGGCAATGACTTAAAACATGGTAGTACAGAAGGCATAGATCATAAAGAAACATTAATCATGATAAAATAGCACTGGAATAAAACATGTATTTGTGTAAAACCATTAATCACATGTTATGATTTCCATAGCAGCCAAGGAATTTGTACAAAGACCATCTTAGTGGACAAAGTTCCATTCTAAATCGAGTTCAATCCTCGTTCATGTCCTGTAATAGTGAACCTGATTAACTTACCGTTCCAGCCAAGTCTATCTCATGAGATATAAATCTTTACCCAATGCATTGGAGGGAGATATATGTCCCACCCATCTCATGACGAAATCATTTTTTTGTGCCACAAAATCATAAATCATACATCATAGCATAACCCATGTAATAGAATGAGATTCGTAAACATCATACCATCATAACATAATCCATATAAAAAAACAGATATCATTTCATCATAAGAAGAATCAAACCATGTAAATAATGGAGACATTATACTTGAAACATAAACATATTAAATAATGTCATTTTAGATGGAAATTATTTTTGATAAAACACTTGAAATGAAATCTTGAGGAAAATATCCTTTCTTCTTCAAAATAATTTTCTTTTCACAAAATCCCATGAAATTTTAATAGAAAAGGGTTTTGTTGAAAATAATCATGCAATATTGCATAGGAAGCTTCATGAAAATGAGGCCTTATGAAACCATAAAAAATCCATTCACACCGTATAAGTTAAAAATAACATTCTCCTTGTACTTTTGTCAGAAAAGTCAAAAAGTATCTCGTAAGGTAAAAAAAGAATGATTCCTTACATACCATGTAGTAAAAGTCAAAAAAATTTATAAAGGACTTTAAACATACATGAAACCATTTTTAGGAAACATGGACATGGATGATAACAATAACCCCAGTAAATACTTACGAATAAACAATCTCAGATAAGAACGAGATTTGAATAGTTATCCCTTACCTTATGTCTGATATGCTTCGTATGTTTCCGAACCACCTGTATAATGATTTAAATAATGTAATTGACTTATTAAAGAATCATATTCATTGTTATGATATCAAATATGGTTCTCTTATGACTTTATATTACCCGTTCTTTTGTAAATTCCATGTTAAAGCACCATTTTGGGTAAAATCGTTTCTTTTATCGTACGAGTTTCGACATGTTGTTCTTGATATTATTAATTATATCCTAATTTACATAATTCAAGAATTTATAACATGATTTATATATATTATATATTCAGAATATACATATATATATATGATATATCGATAAATGGAATGAAATACACCGTTCATGGAGACGGTAGGCTGTACATACTCATGAACGCTGTTTTCATTTCCTTATTGAATTGAATGGAATTGAGTAGATGAAATAGATATATATATATATATATACATAAATACACTATAATTATTATTTCATATATCTCATTATCATTAATTATATATATACTTTATAATCATTTATGAATGGTTGACATGGAGAATGAATCTCATCGCACCGTGGAGACGGTAGTCCGTACGTACGCACGAGCGATGATATCCTTCCCATGATCGTGGAATTGTATTGAAGAGTATATATAATATTTCAGAATCAATATAAATTTAAAATAATCATATATAGTTATTTTTTTACACCATTATACCCATCCAAGTAAGGTGGTGGTCGAAAATAGATTACACCACGGCGTGCAGACGGTATTCCGTACGTACACACGCGCGGTGATTTCATTTTCTTTAGGATCGATAGAAGGTGAAATAGGGTTGTTTTATATTTATAATAACATATCAGTATATAAATAATACTTATTTTATTACTTTATAATGGGACACCTAAAGAAGAAGAAGTATAAGAAGAAAAAAACATGAGAGAATCGGAAGAAGAGATTACCTCTTTTTCGATGTTCCTCCTTTAAGCCTTCTCTTATGGACGTAGAGTTAGTATTTTGATAATCTAGAACCTCCATAATGTTTCTAGGGAAGTGGAGAAGAGGAATAGGTAGGGTTTTTCCATACTTCAAGGCTCAAAAGGGTGTGAAGAGAAGAGTGAAGGGGTGCCCTTTTTATAAGGGACGAGAGGGGCACCTTTGGAAAAACATAAAATATTATTTTATAATAAAGTCATATTAGGTTCATAATAGCTCCAAATTGATTTATTTCGAAGATAATGTGGGGATGATTCGAAATTATCTTAACCAATATATTTTATTCAAGTTTAGGTTAAAATTTTAACCTTATCATTTAGATTTAACTCTAAGTTAAATAATTTATCTTTTACCGTGGTTTCTTGTTTTCTTACACTATATGGTTAAAAAACATACTATAACAAGCCAAAAGAACCGAAAGTGGTTAATTATTAATATATATATATCCTTATCTAAGTCATTTGGCCGAACCTTATATTTTTATGAATAAAATAACAATTAATAATATAATATTTGTTTTAAAAACTATTTTATTTCAATTTTGACACTATTTGGTAATTGATTTTTTTGAAAATCATAACAGCATGATTAGTTCGAAAAAATTTAATTAAGTCAATAATAACATGTCATATTAACCTATAAAACTAGTTTAATTCATAAAAAGTCCCAATTACATTTTTTTTAGTATTTATAAATCAATTATGTTAATATTTCATTAATAAGATAATTACTGCATCATTATTGTGTCATAAATAAATTAAATTATTTAATGTCTAAAAATTATAAATAAAATAAAATTATATAGGAAATATTTTTATCCTTTTAATGAATATTTATAGTAGAATTTATCTTATTTATAACCCTATATTAAAAATGTTTTAGTTATTAAACTTTGATTTTAACTATTTTAACTCTTCTTTAAATAAAAAAAATATAAAATGTCTTAATCTAATCCAAGTGGACCAAAATGGTCATATGTTATTCCTAAAGATGTATTAGGTCGAATTACACTTATCCAAAAGATTTAGGACAAGTGTTAGGGTAATAATAATACCTTTTTTCCCTTAATTACCCGATTTACTTTTAATCGTGGTAAAAAAATAAAAATTTACTATTCAACAAAACTTATTTTCATCTCATTGAACCAAATTTTAGTCCTGGATATTAACTGTGTCTCTCGGATTTTCGAAATTCCACTCATAGAAGCAGTAAAATTACGTTTTATGTGAATTAGCAAATTCTCCTTGGAGGTGGGTAAAAGACGGTGAAAAGTTTAATAAAATTTTTATATATCTAAAATTATTATAAAATGACTCCAATGAATTAAATTGAACATATGTAGGTATTATGTATCAATTTTGACCTAAAATAAATTTAAATAAAATAAATAATTATTTAGATAAAAAGTCGGTTTTTAAATAGTATCCTAGTGTTTTCACTATTCATCAAAAATTGAATGTTTTTAGAAAAATACCAAAATTTTACCCTAGGATAATTTCGATATTCCGAATCCAAAAAATAAAGTCCATTTTGAAAGATAAAATTTCAAAAAGTTACTATTACTATTCATAACGACTAGTTCATAACAATATTATAACAATATCTCGTTTAGTGAAACTTGGAATTGCGTACTACCCACGCTATTGAAGAAGGTCTTGATTACGTGTAATGCAAGCCAAGCCAGGGATGCGTGTAGTGAAAGATATGTTTGTTGTTTCATATAACATAATCAAAACTTATTTCATTTATAAATTAAACAAATTCTATACTTAATGTTTCATAGAATAATTTCCACAAAACTAACTTTAAATTGTGTGTAACATGATCCAAGAATAGTGTTGCTTATACAACAAGCTAATACGGTGTCGCTTATAGCACAAGCTAATTTTTGTGTAGCGTACAACACAAGACAACAACGAAATAAAAAATAATATTTTTCAAAAAATCTCAGAGTGTTAAAACAACTTTATTTAAACCCTCATTTCTTTCTTAAATTATTTCTTGATGACTTTTAACATTTCTACATTGTAAAACTTGTTTTCATAAAAACAATGTTTTTCATTCGGGTGAAATCATCAATAATATTGATAAAGTACAAATCTAATTTTTTGATTGATGTATCATTAGCCCACATAAATGGGAATTCATAAGTTCAAGAGGCATGGTAGACGGAATATCAAATCTCTTATGACTTTTATTAGCCATCTCACTTTTCTAACAAATTATACAAACACCTTCTTCTATTATTTTCCATTAAGTAATGTTTATAACAACATAAAATTTTGATCATGTTTTTTTCCATGTTTTCCAAGTCTTTGGGGCCTCAAATTATTTTCATCTTCAGCACTTAAGTTATAGGAGTTGTTAAATTCTATAAATTTGTTGATATTCCAACTGGGTCTTTCTCCCATTTTAATAACTTTTCCCTATTTTACACTTTTGATAACTGAAGAATAATCTATAAATATCAATTTTTTTTCATTGTAAAAAATTTGACTTAAACCAAGTAAGTTATGTTTTAGTCCATCAACAAACAAGACATCCTTAGATTTCAACTATCATCTTTAATGTCAACTATTTCAATTCCTCTGATTTTTGGAGAACTATCATTACAAAAGGTAAGAACACCTCCATCATGATTTTCATCATGTTTCAATATTGTTAAATAACGTGTCATGTGTGAAGAAAAACCACTGTCAAGTATCCTTGGTTTGTTATTTTTTACGTTTTCTCAATGACATCTAAACAAAAAAGGATCTTTATTCGACTTTCTTCTTTCATGCATACTTTTATTTTTTTTCACCAAAAACTATCCTAGAAGAGTAGTCATACATTATTCAGAAATATGACCTAGTTTATCACATCTTCCACAAAATTATTACAGAAATTCAAACTGATTCATTATTATAACGTTTCTAATATATTTAAAATTCATTTTTTTTCAGAATTATATATGTTTGAAAAGTTATTCATTCTTGTTTCAAAATATAATCTATTTTGCTCAAACCTTATTCTTGGTAGAGATAATTTGTTCCAAAAATTATAATCCTTATATCTATATATTCCACAACACAAAAAAACCCATCAAATCTAGATTTTCTATTGATGTAATATATTTCATTGTAGAAACTTTGTTGAGGTTGATAAATTATTTATACTCTAACATAATATGAAATGGACCATTTTTACTACTGGGAGAGTTTTTATATTTTTTGATATGATAGGATTCTCACATCCCTTCTCAACCCATGATTTTCCAACACTTTTCTTCTCACATTAAATGTTTGAAAAATCTGGTGAATGTTAATTTTGTTGGGTAAGGATTTCACTAGATTCTTGATTTAAACATTCTATTCAACTTTAGAAGTCTCATATTTTACTTACAAATCATTGATAAAATTTTTATTCATTCTCATCAAGGTACCTTCAAACTAAAGAAGTTTTCATTGAAACTTGTCAAATTTTTCTTCCTTAGCTATAAATATTTTATTGAAATCTTAAACCATCTTTCCCTGTTCATAAATTCTATATTTGTAACTTAATATCCCATGGATTTATTATTCTTATTACATGGAAGAATCTTTTTAACCTTGAACAATTTTTCCGCCATATTTATTTATCATTATGATTTCTTTTTTGAGAGATCCATTTTTTCAAGTAACACAAAAAGTTCTATTCTGAGATGATATTCTCTATATGATTACCAAACACAGTCATCATCACTATTTGGGGATTATTTAATTTTGTAAACGTTTTCAATGAATTTTCAAGCCTTTCCTGAACCGTCATATTCAAAATAAATATTTTCAGTTGATTCTGATACATCTTTCTTTCATAATATACTTTTCTTGTTCCGAGTTAACTTATTCTTATATTTGTTGGATGACATTTCTTATTTATAACTTTTGTTATAATTCTTACTTAAAAGTTTTCATTAGAATAATATTTATATTTTCCTATATTCTTCTCGAAAAATTTCATAGAAAAATGACCAATTCCCCCACACTTGAAACAATTGGGAAGAAATTTACCTCTATACTTTCATCTTCTTCCTTGATAGTTCATAGATATAAGAGACATTATTTTATCATTAAAGTCATCATCCTATTTATCTTTGGAATCACATGGAAATTTTTTTTAACATATTGAATATTCATTTTTCACAAATATTAAAAATCCATTTCATCTTTCGTATTCTTTTTGAACATTGGAGATTTTAAAATTTCATATGCAATAATATAATTCTGCAGTTCAGCATGAGATAAATCATCTTTATCTTCTAAAATATAAATTTTACAATCAGACCTGTCCAAAAAGTTTCTCATAAGTTTCTACACTATTATAGAATCTTATACAACTTCTCTAAACCCAATAATTTTACAAACAATTTCATTTACCTTGGTGAAGTATTAATCAATAGTTTCTTTATCTGTCATTCATATATCTTCAAACATACTACACCAAATTTTATGCTTTTCTTCCATCAGTTTATTATTCCCTTCAAAAATAATTTTCAACTTATCACACATACTCTTTTATGTTTTGATACCCATCACCTTCATATAAAAATTTTCTGGCAGAGACATAAGAATAAATTTCCTATATTTTCCATTAAATTTTATATTTATATTATCAAAAATATTCAATGGGGGAATATTTATCAATAGGTAGAAACACAATTTTATCAATATCAATATCTTCTGGGCCAAGAGATCAGTGAAAAGGAATAATATTATTTTTTTTCATCCATAATAATTTCTCCATCAAATGTAGGAATTCCTCTTCTATTGACTGAATTGATATTATCCATGATAATAATTCAACAAGGGAACCTTACCTCCGATACCAATTCAAATTATAAATGATCGAATAAAAAGTGATAGGGGGAATCATTTGATAACATTTTATAAGTTTGCACACTTCTAAAAACAAAACCCATAAAACCTATTCAATTAAATTACCTTATCATTTTTAGTAAATACTCATGCAAGAAAAAGTAGTAAAGAAATTAAATCACATGAGATTTACAGGGATCAACCCCAGTGTGAGAACCTACACCCTTTACACACCCACTCCCATGGGTTTATAAAAATTCACTATAATAAAGAAGTGAGTAAAACTTATGTCAACTCCCATTATACACCTTCTATATCATGATAAAAATAATTATTCTATCTCTCGTGAGTTTACAATGTTTGATTACAAAACAATTGATCCACAAAAGAAAAGATAAAAAAACCTTTTCTCCTTAAAAATATATCCATAACATCAATTAAATCACTTTGGGTTTGATTGCCTCAGTCTGATTGGACCATTATGATGAAATTATTAGGATGGACTCAATAAAATAAACCATTTTCCCAAACAACACTTCTCAATCTTTTCTCAACTGCTCAGTCCGATCTTCCATAATTCGATCTTCTTATGTCCTATCTTCTTCATTCTAGTAAGAAAGCATTTATTTATCAGATATTCTAATGATATCATTAAGCGGAATGAACTATTAATCAAATTATGTAGTGATCCACCTTTTTTACATGTAGAATGGTTGGAAAGTATGAATGTACTATGCATCTTTTTATAGGCACCCCAGAATAGAAAAGGATTAAAAATAAAAAAATACCGCTAAATCAGAATAAAAAACTATGTGATCAATTTATATTTTACTTTCAAGTTTGCACACATCAACTCTTCACTAATATTCTTAAATATTCTTTAGTCTTATCTATAATCATTCTTCTTAGACTACCTAACCTTTCATCAGTATGATGGAACTTTCTTAGACCATTCCAAATTTGATTTCCTCATCAGATTTAGTGGGATTGAAATTCCTTCTCAGTGTCAATCCGATTGAATTTCCTTATCATAGATAGTATGACTGAATTTACTTTCTGAGTCACTCTGGTTGATTTTTCTACTTAGAGTTAATCCAATTGAATTTTCTCATCAAATCCAGTCGGATTGAATTTCCACCATAGAGTCCATCAGATTAACTTCCTTCTCAGAGTAAGTCTAATTGAACATTCTCAACATCAGTTTTATGGATTTCTCATTAATATATAATTATCATAATGATGTAATCTCTACTCTAAAAATATTATATTCTTCAAAGCTCATAAACTATAACTCATTTAGAATTCTGAAAAATTCAATGCCCAGTACTTATGGATTTGGTTCAAACTTTGTCTTGATTATTGGATTCGATATAATATTTATGATTGCTACATTTATTTACAAGATTTTAAAATGATATTTTACATGATTTATGATAAATTAAATATTTGAAAAGCATTGTCTGATTTACATAGGAATGTGTGATGACTTCCCTTACTTTCAACATGTTCCTTCATTACAAATAAAAATTAGCATGATTGGCTGCACATATTCTCCCCATTTTCATTATAAGACTTGCATCACAAGTGTTATAGACAACTTATGATATTTGAAAATTAAAAACCGAAAAAGTATCATCTGATTTAGGGTTTAATGTATTAATAACTTCGTAATTCTTGTCATAATTATCTTCATTCAACCTCTTCAAAAATATAATGACTTTTTAAATCAGAAACTTCTTTCTAAAAAACAATGTGTATGATAGATCTTGAACTTCATGCCAATGGTTCTAACATCTATGATATATCCTATCCAAAAATTTAACATTATGATGTATTTTGAGACCAGTGCTGCTTAGTCTGATACTCTGTGCTCGGTGTTGCTTAGTCTGATCCAATGCATCCAAAATACAAATTTCCCAAAAACAAAACTCTTATCCCCCTTTATGCTTGGGTTTTAACATTCTACAACATTAAAATATTTTTCAAAACCATTCTCTTAAAAAATATAAGTTTTCAATAAATTCAAAAACTTTCTTAAAACAAAATAACACAAATATTCTTTACTCCCTCGGTGCTCCTCACCTAATACCTGTCTCAAATGATGATTTAGCCAGAGGTTGTCATCTTCTTTTTCATTGAGGGCCTCTAGGTCACACTATTAAAAATATAAAAATGATATTTAATTATGAATTAAATATCAAAATTTTAATTATAAATAAAATTACTTACAATAAATTCTTGTGTCTGTGAATTTACAACACTTCCATCCTTTTTCCTCCCACTTAAGAAAAATAATTTTTCTCGAGAAAGGGGACCTTCAATGCCCATTATCACTTTCATATAATGACATTGATTACAATAATAACACATTATTAAATAATATAAAATTTATAAATATAACCAAAACAATTTTATTTTGGATACATGTGAGATTAACCATATACTCACATCATGTTAAAACATTCCCACATTAGATTATATTATATCGGTGAGTCACTATGTGAAATTAACTTTAATTATCACATTATATTAAGATGTAAGAGAGTGAATCTATATGTGATTTAGTTAAAGTCAATCTCAAATAGAAATCATGGATATATAGGAATGTATTTTATACTTATAATATATTGATAAGATCATTTTAAAGTTACCAATTTAATCTACATAGGAGTTCAACACAACCTAGAATAAATTCAAATTTTATCTATTTAAGAAATATATACAATGAAGAAGAAAATTACTAGACCAGATTCTATAATTAATAAAATGATATAATACCTTCATAGTGTGATTTTTAATTGTTTTTCAATTCTCATTTTTTATAAACCACATGTTCATCTAAGAATGATATATTGTTTCAATCCTCTATTTTTAGGATTAATAGACGTATTGCATGAAAAATTATTTTGGTTTTGCGGTTGAAAAGGTTTGTTTTAATTCTTGATACATGGTTCTTTGTAGCTAGATAGGGACTGGATGGGTTGAGATGGCTGATAAATGTTTTGGTAATGGTTGGATATGTATAATTCATTTTATATTAAAATGCATGAAAGGTTTTGTAGAAAAGTCAAATTATGGACTAGTCAGTGTAAATTGGACACCAAAAATGCTAGGTGAATCTTTTCTAGTCTCCATGTGGATTAGTTTTAGAGCCAGGATCTAGAATACTAGAAATTTAAGTTGTGATCCATTTTTTCTTCTTGGTGGGTCTATCTGTTTCTACAAGCATTGGATAGGTCTTATTAGTTTTTTCTTGGTAAATTTTCTGGTGGTTGTGATTTTTATGGGGGATTCATACCTATTCTCTTTTAGGTGGACAAGTTTATGTAGGGTGGTCTAGAAATTAAAATGATTTTGGAACAAAAGCATGGATTGTCAAGAATGATCAAGGTAAAATATATCAATCACCTTATTCAGATGATGTTGATGAGTATTGAGAGAAATATAAAATATGGATGTTTGGATCCATATAAAGGGGAAAAATTTCAAGGGAAATTGAGAATTCTCCATATTCCCTTTATCCAAACATAAAAATATTATTCATCTTCCATCTACAAAAAAATTATCACATGGAATTAAATAAAAATTAATTACAATCCCATATAAAGGGGTATTCACTATGATTTTTAATCTATAAAAAATTATTAATAGTTTAAAACTGGTTGATGTATAATTATTTAATGATGAAAGTAATTAAAACCCTTTGGGAAACCAAATACATAATTAATAATTTTACTTATTAGCTATATATATGTTTTTGAAGATTTTTTCAAGAGGGAAAAATAAACCTAATAATTTATAAAACAACACATTTCCCTTAATTTCATAAATCTATATCATAAACAATTTCAAGAACAATTATCAAGATACAAAAGGGAATTTAAATTTCACAAAACAAGGGCTTGATCCATCTAAATATTTTAAACATCAAATTTTAAGAAAACAAAATTTTCACACTTCTATCCAAAGCTTATGAAAACATAGTTCAGTGGTATAGATTTTATGTATAAGTGAAAAAATAAAATATATAAAACATTCATGATGAAATCAAAGGAAATCATAGATTTAATCATAAAGAGAGTGTAATTAGACAACTACCTCAAATATCATTACATCTATTGACCACATAGGTAATCCACCATGAAACTTTCAAAGAAGCATTATGTATAAACATGAATATATAAGGGTTCTTTGGTTATTATATGATTATTCTTGTCTTCCACTAGGATTCAAAAATTTATAAATGACTCTCATTGTGTGGTATCCCTTAATTCCAACTATAATATCCATTTTTAATAATTTCCTTATGTTTTGAGGACCCTTAGAATCTTTTGTGGTGTAATAAAAGTATGGATAGTAAATTAGGCTATGTTATATTGTTAAAAGATATTTATTTTTGTTCACACAAATAGATGTATTCTCAAAATATGACACACATTGCATTTTTTGGTGCATCATTAAAATCTGGTACTCATGCATTGCTAGAGTTGATGTAACCTTAAGTGATTTATTTTCCAAATTCCATGAAGTAAATTTTCATAATCCAAATTGTATTCTCCATAGAACATAGTTATATGTTCACTCTTAAGATTTTCTTGAGTAGAGAAGGTAATAATTGATATCATTGTATCTCACATTGGTTCTAGTGTACTCTCAGGTGTTTCCAAATGCTATATTGTGGATGACATTGACCAGAAATGTTGAAATTTTCTCTATTACTGCTCTAACAAACTCTCAATGTTTTGATTCTATCATTCTATTAAGACATTATGTATGTCACATTAGCACTAACGTATTCTTATGAAAAAGTCTCATGCAATATTTGTTAAATTATTCCTTATAGATATTTGATCATAGGCTATGTTTTCTAGGGAATGTTTCTTAAATCTACTAACACAGATTATACTATCCACTGATGTTGTCTTAAATATTTAATGTGAATTTTACATAACTTTTGAAAACATCTGATTATTCCATTAGAGTTTCCTTCCTTTTATAAAATCACAACAAACCATTAGTGAATTTCATGAAAAGGAATTAAGTTATTAATTATATCTTTAATTAATTGAAATAAATACTAGAATTATTTAATTTATGTTCATATTTCGAAATCCATAAAAATATAAAAATTATTGAAAAAATCCAAAAAAAATATTTCAAAAATACATAATAAATTACTAAAAAGATACTTATAAACAATAATAAATTTTTATAAATGAAATCCCCCACACATGAATTATTACAAGTCATCAAAAAATATGTCTTAAAATGTTTCACATAGAATCTATTTCATCCCTTTTTCAATCCCTAGGTAATTGATGTTAGGTGATTAGAAATTAGTTATCAATATTATTGAGTGGAAAAACCTCAAAGATACCTCTCTAATCAAGGATGTTCTGGAGTTAATTACACAATTTATGCTCATTGAAGTTGGGTTCTTTGATATATCAGTGGCTCCCCCCAAATATAATGTTCCCCCAAATTTCAGGGAAAAAATTATTCAAATATGATTTATTCAATTAGGGCCTAGTAAAAATCAGTTGGTCATAAAAGTGTATGACACCTCTCATTATTTGACATTATAGTGCGCCCCAAAGTGTGCATATAAATCATAACATTATTTTTCTTTTTTCATGAAACATCTCAAAAATAAAAAATTCAATACAATTAATAATAATTAAATTTTCAATACAAACCATTAAATATTATGAATACCTTAAACTCTTTACTCATCAAATATACGATCATATATTGGTATTTTGTTATTAGAAATTTTGGGAATATTTGTACACCCTCTCAATCATAGCTGAATCTACTCTTCCATCCAACATATAAATAATGATTATATGATCACCACAACTCCTCACGTTCCATCAACCATGCAACCTTAGTAGCTTCATCATTGGGAATGTTAAACTGAAGCTTCACCAAAAAATTTAATTCATACAAATACAATAATAATATATATATCACATAAACAAAGTTTCTTACTCATATCTCTACATATGCTTTCTCTATTTTTCCATTACTGATATGCCTTTATGAGGCTGGTTTCACAGGAATGATATCATTGTACTTGGATAAAGATTCCATAAAACTTATACATTGTCTGAAATTTTTACCTATCATTCGATTGCCTTAATTTTAATACACTATTATTTGGGTTTTATGATTCCATGCTTCTTTCATATGTGGGTGACCATGTCTCCTATTAGAGGATCCCATAAATAAGATAAAAGAAAAAAAGTATAATTAATTCCCAGTATAATAGGGAAAAAAATAATTTGATATAATTTTACATACTTACAAAAAAAAGATGATCCAAACATATCATTAGGCTCTGATGGATCTGTGGTCTTCCTGGGATGAATAACCTTTGAATGATGTGCATTTTCCAATGCATAAACTGCTACATCTTCATGTAATGGAGTGGAATATGAAGGGGAATTATAATCAAATCCTGGATAGATATTAAGAAATAGAGATGGTGTAGACATGGTTGGATAAGGATAAACGGGGTGGGGATACATCATAGGGTATGGATATGGTATAGGAGGAAACATTCTTAGAGGATACATAGACATGGTATAAGAAGTAGAGCCTAAATAAGATAATGATGGGGGCATGGGTGAGAAAATCCCTATAGGTAGTGAAGATACATTATCATAAGTAGATCCTAAATAAGATGATGATAGAGGTATAGGTGGGAACAACTTTGGAGGCTTATTTGGAGGATGAAAAGGTGTGGTAGATGGGATTTCTGCAAGAAGGTCAGGGTGTGAACGACTATGATGGGTGCTCCGTGTAGCTCTTGAAGAACCCCCATTCAATCCATAATAATAGGATGTGGATAAGTCAAATATAATTTTGATAAATCTCTATAATTTTTTTGATGAAGAATAGGAACATGATATAAAATATAATGCAAAAGAAAAATATTACAATTATTATACCCAGTAAGGGAACCACATGAGGCTTCCCTAATTTACACAATCATCAATCATTATTAAATAGTCCCTTAAAGTTTATTAAATATCTTTCACAATATACATAAGAATGAAATTTACATTTTTTTGAAACAGTTTTTAAAAATTATAAGTAAAACTAATAAGTCAAAGAAGACATAAAAAATTTCATAACATGTTTTAGAAACTATAATTTAAAACCATTTTATACATTTTTTTAAAACCTATTTTATACATTGTTTTCTAAAGTGGAATAAATATAATTAAATTAAATGAAAAAAAACAATTCTAAAATAACTACATCATTCGAAACCAAATCTAAATTAAAGTAATTACAGTAGTAACAAATTGAGAAACCCACATCAAGGAGAAATGAATAAACTTTGAATATATATGGTCACTTATATATATTACCCACCAATACATTAGGTTCAACATCAATTATCAAAATTGGAAAATTTGTGTCATCACATACAATATTCTAGTCAACACCAATGGGGGAATCAATGGTTTCAATTTAGTCACCACCATAATAAAAAATATGCCTTGGGATTACTTCAATAATGACACCCTAATCCAGTATAAGATGATCTTTCTCATAAAACACTTGTTTTTTCATTGATTCTAAAATACATGTCTCATTAGTATCTAGGAAGCATGTCATTTCAATAACCCCAAATCCACAGTCATCAATAAATGTACCATGTAGAATCATTGAATCAAACCACTTACATTTCATCATAATTACTCGAACATGAGATTAGTAATAAAATAAATATATTTTCTCAACAAGTCCATAATAATACAAAATTTTATATCGAGGCCTACTATATAATGAACTATCATAATAGTCTATTGTTGCTACTAAAATAAGGGTATCATGTTGGTTTCTTCTATTCACTGCACAATCAATTGTAATAGATTTATACCCATTGACCATTAATGTTTTTCATTCACGAACAAAATAATTCGGAACAAAATATAATGCTCTTAATTCTAGAGATATGGAGAAAATAGGTAATCTCAATACCTAAAATATATATGAATAATACAAATAAATTAATTTCATTATATTAAGTTAATTAATGTAATGGACAATACTTTTGACTTTAAACATGCTGGAAACTCTTGGCTATGAAACATATATATCTTTAGCAAAGGAAAAAATTGTCAAAGTCTACTTATAATTTGTTTATGTTCCCTATATAAAATTATTATAAAAGGCTAAGGTTGATGTAATGTTACATTGTATAAAATAACATATAAATATTTAAATTACTCACTTGATATAACCATCAATCAAACCACAATTATAAAAGAATGTGTTATGTGCTATATCCTTTTCTTAAAGGCTCAATGTATCCAATGTATATGACCCAAGAATTCATCCCTTCATCAGAAGACCCAATAATATAACCACCCTCCCTCCACCTCCCTCCACTACTTCCCCATCTCACATCCTCCTCTCTCCTCCCTTGCTTCCTTCTCCCACTCTGCCTACCTCGGGTATTTCCCTTGCCCCATATCATCCCTGGCCCCCTCTATGCCATATTGTTTGGTTCCCCCATGCATGGAATTCAACCCCTTCTATCCATTTCCCCCTCTTCACCCTTGGATACTTGAATTCTTTCTCAGACTCTACTGGTAAGGATTGTTTTGTGGACGTTTCTCAGATTTCTTTGTTGATCATCAAAGGTCATGTGCTACCCCTCCCTCCGATCTCGCCATCCAACTCTTTTGAGATCCTTCTACAGGTGAAGGAATGTCCCTCCCTAAGTCCTAATATTGGAAGGAGAAGCTGAACCTCCAATCATATTCTTGTAGGGGTGGATAAGTCACCCCTGTCCCACACTTACTTGATGAATAGAGTGTTAACTAGATCATAATCCTGAATCTCTTCTACTTCTTTGGAGGAGCTTGCCCGAAATCCCTACTCACTTAGGGAATGTGCCATGTGTCTAATTTTCCAATGATCTCGTTGATTATTTAGAATTTTTGGGGTCTTTGGGCCAGGGTAAAATCATATTTAATTTCATATGAGGGGTCTCAACCAAGAGCCTCTTTTTCGTGATTCTGGAGCCCGAGTAGTGATCGTCTATGATTGGGGTGTTTGAATGAATGATGGGAATGTAGTTCTTCATGCGTGGAGAGCCTGTTAATAATCATATTTGGAATTTTTGTAATTCTTAGGTTAATATTTAAAATCTAGAGTCTTCAGATAAACTTCTCTCGATTAAAATTTCAGATGGTAATCATAAATTGTTTCTGTTCTTTTGTGTATGCAAAATGTGAAGCGAGTCTCTGTGAGAAACATTGGGTGGACCTCAGTAGATTTAATACTGGAGTGGTTCCATGGATCATGGGTGGAGAGTTTAATATGATCATGCATACATTGGATAATAAATGTGTACGATATCTTCCTAGAGAAGATTGACTAAACATATCCACCTTTCTAGTTTAGGAGGGGCTTCAGGATCATGGATTCCCAAGCAATAGGTTTACTTGGTGAAAAAATCATAAGGGAAATAGGCAAACCTACTACAGGATTGACTGCTTCCTTAGTTATCTTCATGCAATCTCAGCCTTCTAGAACCATGAGGTCTGTCACTTAGTCAAGGCTCTATTAGATCACTCTCCCCTTATACTTCCTCTAAGATCAAGACCACTTGACCCTAGGTGTTTCCTCTTCACAAAAATTTGGGCCCAACATCCTAGGATTCTAGAAATTATGAAACAGTCCTGGGCCTCACCCTACCATGGTGAAGGATGGGTGAGACTTCACACCAAGATGTGGCATCTGAATTAGTCCCTCATTGATGGGTCTTCCTCACACGAGTCTGATAGCGTGCACTTGGAAGATCTTATTAAGAATATCGAGATTACTGAATTACCCCTAGAGGATGAATGGAATGATGAGAGTTTTGCACTACTCTTCCAAAAAACAAAATGTCTAGATGAGCTTTTACTTTAGAAGGAGATACATCTTTGTGAACGGTCCAACAATTTATGTCTCAAGGAAGGGGATCACAATTTTTTTTCTTTCAACCATGATTATTGGGGAAAAATTGGGTCCAGAATAAAAATTTATGTCTTGAGGATGGCTCTTTATCCTGTGATTTGGATGTTATTAGAGGTTTGGTTTGTTCCCAGTTTAAAAACATATTGTGTGATTCTAATACACCACTCCTGAAAGGTTACCCCTCAGGATTGTACGAACTAGTTGACTCAATCCCCAATTCTATCCCGATCCATGTGAATGTTTTGTTGAGAAAGATTTTTGGAGAGATTAAGATTTGGGAGGTGTTAAAGTACTTCAACACATATAGTGCCCTATGACCTAATGCTTTCCCAGGGTCCTTCTATGTGTCTACTTGGAACATCATCAAGAGAGACCTCATTAATACCATCCAAGAATTTTTTAGGGTTGGATATCTCCCCCATATTTCTAGTGCTACCACCATGATTCTTATCCCTAAGGTATTCTTCCCTTCCTCTATCACCCAATACCAACCTATTAGACTATATAACTTTTAATACAAGGTTTTGGCTACCATCACCAACATCAGGCTCTCGAGATTCACTCAATGATGGATTTCAGAAGAACAACATGCCTTTATTCATGGAAGATCAATCCCATATGGTATTAGAATTTTCTATGAGATGGTTTGGGATATCAAAAAAAAGGTGATGTGCTCAAATTGTATTATTAAACTTTAAATGGAAAATGCATATGACCATCTGAAGTAGAAATTCATTATTCATACTATGAGATGTATGGGATTATCCAAGAATTTCACTGACCTCTTGTTCCAATATTTCAATTCACCATGGTTCAATATCATATTTTCAGGGGGATAGTGTGGTTTCATCAAGTCAGTTAGAGGGATTTGATATGTTGAAACACTCTCTCTAAATATTTTTATCTTTTCCCAGGATATTTTAAGTAAATTCATTTCTTCAGAAATACGTCTTGGTATGGGTTGGCTATTTCACTATGGAACTCATTTCTCTGGGATTTCTCATCTCCTATTTCCGGATGACTCTATTTTCAATATGAACGTAAGGGGATCTTCTCTAAGGAATTTTTTCAAAATGATGGAGAAATAATCAAGGTGAAGTGACCATGTTATCAACAACAAGAATAATGGAGTTTGTCTCCCCTCCCACTACTTGGGGAGGTGCAATAGCACCATTGAAGCTATTCTTCGAATCCATGTCAATATTTTCCCCATGACTTCCTTGGGTGCTACCACTTCCCCAAGAAGAATCCGGATCCATCTCTTTGAGGATTTGGAAAACAAAATTTCCAACCAAATTAATAACTAGAATAATAGATTCCATTTATTTGGAGGAATGATCAACCTCATTAATATTGTATTGTCCTCTATCCCCATGCATATCATGTCAGTTCTCAATGTTCCCAAAGAAAAAATCACTCAAATAGAGACGGTTATGAGATCCATTTTTTGGGATTCCTAAGGTGAGGTTAGGTGTCTATGATACTCTTTGGATTGGCTAGTAAAGCATATGTATCTTGGAGGTATCAACGTGAGGACCTTGAGTGAGTCTATGTATTCCTTGCATGGAAAATTGGCTTGTGATGTGATTAAATGTAACACTTTATGGAGAAGCTTAAAGAGAGAGAAATATGGATATGGATTAAGGGTGACTAGAAGGAATCCTTCCTAATTGTGGAATTCTCTAAGAATTCACATTACCTTTATTCCTAACCACATCTAGTGGATTATTGGTTGGGGGTGACATCAACTTCTGGGAATGCAACTAGGGTTGTGGGATTATTGGTGTCTCAGGATACCTAGCTCTAGACCTCACATTTTGGGAGGCCATATCCCACCCATATTTCATAAAGGCTATCCAAAACCCAACTTAGGAGAATATCTTCAACAACATATTCTTGGATGGTTCCTTAGATTTGTGCACGTTTTCGGATTCATCTTATGATAAATTTTTGTCTAAGGATTATAGGAGAGTCATTCTTCACAAGCCGGCTACTGACCCATGGGGTATGATTCTTTGGTGAAAATATATCCCAGACAACTATAGATTCCTTGTTTGGAGATCCCACTCAATGTTTATTCCTACAAAGATGGTAGTTAAAGAAATACGTATTCCATTGGCTTCAAGATTTACATGCTGCATTGTTCATTAGGAAGAGTCCTCTCTTCACCTTTTCATTCGTAGTGAGTGGTTTTTCCTAGTATGGAAAGACCATAGTGAGTTAATAGATTTATCGGATGGTGTAAATTATTTTGAGGAGTTTTTTAGTTACAGTTTATAGGGGTTTTGAATAAATTGTAGGTATCTCCCCACTCCATCCTTCTGGACACAAGATTATGGTGTATTTGGTAGGTGCACAGCTATGCAAGGCACCATACATCATTCTTTTCCTCCCACAGTTTGATCCCCCAAACCAGGCTCTTTATTTATGAATTAGAAAGTCTCCATGACTGTTGGGGGACTACACCTTCCATGAGGTGCTTCTTAACTAAAATGAACTCATCTAGAACTACATGCCCCATGAATACTGGTAAATGGGTGAGATGGTTCCCTCTCTCTCATGGATTTAAATTCAACACTGGTGGAGCATGCAGACAGGGGATCATGAAGGGGTGGGGGGAGTGGTGAGAGGCCGATCTAGTATGGTGCACCAGGATTTAAATGCTAATTATGGGAATAGAGAATCCTTACTGGCTGAGGCAATGTCCATGAATGATATCCTATAAATCTGCAACTCAAGAAATATGCCTCTCACTATTGTGGAGAAAGATTCAAAAATCATTTGGAGTTCTCTTAAGGGCATTGCCTATTCCCCTTGGAACATCATGTAACTCATCCTAAAATGCAGGGCTCTCCTCTCTAATAACAATGAGATCCTCCAAAATTGGTAGGGGGTAACCGGATGGCAGACTTGTTGGCCTCTAATGTATCCCTATATATTCCTCTTATGCTTTTTAATTCCCCCAGTTCATTCCCCTTAGGTGGTATAGAAGTGGTTACTATGAATTCCATCAGTCTCCACTTCTTCATACCCCCTTGAATTTTTTTCCTTTTACTTACTTTCCTCTTTTCAATAATGATATTATATTGTCAAAAAAAGAAAAAAATGAAAAAAAGAAGGATGTGAATATCATTAGTTTTTACGGATTTTAGTTTCAACTCTCTTCCATTTACTCCTTTATATATGTTTCAGGAATAGCAATCAAGAACCTTGATATTATCCAATACGTCAATAAATTGATTTTTCTCTAATGGTTTCATCATATAAGAATAATTTGGAGCTTTCCATTTTTTTTTCTGATACACATAGGATGTAGTTCTGGCTGAATACCCCAATCCAGTAAGTCCCATCGAGATCGTAAGTCATATTTTTTCATCCCCTTGATATTTAATAAAATTTAAAGAATAATTTCACACATATTTATTTCATTGATCATTACATCTGAAACATGAAAAAACAAATTTGTTGACCAATATGGAAACTCAAAAAAGTTACCTTTCTTTTCTCCAATTGTAAGTGGATTCAATGTCAACATTATTTTTCTTTTTAGATTTCACTTAAAATTTCCCAAATAAAAAACTAACATCTTGTAATTAATTAATCACATCAGTTTTTAATATAAGTTTAGGTAGTTATTCAATATCAAAAGTATTATCAAACCTCCAGTTATTCTTCCGATATTGGTGATCTATTGGCAAGAATCGTCAATTACCCATGAAACCGAAACTATGATGATATTTAAGCCTATTAGATCATGTATTATTCATAATAATAGGAAATGATAGTTTTCTATATGGGATACAACTATACATAATTTCATATGAAAGGAAATAATTTATTGTCCATTAAAGGGAAACACAAATATGAAATATTTTTTTTGAAGAAACATCAAAGGTACACACACCCATATCTGAAATCTTCTTAAACTATTTTATTAAAGGTCATAAATAGATTTATACATAATTTATAGGATCATATGGTCTAGATATTATTATAATCATGAAAGTGATTTTTTTCATACTCATCCATAGAGAAAGATTTTAAACATGAATCAAAACTGGCCTTGTGCTGTGAGAAGTTAACATCTGACCAAACAGATTAAAACCATCAAAATATAGAAGAAACCTAACATTATGAACTTTAGATACAAAATTAATATGTTGTGCATAAAATGTATTCCATGATAATCTATCTTTAGTATGAAACATATCAATATTATCTTTAATTCTCTCAAAACCATGCCATCACATATTGGTTTATATTTATGCAAACATGTATATATTTTGATGTCTCGGAATCAATGGAATGTGAAACATGACTTTATATGGCACAAAATATGGTGGTCCATCTATGTTTTAATTCCATAGAGATGTACCACATTCTTTTCAGTCATTAAGGTCTGTTGTTTCTTCCCAAAATAAACTACAATCATTCAGAAAAGAATGAATGTTATTAATAGAAAATATGAGCTAGTTAATTTAATTTGATGCCATATAATGATTTGATGGAATATCTGTACCATTGAGAAGAAAGTACTTCAAAAAGGACGAATATAATAAATGTTGGTATTATAAATAATATACCTGGGTTTTCCTTCATATAACCACATTAATAATTCTTAATTTTTTATTTAATCACATTCCTGATATACATGAATTCTAGTATTAACAATTAATTTTTGCACTCTATCAATATCATCATATTCATTATTTTCCTCATGTGTATTGATATCATTATGTTATTGAACCAACATAATATATTTCTCATGATGATGCACAAATGGAAATTTATAAAATATAAAATTCTTTATACCACTTATTTCATTTCATTCATGATTAGTATAATATTGTCTCATATCTCTATTGTGATACCAAACATAATAGTTTGTTTTAAATCCAACTTTTGTTATATGATATATAAATTCTTACTAACTTAACTAATGTCCCCTAACATAATTATAACACAAAAATTTTATTAAACCTCCATATGAATGTTTGTTTAATTCAAAATCTATAAAATATCCAAATTATTTTGAAACTTGGTTCAAATCCAATTAGAATGATACAAAGAACTTATGTCTATTATATTATAGGAAAAAAATTTACATTCAAATAAAAAATGTAACAAATAATTAAAAAAATCATTACAAACAATTGTAATATAAAAGTCATCTAATCAAACTAGTAGCTATCCAAAAAAATAATAAGAGAAATAACATATCCCATAAGAGATGCCTACAAATAACGAACCCAACAAAGTATAAGACATTTTATGGGATACAAAATTAAACAATCTAATTATATACATATGTATTTATGAAACAATTGTTTTTAAAAATTCCATGCTTTGAATATGAAATTAATTCAATCAAAAAAACTTGTCTTTATGATGGAAAAAATTAACTCAAGAGTAACAAAAATGTGTCCCCCAACATCAAACAAAAAAAACATGGTATAAAAATATCATATAATATATACCATAATTTATATAAATATAAATAACCATCCAATACAAATATCATAGAAACTACTATTTATTCAATAAGTAAAAATATATCAAAAATTTAATAAATAACATGGATGATTAAAGTAGTATGATATACAAAATGAAATACAAAATTTGTTAGAAAAAATTTCTTATATCTAAGTGTAAAAAAACCGTATAACTTGTATCCTTCACTAAGGTCAAATAATATCTTCTGATCATCCAATAACTACAATAGTATCTTTTAACTACCAACATCAATGTAAATTTCTTATTCATACATATAGAGTGTGCATAAATTGTGAAAAAGATAACCTCTACTAGTATATAACTAAACTCCGCAGTCTTAACCATTATAATATAATCCATTCTATGATAGTTTTGAATAAAATAATTAAACTAATATTTTATTTTTCAATAAAATAATAGAAGCATCAAATAAGCCATTTTTCTGCATCTCTTTGAAGATATGAATATTATCCACTTTTAAAACATATATTCCAGTAGGTTTCATAATATTTAATGATATATAGACATATAAAGGAATTAGATTTAATTTATGAGAAAAAAAGTGTCTTTTAATGAAAATGTTATTGAGGATCAAGGAATATGAAGAGATAAGGATCAAATTTTCATTCATATAGAAACAACTTTTGGATACATATAAAAAATAATTTCAAATTAAAAATAACCTTATATCCAATTTACATGATTATAAAAAATGAATATGACTTTTAAATTTCATTATATATAAATTTATAGTCAATATAAAAGATTGGGGAACTAATAATCAATAATACCATTATGATGAACATAAGTAACCAAAAATAATAATGAAAATTCATATAATGTGGGAATCATTAGATGAAAAAAGGATATATTAATTGAATATCTCAAAATAAAGTTTCACAAAATGGATCATTGGAATGTACCCCAAGAGATAAGGTTGGGAAACATTATATATCATTCAGATCATCATGTACTTGTTCTATATTTCCATGGGAGAACCATATACATACAGTTCATTTTATATAGGAGTTCAATATCATTTGGATGTATTTTCATGGTAGAACCATGTCTATATGGTTCAATTTCAATGGGATAACCACATCCATAAATTAGTTACTCCATGAGAGTGACATCTCCTCATAATACATCACATACTAATTTAAATCATATCAATCCCAAATTCACATAGACGACAAACTAAGTATCTTTCCTAAGTTCCCACAAAAGTATTCATGTTATATCCCATAAATTATTCTACACAATCATAGAACATATAACAACCCCCCAATACCTTAATAAAATAATCAAATCAATAAATTAATTAATTACATAATCAGTTAGTATATATTACAAAACAATATTGGAATTATGTAAAATTAGCGGATAACTAAATTAAAATAACACATATATATTACAATCAAACTTGTTTTTCAATACTATAATAAAAATAACCTAAATGATTTTTTTTTCAAATAATAAGGAAGAATAATGTCCTAACAGTATCTTAATTAGGTTTTGATACATAGATAAAAATGAGAACAATACTCAATAGAAGAGAATAAGGAATCAAAACTCACTAATATGATGTTAAAGAAGATTAGAATAAAAAAATCCATTAATAATGGGATAACTCTATAGGAGAAGAGAGGTTGAATCTCACTCAGGTAAAGGGAAGCGTAGTGATTGTGGATGAGTTTGAGAGGGGGAGGCTGAGGATTTTGTTAAGGATTTATACCCACATTTAAAAAAAACTATTAGTATAACTCAACCTATACCAACATTTTCTTAAAAACCGTGGGTATATAATTTTCCAGGAACTCTATACCAATGGTTCTTATAAATTTTTGGTATATATGTGTGGGGATATACCCACTTTATATTAGTGAATGTGATTCATCAAATAATATAAAAAGGACATTTTCATCTATATCATCATCCTTTAATGTTCTTTATTTTACAATTGGGATATGTTTATAATACCACCCAACTTATTTTTATGGATGTGTTATGATGATTAGGTTTTAAATAAGTTTCCATAAAACCCATTTCATTCCCATAGGTTAAATATGAATTGATTAAATGATGAATTTTTTAACATCCGGTAGCACAATTATGTATGGTTTTTATTATGAGATGGTATGGTTCTGATAAATCCATAAGATGGTTTGCGCATGTTAAATACCTCAAATAATTTAGTTATAGTTTGACATCACATGAGATAATGATATTGATCAAGGATTTTTTTCTTTACAATATATAGCATTATAATTATTTTTGTTTAGAATATATATAATGGTATTATTTTCTGTTTACAACATATAACACATATATTTTTTATTCAAAACAAGTAGCATGAGAATTTTTATTATTCCAAACATGAAGCGTGGGCATATTTTTTATTCATAATGTTTTGATTATCTAATTTTATGATTTTCACCATAATTACATGTTATTCTATATTTTAATTTCGTGTCAAATTCTAATTTCATATGCCTATGAGTAATATAACATCCTTCCATTCACCCATTGGCTTGGGAAGTGGCAGAGGTGGCACTAACCTTCGTTGATGTCCCCAAGATATCAAATGATAGAAACATGTTCCAAGGGCACATGAGATCATAGGGGGATGATTTTACATGAGAATGGTATAACCTACTGAAGAAAAAATGAAGACAAAAAAATCTATATGATTCATGTAAAGTAATAAAAATGACTCAAAACTAGAATGTAATATCAGAGTAGAGAAAGAATTAAAGGAATCAAAAAACTGACCCAATAAAAAAATAGAACTCAAAGACACCAATATGGAATTAACCCAAGCACCGTCCCAACCAAGATCCAAGATCTAACTCCATGTCCCATACCCACTGCATCATGATGTATTATTAAATATGTATGACACATTTCCTTACCTATATCTCGGCACAAAAAAACAGCAAACACACAAAATTTATCAAGAATTGGATGAGTATAAAACATAGTAGGTAATCCCCAAGACTACCCAACACAAACCACTATTAAAAGAACACATTCGATCATAGTTTATAAATAAAATTTATAATAATGAGAGGAACATAAAAATAGTTTACCATAATAAACAATTTTAAACAAAACAATTGAACTAATTTTTTTTCCATTACTTCTTTCCATCAGGAATTCCCATCCATGCTCTACACTCACACACACATTCATGAAAAATGAAAATACCAATACTCATGATACATTCTTCACCAAGTCATCACAAGGTAATAATACCATGTGCTCTAGGGAATGAGCACCAATTCCATATCAACAAGTCCTCATATGTAATATAAACACAATCCAACCATGTATACCAAGTTATCATATAAAACTATTCCACATAAAAAATTTCATCCATTTAAAACATTTCATCGAACATATTTCATTCATTCAAACAAGACTATAATTTTAAAATCATAATTTGAATTTATAAATCATGTGATTTTCTAAAATCCATTTCAATTCCCATGTTCCAAAAACAATAATTTTAAAACAATAATTTCAAATTATAAATGGTGCATGGTTTCTAAAGACATTCAACATCCCATGTTAACAAATCATAAACTAAAAAGGGCATCCTTCATGAAATAATTCAAAATTTCCATTGAAAAAACATGAAAAATATTTAATAATACTAAACCTTCAAGTTCAAGAATAATTGGAGAAGAGAGAGAAGGAACCTACCTCTCAATGGGTGACAGAACCAAAGTACAGCACCAAGAAACTTCATCATTTTGGATCTAAAAACCTTTGCTTAAAACATTGACTTACCAATGACACTGGAGATCCAACAAACTTTTATTTATAAAAATTTACATCCATATTAAGGGTAATAAATAATTATGCATAAGAGAGAATATGAATTCATGTGACTAGGAGATTAGTAAAAATTGATATTTTTTGAGGAGGGAAATTCGGTGTTAAACTCTATTTTTTGGACCATTTAATTCACAATGTATGATTAGGATGCAAATGTTTCACAAACTGTGTGCCAATTATAAACATGATACTATATATAAACTATAGAGACACATGGTTGTTTCATAATGTTTGATAAACTATGCACTAACCATGCACTTGTTATTGGACATCCACTAAGAAACCACACAGTTATGCCACATGTTCGGGGAAACTATATGCAAACCATGTATATAATACTATCCAAAAATACCCATTCCACATGGTTTCTCCTGGGAAACCACACAATCTATCCAAAACATACACTAAATTTATACCAACCAAGTGACTCACAGATCATAATACACAACTTCTTAAAGAGAGTCCATGGTTTCCCTTGACCATTCTTAAACTGTGCACCCTTAAAAACCATTCTCAATATATCAAAAAACCATCTTGAAACCATCAAAGCTCAACCCAAGTTTAATATAACATAAAAATATATAACAAGAGGGTAAAGTAAATTAAATAAAGGGTGTTAAATTCTCCCCACCATAAGACTTTCCATCCTTGGTAAGTTAGATTTTTCTCGTGCTTTGGAAACGTTTAGGCCACTGTTTCAGCATTTCCTTCTCATGTTCAAATGTTAATTCTTAAATCTAACCATGATACTATAAGACTCATAGAAAATCAATACCATTTATATGAAATATATTCTCTTATCTATACAAAATATGTATCATTAAATAAATAAATGTAGCATTAGAATTATGATTAGCATGGTCGTATCAAATAACATAATCAGGATCATGATGATACTTCTTCAATTGAGATACATGAAATACATTGTGAAAAGATCTTAATCTTGGTGGTAAATCAAACCATTAAGCCACATCACCAAGTCTATTATAGTATCTCAAAACAGATAATGTATCTAGCATAAAATTTTTCTTAGTTAAAAAAAATGAAAAAAGCACATCCTTAGAGAGTCTCTAATTAAAAAATGATCACCAACATCAAATTATAACAGTCACGATGATGATCAATATATTATTTTTGATATTTCTAAGACATATCCATCATCTTTATTGACATCAGAATATTTTACATTAACTCATGATCATGTATAGTTCTAATAAGTGAAGACTGGCCTATTTCCACACAACAAAGTGGATAACGATATGAATGATCGTAGCAACCATTAAAAGGATCCATATATATCAAGGCTTAAAAACTTTATTTTATGAGAATTCCACTAATGGTATATGATCCTTCCATGATCCTCTAAAATCCATAATATAAGATCTAAGCATGTATCCCAATATTTGGATCATCTTTTCATATTGACCATTGATTTTAGGATGAGAAGATATGTTTAAAGACCTGTAAAATTGATGGAAATTTTTTTCTTAATTTTCTTTGGGATTTTACAAGAACACAGTTTCTGACGGCACTTGATTCCGAGGCCCGGTGTGCCCAGAATTTCTATCCAAAGTTTAGCTCGGGTACGTTCAGTGAACGAACGAGCGGGAATTTCTAACTTTTGAAACGGTGCTCGGAATCGAATTCCAAGGGCACCGATGGAACCATAGCGCTGGTAATTGCTTAGGAACACCTATTCTAGAGTTGCGTTTTCACGAGAGAAGATGATAAAAATTGTGGAAGTTTAATTTATATTTTAACTACAATTTTTTTTCTTTTCATTAAGTGGTTTAAGGCTTTGGGTGGAAGTTGGGTAACTACCCAACTTCCCAAGAGAGGTTATGAGGTTGGTGGGGCCCACACGAACCCCACCCCTTCATATTCTTAAACCCCCTCAACTCACTATTAATTTTTGACAACTTATGTTATTAATTAAGTGAGTTAAGTGTGGATGTTTGAATTTCAAACTATTGAAATTTAAAAGTTATGTTATGTTAATATAATAAGAGGTGAGCTTATTTTTTTGGGGTTGGAACTTTGTGGTGGAGTTTTTGGGAGAAAAGACTAAGGACTTGAGGAACTTCTTCGTCTTAGACGAAGAACGCGAAGAACACATCGGTCTCCGATGAAGAACGCCGAGTTCTCGGAAACCGATTATGCGAAACCGTGTATCGCGACGCCGGCGCGACTTCCTCCTTCGGCGAAGTCTCTTTCTGTGACGGTTTTTCCACGATGAATCCTCGTTCAACGAACCTCCGTTCAAGCTCGCATGAGGTATGGGTTTGTTTATTTTATTTTTGATTTGTGAATACTACTTTGACGTTCTTCGTGTAATAAGACCAAATTCTATCGATTAACGAGAGGGGAGCCGGACCGCAGAAACACGGCCGACCCACCTCCTTTATCCTTGTTGGTTCTTTTGTGGATTGGAACAGAATGGTGTGGTGACGACGCACCACGCGGAATCGTGCGGTAAAGAATGCGCGACGCCGTCACGCCGTGCCGTGAAATCGAACAAGGACGCGACGTCGTCGCGCCGCGTCGAAGAGAACCGAAGACACCACGGCCGGAGCGGGGCCGCGGAGGAGGGGCGCGGCTGAGCAGGGTGACCGGTAGCCAGTTCCGGGCCGCCGGTGTCGGAGCAGGGAGGGGACCAGCCATCGCCGGTCCCGTGGTGGCAGAAACCGGCCGGCCGGGGAGGGCTGGCCAGACAGGAGAACATCCGGGGGTTCAAACCCCCGGCTGGCCACCAGGCGTCCCCTATTATAGGGGGGCCGCGGTTACAAATCGCGGGGGGCAGCCCCCCCGCTAAACTGAACGGATCGGCCGTTCGGCCGAGCCAGCTGGTGGCGTGCGCCAGCGCGCTGGACCACCAGGCCGGCAGCCGGGCCGGGCCGCGCCGACCTAGGGGGTCTCGGGCCGGGTCGGTCCGAGCCCGAAACCCCCGTTTTCGGAACCTTTTTGGTCTTTTGCCCATATCTCAGGATACAGACCTCCGATCGACGCACCGTTAGCATCGATGCGATACTTGGATTGAGGCGGATATTTTGGCATATTCCGCCTGAGGTTTGGACACAGGTGGAGTACGGTCGGGTTGGTTTTTCCTTAAAAACCAACCGGGCCCCTGGGACGAAAAACCAATAACTCTCAGACCGGGCATCCGATTGAAGCGCCGTCTACGACGTTGAGTCCTGTTGACGATAAGGATCTTTTGGATACATCAACTCTGGACTATGTGTCAGTTGATGTATCAGCCTCTCGGCTCGTGGAGCGGACCGTCCCGAACGAGCTTTCTGTGTGCGGGAACCCTAGTGTTGGCTGCGTTTGCGACTGTGACGACGATGACAACTATACAGACCCTTCCTGGGCCATTGCGGGGGTTAGTTACCTATCGATCCTGTGTGGGTCAGACCCTTCCTGGGCCATTGCGGGGGTTAGTTATCTATCGATCCTCTGTGGGTCAGACCCTTCCTAGGTCATTTCGGGGGTTAGTACCTATCGATCCTCTGTGGGTCCGACGACTTAGATGAATCAGTGGATATATCTGATCATCTCTATCGTCATACGAAGAAGTATACTTGTGTGAGATGAATCCTGTTTTTCTTTCTATTGTGGATTGTGTTGTGCTATCCTATGTGGATTTACATTTTTCTTTCCTGTGTGGACTGGGTTGTACTTGGGTTCGGATGTTGGAGTCGAACGAGAATTGATGACTTAGGTATATGTATGGGCAAATACCTAAGTAGTGTCGGAGGTTACTTCATGATTGAATCTTTCCTTTGTGGATTATCCTTTGTGGATTCTGGGAGACCTTTGGGGGTCTCGGGGTCCCTACTGAGTAGCTTATACTCACCCCTGCATGGGCTATGCCCGCACTACGTTGTTTTGGTTGCAGATGACAGACATCGCTGATTGTGGTTGAGGCTTGCAGAGCAGGACGGTACCTGGAGGTGGACCACTGGATGGGACGCACTCGGAGCGGTCGGCTGGACCCGAGGAGCAGAGGAGGCTATCTGTTCTCACCCTTTAGGAGGGATTTCTAGTGGACAACTCTGCGTTGCAGCTTTACTTTACAGTTGTTGTTTTCCCCTTCCAGTTGTACTTTACTTTCAGTTTAGGTTTCTATACTGGCCCACTTAATTTTCCGCACATACTGTTGTACTCAGTTTTTACTTTGTGTTTACTTCTTCTGCTTGCTTGCTCTGTGGTGTTTGTTTACTTTACAAAAGCATTGTCTTCCCTTTTTAGCGGGATATACGCCTTGGTGCTAGTCGCCAGCCCCTGGCCTCTGGAAGGCGGGATTGGGGTAGTCACGGCACGGGCCCCGAGGATGGGTCATGACAAATTGGTATCAGAGGAGTTCGGTTCTACCACAGAACTTGGGACTCTGATCTTTTCTATGTGAATCAATAGTGTTAAGCGTATTGGGTGTGGTTATCAGTCCAGGGAGTCTAGTGTTGGTGCGGCGGCTGATGTATTCGTACACCAGGACCCTGACTTCTGATTTCCGACTTAATACACGAAAACATTGATTGCATGTGTGTTTCATGTTTTCTTTGTGATTACTTTGTATCTGCTCACCAGTTATACTATTCTGACCATGGTGCACCTGTTTCCTTTTCAGGATGGCCCCACGACGACAGCCAGCTAGGGTTCCAAGAGTTGTGCGTGATGACAACCCACCAAGCGACGAGGCCTCAGTGCAGGGCCCTTTGTCAGTAGAGGCACCTGTGGTAGCTCTACCTGCTGAGCCACCGATGCTTCCAGCCCCAGCTGCTGACGATGCATGTCTCCTAAGTGAACTGCATGAGTTCCAGTGCCAGCGACCACACAGGTTCCGTGGGGAGACAGACCCCCAGGCAGCCGAGGACAGGCTGGAGGCAGTGGTGAGAGTTTTCATGTTAGTGAGGACACCAGCAGACCTCATGGTGATCCTCACAGCGAGCCTACTGCACGTAGCAGCATGGAGCTTGATGATCCATGTGTACGATGAGGCATCTCTCCTCTGGATAGACTTTGAGAGCCTCTTCCGCTCGGAGTTTGTCCCATCCACCCTCCGTGCGGTGTGCATCCAGGAGCTTCTTCAGCTGCGGCAGGGCATCTTGACAGTCGCCCAGTACTCGGTGAGATTTACCGATCTCTCGCGCTACTAAACCGACATGGTACGGGACCCATTCTTCCGGTCCAGGACCTTTGAGCCAGGATTGAGGTATGATATCAGGGCATCGCTGATCTCCCTCAGCATTCCGACTCAGACAGGAGTACTGGAGAGAGCCCTTTTGAGCGAGAGCTTTCTTGCAGAGTCTACACCAGCGCCGAGACCCATCACAGGGTGGCATGTAGCAGAGTCTTCTGTAGCAAGCAGTCGACGGATGACTCATGGGACCAGGCAGACCAGAACCTTAGGTAGACGACTTTAGGACACTAGCTCGGAGGTGCGGGGCACACGCAGCAGAACCAGTCTTACGAGTGGAAGACAGTGCTATGCATGCGGCGGGCAGGGCCACATGGCTCGTGACTGCCTGACCCGCCATACAGAGGAGCAGAAGACGGTTGAGGAACCACCTAGGCAGACGTAGAGGTTCGACCATGGCGGTCCGTAGGGAGCAGGTGGATGAGGCCGAGGAGCTGGTCGAGCGGTAGGTGGTGGACAACGTTTTGAGGCTCTACCACCACCACCACCAGGAGGTCCACCCCGACCTCAGGGGAGAGCACAGCTTCAGGAAGATGAAGCTTACGATCATGGAGCTCCGGAAGAGGGTGGACTAGTGCGGGACTAGCTGCAGGCATAGAGGCCTTTTCCCATAATACCTCTAGCTTCGTAGTTTGTTTTGCCTTGTGTCCTTGTACATTGAGTTGGAGTAATAAAAGACATTTGTAATGGTGATGTTTGATTTCTTGTCTTTTGTTTGTTATTACTAAGATGTGCCGGTTAAAAACTGTTGAATTGACCCTCAGTTGTGAGATTCTTACTGGAGGGACCCAATGACCACACACTGATGCCGATAGTGTGACTCAACCCTTGGAAACGAGAGTAACAGTTGGATCTCTTGGTAGCAGCGTTGAGGCCTTATGACGTCATCCATGACATGAATTAACTAATCATGATGGGATTGACTGTATTAGGCAAGGAATGTGGTTTATCCAGGGGATGAGACATGATTTCACTTTTCGGCAAAGGAGAAATCATTGCAGCTTTTCAGAATTTTAAGGAGGAAGGGGAAACCCTTCGTGTGGTCAGATAGATGTCAGCAGAGCTTCCAGGAGCTGAGACAGAGATTGACCAGCGCACCTATCTTGAGGTTTCATGAGGAGGGAGTAGGGTACGTAGTCTAATGCGATGCATCAAGGACCAGACTCGAATGTGTCCTGATGCAGGAGTGGGCCGTGATCGCCTTTGGATCACGCCAGTTGAGGCCGCATGAGTAGAACTACGCTACCCATGACTTGGAGTTAGCAGCAGTGGTCTTCTCTCTGAAGACATGGTGACACTACCTGATGGGCGAGCACTTTATAGTCTTTTCTGACCATCAGAGTCTCAGATACATATTCTCTCAGAAGGAACTGAATATGAGACAGCGGCGATGGCTCGAGTTCCTCCAAGACTATGACTTTGAGATAGTCTATACTCCTGGGAAGCGGAACGTGGTAGCCGATGCTCTCAGCAGAAGGACGGGAATTCAGATACTTGAGGAGGCGACAGAGAAACTAGCCTCTTTGAAGACATCCTTCATGGATAGAGATGGAGCAGCCTTCCTTCAGTCTCTCACAGTCACCCCTCCACTACTGTAACGGGTCAAAGAGGCACAGCGTGGGGACACTGACTGTGAGACGCGGCGTGCACAGATATCCTCAGGACAGACACCTGATGGTTTCTCCTTTGGAGCAGAGAACGAAGTCCTTTTCAGAGGATGTACCTTGGTACCAGTTGCCTTACGGGAGGAGGTGTTGAGAGAGTTTCAAACTTCTCCTTTGGCGGTACATCCTGGAGTGGCGAAGATTTACCAGGATCCCAGACGACAGCACTAGTGGCCGGGCATGAAGAAGGATGTGGAAGAGTTCGTTTCTCGATGCCTCACCTACCAGCAGGTGAAGGCAGAGCACCAGGTACTAGCAGGCTTGGTACAACCCTTGGAGGTCCTAGAGTGGGAGTGGGACGGGATATCTATGGACTTTGTGACTGGACATCTACGCACTTCCAGAGGTCACAACTCCATTTGGGTGATTGTCGACCGACTCACCAAGTCGGCAAACTTCTTACCCATCAGAGAGAAGGGCTCAGTGGAGAGCTTAGGACGACTTTAAGTTCAGGATATTGTACGGCATCACGGTGTACCATCATCTATCGTCTCCGATCGAGATGCTCTCTTTATTTCCCGGCTTTGTAAGGGGTTGCAGGAGGCGTTCAGGATGCAGCTACGTCTGAGTACTGCGTTTCACCTCAGACGGAGAAGACCATTTAGACTCTCAAGGACATGATCCGCGCATGTGTCCTCGACTTTGGTCGCAGCTGGGATGACCACCTACCCTTGGTTGAGTTTGCGTACAACAACAGCTACAACTCCACCATCGGGATGGCACCATATGAGGCATTGTACGGCCGACCTTGCATGTCTCATTTGTGTTGGAAAGACCCTGGGGAGTTAGCACTTGTGGGACCGGAGATGGTCCAGGCCACAACAGAGAAGGTCCATGTCATCTAGGAACAGATGAGGACAGCTCAGAGCCAGCAGAAGTCTTATGCTGACAGGAGGCGGAGGCCACTAGAGTTCGAGGATGGCGACCACGTCTTCTTGCGTGTCTCACCTCGACGTGGATTACAGAGATTTGGCCGAGCCGGAAAGTTGTCTCCACGCTTCATCGGACCCATCCAGGTCCACAACAGGATCGGCGAGGTGGCTTATCGCTTGGGTCTACCACCTCAGTTGCACCGGGTGCATGACGTCTTCCACGTATCTCAGCTGAGGTGATACGTGCACGACCCGACACATATCATTGACCATAGGGAGCTAGACGTTGATGATGGGGTGACTTTCACGGAGGTTTTGGTGGAAATCGAGGATTGACAGGATCAGGTCCTATGTGGATGGTCGATTCCTCTAAAGCGCATCAGATGGTAGAATAGGAATCTCTTGGAGAGCACTTGGGAGCGGGAGGCTCAGATGCGTGCTCAGTACCCACATTTGTTTCCCTAGTCTTCGATGTATCTTTACGGGGACGTAAATCCCTGAGGTGGGAGTAATTTAAAGACCCGTAAAATTCATGGAAATTGTTTTCTTAATTTTCTTTGGAATTTTACAAGAAAGCAGTTTCTGACGGCACTTGATTCCAAGGCCCGATGTGCCCGGAATTTCTATCCGAAGTTTAGCTTGGGTACGTTCAGTGAACGAATGAGCGGAAATTTCTAACTTTTGAACCGGTGCTCGGAATAAAATTCTGAGGGCACTGATGGAACCGTAGCGCAGGTAATTGCTTAGGAACACCTGTTCTGGAGTTGCGTTTTCACGAGAGAAGATGAAAAAAATTGTGGAAGTTTAATTTATATTTTAACTACAATTTTTTTTCTTTTCTTTAAGTGGTTTAAGGCTTTGGGTGGATGTTGGGTAACTACCCAACTTCCCAAGAGAGGTTATGAGGGTGGTGGGGCACACACAAACCCCACCCCTTCAACTTCTTAAACCCCCTCAACTCACCATTAATTTTTGACAACTTATGTTATTAATTAAGTGAGTTAAGTGTGGATGTTTGAATTTCAAACTCTTGAAATTCAAAAGTTATGTTATGTTAATAAAACAAGAGGTGAGCTTATTTTTTTTGGGGTTGGAACCTTGTGGTGGAGTTTTTGGGAGAAAAGACTAAGTACTTGAGGAACTTCTTCGTCTTTGACGAAGAACGCGAAGAACACATCAGTCTCCGATAAAGAACGCCGAGTTCTTGGAAACCGATTACGCGACGACGTGTACCGTGACGCCGACCCGACATCCTCCTTCCACGACATCTCTTTCCGCGACGGTTTCTCCACGATGAATCCTCATTCGAAGAACCTCCTTTCAAGCTCACACGAGGTAGGGGTTTGTTTATTTTATTTTTGATTCGTGAATACTACTTTGACGTTATTCGTGTAATAAGACCAAATGCTATCGATTAACGAGAGGGGGGCCGGACCGTACAAACATAGCCGACCCACCTCCTTTATCCTTGTTGGTTCTTTTGTGGATTGGAACGGAATAGTGTGGTGCCGACGCACCACGCGGAATCGTGCGGTAAAGAATGTGCGGCGCCGTCGTGCCGCACCGTGAAATCGAATAAGGACGCGACACCGTCGCGCCACGTCGAAGAGAACCGAAGACACCGCGGCCGGAGCGGGGCCGCGGCGGAGGGGCGCGGCGCCATCATGCCGCGCCGGACGAACCAAGACGAGGTTGGTTCCGGGACGCGGCTGAGCAGGGTGACCGGCGGCCGGTTCCGGGCCGCCGGTGTCGGAGCAGGGAGGGGACCGGCCGTCGCCGGTCCTGTGGTTGCAGAAACCGGCCGGCCGGGGCGGGCCTGCCGGACAGGGGAACAGCCGGGGGTTCAAACCCCCGGCCAGCCAGCAGGCTTCTCCCATTAAGGGGGGCCGTGGTTACAAATCATGGGGGGCAGTGCCCCACCCCTGCTAAACCGAACGGCTCGGCCGTTCGGACGAGCCGGCTAGTGCCGCGCGCCAGCGTGCCGGACCGCCAGGCCGGCAGCCGGGCCGGGCTGCGCCCAGGTTGGGCTGGGCCGCGCCTAGCCGGGCTGAGCTGGACCCGGGTTGGGTCTCCCCGGTTCGGGCCGACCCAGGGAGTCTCGGGCCTGGTCCCGAAACCCCCATTTTCGGAACCTTTTTGGTCTTTTACCCATATCTCAGGCTACGGACCTCCGATCGACACGCCGTCAGCGGCGATGCGATCCTTGGATTGAGACGGATCTATTGGCATACTCTGCCCAAGGTTTGGACGAAGGTGGAGTATGGTCGGGTTGGTTTTTCCTTAAAAACCAACCGGGCCCCTGGGACGAAAAAGCCAATAACTCTCAGACCGAGCGTCCGATTGACGCGCCTTCTACGACGTTGAGTTCCTGTTGACGATACATAACTTTTGGATACATCAACTCTGGACTATGTGTTAGTTGATATATCAGCCTCTCGGCTCGTGGAGCAGACCCTCCTGAACGAGCTTGTTGTGTGCGGGAACCCTAGTGCTGGCTGCGTTTGCGACTGTGACGACGACGACGACTATACAGAGATCCTCAGTGGATTCGACGGTGTCGACTACAACACTCATCGATCCTACATGGATCAGTGCTACCGATCCTGTGTGGGTCCGATCCTGTGTGGGTCAGCGCTCAGCGGTTCTGTGTGAGCCAGCGCCTACAGATCCTGTGTGGGTCCGATCTTGTGTGGGTCTTTGCGGGGGTTAGTTACCTATCGATCGGGTGTGGGTCAAGACCATCCTGGGTCATTGCGGGGGTTAGTTACCTATCGATCCTGTGTGGGTCAGACCCTTCCTGGGTCATTGCGGGGGTTAGTACCTATCGATCCTTTGTGGGTCCGACGACTTAGATGAATTAGTTTATATATATGACCATCTATATCGTCATACGAAGAAGTATAACTGTGTGAGCTGAATCCTGTTTTACTTTCCTATGTGGATTTTGTTGTTCTATCCTGTGTGGATTTACGTTTTTCTTTCCTGTGTGGACTGGGTTGTACTTGGGTTTGGATGTTGGAGCCTAACGACAATTGATGACTTAGGTATATGTATGGGCATATACATAAGAAGTGTCGGATGTCACTTCGTGATTGTATCTTTCCTTTGTGGATTATACTTTGTTGATTCTGGGAGACCTTCGGGAGTCTCGGGGTTCCTACTGAGTAGCTTATACTCACCCATGCACGGGCTATGCCCGCACTACATTGTGTTGGTTGTAGATGATAGACAGCACGGATCGTGGTTGAGGCTTGCGGAGCAGGATGGTACCTGGAGGTGGACCACTGGACGGGACGTACTCGGAGCGGTCGGCTGGACCCACAGAGCAGAGGAGGTTATCTGTTCTCACCCTTCCGGAGGGATTTCTAGTGGACAGCTCGGCGTTGCGGCTTTACTTTACAGTTTCTATTTTACCCTTCCAGCTGTACTTTACTTTCAGTTTGGGTTTGTATACTGGCCCACTTATTTTTCCACACTTACTGTTGTACTCAGTTTTTACTTAGTGTTTACTTCTTCTGATTGCCTACTCTGTGGTGTTTGTTTACTTTACAAAGGCAATGCCTTCCCTTTTTACCGGGATATACGCCTTGGTGCTAGTCGCCAGCCCCTAGCCTATGGAAGGCGGGCTTGGGGTAGTCACGGCACGGGCCCCGAGGACGGGTCGTGACAATATGCTCATGGTCATATGGGTTCTAAGGGATTTCTTCAATGATTTATAAAATCAAGATGTAATCCTACTGTCTAGGCAAGAAACAATTGAAAATGGTATTCTGTAAATCTTTAAAACATTCAAAATAAAGAGTTTTGACAAATATTCCACCATATTGTATTCAAGAATAGGGATGATGTAACTTGAAATTGTGATTAGATCCAAAATCATCCATATGTAATCATGTTTTCAAAATATTATTAGTAGGCCTTTAACAAAATCCGTCACCATCATTCCAATTTTTACATGGTTATAGGTAAAGATTGAAACATAAAAGATGTCCATTGGTGCTCTCTAAAGACCCAAACTTCTCATACATAGAAATCACATTTTTTACATGATTATTCAATACAATTCATAATTAAATGCCTGAGGACCGTAATAGTTTAGTGTATTTTGAGAATAAAATCACAATATTCTAATTTCATAAAAGATATTAAACTTATCCCACAAATATTTTTCCACACCATACTATTCTTAGACATAACCTACCTACAATCTATTGTTTTATTATTTTATTTAAAGAGACACTCTAAAGGAATTTGGGAATATTACAAAAAACATTCACAACCTCATTTCAAATTTCATCATAACCTTGGGAAAGGAAACATTGGAAAAGGTGAGATTAGATGATCACTAAGGGTAAAAAGGGGTATGCTAATATATTATGAGCATAAGGGTGTGATAACATGATAATAACAGTTTAAAACTGTACCTTATATGTCATAGATTGTAAGTTGAGTCATGGAATAAATATTGGTATTTCATAAGATATAGATCATAATGGAATCAAAGTACATAATCCATGAGAACCTAACATTGTCACAATACATAGATTTTTGGCATGCACATAAGCATAGATAATCATTGCCGTAGTAATTAAAGGTTTATTTCCAATACAATCATAGTGGAATTGGTTCACTCCTCAAACTATCATAGTAATCAAGGTTCACTCCTAAGACCATCATAGTGGAAATATTACCTTACTGAACTGAGTTATCTCCCCATTTTAATCCCATTTATATCATGAGATATCAATATTTACCTAATTAATTGGAGGAAGATATTGGTCCCAACAATCACATAATGAAAATTATATATATATGTTCCATAAGATCTTAAAATATCTATCATATCATAACCCGTGAAAATAAAAGGTTTTGATAAACATTACATCATCTCATTATATGTGTAAAAGAATCATGTTTCATAATCATTTCATCATATCATCATAACATAACCTGTGAAAAAAGAAGCTGGTTTTTCCAGAATTTTATCATGGTATAACCCGTGTAAGAGAAATTAATTTCATATCATTTCTTATCAGGATATAACCCATGGAATAAAAATGGGTTTCAGAAATATATTTTCATCATAAACATAACATATATTTGGATTATATCCATGGAAAATAATAATTTACCTCAAAATATGTAATCATACATGGAAAATTATTTTGAATGATCCCTTGTAAAATTTCCTGAGGAAAATAGCCTTTCTACATCGAAAAACACTTTTTAAAACATAAAAGATTTCAAAATCCTTTTCTTTGAAAATAACCTTGGAAACATATAAAAAATGTTTAAAAATAATTTAAAAAATTTATTGAGGAAAATAAAAATTCCACATTGAAAAACAAAATTTTAAAACATAAAATAATTTCAAAATACATTTGATTGAAAATAAGCTGTGAAACTTATAATGGAAACTTTAAAAATTCACTGAAAATATTTATTAGGGAAAATAATCTTTCTTTGAAAATAATCCTTATTTTAAAATCCCCTTTTTAATATTATAAACTCATGAAATAATGTGGAAATTCTATTCTTTGAAAAAAAAACCACTAAACCTTAAAAGAGTCTTTAAAAATAATTTAAAACATTTCATGATGCAAATATCCTTTCCACCATAAAAACACTTATTAAAATAAAAAACGTTTTCAAAATAATTTTCTTTGAAAATATCCTTTGAAACTTATAAGGGATGATTTAAATTTAATTTTTTTTTCTGGAAAACAACCTTTCTTTAAAAATAACCATTTTAAAATTATAAATTCATGAAATAATTTGTAATCTATTTTCTTTGAAAATAACCTTAGAGTCATATATAAGAAGATTTAAAAATCATTAAAAATATTTCTTGATTAAAATATCCTTTCCAATTTGAAAAAAACTGTATAAAACATAAAAAATTTTACAAATAATTTTATTTTAAAATAAACTTTGAATCATATAATAGAATCTTTAAAACATCGAGTGTTCATGATGTTATAAAATTATTTACATATTGAAACAAATATTCCTTCCACATTTTTTTGTAAAATCAAAATTATCCTTGTGTTAAAAACAACATGAATATTCTTTTTTAATTTTTTTTTAAAAAAAGTAAAACAATGGTAAAAGTTAATTTAAAAAATCCCAAAGGAACATTAAAACATTTTTTAAAACATTTTTAGAAAACATGGATAAGATGAAAATGGTTTTCAATCTAAGAGAGAAATAAAGCCAATATTCATTAAAAAATTCTTTTAGAATAATAAGTACATAAACTAAGGAAAATGAAGGAAAAAGATATGAATTCTCATGAAAGATCCATAAGAGAATAAAATTCATGAATTTATTGATATATTGAGAATAATATTTCATCCTAAAAAACATAATCATAAATAATCCTGATAAATAGTGAGATTGCATCATAAAACCCTTACCACATTGGAAATATTGAATCCTAAGACCCAATGAAAGAATAAAATAAAATTAAAAAGAAAATATAATTACAATAAATTAATTAATTATATTACATGTAAATATTTATATAAATATACCTCATAAAATAATATAGGTGCATAACATAACATATATCTCAACGAAGGTAAATTAAAATCAAAATACCTTACCGCTTCTGTCACTTTTGAACCGTAAACCCCATGAACATGGAAAACAAAATTGGATATTTTAAAACCAATAATTTTCATTATAATATTCATAAAATACATTAATGGTTTGTATAAACACAACAAAATAAATAGGTAGTGTATTTGGAATATGTCTCACAAAAGGAAAAAGTGAGACGCAAATCCCTTACCATATGTTTTCAATTCCTTCATAAACATTTTAAAATACTATTTAATAAATATTTTTTTATTATTAATATATTAAAGAACCATAATCAAAATTAATATACCATATATGATTTAATTATGACCTTTTATTACCCACTTATTAATAATTCCATGTTAAAATCATGTTTTAAGTAATAAATTCTTTGTTTTTCGTGTACGTTTTGATTTATTATTCTTGGTACTTTCACATTAATAATTTTTCATCAAATAAATAATTTTTAAAATTATATAAATATCATATATTATTGTCATATATATATTTAGAGTAATCTATAAAAGTTTCTGATAGAAAATAAAATACACCATTCATGGAGATAGTAGGTTGTACGTACACATAAAGGCTGTTTCCATTCTATTGATGGATTGAAATAAAGAAAAGTAAATAATATATTACAATTATAGAATAATTTTTGTTTCATATATATAAATTATTTTTATTTAGACCTATCCTTATTACCTTTCATATAAAGTGTACGTTAAGAAATAATCACACCTCTTTGTAAGGCGGTAGTCTGCCATACACAGGAACGATGTTATCGTATTACCAAATAATGGAAATTAAGATGGTATATGTGATATTAATATCATAAATATAATATATAAACAATAATCCATCATTATATCAATTCATGATCGGTGGTTCTGGAAAAATAATTACATCAATTTTCAGGGTGATTGTCCACCGTACACACCAATGATGATTTCATATACCATTTTATGGAAGAAAAGATTGATAATATTTATGAAATTAAAATAATAAAATATTAGTATATTAATGATACTTTTTTTATTATATAATCATAATTTTTGGAATATTTTAACAGGTTATAACAATAATAAAAACAAGAACACAATGTTTAAAACTTTACCTCTTCTTTGGAAAACCTCTTTAGGTTTAACTAAGATCCTTTCTAGATTGAATTTATGATCTCAATAAGGAAACTAGTATTTGGGTACAGATATAAGAATTGTATTTTGGTAGTTATTATTTTAAACAATGGTTTTCCAAACTGTGAGGAGGATATGAGAGGGGGTGGTCTTTTATAAGTGAGGTGACTGAAAAACTTGTAATTTTTGAAAAGAAAAAGGTGTACCATGGTTTTTCACATGATTCAAGGCTAAAAAAGACTAATTAAAATTAAATAGAGATTATAAGGTCTAAATATGTCTATAAAATGTGTTTTTACAAGTTTATTTTATTTATATCCCTTATCTTCTTAGTTTAACCCTTCAACAAACCCATTTTTTCCTTAACTATGATAATTAATTTTTAGTGCTCTTATTATTCATAATGGTTATAAATTAAATTGCGATTATTATAAAACATAAATTATTATAAATAAAATATTAAATCTATTTTTCTAAATTCCATTCATAGAATTGGAAAATTTTAATTTAAGATAAAACCTGTAGTCATGATGAGAAAACAGTTTCCAAAGAGTAAATGTGCAAAAGTTTATAAAGTTTATATATCAAAATTTAATAAGAAATTTATTCCAATGACCTAAATTGGATAAATAGATATATAATTTACCTAATTTTTCTTTTAAAACCCTCTTAAAATAATATTTATATTTTTAAATGATTTAAAATAAATGAAAAATCTTATTAAAAACAAGTATTTTTCACTATTCATGCGGCTTTAGTGGTGGGATATTAGTGAAGGTGAGGAGCATAAACACAATATTATTTGGCAGGTGAATTATGTGATTTCTGGGAGTCTACTCCTTGAAGAATGTATCCTTACACTAGGATCCAATCGTCTTATCGGGTCACCTGGTTCCTAACTGGGTGGCTGAAATGAGATACAACTCACCTGTGCTGATATATTTCTATGTCGAACCATCACAGATTAGGTGGAAACTCTTCAGGATGCTATAGCATCATGGTTCCCAATGGATCCTTACAGGATGAGGCTCTCATCAGGCTGATCTCTTCAAGGGGAGGGGTGTTCCCTTGTGTGGAGGTTTTGAAAAGGCTATACTTTGGGATTCACATTAAAAGAGAAAGTATTTTTCACAATTAATAATTTTTTTCATCTCATAAAATTCTAAAAAAAATCACCATAATATAATTTTAACATGGTGATTTTAAAAAATTAATTCAATTTTATAAAATAAATTTTCTAAAAGATTCAAAAATTAATTTTAAAATTAGTATTCAAAATGCGGTAAAATTTCTTTTTAGGAAAATACAGTTTTAATCATAAAATTGGATTTATTCTTATTACTTGTCTAGAAAAAACAGAAGATGAATGTTAAAAATTAGTTGGAATATATAATATTTAAATTTATTTAAAATAAATCACTAAAATTGATTTATTTAATTTATTTAGAACGAACAAGTGTGTGTACATAAAAATAGTTTTTTAGAAAATGATTTCCTTTAATTTTAATTTTTTTTATTTTCATTTCTAATTATTTGATAAAAAGAATTAATTATATGCATGTTTAAATAATATATTTTTATAGTTTATTTAATTCTAGTCATACCATCCCTTACAATGGCTAAATGATAAATATTATATTAGATAATAATATTTAAATATTATGTCAAATTTTTTTAAACTCGGTATTACATGTAACTCAAGATAAACTCATTGTTTATAGTAATGAAAACATATCATACATAAATATCACATATTTGTAGATGAATATTCAATTAATTTTATAAAAACATGCTTGATTAAAATAATAGTTTAGTGTCTTTGGATACTAGAGATGTAATCTTATTATTTCATGAAATATCTTCAACATCTCCCAAAAAGAACTTCCCACACAGTACTCTTCTTATACATAACATAATTAAAACAATTATTCATAACTTGGGGAAAGGAAACAAAAGAAAGGGTGAGATCAGATTCCCATTAATGGTGAATACGATAGATATCAACAGATTTTGAGCATAATTGTATGGGACCATGAGAATAAAATTTGAAAACTATATCCTGTATATCATAGATAAGAATCTTGAGTAGTAGAATAAATCTTGGTAGTTCATAAGACATAAATAATAATGGAATAAAAGTACATAATCCTTGAGAACAGAATATTCTGATAAGACCAAAATTTTTTGTATACAAATAAGCATAGGAAATCATTACCTTAGTATTGAAAGGATTATTTCTAATACAATAATAGTTGAATGGGTTAAATCTTCAAACCATTATAGTAGTCAAGGTTCACTCCCAAGAATATCATAGTGGATAGAGTCCCTTACAGATCTGTTTTTACTCCCCATTCTAGTCTAATTTATCTCATGAGATATCAATCATTGTCTAATAAATTTGAAAGAGATATTGGCTCCACTTATCAAACCATGAAATTCATATATTTGTGTTCCATAAGATGATAAAACATCCACCATATCATAACCCATGAAAAGAAATGGATTTGATAAAAATTTCATCATATAATAACTTGTGGAAAAGAAACATGTTTAATAATCCTTTCATTACATCATCATATCATAAATCACGAAAAAATAAGCATGCTTTGTAAGCATTTTATCATGGTATAACCCATTTAAGAGAAACATGTTTCATAAAAATTTTATCATGATATAACCTATAGAATAGAAACATGTTTCATAAACATAGTTTCATTATAAACATAAAACTTTCAAAGAAAGAATAAGAATTTTATTCTGGGATAATATCCCTAGTAACGAATAAGTTACCTCAAAATATTTCATCTTATATGTAAAATTATTTTAAAATATAACATCCAACATTTCAGAAATAAAATAACATTTCTACATTGAAAAATACTATTTAAAACATAAAAAAAATTTTAAATAGTTTTCTTCAAAAATTTCCCTTGAAAAATATAATGGAATATTTAAAAATAATTGAAAACATTTCTTCAGGAAAAAAACAATACCACATTGAAAAAAACTTCTTAAAACATAATATATTTTAAAAATCTTTTTCATTTAATTTAATCATTGAAACTTGTAAAGGAAGTTTTAAAAAACCATTTAAAAAATTTGTTGAAGAAGATAATATTTTAATTATAATTACCTTTTTAAAACTATAAATTCATGAAATAATGTGGAAATCCATTTATTTAAAAATAACCTTTTAATCTTATAAATGATAATTTCAAAATAATTAAAAATATAACTTGGGGAAAATATCCTTTCCACTTTGAAAAATAGTTTTTAAAACATAAATCATTTTCAAAATCCTTTTAATTGAAAATAACCATTGAAAATAATAAAGGAAGTTTTAAAAAATAATTTAAAACATATCTTTATGAAAATAAAAATTAATTATAAAATCACCTTCTTAAATTATAAATTCATAAAATAATCTGGAAATCCTTTTAATTGAATATAACCTTTGAAACTTATAATGGTAGCATCAAAAATCATTTGAATCATTTCTTGAAGAAAATGTACTTTACTCTTTGAAAAAAAAATTAAAAAAAATTCAAAATACTTTTCTATGAAAATATCTTTTGAAACATATAATGGAATTTTTAAAACATTGAGTGGTCATAAATTCATGAATTATATTAAATTTTAATGTAAAGATTGAATTCAAATTTTATATAAAAGACGAATATTCATTATTTTGAAAATGGAAGGAAGATTAATTTTTTATTTATTTTGTAAAAAGTTAAATAAGGTTAAAAAATTAAATTAAAAAATCCATTTGTAACATTAAAATATTTTTGAAATCATTTTTAGAAAACATGGATATGATTGAAAAATGTGTTTTCAACCGAAGGGAGAAGTAGAGTCAATTTTCATAATTATTTTTTGGAATCACGAGTTCATAAAGATAATAAAATGATGGGAAAACATATATTCTCCTGAAATAACCATTGTAAAATAATATTAATGAATTTATTTTGATATGGATCATAATATTACATAACTAGAAACATTATCATAAACAATACTGATAAATGATGAGATTGTATAATAAAACCTTTACCACTTTGAGAAAATTGATTCATAAGAACCAATGAAATAATAATATGAAAATGAAACTAAAAATATCATTATAATAAATAATTTTTTTATATTTCATTTAAACGGGTCTTTATAAACATCTATTAAAAGTAGATAGGTGTAAAACATAACATATGTCTCAAAGAAGGCACGTTGAGACAAAAACCATCACAGCTTTGATTATTTTTGAGTAGTAAAACCCATGAAAGAGATACCCTAAAATAGATATGTAAATAACTATAATTTTTATTTTAATATTAACAAAATATATTCATGGGGAATATATACACCACATAGAGGAAATATGTGGTGTATATGGTATGTGTCTCACAGAAGTAAAGAGTGATATGAAGAAACCTTACCTTAAGTATCAAGTTTTATTGTACACATTAGAACATAATTTATAATAAATAGATGTTAATTAAAAACATATTAAATAACCAAAATAATATTTATCAATAAATATATTATTTACTTATGAGATTTTATTGACCGTTTGATCACTATTCCATGTTGAAATCATGTTGTGCATAATAACTTCTTTGTTTTACATGTATGTTTTGATTTTTTATTTTTGATAATATTAATTTATTTATGGTTCAATCATATAAATAATTTTAAAAATGATATAATTATAATATATATTCAGTATATATATATATATATATATTTATATTAACCTATAAAAGATATAGATAGAAAATGAAATACAATGTTCAAAGAGAGGGTAGGCAGTACGTACGAATGAACATTTTTTCCATTTTCTTGAGGTATTGTATGAAAGAAAGGTAAATAATATATTACTATTTAAGAATATTTTTTATTTCATATATTTTTCATATTATTATTTAATAAAATCCTTATTACCTTCTATATAAATTATATTTGAAGAACGGATCACATCACTTCGTGAAGCGGTAGTCCACCGTACACACAAACATCATTATTATTTTCCTACAAAATGGAATGTAAGTGGGAATATGTGATATAATAATTCCATAAGAACAATAATATTTTATATATTATATTAAAAAAATAAATCCATCATTATATATATCCGTGAGAGGTGGTGATGGAAAACGAATAACATCAATTCGCGTGGCGGTAATCCTTTGTAAACATGAATGATGACTTAATATCCCAGTTCAAGAAAGAGGATATGGATATAAATTATACCATTAACATAAAAAAATATAAATATATGGTATATAGTTTTTATTATATCATAATAATTGAGGAATATTTGAAGGAGTTAGAAGAATAGGTAAAACCAAAATGCATAGTTTAAAACTTTACCTCTTCTTTGGAAAACCTTTTTATGTTTAACCTAAATCATTCTTAGATTGGATTTAGGATATAACCAACAAATATAGAATGTGGATATGTAATTAAAGAGTGTATTTGTTTACGTATTGTTCTAACTAATGGGTTTTGTATGTGTGAATATGAGAGGAGAGGGGTGACCTTTTATAAGTGGGGTGAGTGGCACACATATACTTTTTGAAAAGAAAATGGTATACCCACATTTTTCACATGCCAAAACGATCCAAAATGGGTAGTGATATAAAATTATAGATTATAGGGTTGAAATATAACCACAAAATCAGGTTTTTTCATCTTTTAGTACATTTTATCCTTATTTTCTTAGTTTAACCCCCTAGTAAATCCATTTTACCTTAACTATGATAATTAATTTTTATTGTTTGTTATATTCATAATGGTAATAAATAAGTTGATCTTATAATAAAATAAAAATTATTCTGATTAAAAATATGGAATTAATTTTTCAAAATTCTATTCACATATATGAAAAAAATTAATTTAAAATTAAACTCACGGTTGCGATGAGAAAATGGTTTTCCAAAGAGAAAATGTTCAAATGATTATAATGTTTTATATTAGAATTTATTATAGAATTGATTAAAATGACCTAAATTATATTAATAGATATATAATTTATCTAATTTATCTTTTAAAACTATTTAATTTTTTTTAAATTGTTTAAAATAACAGATAATTATTTATAAAAACAGTATTTTTCACTATTCATCAAAAAAATTTCCTTCTAAAATAATTCTCAAAAAATCACCGTAAAATAATTTTGACATGATGATTTAAAAATGACTTTATTTTTTTCAAATATATTTCCAAAAATTTTAAAAAATTAATTTTAAATTAAGTGCAAAAAATGTGACTAGACAACTTTTTATAAAAATTTTGTTTTTTAGTGTAAAATTGGATTTTTTTCTTATCTATTCTATAAAAAACCCATAATATGAATTTTAAACATTTAATTGAATATAAAATATTAAAATTTCATTAAAATAATTCAATATAAAATATTTATTTAATTTATTGTGATAAAAACATTTTTGTGCCTAAAAATATTTTTTTTTCAGAAAATGATTTCCTTTATTTTCAAAATGGATTTTTTTTTAATTTATAATTATCCTGTAATAAAAAAATAATTTTTTATACAGTTTTAAACTATATATTTTTATAATTTTGTTAATCATAATCATACCTACCATTCTAAGGGATATACAATGACAATCGTATTAAATAATAATATCTAAATAACATATCACATTTCATTTAAACTTGGAATAACATGTAATGGAAGATAAAATAAGTGTTTCATGTAACAAAATCTAAACTCAGTGTTTCATGCAATGAAAAATATTGAAAATATTTAATTTATATTTTTAAAAAAATTCACAAAATATTGCGGTGTTACATTCTCTACCTTGACTTGTTGACTAGTGAGACATATTAATACATACTCTATCACCTTTATTTTCCTAAAATACCACCAGAACCATGCTCTCATATCCTTATGAATCTTATGAATTCAAGGTTTAATAAAACATATTGAGTGGTGGTAGGTATGAAAGAGATGTTCTTATGAATTTGGAGGAACTACAATCTAATCTAAAAAACAAAACAGAAACCTCCCATCGAGCATCTATACCTCAATGGTATCCCCACCATTGAGTTCAAACCTCATGGTTGAATATTTAGGGTCAAATATTTGATCACTTTTTACTTACTCAATCAAATTAGGAACAATATAAATTAGAAACAAAACCAATAAAACACATTTCATATCACATTCCAAATGTATATATGCTATGAAAATCATTATCTTCCACTAATCCAAATCCTCTTTAGTAAACTAACTATATGAATTCCAACTCAATACATCAGTAAAATAGTTCCATTTACCCAACGTATACATCAAGTTTAATTCAATCATATGAAGGTATTCCATCTATCATCATTACTATATATTCAAATATTTCTATGAGAATATGTGTTCCAAGATTTTATAATTTGTAAAAACTATGAAATTATCACCAAATAGATAATGATGATATGTTTTCAAGGCATTGAATACAACCACTAACTAAAAATCACAAATCATATAGTTATTATTGTGCACCTATAACAGCAATGAATCGTAAGCAAATATACCATCTCCCTTCGTGTGAACACATCCGAAACCTAATTTTTACAAATCACATTAAACCACAAAGACTCACCCTGACTCTTGATATGTAAGATGTGTATTGGTGTAAAACAAACCTTAAGCTCTTGAAAATATTTATATCACTTATAACCCTTTTGGAATGGATTACCTTTCCTCCTAAAATCTGTCATCAGTGATTCATGATGTTAAAAGTCATGAAAAAATGTTGGTAACACCCTGCTAAGTCAAGGAAACTATATATCTTAATTTTTTTCTTCAGTGGATTCCATGAGATAAAAAATTACACCATTTTAGGATCCACCAAGAATCCTATTTCAAAAATAATGCATCCAAGTTAATGTACCTCTTTTATCTAGAAATATCACTTTCAAATATTATCATAAAGGTGATGATATCATAAGATACCCAACACTATGACTACGTGTTGTTCATGATCAGATTGAGTCCTAGAATACATAAGAATATCATAAATTAATACCACCATAAAGGAGTCAATATACCTCTGAGAGATCTAATTAATCAAATCCCCAAATACTTATGGTTAATTAATAAGACCAAAGAGCATAAATACATATCCATAATGACCATAAGAACTTTGGAAAGATGTCTTTAGAATATCTTTCCTTAAAACTCAACGTTTGTGATACCCAGATCAGAAATAAATCTTGGATAACAACTTATATCCCCTTAATTGGTCAAAATTTATTGACTCATGTAATAAGATATTGATTCTTTATCATAACCTAATTCGGAATACGATAATACAGATAAAGATGAAGAGTTTTATCCACTTTAATTACAAAAATAATATGTGCTACCCATGGAGATGTAATTGGTTGAATGAATCATTTTATTTCTAATTTCTCTACATGAACATTAAATTACATTAGTTACATTTTTTTTATCCCATTTGAAATAAGTGAAATGGGGATGAACCCTAAAAGGAAATTAATCATAAATTTAACTTCTATTTTGGATGGAAACCTAGAGTATTTTTTAGGAATGACATTGGGAAATTGGATCATGATGGTTTGAAAATATCTATTATTTATTTCATCAATAGTATCCAAATGAACTAATACTAATAGGTAAAATATAGCCTCAATAAATGGTATAAAATTCTATACTCTTCTTTTATTCACATCCGAATATATTTAAATATATTCTTATCACCATATAATGATGTGGAACTAAATTTATATGCATAACAGTCGATGTGGGCCATGAAGGATGTCAACCAATCCATTACCAAAATAAATCCAATGTTGTCCATATCAATAATTTAGAATTCTTAAACAAAATAATCCTTATTAATAGTTATCGAACATGATTCACACTTCAAGGTTCATCATTTCCATTGGTCAAGAGGTGTTTGAAGTTTTAAGACACGAGGCATCATTTCAACATGTAATCCCATGTGATCCACAAAATGAGTAGCAATAGAATGGTGAGACACACCAATATTGAAAAAATATTATATGAGAGTAGTGTTCAAGATAATAGTACCTCACACCTTCAAAAGACTATGTTGACCCTCCATAATCATATTCTTAGCAGTATAAAACTGATTACTCCCCCCCATGTTCATTGCTTCCTTATAATGGTTCATGAGTCATGGGGTTCCTAGATCACCTTAGCCTTCTCGGTAATGTGAATGAGAATTGTTCTGATAAGATCACCCAATCGAATAATTATAAGTCTAAGACATATGTGTTATATTTCCATCCATTTAATTTTGAGTGAAATATTAATAATTTTGGAGATGCCCCATCTTATAATAGTTGTGACATTCTCTAGGTGGTGTTGTTCAATATCACTTCATATGCTCGAATGTACCACATTAGAAACTTCCAAGATTAGTATTATCGTTTTTATGAAATTTAATCCACCTTGTTGTGTATTCTAAGATGCTCCACCACCTTGGAATTCATTTCCCTTATACCTCTTAGTTCAAACATTATAGTTACCACCTATTCTAGTGGAGTCAAACATACTTCCTATAGTTGGATTTCATGTGATATCCCTTTATTACAATATTTCTCCATTCATAATCTACATATAATTAGTAGTATTGAGAAAAAATGTCACATAATAAATTTATGATCATACTCCCTACTCAAAATGCATACCTTCTAGGATGAATTTACAGCTACTTCAGGGAAATAATGAACTATGTTTATAAATATAGGGACATATTTTGTTACTGATAGATTCTCATTATTTAAGATGAAGAAATTTTTCATTCTGGATATCTTGAAAGTGTGAGGATCTAAATGTTTGTTTAATAATTATTAAAATTCCTACCACAGAAGGCCTTAGTCAACTATAGCTTATAGAGATAAATCCCACAATTGGAAGGATGGATCATCCAACATATAGACTACTAACTTTACCATAAGGTTATTAATTGTTCCATGGAAATAGAAAAATCGGTTCATTCTATTGAGACACACTTCCTCTTTTTTAGGTTCTTAATCCACCTAATGTATTAGTGGAATATGTTTCTGAAACTGTATAGAATGATAAACTTTTCAATGTTCATAATTTCTATTTAACTTTTCAACAACTTGAAAATCTTGAACAATGGTTTTGAATAAGATGTTGGTTAACCTATAGCTCAAGTGAAACCACATTTTCTATGGACCCATCTTCTGGGTTTCTCTGATATATAACTGGTTTCATTTTATATAATTATAAAAAACATAAATTAGACATCAATCAATTAAAATTAAATACATATAATATATCATGTATGAAAATAAGAATTATCATAACAAATTTCCAAGAATCAGAAAAATAAATAACCATTATAACTATTGTCTAGAAATAATCAAACATATTATGAACAATGGAATCATTATGAGAATTTTCCGTACTAATGCATGATATACTACACTCATCATCTAAACCCAGTATGATGTTATGGAAACACACCTAAAACTTTATGAGAACACTTCATGTACTCAGACCACACTTGTAACTTAAATTTCATTATAAAGAGGATAACTACTACTTTTTATGCTCAAAATTTCAAGTTACAAAATATCTATCTCCTTACTACCATAAAAATATGATGAAAAAACAAAAAAAGATTAAATTTGTAACATCCAACAACTCAAACATATTCTTGGGAAGAGGCGGTGGTGCCACTGACCTTATATGACATCCCTTAGATATCATAGCCTGGAAACAAGTTCCAAGGGAATACACGATCAATAGGGGAAGATTTTCCTTGAGACTTGATCAAACTGAAGAAGATGAAAAAAAGATAAAAATGTAATTAGATATATGTAATGTAATACAAAAAACTCAAAACTATAATGTAATATTAGAGTAGAAGATGTAATAAAAGAAGTGAGACACTGAGAAAATTAGGAAAAAAATAACACAATGGCCTAAAAGTGGCATCAACCGAAGCACCAATTCAACAAATATCGAAGCTTAGAATCCAAGTCCCATGAACACTACATCATGATTCATCACTAGAGAAGTGATACACCTCCCATTATCCTATATAATAATACACAATATCTTCAAATGCACCATGGTTCCCAAGAAGGGGATAATTATAAAATTCAGTATGTAATCCCCATGTCTAACCAACTCATGCCACTAGGATAATAATTCATTATCTCATATTTTATAAATAAAATTTATAAAATCAATATGAACATAAAAATAGTTTACCACAATAAAATATTTTAAATATAATCATTTAACTAAATAAAATTGGATATTCTTTATTTACACTTGATATACTCATCCATGTTCGACACTCTTACACAGATTCAAGCCAAATGAAAATACCAATACTCACTAGTAGTGATCCTTTATTTACAATGGCATTACATGGTGATAATCACACGTGCCCCTGGGCATGAGTATCATGTCGGTATCAACAGGGCCTTCTATGTAATATGAATGTACTCAAACTAGGTATTCCAAGTTATCATATAAAACCATTACACATAAAAAATTTCGTCCCTTTAAAACATTTCATCGAACATCTTTATCACATTCAACCAAAACCATAATTTTAAAATCATAATTTTAAAATATAAATCTTGGGTTTTTTTTAAATCTATTTCAATTACCATGTTCTCCAAAACCATAAATTTTATACCATAATTTCAAATTTAAAAATGGAACATGCTCTCTAAATCTATTAAATATATCTTATTTTAAAATAATAGACCAAAAATGGTCTCCTTTGAGAAATAATTCATCATTTACTTTTTAAATCCATGAAAAATGTTTAATAATAAAAATCCTTTAAGTTATATACTTGGTGGATAAGATAGAGAATCCATCGGCCTCTCAATGAGTGAAAAAACCAAAGAATGGAACCAAGAAACCTATATATTTGGGTGAATAACACATTTACGTTAATATATCCAATTATTATATCTTAAAAAAACCATCATGGATAATAGATATATCTATAATATATTAGATATAACATTTTGTTTGAGAGGAGATGAGAATATCTAAAGAAAAGAGAGAAAACGGAGACCAACCAATGATTTCTGATATCCAACACACTTTGATTTATCAAATTCTTATTTTAGATCAGAGGGAATAAGCAATGATTCATTGTAGATAAAAATATTTTGAGATCTTAGGAAATTAAGAGAAAAATGGTAGTTTTAGCGAAACAATTTGTGTTAAACTCTAATTTTTGGCGTATTTAATTTACGTCACATGGTTTAACAATCCATGTACCAACCATTTACATGATATTAACTACAGAAGTGAGATCCATATGATTTTGCTTCATTTTTTTGGAAAACCATGAGCCAACATTCCACATTCTAGTATTCATCTACCAAGAACACATAAAGTAGTGTTACATGGTTTGGAAAACTATGCACAAATGTGCACATGATACTATCAAACCCCTCCCATTCTTCATGGGATATCTTGGGAACCTACATGATTTAGATAATCATAATCTAACCATGCACCCAATAAGTGATTCCTAGATCCTCTTTCTTGGGTTCTAGAAAAAAAATTTATTTTCCCTAACCATGCTCAAATCAAGCATCCTTATAAACCCTTACAAAACACTCCAAAACCATCCAGAAACACCCAAAACTATAATCAAGTATTATATAACTTAAAAATACATAATACAAAGGTAAAATAACTAAACTTTTTGTGTGTGTGTGTGGGGGGGGGGGGGGGGGGGTTATTATCTCTACTATTGGTCTTTCCATCCTCATAAAGTCGAATTTGTACAGTGCGTTAGAAAAGTTCTGGCCATTTTTCTAGCATTTCCTTCTCACATTACCATGAATCTTCCTGAATCTAAACATGTTTCAATAAGACTAATACCAACACAATAATCATTCCATGAATGAGATTCTCCTATATATCCATAATCAGTATCAGTATGTGATTCAATATATAATTAGGCTAAGATTAACATGGTCACATAAAATAACATGGTAAGGATCAGGATGATACTTATTTAATTGAGATAAATAAAATACACTGTGCACATAGTTGAATCTTGGTGGTAAATGAAAACAACAAGACACATAAACAATCTATTATACTATATAAAATGGAAAATTTACCAAGGAGACAATTTTCCTTGCTTTATCAAATGATGATTCCCTATCCTTGGAGAGAAGCTCAAGAAAACATGATCAACCACATAAAATGACAACAACCAATGAATATGATATGAGCACTAATGGATTTTAGCTGAATCCATCCTCCTTTTGATCATCTAATTATTTTTGGTTATCTAATGCATAAGGATAGGATTAATAAGTGAAGTATCACCTATTTCCACCCAAAAAATTAGAAAATTACAAGAAAGTTCATATAATTCTTAAAATGGAATAATATGTATCCCCCGACCCCTCTAGACTGGAGATGGTGAATTAATTGTCATATTGGCATGGTTAGAAGGAATGAAAATACCGAAGGAACGATCAGTTTTGTAGTGTTTCATAATCTAGATACATAGATGTAACTCAAATTACATTGGAAAAGGTTACACAATAAAATACATAACAAAAACAAAAAATTGATTCCACATGAACTCAATAAATGATCTTCTCTTTATCACCTATTGAAAGTAAACAATGAAAGGGGTGAGCTCAAACACTCAGTAAGGGTAACAAATTACAGAATCATGAATACAATAATAAGTTAATCTTAATTAACCAGACATAATCAATATGGCATAGTGAATAAATGAAAAACTCAATCCATTAATAAACTATGACTTAAACTACATCCAAATATTTTTTCATAGTGAAAACCTCATGGATAGTAATAACTGATCACGAATAGAAGATCTATATTACTTTTCAATATCCATATATAGTAGAGTATACAGATTCATCAATATTTCAATAATTAAAATAACATTCTATGTAATCACCATATGTAAAATGGTATAAAGTTTAGAAAAAAACATATCCAGGATATTAGATTATGGGTATTTAATATAAATATAATTTCAAATGAAATGTGATATCAAATGGGAAGTAGGTACACCACATAAGGATTATTAGGAGCACAATACAAAGTTAGTCATAACTAATTTGTAGTTGAGACAAAGTCTCTTACCACAATGTAATCTGTCGAATCATATGCCCTTAACTTAATAACCCACAAGTAAATAATTTAATTACAAGAATATAAAAATATCATGTTATTATATATCAAATGGAATTAATCATATATCACATTCATGAAATAAGTGGCGAACAATGATAATCTCATAGAAATGAAAGTGAGATGAGAAACCCCTTACAAATATTTAGGCATTGTAACGAGTATTATTTCAATGGATTAATGGGAGGTAAAGGGGTATTACATTATTTATATGTCACAAGGGAATTATGTGTTAGGTGTGAAAACATACCCCATCATTAGGAATTAAAAATAGAATGTCACAGCCAAGGGGATATTCTTGAACTGAAGTGAGAGAGAGGATCCCTTACAAAGATTGTGTCATTAGAGTGACGATATATCATTGAAATATTTATGTGAGACAAATAAAAATACAAAAAATATAGGTGGATATATAGTATAAAACAATCATATTTTATTTACACATATTATAGTAATGATGTTACCAATGAAATAGATACTTAACTCAAAGAATGATAATTGAGTTAAGAAATCCCTTACCTTATGCTCGTAGGTGTTTTTGATTGTTATTAATGACCTGAATAATCAAATTTAGATTCATTAATTAATAATTATAGAACCTCATCAACATGTAGTTGATATGTTATGACCTTATTAGGTTCTTCAATGTCCTTTTTCATGGGTTTAAGAGATTCTATTTTATTGTTTTGATAGTATTTTCTTCTTTTGTTTTCATGATCCGTTTACTTGTGTTCATGAATTGAGGTTTGTTTTGAGTATGGTTAAATGTACAGAATTGTTAATATACATTATTTGATACATTAAATAGATATAAATGATCTTATACTGATTCTGTTTATATACCATGAGTATGACTCACTCGATGAGTTAAAAATAAAAGCTTGGATTTGGCTTGACGATTTTGTGCACAATAAACGTGTTTTGTATTATTAATCCATATTATGAACGTGTAAAGATTATAGAAAATTAATCAAGATAAAATACATATATTATGATAGGTTTCAACCATTTAAAAGGCTTCATGACTATTATTTAAGATATTATTGCAAATTTAAATCATGTCTTTCTTGAGTGTGATAAATTTACACATCTCGGATAGTGTTTGCATTTATTGTATAAAAAGTGGGTAAACGAGAGAATATCATGAAATATTACATTAGAAAAATTAAAATTCATTACATATAAGGTACTGGAATTATCCTGGCATTTGGATGAGGGGAGGTGAGAAGGATGAACAAAATAATGGAACTTTTTAAATGAAATTGAATGAAAAAAGAAGGAAGGATCACCTCTTGAGTACTCTTCCTTGAGAATCTCCTTAAGGCCTTTGCTTTTGGACTTTTGGAGAGACCAGAAGGTATTGGACATGAGAAGGGGGCTTCAGGAGAGTATTTGGTATAATTTATGCAAGGCTTCAAGCTAGAGTGGTGTGGGAGGAAGAGGGGGTGAGTTGTAGTTTATATAGTGGGGGAGAAGAGTTTTCTTAGTATTTTAATCATTAATTTTTTATTTCCTATCAAGACAACCAATATTGAAAATTCCATGACCAAGAACAGTAATATATGCATGTGACATTGATCCATTTAGGCTTACATCATCTTATCATCATCAATGACTCAATAAATTCATTATTTAGCATTCATTATAAATTATCACATTTTACTATTTATAAAAAATTTAAGTATTTCTGAAAAATCCAAAAATTTCACCCTAACAATTTTTTGACTTGTAGAATCCAAAAATGAATTCCATTTTCAAGAATAATTTTCTAAATATTATTTATTAAATATTAAATTAAAATATTTATTTAATCTAAAAATATAAACACTTAAAATATTCATCTTCATTTTTATGGTGCCTAAATTCCTTTATACATTCAAAGGCGTGGATGCCATTCATAAGTGTCATATTACTATTCCTAAGGGTAAGATACAATTCATAAGGCTAGGTTACTATTCATAAGGGTAGGTTACTATTCACTGAAAATTAAGTTAATTCTATCAAACTCTAATTATTATCTTGATCAGAACCGTGTATGTTAGATTTTTAAAATTCATGTCACAGAGCTGACAAATATAAGATTTATTTCTAGGTCATGGCTATCTTCTATACATAACCTTGTTTTGTTCCATATATTCTCAGTGATTCATGAAATATTGGATATAAGTATAATATATTTAAGAAAAACATAGCATAAAATGTTTGGGGTGAAACATTATTCCCTCCTTCAGAAACTTCGTCCTCAAAATTTTATGTATGAAACTCACCAAAAAGATGAGGTTGATTCTTTTTCAAAACATCCTCAGGTTCCCATGTTACTTCCTCTATATTCTGGTTTCTCCAAAGAACCTTTAGTATGTGAGTTTTCTGATTTCTCAATACCTGCTCCCTTGTGTCAAGAATCCCGATAGGCTTTTAACAGTATGACAAATCAAGTTCCAGTTCAATTACTTCTTATGTGAGTACATGCGTCGGGTCTGGCATGTATTTCAGAACAATGACATGTGGAACACATCATGAACTTTCAAGAGATTTGGAGGCATCGCTAAATGGTAAGCTACAGCTCTGATTATTTCTATAATTTCAAATTGTCCGATGTACCTGGGGCTCAGTTTCCCTTTGTTATCGAACCTTAAGACACCTTTCCATGGAGATACTTTAAGAAATACATGATCTCTCACTTGGAATTCCAATTCATTTCTCCAGTTTTCAGCATAACTCTTCTGCCAACTTTGGGATGCTTTATATGGGGTTTTATTTTCTTCACCTTTGTCATGGTCTCTTCAATTTGTTCTGGGCCTATTAGTTTCCTATCACCAACTTCTTCTCAACAAGTTGGATTTCGTAATCTCTTTCGATATAATGCTTCATATGGTTACATTTGAATACTAGAATGGATACTATTTTTGTAGGAAAATTATACCAAAGGCAAGTATTGATCCCACATACATTGGATGTCAAGAGAGAATGAACTCATCATGTCTTCTACAGTTTGAATAGTCCATTTAGACTATTCATCGATTTGGGGGAGATAAGAAGTACTCATATGAAGCTCAGTACTCAAAGCTTTCTAGAGACTTTTCTAGAATATTTATGTAAAATGGGGATCACAGTCGGATAAAATTGATAGAGGAGCACCATGAAGTCTTAAAACATCATTAATATAAAGTCTCTCCAAGCACTCAAGTGGAATGTCCACACTTATAGGAAGGAAATGTGCTGATTTTTTGAGACGATCGACAATTAACCATATTGCATAATTCCTTCTAGGTGTCCTTGGTAGTCCGGTGACAAAATCCATCATAATGTTATCCCATTTATACCTAGGAATAGGCAGAGGGTTCATCACTCCTTTGGGATGTTGTCTCTCTGTCGTCACTTGTTGACAAGCTAGACATCTTGACATGTAGTCTGCAATTTCTGGCTTCATATTATACCACCAAAAATATTACTTCGTATCTCTATACATGTTGGTGCTACTCGAGTGTATAGAGATGTTTGAGCTATGATCATCGTCTAAATGTTCCCTTTTTAGCTCTGGTACTGATAGAACACATAGGCTCTTCCCAAATTTTAGAACCCCTTCTTCATACATGAAGTCATTCAGTCTCTCATCCTTAACAACAATAATTTTCTTATGCAGATTCTCAACATTATATTGAGAGATTTTTATCTTCTCTAATAAATATGGTTTAGAAATTATTTTAAAGAGGAAAGATGTTTCCCTTTCTTTAATGATTACCATATCAATATTTAGTAGATCAAAAAATATAGGATCTCTCTAAATCCTCATTTGAGTCAAAAGTCTAGGATCTTTCCTTCTTAATGCATCTTCCACCTTATTTGTCGTACCGGGGTGGTAGTGTATTGAACAATCGTAATATTTGAGTAACTAAAGCCACCTCCTTTTCCTCATGTTGTGTTCCTTTTGTGTGAAAATGTATTTCAAACTCTTGTGGTCTGTATAAATCTCATATATCACTTTATAGAGATAGTGCCTCCATATTTTTAGACCAAATATTATGGCTGATAACTCAAGATCATTAGTTGGATAATGTTTCTCATGAGTTTTCAACAGTCTTGATGCATAAGCAATAACATTATCATTTTGCATAAGGATGAAACCCGGTCCATTCATTGATGCATCGTTGTATATTACAAATACACCACTTCTATATGGATGTGTAAAAATGGGAGCATTGACCAATATTATTTTCAATACTTCAAAGAATTTTTTACATTCTTTTGTCCACAAAAACGTAACTTCTTTCCGTGTGAACTTGGTTAGTGGGATAGCCAGTCGGGTGAAATTGGGAACAAAACACTAATAGTAACCTGCTAAGCCAATAAAACTGCATACCTCTGTTAAGATTGTTGGTGTGAGGCATTCTTGGATTTCATTTGTCTTTGTAGTATCAACTAGGATTCCATCCATAGAAACAATATGGCATAGAAAAGAAACCGATTGAATCCAGAACTCACACTTGCTAAATTTCCCATATAATTTATTACTTTAAGAGTTTGCAGAATAATCCGAAAGTGATTCTCAAGGTCTTCATTACTTTTTGAGTACATGATGATATCATCGATGAATACCACAACAAAGTTATCAAAATATTTCTCGAAAACTCTATTCATTAAATCTATAAAAACATATTGTGCATTCGTCAGTCCAAAAGGCATCACTGTAAACATGTAATGCCCATACAAGGTTTGAAATGCTGTTTTCAGAAAATGTTCCTCCCTCACATGCAGTTGATGATATTCGGATCGAAGGTCAAACATTTAAAGGTATTGAGCTCTATGAAGTTGGTCAAGTAAATCATCAATCTGGGGTATGGGATACTTATTCGTTATTGTAATAATAATGATTTCCATGTCATCAATGCAAAGCCTCATGGATCCATCTTTCTTTTTGACAAAGTGGAAAGGGTATCCCCATAGAGAAACACTAGGTCGAATAAATCCTTTTTCTCTCAAATCCTATTGTTATTTATTTTTTTCTACTAATTCCACATAGGCCATTCTATAGAGAGTATTTGATATAGGTCTTGCATTAAGAATTAAATCAATAGAGAACTCAACTTGCCACTCTGGAGGATGTCTATGTAAACACTCTAGAAATACATCAATTTATTCTTTCACTATGTGCACATATTCAATTTGAATATATCTTTCCTTTCCCATAGATATTGGTTTATCTGCCTTTCCATGTATTTCATTCAGTAGAGCTACTGGGGGTGGTTCTGGATAAGAATCAGGGGTAGAGTTTCTTCCCTAAAGACTAGGTATTATACACCATTTTCAAAAATTGTAACTTCATTCTTCTTATAATATATCTTTGCATCATAATTTGACAGCCAATCCATACCAAGAATTATATAATATTCTTTCATTGGTATGACAATAAGGTTAAGAAATAAATCACGTTTTAGTGGCTCGATAGGGACTAGTCAACATAACATTGTTTCCATGATACATCCCATGAAAGTTTTGGCTCCCAACTCCTTTGTTAAATCAGATTGGTCATATCTAATTTCCATGGAAAACTGAGAAGATATAAATGAAAGTGATGATCCAAAATCAAATTAAGTGTTGGCTAAGATTGAAGAATAAATTAAAGTACATGCCACCACGTCATTATGAACTTCATCCTCTGCGGTTTTAATCGCAAAGGCTCTCCATTGTTCCCTTGTATTTTTATGAGGCATGATTTCATGGCGATTAGGACACACATTTTCATAGTGTTCCATATCACTAAAATTGTAGCATTGAATATCATTGAATTGCTTCTTCCCCTTGCATTCATCATATCGATGATCCCTTTCTCCATACTTATAGAAGACTCCCATGCCTTTTATGCATTTTTCGAGTTGATTCTTTCCACAGTTCACTCATAATGGGAATAACATTGTTTCCCTGTTCTTATTTGGTGTCTCACATTTCCCTTGGTTATCATAGTACCTCTTCTTATATTGGTTCACCTTGAACAAATTTGACCTAGAAAATTCATTCTCTATTTTGATGGCACTTGATACAATTTCATCATATGATGGAAATGTTTGAGAAGCCAGTTCCCTTCGTAGAAATAGTTTAAGACCATCAAATAAATGATCAATCTTGTCTACGGAGTCACGTACGTAATCTACGGCATACATGGAAAGCCTTGTGAAGGTAGCCTCATACTCTACAACACTGTCTTGTTCCCTTTATTTTAAGTCGTGGAATTTCCTCTTCATTTCGGTTCGTTGCTCACGAGGGAAATATTTTTTGAAGAATATTTCCTTAAAAGTCCTCCATTCCAAATCTTCTATTTCTTCTTCCTCCATGTTATTCTGAGTCAAGGAACACTAATGATCAACATCACCCTTGAGACAATATACTGTAAGTACTACCTTTTCATTTCCATTGCATCTTAATGCCATGAATATCTTTTCAAGGTACTTGATCCATTTCTCAACAACCACTGGGTTAGTAGTCCCGCTAAAAGATGGGGGATTATGCTACATGAAATGATACAACATAGGTGTCTAATGGTTATTCCTTACAAACAGAGTAAGTCGTCCCAATATGGCCATGATCTGATGTGCTCCAACATTAACTATGTTGACTTCCTGAGTAAACAGATCCCTACCTTTCCCCCGATTATTGACTACCCTTCTTCCGTTAGACGCCATTTCTAAATAATGGGATATACTATATTAGTTTATGAATCTCAAATAGAAAATCACTCAACATATATTTAAATTCAATACAAAGATAATCTTATAAACATGGTTTCTTTGAGGAAACATTTACACTAAACTCATTCATAATGGCTTGTAAAGAAAATTGTGATTTATGATAAGCGTATCCCACAAGAGTATCATTACCAATAGTACATAAATGCCATTTTTCATGCACCATTTCGCATTAGAGTCTAGCTCAAAGCGATGTGTTCGAGTTTTACCCCTAGATACATTTGTGCAAGATTCGCCTCTACCTACTTGTATCCATAAGGAGATCTATTTCTAGAAAGATTCACATAATATATTTCTTACCAAAATATCAGGATTTTCTTGTTCACTTAACCTCAAATACTACATTATGGCTTCGTTCCTTACTGTATATTTTTAACTCTAGTTTCCATGTTTCCTACTAAACTTCCCCTGACACCAACTGTAACACCCCGACCCCTCAAGGATGGAGATGGTGAATTACTTGTGATATTGGCAGGGTTAGATGGAATGAAAATCCCGAAGGAATGATCAGTTTAGTGGTCTTGAAGAAACTAGATACATAGATGTAACTCAAATTATATTGTAAAAGTTTTCAAAATACAATACGTAACAAAAACAAAAAACTGCATCCACATGAACTCAATAAATGATATTCTCTTTGTCACTTGTTGAAAGTAAACAATGAAAGGGGTGAGTTCAAAAGTTAAGTAAGAGTTAAAAATTGCAGAAGCATGAATACAATAATAAATGAATTTTAATCAATCTAACATAATCAATATGGCATTGTGAATAAATGAAAAACTCACGCCATTAATAAAGTGATACTGAATCTGCATCCATATATTTTTTCGTAGTGAAAAAATCATGGATAGTTATAACTAATAATGAATAAATAGAGTGCTTATTAGTTGGACGTCATGTACCTAGCACATTAATCCATAATACCATTGAAACGATTTAGTTCTATGGGAAGAAACTCGTCTGATGTTTTTGAAACAAACTCGAAGGGTTTGTCACCAAAGTGATTTGTCTCATGAGACCTACTGATTCATCGAGGGGCTATAGTGGTACCCACTCACCACTTCATTTCCAACTAATTATTTATAAATTGATTCAATACAAGAGAAATATGCCTTTTCAATATCCGTAAAGAGTAGTGTATAATGATTCATCTGTATTTCCATTAATAAAATAGCATTCCAAGTAAACACCGTATGGAAAATGATACACAATTTAGAAAAGAAACATATCCATGATATGATATTATGGATATTCAATATAAATAGAATTTCAAATGAAATTTGATCTCAAATGGGCAGTAGGTACACCACATAATGATAATTAGGTTCACGATACAAAGTTAGTCACAACAAATTTGTAGTTGAGATAAAGTCTCTTATCACAATGTAATCGGTCGAATCATATGACTAAGACATAATAACACTAAAATGAAACGTTGAATAATATTAATATATATACAATCATGTTATTATATATAAAATAACTTTACACATATACCACATTAAAGAAATAAGTGGCGAGTAATGAAAATCTCACAGAAATGAAAGTGAGATGAGAAACCCCTTACAAACATTTCGGCATGGTAACGAGTGTTATTTCAAGGGCTTAATGAGAGGTAAAGGAGTATTAGGATATTTATATGTCACAAGGTGAGTATGCGGAGGAGGGAAAACATATCCCTTCATTAGGAATTATAAATAAAATGGCACAACAAAGGGGAGATTCTTGAACCAAAGTGAGAGAGAGGATCCCTTACAAGGATTGTGTCATTAGAGTGACGATAAATCAATGAAATATTTATGTATGACAAAAAAATCCACAAATTATATGTGGATATACAGTATAAAAAAATCATAGGTCATTCACACATATTTTTGTAAGGATGTAACCAATTAAATAGATGTTTAACTCAAAGAATGAAAATTGAGTTGAGAAATCCCTTACCTTATGCTTATAGGTGTTCCTTATTGTTCATAACGACCTGAATAATCAAATTTAGCTTCATTAGTTAATAATTCCAAAACCTCATCAACATTTAATTGATATGTGATGACCATATTAGGTTTATTAATGGCCTTTTTTATGGGTTTAAGAGATTTGATTTTATTGTTTTGATAGCATTTTTTCTTTGGGTTTCAGGATCCGTTTACTTGTGTTCATGAATGGATGTCTGTTTGAAATATGGTTAAATGTCTGGAATTGTTAATATACATTATTAGTTACATTAACTATATATAAATTATCTTATAATGATTCAGGTTATATACCATGAGGATGACTCATTTTATGAGTTAAAAAATAAAGGATTGGATTTGGCTTGGCGGTTTTGTGCATAATAAACTAGTTTTTTATTATTAATCCATAAAATTAACGTGTAAAGATTGAAGAACATTAATAAAGAAAAAATACATGTATAATGACATGGTTCAACCTTTGGAAAGGTTTCATGACCAATATTAAAGATAGTACTGCAAATTGAAAACCCATCTTCCATGGGTGTGATATATTTACACATCTCGGACGGTGTTTGCATTTATTGGATAAAAGGAGGGGTAACGATAGATTATGATGAAATATTACATTAGAAAAATAAAAATACAGTGAATTTAAGGTAATTTAATGATCATAGCATTTGGATGAGGGGAGGTGATAAATGAGAACAAACAAATGGAACTTTGTAAAAGAAATTGAAAGAAAAAAGAAGGAAGGTTCCCCTCTTGAGTACCCCTCATTGAGAATCTCCTTAAGGCCTTTGTTTTTGGAGTTTTGATGAGACCAGTAGATCTTGGACGTGGGTAGAGGGCTTGGAAAGAATATTTGTCAGAATTTAGGCATGTCTTGAAGCTTGAGTGGTGTGGGAGGAAGAGGGGGTGAGAGATGGTTTATATAGTGGAGGGGGGAGTAGTTTTCTTAATATTATAATCATTAATTTATTATTTCCTCAGAAGACAACCAATAGTGAGTATTACATGAACAAGAATGTTAATATATGCATTTGACTTCGAACCAATTGGTCTTACATCAGCAGATCATCAACAATGACTCAATAAATTCTGTATTTATCATTTATCTTAAATTATCACATTTTACTATTTATAAAAAATTTAAGTATTACAGAAAAATCCCAAAATTTCACCCTGAACATTTTTTGATGTGTAGAATCCAAAAATGAAGTCCATTTTTAAAAAAAAATATTATAAATATGCTTAATTAAATATTAAATTAATATAATTATTTAATCAAAAAATATAAACACTTAAAATATTCATCTTCATTTTTATGGTGCCTAAATTCAGTTATACATTCAAGGTCATGGATACCATTAATAATAGTCATATTACTATTCATAAGGGTATGTTACTATTCATAAATGTAGGTTACTATTCATAAGGTTAGGTTAATATTCACCAAAAATTAAGTTAATACTATCAGACTCTAATTATTATCTTGATCACAATCGTGTATGTTAGATTTTTAAAATTCATATCACAGAGCTTGTAAATAGAAGATTTATGGCTAGGTCATGGCTATCTCCTATAAATTACCATGTTTTGTTCCATATAGGTTTAGTGATTCATGAAATATAGTCTATAACTAGAATGTCTTTAAGAGAAACATACCATAAAATGTTTGGGGTGCTACATAATATGTATTGAGGAATGAAATACATTAGTGTATGAGAACTTTATTAATAGTATATGATCCTCCCATTAGCCTCCAAATCCAAAACATAATATCTTGGAATGTTTTCAGTGTTTGGATTGTCTATGTGGACTATCCATCCATTTGAGGATGATTATTCATCCTCATGGCAAACTGGGTTTGAAGGGATTATTGTAAGGCTTTCAAAAATCAAGATGTAAACTAAGGATCTTGATAAAAAACAATTGAAACTCGTACTTTGTGTAACATTAAAACTTCCAAAATATAGTTTTTTAAGAAGTCTTACACTACATTCAATTCATGAATAGGGATGAATTAAACTAACATTGTTATCAAATCCACAATCACCCATATAGAATCATGTATCTGAACCATTCTTGGTAGACCTATGACAAAATCCATAGATATAAGCTCCCATTTCCACATGGGTATAGTTAAAATTTTTAATATACCAGCTATCCATTGGTGCTGCACCTTGAACCCCTATTAGGTGAGGCATCTTGAGACATACTCGACCGCTAAATTTTTTATTCTAGCCTACTTGAACTATCATCTCTTAACATTATACATCTTATGAATTCCAAGATAAACAACCATATTGAGTTGTGGTTGGATGAAAGTAGATATTCCTAAGAAGTTAGAGGAACCACAATCTAATATATAAAATGAATTATAGATATCCCATCCAATGTCTATACCTCAATGGTCTCCCCACCATTGTGTTTCAACCTCATAGTTAGAGATTCATGATCAAATGTTTTAGAATAATTAACCTACTCAATCAAAACTGAAAAAAGTGAAACTAGAAATAAAGCTTCAACATCACCTTCCTAAGCACAATCTAGATGCATATAATCTATGATCATCATAAATTTACACTACTCTAAAGCCTCTTTAGTAAGATAACTTTATGACTTCCAACCTAATTGATCAACCATACAGTTCCATTTAATCGGTGTATACCTCTGGTGAAATGCAAACATATGAAGGTATTCCATCCATCTTCATTGACTTAGAATCAAATAGATTTGGTATTGGATGCGATTCAATATTTTTTGATCTTTTAAAACTATGAAATACATACCAAGGAGATAACAATTAAAAATTTTCAAGGCATGGACTACAATAAATAACTCTAAATCCCGTGTTTGATAATTCTTCTCAAATACCCATTACTGTCGTAGCCTATAATCTGTAAAATGATATCCCTAAAAGATAACTATATGGATTCAAACCTAAAAAATATAAAAATTTAATATTTAGAGAAGAATTAATTTTCTTACATTTCTAAATAACTTTTAGGTTTATAATTTTTGAGAATTTAGTCATCAAACTTATAAAATAATATATTATATGATAAAGTGGAAACTTCAACTGAGTATCCATGTTTCTCTAAAAATAAAAGTTTAAAGATGAAAAATATTTCTTTTCATGGAATATCATCAAAAATTTCATATTTAACTCATTATTTTCCTCAATAATACATAAAACCCCATGAAAAACATTTGAAAACTTGGGATGTGAAAAAAAAATTAGTAAGAGATATATAAAAATAGAGAAATAAACCTATTATTCTATTTCAAAACCATAAGATCATAAGATAGAGTTTTTACTTTAACATAATAAAACATGAGACCAAATAATCAACTATTTACATATGAAATCAGATTTACTACCCAATTTTTTTCGTAAAACATTTTATAAGAAAATATAAAGGGAATGTCTTAATCATGACGGTTTTTTATAAAAAATGATATCCATTTGGAAACATTTTCATAAGAAATACATTTTAAGGTAAAAGGTCATAATTATTCGTTTAAACAAAAATATCATTATATTACCCTTTAAAATAACAAAAAATCCATTAAAACATATTAATACAAATAGAAAAATCATGAAGGTAACTTGGGAAAACATTTTCATTTCACTCTTACAATCACTCTTATAAATTAAATGACCTATTTTGAAAATTCCAATAATCTCTTAGGATAAACATATACAGTTAACTCTATCCCTTTACCAAATGCATTGGAGGGTTATAATAGACCATACCATCAAAAATTAAAAAAATTACCTTAAGAATTTAGGATCAATTTGAAATATAGATTTCATAAATAATTTCTAAGTACCATATAATCAAAAAAACACACTAACACTTGTATTTCATAAAAAATGTCATAAATTGATTTACTTGTGAAAAAGATATAGGTTTCCTGAAAATATCATTAAAAAAATTTCATAAACAATTGAAAGAAAAGAAGTGGATATTATTATAAGTTCATATGCCTATTAAATCATTTGAATAATTATATAATTTTTACACAGATGAAAATACCATTAAAATAAAACTTAAAACATTTCTTGGAGACAGAGGATAATTAGCTATTATTTCTATACCTTTTAAAAAAATTCACAGTATATTGTGAAAACTGGTTTTATTTAAAAATAACCATGGAAACATTTAAATAAATCTAAAAATAAAATAATAGTTATGATGATGGGAAAATCTGTTTGTGTTGTATGTGTTAAAAATAGACATTCTTTTCAAAATTTTGTGAAGATTGTCAAAAGTGATCCATGTAGAAAATAATAAGAACTTTCCTTTTAAAACGTTCTAAAATAAGGTAAAAGATAATGTAATGAGACTTTAGGAAATCAGTTGTTTTTAGATAATATCATTATTTAAATATGATAAATAACATAAGGAAAAGTTTGGTATAAATTATTTTAAAAAATATTAAAGAACGATTAAAAAATCCTTTATGGATTTTTAAAAAGAAATTCCATTTGGATTAATGAACATAAAAAGGAATAAAAAATACTATTACTTTAAAAAGAATCATGTTACTGTATATCAATAGTCAGTGTATACACCGCATAAATTAATATAGGTTCATTAATCGCAACATGTCTAAAAAAATGATGTTTGAGATAAAAAACTCTTGCAACTTACGTAATGCATGAATAAAAAATCCACTGATGAAGGAACATAACATGATTCTATAAAACCCCTAATTTAAATGAACTAATACGTTAAAATGAATTAATGGGGATGTAACTATATCACATAAATTATTTCATGTTTTATAACATGAATTATATCTCAAATAATTGAAATTGAGTCTGTGAAAATGATTGACACTTTTATAACATTTGAATCAATATTTCATGAAAGAGATAAATTCAAAGTAAATTTAAATATCATGATTAAATATTCATTAATGATATAATATATCAATAAAAATCATATATATCTTATAAATTAAGTTGGATTATTATATAAGTCATGTCTCTAAGAAATGGTATTGAGTTGAATATTCCTTACAAAGATCATACCATTGATGTTAGAATTTAATCATTGAATTCATTATATATAATAATTTTAAAACCCAAAAAACATGTGGAAATACATCATAATATCATACATAATTTCACACATAATATTTTCATAATGTAGTAAAGAAAGTATATGTGTATCCTAATGAATAGAAATCGAGTTAAGAAACTCCTAATTACGATTATAATTATTTACTATCGTTACTATTATTAATGAATAAAATAAGTAAAAACTATTTAAAAATTATTAATTATTCTAATTCCAAATATGGAATCAATTTTATCATATTCAATTCCAAATATTGGAAAATTTTAATTTAAATATAAACCCACAAAATGCGATAAAAAGTGGTTATCTAGAAAAAAACGTATTCTTATGTATATAAGTTGTTATACCAAAATCAAACATAAAATTGATTAAAATTAACTTAATCGGGTTATTCATAATATTAATGAACTAATTTCACTTTGAAACTATTTAAATAAAATGAAACATTTTAATTTTATGAAACAAGAGGACAATTTCCAATAAAAATCACTATTTTCACTATTCACTGTAAAAATTAACATTTTTAGAAAAATACCAAAATATCATCCTGAGATAATTTTGATATACTGATTTCAAAAATGATATCCTTTTTATCACATACTATTTCTAAAAGTGGCATAAATAAATTTTAATTGTTTCTCACAAAAATTAATAAAAATAATTTTTTAAGAAAATTTATTTTGAGGAATAAAATGACTTTAGAAAAAATTGTGTATTTATTTAACGAAAAATTATTAATAAAATTCAATTGATCAATACTTTTATATATATTTAATAATTCAGTTACTTATATGCATACCTTCCAATAAAATTACTATGTTATATTGAATATATTAATGGTTCTTTTAAGATCATTGTTGCGTGCCATAGAAGCAATCTAACAAAGGGTTCTTTTAAAAATACTAGGGTGTTACAAGAACACATCACAAACAAGATACAAATTCATCACAATAGTCTATATAGCCTCATTGTAACTTTGTTAGTGTAAGGATGGGTGCATATGTAATTTGAACCTTAAGCTCTTGAGAATAATTCTTTCACTCGTCATTCCATTAGAAATGAACTATTTTCTTTATCCAAGCTATCATTAGAGATGAATGTCATGAATAAATTTTTTTAATACCCTATTTAGAGTAGGAAAAAACCTATCTCAAATACATTCTTTAGATGTATTCAAGATATAATAACTTTCACACTTTTAGAATCTACCGAGACTCTTCTTTCAAAAATGATGTGTCCAAAAAATTTAACTCTTGAATCTTACAATAACACCATAAAATATTAACAAAAAGGATATGGTATTGCAAGATACCAAATAATATGACCAAGTGTTGTCTGTTTTCCACCTGAGTCCTAGATTACTACATAATATAATCAATTAATACCACAAAAAATGGGTCAATATACCTCTAAAATATCTAATTCATTAATTCCATAAACACCACTGATGATTTCGTGAGAATAAAGGGAATAATCACATACTCATAGTGAATATAATAACTCTAAAAATCAGTTTTAGGAATATCCTCCTTCTAAATATATTTTTGGTGATACCCTAGTAATAAATCAATCTTGGAGAACTATTTGGCTCCCCTAAATTGATAAAATAATCATTGATTCATGGAAGAGGATACCAATTTTTTATCTCAAACTTGTTAACTTATGATAATCCACACAAAGTCTAAGAGTTCCATCCACTTTATTTATAAGAAGAACTCGTGCTACCCAAGGAGATATACTATATTGATTGAATCCTTTTCATTCCAACTCTCCCAACCAAACCTTCAATTCCATTAATTATGGTGGTTCCATCCTTTTAAGAAAGTGAAATCATGATGGTATTTTGTAGGAAATCAATCATAAGTTCCACTTATCCTTCAGGTGGTAACAAAGATAAAATTTTAATAAATAAATTTTTAAATTAATATATGATGGTGGGAAAATGTATATGGTTGATTTCATCAACAACCAATAAAGTAACCGCTGGCAATTGGTAAGATATTTTCTTGACCACAAGTACCCTAGGTCCTTAGCTTCATGTATTCAAACCCCAATCTCTTTTCAATAAATGATCAACAACATCCCAATATGTTAATCTAACCTATAATTAATAATAAATGATTTGGTCCATGAAAAATGTCAACTAATTCATTTCCAACGTGACATCAAATACATCCATCTTAAGATTAAGGAACCCCAAAAATATTCATCTTCAATGATAGTTATAGAAAACACTGCACACATAACGGATTGAAATCCTCATTGGACAATAGGTTCTTGATGTTTCAATTCATGAGGCATCATTTCCATATAAAATCCCAAATTATCCAAAACATGGGAATAAATAAAAGAGTGGGATGTGATAATATCAAAAACTTAATTCATGAGAGTTCAGTTCTAAATAATAGTACCTCACACCATATGGGGAACATATTGATTCTATATGATAATATGATTAGGACCATAAAACTTCTTACTCTCTCGCCTTTTCTTTTCTCACATTCATTGGTTATGGAGTCATGGAGTTAATAGTATCACATTATCTCAATCGGTTCTAAAGATGAGAATAGTTTTGATGACATCACCCTTTAAAAAAATAATTAGTCTGAGATACATGTGAGTTATTTCATGCCACTGAATTTGGAGTTCAATGACTATAATGCTGGTTGTATCCCATCTTATTATAGTTGTTACATGCTCTAGGTGGTATTGTACAATATATTTTCATATTCTTGATGGAAAAACATTGGAAACACATAATCTTGGTATTAGTTTTTGGAGAAAAGTCAACCTAACCTGTTGTCCGATTCTGAGATGCTCCAACAACATTGAAGTGGGTTTTCCAATTATTCTTGGTTCTAGAATTATATTTCCCACCAGATTATATGGAGATAAACATAATTATTCTAGTTGGATTTCCAATTATATACCTTTTCTCCACTACTTCCCTATTCACAATCTCTGTATAATTAATAAAAACGGAAAACTATGTTAGAATGAAATTCTTGTCACATTCCCAACTCAAATATGTGTTCTTTCCAAGACACACATATAGATACATCAAGAGAAAAATGAAATAATTTCATTAAAAAAGAATAATATTCTATTAATGATAGATTCTATTACTTTATGCTAATAAAATATATCATTTTGGTTATCTTGAAAGTATGAGGGCTGAATTATTTGTGGATTTTTTTTAAATTCCCCCAATGTAAGGCTTGATTGAATTTAGCATGGATAGTTAAATCCATTCATTGGTGGGAATTATCCAATAACATGTAAAATTCTAAATCCACATTAAGTCCAGCCAGTGAACCGTGAAAATAAAAAATTAGATTCATTATATTGATCCACACTCTTATTTTTTTATGTTATGATTCCACCTAATATATCAGTGGATTTTGTTTTTGAAACTGCATGGAATAATTCAATTTTTGAGGTTTATCATGTAAATTTCCATTTTCAATGACATAAAAAACATGAAAAATTTTTCTGAATAATAAATTGGTTCACCTATGACTCAAGTACAACCACATTTTTTATAGCATCCTCTCGTGGTTTTCTATGATGTCTGACTGGTACGATTTTCTATAACTAGAAAAAACGATTTAATAATTACTCACTTATAAATGATGGCTTAGAATATTTCAAGTCATGAAAAGAACAATTATGATAACTAATCTCCAAGAATCATCAAAATAAACTACCATTATAACCACTTTCTAAAAATCATGATACATATTATGAACAATTCAGTCCTAGTGGCAAGTCGCAATACTAATTCATGATATGACACACACTGTAGCTTGACCCACAATGGTGAGATTAAAACATACCTAAAAGTGTCTTATAACATTTTTTGTACCCATATCACCTTGGTTTCTTTAATTTCATCATAAATAGGTTATACATGTCTTTATATGCTCTACATTTCAAGTAAAAACATTCCATATCCATACTTCCATCCGAAGATGACAAACTGAGCAAGACTGATACCATTTCTAACATCCCATCCCACAACATTATCATAGAAATAGGTGAAGGTTCTGCTAACCTTGGGTGATTCCCCAAGATACCAAAGCCTATAAACATGTGCCAATGGAATATGAAATTGTTGAGAGAAAACATTCCCTGAGACTAGAACAACATGAAGAAGACAAAAAAAAAAGATAAATAACACAATATGATGCATGTAAGGTAATATATAAAACTCAAAACCAGAATATTATATCATAGTCACAAAAAGAATATGTGATGTACACCACCCATACAGCAAGGAAAACGTAACTCAAAAACACTAATGTGTCATCAACCAAATAACCATCCCAATAAATCTCCAAGATCCAATTATAATTCCCTTTCCCACTGTATCATAACTCGTCATTAGAGTAGTATGGCACCTTCTATTTACTTATATCTCAATACCAAACGTAGGAAAATTCACCAAATTACCAAAGAAGGGGGTGAGTATAAAACTCATTAGGAAATTCCTAATACTTACTAACTCATTCCACTTGGACATGAAAAAGATAGCTCATAGATTACAAATATAATTTATAACAACTAGAGGAACATAAAACTAGTTTACCATAATAAAAATATTTATTTTTTTTTTCAACAAAATCAATCTATCATTTATTTCTTTCCACCCAGTATACCTATCCATGTTCCACACTCAAACACATATGTATGTCGAATGAAAATCCCAATACTAACGAGTAGTGATTCATCCTTAACCAATTCATAACAAGATGATAACCCCACGTTCCCCTAGACATGATCACCAATTATATATCAACAAGGCCTCATATAAAATAATAAAAATCTCCAAAAATAGATGAAAAGTTCTCATATCAATACGTTATACATAAATAATTTCTTCCCTTTAAAACATTTCATCAAACATCTCTCTAAAATTCAACCAAAACCATAATTTGAAATTAATAATTTGAAATTACAAATAAAGTGGTTTTTGAAAATATATTTCATTTCCAATGTTCCCAAAACTATAATTTAAAATTATAAATTGTGAAAGATTTCAAAATCCACCCAAAATCGCATGTTCCCAAATCATAAACCAAAAAGGGTCACGTTCAACAAAAATTCAACATTTCCATTGATAATACAATATTTTTTAATAAAACTAATCCCTGAAATCCTTGAACTAGTGGAGAAGAGAGATAAGACACCTAACTCTCAATAGGTGATGAAACCAAAGAACTGCCCTATGAAATTTCTAGATCTAGGATCACAACACATTTAATTAAATATATCCAAATAAGATCTCATCAAAACACACAATGGATAATAGATTTATCTATAACAGATTAGATATAACATTAAGGGTGAGAGGAGATGAGAAGATCTATAGGGGAATATAGAACACTGAATATTATTGATGATTATCGAGATCCAACACACTTTTATCTTCCAAAATCACCTTATGGATAAAAGAAATCACCAAGGATACCTAATATAGAATAAGAGATTTATATCCTTGGAGATTAAGAGAAAAATGTGCGCTTTAGGGGTAATGTATGTGTAATATCTAATTTACAAATCATTTAATTCATGTTTCATGGTTATGCCACACAATTTTACAAATCATGCAATAACTGTGTCTGTGATACTATCTATAAACTAGAGAGATGCCTGATTATGATACGTTGTTGGGAAAAACATGCATCAACCATGCACATGATATTGGAAATCCAACATGAAGGAACATGGTTCTTCCACATGATTGGTAAAACCATTCAAAACCCGTGTGCATGCTACAATCCAAAATTCCCCATTCTGTATAGTTTCCCCTGGGCACCCAAAAAATTTCTAAAAACTGTTTTCCAGCCCATTCATCCTTATAGTGACTCATAGATACTCTTTCATGATTTCCTGTAGTAGTTTTATAATATTCCATAATAATTATCAAATTAAAAACCCTTAAAAAACCTTCAATACACCCTAAAACAATCTATAAATTCCTAAAACCCAACTAATGTATTATATAACATCAAAATACTTAATAAAAGGGTAAGGTAAATGAAACCAGGGGTGTTAAAATTATGATCCAGGGAACATGTTTATTATCTCATGTTTCTAAACTCTTTTCAATGGTTATTTTTTATTCATTTGAGATTTTATGTCCAGATATCATGATTTATTTACAATTATTATCATTCCATGTTCTTTTCAATATGAAATTTCTCCCTTGATCCTGTTTTCTCACATGATTATGATATAACCTTAGATGAAATGTTAATAAGTTTTCCCTTATTGATCATTTGAGATAACCTCTTCATTAGGTTTCAATTCCCATGTTATAAAGACGAGTAAAACCTATTAAGAGTTTATAAGGTAGTCTAATGTGGTTCTATTATGGAGAATTTTTCACAAGTATCATAAAATAATTTTCTTATATAATTGATCCAAAAAGATACTGAAAATTCCATTCTTAGGATTTTGTGATTTTTATGAGATGTAATGTTTATGTTATTAAAATAATACAAAATAAAGATATGATTATCTAGAACTGCCTCATATTGTCTCAAATCTTGTTTTTAAACATGGTGTTTTTAACATCAGATCTGGTAGTTTGGGTCTGGAGAACTTTAGTTGGTATCTGAGCATGTTTTAATTTTTTTAGGGAGTGGTTTTGTTATTTTGGGGGATTGGGAAGACAGAACTTTAGTGAAAACCATGAGGATAAATATATGTATAGGATAACATCCTAAAATTTTGGTAAAGTAGCGATTAAGTGGTGTCCTATAAATGAAAAATTATTCTGGATACAATCAAGTGAATTTAGTCTTTGGAATGTTTGTACCTTGGGGAAGTAACCCTTAATGGGAGTTTTGGGTGTTGACGTAATAATCACTCAGTGAATGAAAAGGAGGCCTAAATACACACATAGTTTGACAAACCTAAGGGATATTCATAGGCTAATCTAATTCTATTTCTATAAATTTATGAAGGATTTATTATGGTAAGGAATTAGGTTAATAAGTATTAGAGAACCAAACTTAATGTGACCCACATGGAAACAAAGGTGATATAGCTTCAACTGAAAGAAATATAGGTCAAAATATTGATGTTAAATTCACATGAGATTATTTAAGATAAGTCTCTTATGATATTATTACACAAGTTTAATTTTTTGGTTTTAGTAATTGAAAGATCTAGAAGTAACCATGTTGACAATGGATGCTATGGAAAAAGCAGTAGTTGTCCCAATGCGAAACTAAAAGGGATAAAAGATGGTGTTGAAAATATTTTTATTTTACTCACCCAAAAATCTTGATATATGATTAAAAACACGAGTTTTATTGAAATTATAAAAACATAAATGAAGATAAGGATAGAGTTTTATACAATATCAAGTGATAAATATGATAAAGGAGAGAATATTCAACATCTAGCATGTCAAAAATGTGGGAAGAATCACCCAAGGGAATGTCTCAAAGGAATATAAAAATGATTTTAAGTGTGTTTGGGTTTTCCATTAGGCTAGTGATTGTCAAAATGGGATAAATAATACAATCAATGAAATGATTAAGATGGTACAATGCTTTTTATTTTAGGAGTTTGGTGATTATGAAAATCGATGCACTAACCCAATGGATAATGAGGATAAAAAACATCAATAACCTACTAAGAAAAGGGAACATGGGCCATCCTATACTATCCATCTTACTAAAGGCATGTCATGAAAATAAAGGGTAATAGGTACACTCACCCACCACATCATATTTGTGTATATCCTATTGGATTATAGTTCTAGATACCGTAGTAAGATTATGAAGTTATCTAAGAGAATAAAATCACCACCCTAATAATTTGATAATTCTAGGGATAATTTCTACAGTTATTTTATTCAAATTTGATTATTTGGGACTAATAACGTCTTATTATACTTAATTTAGATGAATTTGATGTGATATTGAAAATTTATTGGCCATATCAAAAAATAATCCATATTAGAGAAATAGAGAAATCATATTTCCTATATGAAATAAAATTATGATCACTTTTCATTGTAAGAATGATTGTGAACTCTCTAAAAAAATTGATTCCATTATGTAGGACTTAAAATCCAATCATATATATTATTTACCTAAAATTTTTAGGAGGATACTCAATATCGTGATATGTATATTATGAGGGAATTGATGATTTTTCTAGACTTATCCAAGCTACTGAGTTTGATACCTTATTAGAAATAAAATCCTGAGTTGTGTTCATTTTAGGGATACCCTTAACTATTTTATTAGTGATTAGAAATTATAAATATGTGGGAACAATTTATTTAATGAGAGGAGAATCTAACACCCCATGATTTTACTATATGTTTTTCCTTTAAATAGGTCTAATGTGGTCGATATCCTGCTCCACATGAAATCATAAAAAAATGGGACACAACATATTAATTGAACATCATCAAGAAAATTATAAGAATAATAAAACCTATATTAAATATGAATATGTTACTCGACTAAAATTTCGTACACAGAAGGAATAAATAATTAATATGATTTAATATTAAAAGGATTGTTCCTTCTCGAATAATTGTTTTAAGTGTTCTATTTTTTATCTTAATGAATTAAATTGGCCAATTTTAAAATATTAATATATATAAAATAATCTATTAATTTTTTTAAATTAGAAACTAATATGGAATAATATTAAGAAAACTTAAAAACATCTTTTTTTAATTATTTTTTATTATATTTTATAATTTAATTTTACGAGAAAACAATTTCTTGGAATTTTAGGTTTATAAAATGAAATTAATTTTTTAATTCATCATGTTAAAATCATCTTAGGATGTTTTTAATAAATTTATGAAAAATTGATTTTTAGATTAATAATGAAAAATAACATTTTTTCCAATACTACAACTCTTATAAAAGTACCATTATAAAAGAAAAACTTATAAGTTTATAAAACATTTTAATTGATCAATGATTAATTTGAGGACTAATATTATGTCTATAAAAATACTATTTTGAATTTTGAAAACCCATTTCTAAATATTTAGAACTTATCTAATATTTACTTTAATAAAAGCTATTTTTGGTCTATTCATTTTAACTAACTACCCAAAAGGTTGAATTTTATTTTCAATTTATTTAAAATAAATCTAGTTAATAATAAACTAAATAATATTATGTAAATCAACAAAATTTATAATTTTATCCTATTCACAATTTTTACCCTTAAAAACACACTTTTTCAAAAAAAAGGTTTTTACGTGTTATGTGAACAAATATTAAAATTAATATTTGTTACCCTTAGAAATTTAATTTGAAAAAATTTATTCTATATTTCTAATAATTAGTTATAAATTTTGTAATATGTACCATTATATTTTCAGGTATTAAAATTAAATTACTTTGGTAAAAATTAGTTACCAAAAAACAAAAAATGATAAAAATAAAAAATCTAAGAGTACGTAATATACTTAAAAAACGTGTTTATTTTTTTTAAATGCATGGTTGAGTTTTTTGTGACATTTACCACTTCACACCACATTATTTTCCATTATTGGAATTATTTGACCATTGAATATTCACATTACCTTTATTATAATTACAAAAATGTCACTCATCTCCCTTATAGAAGGATCCATCACCACACCACTTCTCATCACACCCAAATCCTATTAGATTTGATAATCATAATCCCAAATAAGTAACATAATCTCCAAGATAAATCCAAAAGGCTTTTTTATTCTCAAAAGATCACCTATTAAATCTGTAATCTAATTGGTAAAGGATATCTTCTAAGGAGTAAGGTAAAATTCTTAATTACACATTGTTTATTTCTTTTTTCAATTCTGTATCCTTATAAAGACTTGAAGTTTAATATAACAGTGTTTATAAAATTAAATTTTTATAATAATTATAATGAAATTATTTTTTGTTTATGGGATAACCATTTTCAACACTCCTCCAACAATTCAATAGATGTAAATATCGCTTGTGTTATGTGCGGACAACCGCCTCCATAAGCTACGTGAACAAATTTTTCATCACTTACATACATGAATTGTTAAAAATGAATATTTAATGAATATATATTATATTTAAAACCTTATTAATATTATTAAAATATAAACTAATTCCTACCTTTCTTTTGTCAAGTGGAATATGAGAATGTCCCCCTTGTATATGTGCATATTACCACTTCTGAACGAAACACATTTCATTTTTCATCTAGATTTTTATTACATATAGAAAACTTTTAGAATGTGATTTTACACCACAAAATTATATAAATAATATCAATATACTACTTTAATAACTGTATTATTCTAAATAAATAACTTTCTTAACCATACTCAGCCATCAAATATAGCGCGTTCTTGTTTAAATGGGTTTAACCACCTACACAAAAAATGATATAAATTTATATCACTGATGAATATAGAAACATAAATACAGGTATTATCAGAGATGAAATAGAAAATAAAATTGATTTTAATATTTTTTATGGGATATATCATTATTTAATTCATTATTAACAAACCAATATATGTTCGTAAAAAAGTTCTAAAACAAGCTCACTACTGATTCCATATTCATAAACCATGACTAAAATTATCCTGGAATATAATTATTGATTTATAAATAAATATAAAAAATGTATTATAATACCTTAAATAATCTAGTAATTATTAAATTTGTTTCAATTTATGGGAATCAACATCAACAATTTAAGGCATGCATAAAACAATCAAAATATCATCTGATAATAAAAATGAACTATAAATAACTAATAAATGAATAATAAATGATTATAATTAAATATTAGATATTGTAATTGATATTAATAAGGTTATGAAATATTCCATTAATGTGGTTATATATATGATATAGGATATTAATATCTTTTTTTTGATGTTGGGAGTAAAAGGTAAGGGTGTTTCATCTCAATTTCCTTTCTTTGAGACATGTTTAATTTTATACATATAGTTTCTTTTAATTGGAGTTTATAATTTCTATTTTATATATAATTTTATGAATTTTATTTTACTCAGGGTAATTGAAGTATAATTTCATGCTATCACTTTGAATGGGTTTCAAATAAAATATTTCTTAAGTATTAAGGGGTTTTCTTAACTCAGCTTCATTTCTTAAGTAATAACGATCTTCTATTTGATGAGTGTTTTACAAGATTATATTATTTTGTTATATGATGATATTATAATTCTTTTCCTACATAATATTAGGTAATTAAATCTATGGATTTATTTATTTATAAAATTTAATGATGCGAAGAATAATTCTCATTCCCTCCAAATACGAGTCTCGGGAACTTTATTTTGGTTGTTTAAATACCATCAATCTTCTATAAACTAAAAAATAGGACCTCATCCCTTATAAAAGGAGTATTCGATGATGTTTTAATTATATTTTCACATTATTTTAATTGATGAAATGCTGAATATAATAATAGCTAAATTCTGCTAAAGATTTTTTTATGTATAGAAACACAACAATATAAAAATAATGAAGTTAAATATATATAAATATATATTAAATAAAAAAATAGTTATTTTGGTATTGTTAAAAAATGAATTAAGTTTTTAAATGAATTATACTTATTTTTTAAGAAACAAATTGAAAACCTTGAAACATTTCACAGAAGGAAAATGTGTTTGAGTCACTAGCACATTTGATAACACATTTTGAAAATACTTTTATCCTAAACCCATTTCCATATTTTTTTTAAAAACCATTAAAATACTACAAAAATCACCACTGAATAATAAAAAACAATTAGTGAATTATTCAAAGTAATAGTTTACTACATATATTTATTTTCATTTACCCATTTATTTATTTATATTTACATGTTTATATATAAGCAACATAAAAATAGTCAACAAAACTACAGAAAAATGAAGAAAATTATTTCATTAATTTGGGTTTTTAATAAGTGGTGATGAAATACCCGAACATACCCACATTATGAGTGATAGTTGAAAATTTCTATTAAAGGGGGTACTCCATATAAAAAATTGAGTGCTAAAAAATGTGTTTATAAATGGATAGACTTGTGAGTTATTTTTTTTGCTTTGATGAAAGGGTATATTTTTATCAGCCTTAAAAATAATAACCAGTAAATGTTACCTTTTATGTGAATTTTTTTCAATGATAAATTTTAACCTTCATCAATGTTTTTGGCTTTGAAAAGTGGTTTCATTCATTAAAAAACTCAATATAAATTATTAGTTATCATATATTAATATATAAGTATATAAATCGTTATAAAAATATAATATATTTACTTAAAACATAATTCATATAATAATAAATATTTATTTACACTAAATACATATTATAATTACTTAAATATTATTTATAACATAATTAATATATAATATTAAATAAAAAATTTCTAATTAGTATCGAGTCAAAAATATTAAAAAATAATTTGGAAAAATATTTCAATTAATTAATTTTGACCCTAATATAAGTTAAAATATAACATAAAATTCAAATTTCCAATTATTTTTGATTAAATTATTAATTTATCCTCCATAGGATATCAAATCATAGGTTGTGAAGAGACATACAAAATCTAAAATAAGGGGAACTATCTGACCTATTTTTTCTTATTCAAAAAGGCCTGAAAGTTATTTAGAACATATTTTTATGTTTACATTGTTAGATTTTTAATATAATTAGTATTATTATGGTATTATATGTTAAAATAATTTTATTATCACCTGTCATTTTATTAAGTCTAATAAAGTTATTTTTATTTAGTTCCTTAACTTAAAACATTTAATTAGCATGAGTCATAAATTTTTTAAGACGACAATTGAATTATATAAAGTTTGTGGGAGTATAATTTAATTTATTATTTGAAGGGAATTAAAGGATCCATAATATTGAGCCAGATATTAGTCATTAGTTTGTCTACCTCACCATTTGAGTAAAGTCAAGAGAGGGAATTTTTCCAAACTTGGAAGACCCTCAACCTAGAAAACTTAAATACATCATGTATTATAGTATTCCTTCTTCAAATTTCCTTTTAATTAATTTTTTTGGTCTAGAGGTTTACATGATATTTTGGGGCATCTCAGTTCACTTATGATACAGAAAATTATCAACATGTGGTATCTGATCTGATCATTTGTAAATCAGTACATTATATTGGGATTAACAAAAATTCTTAAAGGCTTAACATTTTCAACAATTATGACTAAATAAGAAATTCTGAAAATTTAGGAATTATATATTACAAAATATTTTGATTTAACTTTATATTAGAAATTTTATTTAAAATTTATATGAAGGGTTTTCTTATTCAACTATCAAAAAGAAGATATTAAATTATTTATTATTAATATAAATATCTATTTTTTGATTTTTGGATGAAATTTATTAATGGATTATCATTGTGTACTAAAATGAATTTTATGTAAAAAATTAATTACAATGAAAATTATGTTTAAATTTATGAGTTCAAATTTTGGTATTTATAATTTCATATAATGATATATATTATTTTTAATTAAATTGATGAAATCAAAATGTCAACAAGGCGACATAATTTAAATATATTAATTTATTTTAAATATTAGTTGTTTGTGTTTATTATTTATGTAAATAGTGATCAACGAAAATAAAGATTATTATTTTTCTAAATAATGAATGCACATGTGGTGATACATATTGGACAATTTTTAATTATTAATATGAATAAAAATAATTTTAAAGAAAGGTTTTTTATTTGACAGGACTAATTTTCAATATTTGATAGTTTCATTGAGAGTTCCACTTATAATTAATATTTTTTACTAAAGTAAAAAATATTAATCTTGTCATAGGTATATTTTTTGGGGATTATAATTATTTTGAATCATTACATGATACTATTTAAATATAAGGATTGTGAGAATTTATTACAGTTTGTTTTTCAGGTTCTATTACCAATATATCTTAAAATATTAAATGCATTGAAATTTTTAATGGTAAAACTTACAGTAAATAGAAATAGAATTTCTTGATAGTTCTCTATTTCATGGAACATGACCTTATGATAAGGATATAATATCCCACCACTCTTACAAAATAAATATCCATCAAGGATAAAAGTGAATTAATGATGTGGAAAAGTTTTAATTATATGAGTGTTATAATCATGAATTGTGAAATTCTAGAAACATTCAGGGTAACTATTGCTTATAGTAGAGGTTCCACAATGTTTCTATGTAATCATAATTTTTTCTCTAAAAGTGTAACACAAGATATGTCAAAAAGGATGAAGAAACTAGATTTAGTACCCACTAGTAACTTTTGTAATAAAAATGGGCACATGAAGAAATAATGTCCTAAGTAATCTTATAGGCATGTAAATAAAGGCATGATGGAGATATGCCTAAAATGGACATATATATACATATAACGTATATTTTCCATATTGTAATAGATGATAAGGTTGTGTTTTAAGGCGTGATTTAGAGAAATATTTCCACTACCTTAACAAATTGCAATGTATGTTTAGGATATATCATATTGTTAGAATTGTAATGCACAATTAACATAGCATCCCATTATTAGTTCAGGAGTAAAATGATAAGATTAATCATTCTAAAAACATCTATATTGGCTACCATTATTACAGATATTTCGTAAGATGAAATGAATTGGAGTATGATCAAATTTTTTACTAAATGTTGTCAGCATATGACATTACTCTAATATTATAGAATGTTTGAGTTAATTTCATAAAGACTAGATAATTTCTTGAGGATCAAAAAAATATTCCAAAGGACCAGGATATTTTTATTTATTTTTTGGAATCTCCCCCAAAGTTCTATTTCTTCTCCCCCATTATAATTCAATAAACTTGTATATCATGTGTAGAAGAGGGTCTTACCCATACAATGGGTGATTCAGTTTCAACCTATGGATACACCATGGAAGTGGGAGTACATCAAATGTCTCTTGAGGATATTCGTCAAGCATACCGATCTTAGAAAATTGTAGCATCCTTATATGGTGTAAGGTATATAGTTTATTCATTATATATATACACATGGTTTTGAGTTTCCTACATGGTTGATATTGGGAATACGATTTCTAATTAATTATACTATATTTATTATGTGTTAATAATTCATTATAAAAATAGTAGTGGTTTATTAGATTTACAATGTTTCATGATTCATGGAATTATTTTCATAAAATGATGAAATTATATATTAGGTTTATGTCATATTTGATATAATAAAATAATGGTGGTATATCTTATTATATAAAATATCATAAAAAATTACATGGCCATTTCATATGATATATGATATCATAAGATATGATCTAGAGTAAACCATCAATTTTTATCTATCATAACATATGATTTAGGGTGTTGTGGATGAATATAGTTATGTTTTGTGTTTCTAAAAACAAATCATCATATCACCTTTATGACATGAGCGATGTCATAAGATATGAGATCCTTACACCAAATTATACTTAAATAGTAATCATGATACTTAATACAATTCATTAGAATCAATTTACTCTTATATAGGTCATTGTGCATTGGGTTTAATATTACACAATTACCAATCATAACTCGCGATAACCGAGCACATGTCGTGTTAATCCTACATAGACACCATGGCTTATCACATTCCAGATTATCAATTATAGGGTATGATTGATATTTTGTGTTCCCGGACTTATCAATCATAATTAATGATATATAACATTCCATTAAATATAATTTATTATAAAATTTTAATTTCTTAGGAAACATAAATTATGAATTATGTTAAATAATTTATAAATCATGAAAACAGATATTTTTGGATATTCATTAAATTTGTAAAAATGTTTATAAATAAATTAGTTATAAAATATTTATAAATAATTAATAAATATTTATTAATAATATATCAAATAAATATTTCAAAATATTAATTATTAATATTAAAATACCTTTTTAATGTTATATAAAATGACTTGTAATTTGGATATAAAATAGTTATATAGAAATTAAAAGGGTAATAAGAAGGTGTTTAGAAATTAAAAAATAAGGCCATAAAATATAAAGTAGTTTAAATTTAAAATTATGATTTTATAATATTTATTAATTTGAAATTTTCAAATTAATTTGTCCTATTTTATTAATTTTTTTAATATATCTTAAAAGAATTTTTAATAATTCATATGATCAAAGATTAAGTAATAATATACGTGTGATAGCTTGATTTTCTACATAACATATGAATAGTTCATAAATGAAATTTATATATTTCAAATATCATATATTTATATAAACTACAATATTAAAAATATGAAGGGGTTAATATTGTAAATAAATTTCATGTTTTTATATTTATATAATTATGAAATTCACATAATGTTTGAGTTAAATAATAAATTTCCTACAATTTCTTGATTTCTAAATTGTTCATAATTTATTATCTTATGGTTAAATATATTAAATGTTTAATTTTTTTTCATATATATATTATTTATATCATGAATTATGATTTATAAACTATTTTAATGTGTTAAACAACTTCTCTAAATTGTTACACATGTATGTATGGAGTTTCATGGTATATGTGATAATTGATTTAGTTTTCATCTACCTTGAATTTTGACTATATGTGGTTATTAACTTCAATTAAGAAGTTAATTGTGATTTATACATATTAATAATTAGAAATATGATGGATTTTAAGTCTCTCTTGTGTATAGTATCAATGGGTAGAGGGGCATTGGGCTGGACTGATTCCTGGCCTCGAGGCTTACACCTTGTCTAGAAATTTAAGGGTTTTGTATTTATCTGTCTAGGAATTCTATTATAGGGGTTATTGATTTCATATGATTATAAGCCTTTGAATGAATAATTTTCTTACACCCTATACATGGGATGCATTTGGATATGTATATCTTTAGTTGTTTTTTAACTTGTGTTACTAACAAAATCTATGATTTGGTTGAAGAGTTGCACATCAATATTATATAAACATATATATTTAGAAAAAGGAATATGATTTCAAACTAAATAATTAGAATCATGAATACATTTTAATTAAATATATGACGTAATATGATGATATTAAACCCCCTTTAAAATTATTAACGGTTACATTCCTTCGAAAGAGAAGACACACTAATACTTTGATCATTCAACTAGGTAGGTTCTACAAAAGTAGAGTTCTCATAGATTATGTTTTCAATGTAATGGAATAAATGGATAAACCTAAGAGTATGGAAAAAAATCCCACCATGAAATTTAATTTACACTAATATAGAAAACTCTAAGATTTAGGATACTAGAGGACTGATGTTGAGTTTATCCATACAAAGTATTAAATAATGATTTGTCTGATAAACTATCCAAGAGTCATATATGATATGATTTCAATAATGGAATACATAAATAACTAGGTGGTGGAAGGAATGGAAAATAGTAATCATTGATTAGTGAAATATGTATATTAGAACATTAATGGATATGATGTATTAAAAAATGGGTTATCATTTTAATGAGATCACACTTAATAGAAGGCCATATTAGATGATTGTAAAACATGTTACTCAAATGATAAATGTTTCTATTGAAGAAAAATAGATTCATATTCATTAACTATAACATATATTTAAATCATATGGAAAGGATAATATTAATTTACTAACATTATTATATTGGAAATTTGTTTAGAATTGTTGTTAAGTTAAGGGGAAAAAATTTTATGTGTTAAATAAATTCCTTCCCGAGTAACTTAATATTGAAGAAATTCATTTCAAGAGTCTATATTCCTTTGAGGAGAATAAAATGATTCACTCAAATTTTAAAAGGTATCATGTAATGGCCATTCCTTTGTGAAAATTAGGTGTATGAGGTTATTCGGGAGGTAAAGGTGACTTATCCCCAACACTTTTCCCATTTTCCAGTTTGGTGAACAATTCCAATGGAAGACAGTTATGAACACTGCAATGGTAACATTCTATGAACAATGTCATCATTAACCTTTTGTGAACAGTGAAACAGTAACCCTAGGTGAACAGTGTCATCATTGACCTTCTGTAAACATGGTCATCATTAACCTTCTGTAAACAGTGCATCGGTAACCTTATGTGAACAGTGTCATCATGGACCTTCTATGAATAGTGTCATCTTTATCCTTCTGTGAACAGTGAAATGGTAACCTTAGGTGAATAGTGTCAACATTGTCCTTCTATGAACAATGTCATCATTAACCTTCTGTGAATAGTCTAACGGTAACCTTAGGTGAATAGTGTCATCATTGACCTTCTGTGAACAGTGCCATCATTTACCTTCTCTGAATAGTGGAAAAGTAACATTAGCAGAACAATGTCATCATTGACCTTCTATGAAAAGTGTGATCATTAACATTCTATGAATAGTCAACGGTATCCTTAGGGGAACAGTGTCATCATTAACCTTCTGTGAACAGTGTTATCATTAAGCTTCTGTGAATAATGCAATGGTAGCCTTAGGTGAACAGTGTCATCTTTGACCTTCGGTGAACAATGTCATCATTGACCTTCTATGAATAGGTCAATGGTAATGTTAGGTGAATAGTGTCATCATTGACCTTATGTGAACAGTGTCATCAGTATCCTTCTCTGAATTGTGACATCAGTGACCTTCTGTGAACAGTGACATTAGTGACCTTCTGTGAACAATGGCATCAGTGACCTTTTTTGAATAGTGACATCAGCGACCTTAGGGTGTATAGTGTTTCTAAAATGGTTGGTTGTATAGTTTTTCTAGTACAGTAGGGTGTACATTGTTTCTAGCTTACTACAGTTTCTCCCCATTGACGTTTCCTTTGATGTAAAATGCATTTAAATCATTTTTCTAAGCACATTAATGCTTATTCAAAAGCCATAAATCCTATGTTATATATTCCTAAGGCTCATGATGTTTTTACTTGGTCAACCCACATGGTTTGGTGCACTCCACTTTTAATTGAAAATCCAGCGTATCTTAAACCACCATTCCATTAAATCTTCTAAATGGACAGGATAACTTCCTCCCTTATTCTTTCTCCTTGTTCTTAGGTGTGAGATGATCGAACATCCCATTCCTTCTCATAGGAGTTTCATAATCAAACTTTCCCCCTCGGATTGGTTCCGCTCTGTTTTGATGTAACCAAGCAGTATCGATCCATCCTTGATATAAGGTATGTTTTATCATTACTATTTTGGGTTTCATATTCTCATATTTCTCCTTTCCATATTATATCATGTGATCTTCATTATTCTAATGGAGTTTTCTTGGGTTTCAGTTGTTACGGTCATACCGTGGCATCCTCAGGTGGATGTAGTTGTCGCGAGACGAGGCGATCATGATCCGTTGTGTGGACTGTTCTCAGAACGTCAAGAACCGTTTGAGGTAGGGGATTCTTTTCATCTCTCTTCTTTTACGTGAAACAATATCGTTATCATATTTTATCCCACTGGATCACAATGAAATTGACTTAATAAATATCTGAACTGGATAATGAAATTGATAACGATCTTATGTTATTACCTCTAGTTTTTCTAGATAGTGTGATATCAATTCTTGCTGTTTTAGAATTTTGTTCTTGATGGAAATTGGTAAAGAAAATAATTCCATATAAATTGACAATGGTTTAGCTAAAGCTAAAGAGGCATGTAAATTAATCTAGTTCTTCTTGTAATTTTATTTTAATCAAAATGGTGCAGTACACATGTTTAATTTTTTGTGATAGCTTACTGATTAGGTTTTTCAAATTCGGAACCTAAGAATAATAATTGATTATTCTATGATGGATTAAGGAACATGTTGTTCGATAAAAGCTAACTCCATGTAGGTTTCTAAGTTACCCTTTGGTTTGTTAGAGGGCCAAGAGCCCAATTTTTAAAATTTTTGTTTTCCTGCTGCTTTTGTTGTGATGTTAGCCTGGATGGCTGTTGTGATATGTGGGGGCATAGAGGTTTTTCATTTGTGGAAGACGATGAGTCCTAGAGCGGCGAGATGCATCGGTTTATCCATGTGGGTGTCAGGGAGGACACCATTGACGATGGAATGGGATATATGTGATTGTTGTATTCTTGCTGAATCTTGTGGGTTGATTATCTTCTTTACCTTCCCACATCTCAAGGTAGTTGGTCTTGCTTACCCTTCTTCCGAAAGAGGAAAAGACATAGACGGTATGCCACATGATTTTCGTGTTTAGAATCTCAAGGGTGGATGGGTCTACGCTCTTACTACAGATGGAAAAGACTCGACGGGTAGTACATCTTCTCACCGTGTTGATCCCCCATGTGTTTAGTAGAATAGAATGATTTTCTAGAATGCCTAGGAATATGGGAAAGTTATTCTATAATGAATAATTGAATAAATGATGTTAACCCTTGGGGTTGGAGTTGCTAGAACATATTGATGAGGTTGTAATTTTAAAGGGACAGTGGAATTTGGGTGGGATGCTAATGGAATTTAATATAGAATTGTAAATGGTTAATTAATGTTTTAAAAAATAATTAACCTAAAGTGGAACGAATAAAAAGGGAATGAAGTAAGGAAATAAATATTTTTAAATGGTTGTGTGCTAATAAGATACCTAGTCTTTGAAGAGGTAGCCCGGAGTCTAGGAGAAGTTAGATGTAGTAGCGTATAATACTAGGTTATTCTCATTGTGTGGTTGTGAGATATAGTATATTCTGTACATTTTGTGTTTCTATACACTACTCCACCATGTCAGTAAGGGAAACTGACACCCCAGGGATTCTAGGCCATGGGGGGTGTGTTCCCCAACATTCCAGAGGGAGGATGGATGGGTGACTACCCCCTTTGGCCCTGCTCTCTTCTCTTGGTAGATACTTTTTCTTGTAGGCATAGTGGTTAGTTTTCCCCATATATGTGTGTACAGGGCTGTAATGGCTTTTGGTTATTCACAAAAATATATTCTGGATATAGTATCCTATGTACTACTATTGGTGTAATGTGTATAGGTTGTGATGGCTTGAGGATCCTTAATCTGTGTATGGGTTGTAATGGCTTAAGGTACAATACCCGACATATGATACATGTTATGCGAGCTGTGGTGGCTACCGAAAACTACTTGGTTACATTCTTGCGGGGGTGTAGTGGATTTGTTGCACGAGGTGCATAATGTGGTTCTTCTCCCATATGTCTGTAGGAAAGAATTTTTGGGGAGATATTCATAGGACGTGCAACGTTGGGGAATTGAGTCAAACCTATGGGGAAGTTATAGCAGGGTACCCTTCATATTCATTGTTATATTTTATACTCTTGTATGCGTTTTTTTGTGAGAGTATACATGGTGAGGTTATGAATATAGTATACCTTTGTAGGTGACGAGTTAGTTTAACATGTTTTTCATTGTGATTTAGCATGATTTCTTTAGTTTTTCACTAGATGCTTTGGGGAGGATCCTAATGATTATACGGTTATATTCACCCTGTGTATATATAAACTGTTTATCAGGTCACTTGGAGGAGGTTGGATATCATGGTAGTTTCTACTAGATTGTGGTTGTAGGAGCTATTTGGGCTTGTGGTTGTGTTTGTTGTACTTATTTTTTGTGTACTTGTACATTTCCCCTTCCAGTTGTAGTGGTTTTACATGAAATTACTTATGTGCACTTGGGTTTTCATTTATATTTCAGTTGTAAGTTAGAGTTGTTTGGTTTCTATCTTATCTCTCTTTCCGTATGTGTTCTATTTGAGAGTAATGCATCCCATTTGTGTGTTTAACATACCCTCAGTGCTAGTCGCCAACCCGGGGCCTACTGGAAGTGGGACTCGAGGGTCATTATATCCCTTCTCAAATTTCTGGACCAGGAGGGGTACACTTTGTGGGGAGGGGGTGGTGACACAGGGGTATCAATGGTCTGGTTGAGGGATAAGATGGAGTTTGGAGTTAGGCACACTTGAGGTTGCATGGGTTGGATGGGAAACAGTTTCATTCATGTTTATCAAGTGATATAAACACTATAGACCAGCTAAGACATATAAATTTAGGGCACCCTATGATCTGATGTACTGTCCTTTATGTTTACAATGGCTACTAAACACGGTGATACTTGTTGCAGTGTAGAGATCTAGGAAAGGATCATGAATCATTCTTCTTTGTGCCTGTGTTTTAATGGGTAGACCTTAGTATAAGATAACCTAAAATCAATGAAAGAAAATAATTAATTAATTAATGTTGAGACTTCCATATTCTAGGTTTAGGAGCTCTAATGGTTTGTTATTTTAACGGTTTTCCTCAATGTCGACGTCATCATCAGGTTTGCGCAAAAGATGTCCAACAAGAAATTCTAGAAGATTGTCGAAGGGTAGAGTTGACGAAGAAGACACTTGGAGGAAGACACTCAGAGAGTTTCTGTGCCAGAGTCTGAAAAAGTATGAGGGATCTATTTTAGATGCCGTCACAGAATACTGGATGAAGGAAGTCATGATATGCTTCAGTTCGATCTGTGCTCGGAAGGAGAACTTGGTGTCCTTCGTTGCAACAATACTGCATGGAGCCACAAGGCATGGGAGGTTCTTGTTCCTTTGGGATCGTGAGGAGTCATCGATATCATGGTAGGAGTTCCGAGACAAGTTTAGAGTGATGTTTCTTTCATCGACTGTGAAGGTTTCCAGTCACCTGGAGCTTCTTACCCTTCAATAATGGAGCTTGATTGTGCGAGAGTTTGGAATATGTTTCAGGAACATTTTACGATATGCATCAGATAAGATACCAAATGAGGAGGCCAGGGTGAGGAATTTCAAGGAGGCATTGCATCCAGAGATCCAGTGCTAGGTCACCCCATTTATTCTGATGACATATCTTGAGGTGGTGGTGAGGGAAGAGGTTTTCAAGAGGAATTTGGCGAGGACCGGATCATCACGAGAGGGGAATCGTCATGATTCCTCACGAGGTAGAGCGGTGGTCTGGGGTTCTCGGTTTTTAGGGTAGAAGAGTTTCTGTTCAGCCGAGGTTATGTCCTATCCCTTCACATATTGTTTTCCTAGAGGCAGAAACTCTCAGGATAATGCCAAGGGATCAAGCGCTTGTTTTTCTTGTGGTTGTTGAGGTTATTAGCAGTGGGAGTGACCGAACTTTCAGAGTATTCATGATGCACCAGGTGCTCCGCGTCAGGTTCCTATGTTGAGGTATTTCCAGCCGAGGCAGTAGCAGGTTGCAGAAGCTTTAGATCAGCAAAGGGTAGATGGGGACGTAATAGGATAGCCCAGTGATGCTCCCCATCCTTAGAGAGTAGAGTGCTACTATGGGGGTGGTCGTCATCAGGGTCAGAGAGGCTGTGGAGGAGGTCGTGGTCAACTTCATGCTCTAATATTTCCTGCTCCAGGAGAGCTATATGTCATTCAAGGTACCTTATTCTTGTTTTCTACCATGGTTTATGCCTTGTTTGATTCAGGAGAAACACACTCCTTCATAGAACCTACCCTTTTCCATGCTTTGGGACCTGAGGTAGATAGGCTTCCAGTGCCCTTTGCATTGACTACACCAGTTGGAGGTCGATCTGACTTGTTTGATGTATGTAGAGACTGTGAGCTAGTGTTGGGGGAACACCTCTCTTTGGGATATTTCCTATGTTTACGAATACAACCATTTGATGTTATCCTCGGCATGTATTTTTTGTATTCGGTGTAGTTTATCGTTGATTTCTTTAGGATAAAGGTCATTTTCTATGGTGCGGATGGAGAGCCGGTGGTGTTATTTGGTAAGTGATATCCTTAGATAGGTTATAGGCGTGTTCCTTCCTTATCATCCATGATGGATGAGATGATGTTGAGTTTTTCAGAGGATCAGCAGTTGGCGTTTTCTAGGGTTGTTGAAGAGTACCTTGATTTCTTTCCAAAAGAGGTTGTAGCATTACGCTCTCGACGAGAGATCGAGTTTGGGATCGACCTACAACCAGGACCATCCCCTATCCCTATGTCTCCATATAGGATGGCCCCTTCTATGTTATGAGAGCTACAAATACATCTTTATGGTTTTCAATAGTGTGGTTTTGTTCGGCCAAGTGTGTCACTGTGGGGTGCACCAGTTTTGTTCGTGAAGAAGGATGAAGACAGATTGTAGTTGTGTGTCGATTACCGTCGCTTAAACAAAGCGACAATAAAGAATCAGAATCCTCTTCCGCGGATTGATGATTTAATCGCTCAACTAAAGGGTGAAAGTTGGTTCTCAAAGATCAACATGCGGTCAGGATATCATCAGATGCATGTGAAGGATGAGGATATCCCGAATAATACATTCCATTGTCGTCATGGGAATTTATGAGTTCATTATAATGTCATTTGGCGTCATGAATTCTCCAGCTGTGTTCATGGGATTGGTGAATGTTGTGCTCCTTGATTTCCTGGACATGTTCGTGGTGGTTTTCATCATCGAAATCCTTGTATACTCCATGTCTGAAGAGGATCATGCAGAGCATCTAAATGCCATTATGGGAGTTCTCAATCAACATCAGTTGTTTGGGAAGTTGTCGAAGTGTGAGTTTTGGGTCGAGATGTTCGTTTCTTGGGGCATGTTATGTCCCAGTACAAAGTAACTATGGGTCCATTGAAGATAGAGGCAGTTGTGTCTTTGGCAGTTACTAAGACAGTGTTAGAGGTGCGAAGTTTCCTTGGTCTTGCAGGCTACAACAGGAGGTTTGTAGCCGATTTCTCACAAGTTTCTACTCCTCTAATAGCATTATCCAAGAAGGATCAGGCATTCATATGGACTGATCAGTGTCAGGATGCTTTTGAGTATCCTATGGAGAGTTTAGTAAGTGCTCCAGATCATTGTCTTCCAGCTGAGGGAGTTCAGTTTGATGTTTTCTGCGATGCATCAGATCTGGGGTTAGGCTTTGTTCTGATGCAGCAGATATTAGTTGTTTCTTATGGGTCTTGGTAGTTGCATCCCCTTGAGATTAACAATTCCACCCATGATCTTGAGTTGACAGTTGTGGTGTTTGATATGATGTTGTGGATACATTACCTAATTGGCGAGCACTTTGTGGTTCTCACCGATCATAAGAGTTTGAGGTATGTCTTCTCCCAGTGTGACATGAAGTTATGACAGCATCAGCGGATGGAGTTCTTACCAGAATATGACTTCGAGATATCCTAAACACATGTAAAGGGGAATGTTTAAGCTGGTGTGCTGAGTCGAATGTCACATAGTGATATTGTGTATGAATCTGGTGATTCCTGGAGAGTAAGGGATGAACAATTAGCATTACATCATGATATGTGAGAGGTTGAGGGCATAGGTTGTCTTTTTCAGATTACATTACAATCATCTCTGGTGAAGAAGTTCGAAGAGTCCAAGTTGGGTGATCATGAGGTGGAGGTCTGGAGAGACCGTGTTGTTTATGATGAGGCCCCTGATGGTTGGTCAGTGGATGAACAACAAAAAGTGTTGTATCATGGAAGGATTTTTTTCCTTTGAAAATGCGTGAGGTGGTTCTCTTGGAATTTCATAATTCTCCTTTAGCGGTGCATCCTAGCATGACAAAGATGTACCGAGAATTGAGGGCCAATTTTGGTGGCCTGGACTGATGCGTGCAGTCACGAAGTTTGTGTTTCGATGTTTGGTCTTCTATAGGGTGAAGGTCGAACACCATGTTCCTGGTGGTCATATCCAGCCATTAGAGATTCCTCAGTTTAAGTGGGAGGAAATATCAATTGACATGGTTACTAGTTTACATCAAGCGGTGAGAGGACATGATACTATTTGTTTGGTAGTGGATCGTTTAACAAAATCGGCCCACTTCATAGCAATCTTGGTGTCGAGATCAGTGGATGTTTAGTCGAGGCAATATCTAGAGGAGGTGGTGAGACTTCATGGAGTCCCTAGGACGATCATTATTTATCGAGATCGTTGTTTTACATCGAGGGTGTGAAGAGGTCTCCATCATGATTTCGGTTGACAACTATGCCATAACACTACTTTTCATCCTCAAACAAATGTTCAGATAGAGCTAACTATCCAGACACTTGAAGACATGTTATGCTCTCATGTCCAGGATTTTTGAGGTTCGTGGATGAGGCACTTACCCTTTGTGGAATTCTCTTACAAGAATAGTTATCACTAAACCATTGGTATGGAGCTGTTTGAAGCCTTGTATGGACGACCTTTATATTCTCCATTTTTCTGGAGTAGGGTCTGAGAGTCTGCATTTCTCGGACCATAACTAGTGGAAAATACAATAGAGATGGTTTAGGTGATTCGCGATAGTATGAAGATAGCACAAGATCGTCAGAAATCATATGCCGATCAAAGGAGGAGTCCCATAGAGTTTGATGTTGGGGACCACATGTTTCGGAAGGTGACTCCCCATCGTGGGTAGCAAAGGGTTGGTAATAAGATTATGTTTTCTCCCCATTTTGTTGGGCCTTTCGAGGTGTTAGCTCGTGTTGGAGTTGTGGAGTATCGAGTAGCACTTCCCCCACAGATGAGTCAGATACATGATTTTCTCCTTGTATCACACCTCCAAAGTTATCTTCATGATGACTCTCACATCATTGATTAGGGAGAGATCGATGTTGATGATGATGTGACCTTTGAGGATTGACCTGTGGAGATATAGGACCGCAAAGTGAAGGAGTTGCACGGGCATTCTATCCCCTCGGTTTGTGTCTTGTGGAGACACGGTGGCATTGAAGAGAGCACCTGGGAACAAGTGTCACAAATATGTTCTTAGGACCTGGAGTTCATTGATGTTTAACTCTTTCCATGTAATGATACCCCCTTTGTGGTTAGACCTTTTAGGTTTATAATATAGTTTTCTTTTGTTTCTTCTTGTGGCTTCCTCTCTTTTGAGAGGTATCTCGATGGGTTTTATTTCGGACCCCATTTCATTTTCCCTTTAGATTGGTTTTTAATTCTTGAGGATGATAATGTTTAGAGAGGTATCTGATGTAATGTCCCATACCTCCTCGGTATATTCCTTTGCGAAAATCAGGAGTATGAGGTGATTCGGGAGGTCAAGGTGACTTATCCCCAACACTTTTCCAATTTTCCAATTTGGTGAATAGTTCAAACGGTTGACAGTTGGGAACAGTGCAACGGTAACCTTCTGTGAACGGTGTCATCATCAACCTTCTTTGAATAGTGCAATAGTAACCTTAGGTAAATACTTTCATCAATGACCTTTTGTGAACAGTGTCATCATTAACCTTCTGTGAACAGTGAAACGGTATCCTTGGGGGAACAATGTCATCATTGACCATCTGGGAACAGTGTAATCATTAACCTTCTATGAACAGTGCAATGGTAACCATAGGTGAACAGTGTCATCATTAACCTTCTGTGAACAGTGTCATCATTTACTTTATATGAACAGTGCAACTATAATCTTAGGTGAAAAGTGTCATCATTGACCTTCTGTGAATAGTGTCATCATTAACCTTCTATGAATAGTGTAACGGTAACCTTAGCTGAATAGTGTCATCATTGACCTTCTTTGAACAATGTCATCATTAACCTTCTCTGAAGAGTGCAATGGTAACCTTGGATGAACAGTGTCATCATTGACCTTTTGTGAACAATGTCATCATTAACCTTCTATGAATAGTGCAACGGTAACCTTAGGTAAACAGTGTCATCATTAACTTTCTATGAGCAGCACAACAGTACACTTAGGTGAATAGTGACATCCGTGACCTTCTGTGAACAGTGAAAACAGTGACCTTCTATGAACAGTGACATCAGTGACCTTAGGGTGTACAGTGTTTCTAGAATGGTAGGGTTTATAGTGTTTCCAGAACGGTAGGGTGAACAATGTTTCCAGCTTCCTACAGTTCACCCCTTTGACATTTCCTTTGGCGTAAAATGAATTTAAGGCCCTGTTTTAGAGACATTAAGTATGATTCAATGGCCATAACTCCTATATTATTTATTCCTTTGGCTTGGGATATTTTTTCTTGGTCAAACCGTGTGGTTTAGTGCACTCCTCTTTTAATGGGAAATCCAACATATCTTAGACCACCGCTCCCTAATTCTTTGTCCTTGTTCTCCGGTGTGAGATTCTCGAACATCCCATTCCTTATCATAGAAGTTATACAATCAAAGAAACCATCATGGACTAATTTTTCTCTATTTTGATGCAACCAAGAAGTATCAATCAATCATTGATAGAAGGTTAGTTTTATTTTCAATCTTTTGGGGTTCATCTTCTCATGTTTCTCCTTTCCATATTATAGCATGTGATCTCTATGCTTCTAATGGAGTTTTCTTGGGTTTCGGTTGGTACGGTCATACGGTGGCATCCTTGGGTGGATGATGTTGTCACGAGAGTAGGCAATCGTGATAAGTTGTGTGTACTATTCTCAGAACGTCATGAACTGTTTGAGGTAAAGGATTTGTTTCTTCTCTCTTCTTTTACGCCCGACTGTATCATTATCATGTATTATCCCACTAGATCACAATGGATTTTACCTAATAAATATTTTAACCAGATAAACTAATTGATATCGATCATATGTTATTTCTTCTTGTTTTTAAAGATAGAGTGATATCAATTCTTGTTGTGTTTACCATTTAGTTCTTGAAGGAGTTGGTAAAGAACATAAAGCTGGGATTAATTGATAATGATATGGATAATGATAAAGAGACATGTAAATGAATCTGGTTCTTCTTTGTAATTTGATGTTAATCAAAATGGTACAGTAAGCATATTTAATTATTTTTGATAGCTTACGGATTAGGTTTCCTGAATTTGGATCCTAATAATAATAATCAGTTAATCTAATATGGATTAAAGAACCAGTTGATCGATAAATGATAACACTTTGTAGGGTTCCCAGTTACCCTATTGGTTATTAGAGGGCCAAGAGCCCAATTGTTAAAATGTTTTTTTCCCTACTGCTTGTGTTGTCATTTTAGCCTGTATGGTTGTTGTGATATGTGGGGGCGTGGAGGCCTTTTGATTACGGCAGTAGATGACACCTAGAGTGATGATATGCATCGATTTGTGCATGTGGGTGTCTGGGAGGACACTAGGGTTGATGGAATAGGATGGATGTGTTTGTTGGATTCTTGCACATTCTTATTGGTTGATTATCTACTTTACTTTTCCCCACTACTCAAGGCAGCTGCTCTTGCTTACCCTTCTACCAAAAGAGGTGAAGACGCACGGGGTATTCCATGTGCTTTCCGTGTTTAGCTTCTCAAAGGAGGATGGGTTTACGCTCTTGTTATAGGCGGTAATGACTCGATAGGTAGTATATCTACTCACCATATTGAACCCCCTTGTGTTTAATAGCATTGAAAGCTTTTCCGGAATGCCTGGGAATATGGGAAAGTAATTCTGTAATGAATAATGGAATAAATGATATTAACCCTTGGGTTGGAGTTGCTTGATCATAATAACGATTCTGTAATTTTAAAGGGACAATGGACTTTGGGTGTGACACTCATGGAAGTTAATGAAGAATTGTAAATGGTTAATTAATGTTTAAATAATTAATTACCATAAAGTGGAACTAATAAAAAGGGAATAATCTAAGGCCATCAAGATTTTTAAATGGTTGTGTGCTTATAAGATACCTAGCTTTAGAAGTGGCAGCCCGGAGTCCGAGAGATGTTAGTTGCAATTGATTCTAAAACATGGTTATTCACATAGTGTGATAGTGAGATACAGTATATTATATACTTTTTGTGTTTCTATACGCTACTCCACCGTGTCAATAAGGGAAACTGACACCCTGGGGATTCTAAGCCCTGGGGGGTGTTTTCCTCAACATTACAGTGGGAGGATGGATGGATGACTACCCCCTTTGGCCCCGCTCTCTTGTCTTGGTAGATACTTGTGCTAGTAGGCATAGTGGTTAGTTTTCCCCATATATGTGTGTAGAGGTCTATAATGGCTTGTGGTTATTCACACACATATATTCTGTATATAGTATCCTATCGAATACTATAGGTGTAATGTGTATAGTCTGTGATGGCTTGAGGATCCTTACTCCGTGTATGGGCTGTATTATCTTGAGGTATAATACCCGACATATGTTACACGTTATGTGAGCTGTGGTGGCAATCAGAAACTACATGGTTACATTCTTGTGGGGATGTGGTGGTTTTCATGCCTGAGGTTCATGTTGTGGTGCTTCTCCCAGGTGTCTGTGGGCAATCCTTTTTGGAGAGAGATGATTAGGATGTGCGACATTGGGGAAAAGCGGCAAACCAGTGGGGAATTATTAGCGGGGTACATTTGATATTCTATGTTATATTAGATTCTCTTGTATTCATTACATGCTGAGAGTATCCATGGTGAGGTAGGGAACATAGTATACCTTTTTTGGTTACGAGTTAGTTTCACTTTTTGTTCACTATTCTTTAGCATGCTTTCATTACTTTTGCACAAGAGGCTTCGGGTAGGATCCTATTGAGTATACTGGTATACTCACCCTATGTATATATAAACAGTTTTCAAGTCACTTGGAGCAGGATGAAGATCAAGCAGGTTTCTACGAGCTTGTGGTTGCAGGAGCTGTTTGGGATTTTGGTTGCTACTATTTTACTTCCTTTTTGGGTACTAGCATTTTTCCCCTTCTAGTAGTAGTGGTTTTACATGACATTACATATGTGAACTTGGATTTTCTTTTATATTCAAGTCTTGAGTTTGATTTGGTTGGTGTCTATCTTATCTCTCTCTTCTCCATGTGTTCTCTTATTGGGTAATGCCTACCATTTTTGTGTTTACTATACCCTCGGTTCTTGTCGTCAACCCGGGGCCTGCTGGAGGTGGGACTCAAGGGTCATTATCCCCCTTCTCACATTTTCATCCCAGGGGTACACTTTTTAGGGAGGGGGTCATGATATATTATATGTAATATGACCAAGAAACTTTTAGTCTCAACTCATATACTCAATGTGATTGAGTGTGACAATAACTATGAGAGAATAATGACTTCCTTTAAGGAATATTCTATCTATGAATAAATATATAAATCATTTTTTGGAAATTTTTCCACAATACGAATGAGTTTTATAAATATTTAACCAATTTTATCAAATTTTTGAGGGTAAATGATCATGACATTTTATGTCTAAGTTATGGTGATTTATTGATAGTACAAATGGGTAAATGTTTAAATTTGAAGAATAAATGTTATAAAAAAGTTTTTAAGATCACTATGGTATATGGCCTATACTAAGAGGGTGGGGGGAGTTGAATAATTTGAGGATGGATTATTAGAAATTAAGACTTCATCCCTTATTTACCTATGCACTTATTCAATGAATGTATAGATATATATATATATCTCTCTCAATATTTACCATGAATTTGTATGCTTGTACATAAAATAGGAATGTAAAGAAAAAAGGATATGAGGGTCTATTGAAGAGGGTTACCTCTTATATGGATAGTTATGTCCTCAGTGTATGGTTTCTGTTATCCCACTCACACGTAAGGGTATGAACTTGAAACCATAATCCTTGTGTCATCCAAGTACAATATCAATAAACTACTTTCTTTTAAATATCATATTCCAATTATTATTTTCCCTCATAATTACCAAATTATCCTAGCTCTTATATGAATTAAGAATTAAAGATTAATCTCAAGTCACACTAAGATTGTGTAGTTTTGATCTCACTACTCAAAGCGAAATAATCTTGAGTGCTCCCTCAATATTTCTCCAAACATTACGATATAAGAATATTATATGTTGGGTTCTCACAATATTCATGATCTATAAGATTGTCAATAGTAGAAATTATTATCATCTCTGATATTTATCATCCTATTCAATATAAATAGATTATCACTCTATATACCATACTATAATTCTTAGTCTTTGACACAAATAATTTCTTCAATATAATAATAGTTTCATATACTTTCTTCAATTTATTTGACCTAAAAGAATAGTCAAAGAAATCACAATGTTATATTGTTGAAGTTGGTGTTTTAAAAAGAGTATTTTTTACTTGGATTTCATGTATTTTAAAATATTTTAATATTAATAAAACTAAACATTATTTATTATTGACTTTTATGCATTAATGTAAAATAATATATCCTAGAGTGTCTATCACATTGAAGAGGTCATAGTTGTTCCCCGCTATGATGAAAACTTAGAAATTTCATGATGATATTCTTAAATATATTTCTATAGTTAGATAAGATACTATGAAGAGACACATAGACTGTTTAATGATAGGTGTGTTTACTTTTAATTATATGGAACTTATTATATTGAAGTTCACCCTTAGTAATCACTAAGAAAGAAGAATATAATAACAAACCCGCCTGTAAGATTATCGCATGTTTATGTGTCATCAGATATTAATGTCTACAATCATGTGTAATGGTCCTTAGACATTAAAATTATTATTAATACTTGTCTTGACTCTTGTAATTTAATGTACTGACTAAAACAGTGATGCCATATGTTCATGGGAAGTCGGGTATGTTGGGTGTGTCATGAATGACATGTTATTTTTTAATAATCAAGGAAATATTTATCCCTTCAATATTAATAGAAGTTGATATTTTATTACTTTGATTCAAATTAAACCATCAAATTAAATTCCTTGTCTATGGTGTTATGATAATTTTATTTCAGATAGTAAAAGAATGATTTGTCAATCACGTTTGGTTGGTTACACATGTGTGTAACCTAATTGATGTGATATTATGACAAAGGGATTATATAACAAAATAATAATTTTTTTGTGGTTTTCAATTTGGTGACACTATTTTTGTTCTCTTGGGTTCCTTGACTCATTACTAGACAATAATCTTGGACTTCAGGAAATCCCACCAAATGACAATGATAATTAATTCTAAAGGATCACATATTATGTGTTTTAATTTATCTCAATTAAATTATATTTGAATTTAATTATTTGAATAAATATTATTCACTAGACCGATGAATATTTTTATGAAATATATATTCATATCAAATGTTCACAAGGTAATAAATGATTTTATTATTCATTAATAAATATTTTATTTAATTATGTGAATAATTAATAAGAATTTATTTTCCAGACTATGAATAAAATATTAATTTTATTTATTTAATATTTAATAAATATTTATTCGTTATAATGTGAATAAAATATTTATTTATGAATAAATATTTAATAAAATTTTATTTGGTTATTTGATAAATGTCAAGGTGGATGAGAAGACAATGATCATACTGAGTGATTAATATTTATTTTTAAGTTGGTAAATTAATATTTATCATTGAACCAGTTAGTGCTCACCATAAAATAATAATGATGATATTATTATATGGCATGGGGACAAATAATGTTTAATATAATATTTAAGGATTATTTTGAAATTCGATAATATTTTAACCTTAAACCTAGAATCATTAATAATTATCTATATCTATTATGTAGGGTTAATTGAGAATTGAAATTTATTAAACACAATATATTTCTATCTAGATTCCTCCTTCTCTTATCCTCAAAAGAATGATTAGAATAAGAGATAATCCTTCAAGCCTGGAGTAATTTAATGCCATCATGATGAAAAACACATGGTGATCAATTTTCCTCCCTACCACCCAACATTCTATCATTGTTGTTTGAAGATCAAAGGACCATGTGTGGATCACCACTAGAGTGGATCTACTTTGGCTACTCCCTACGAAATGTTAATTATCCGAAATGAGTTTTGGAATATCAACATCTTAATAAATTAAATATACTAATATAAGTTTATCATTCTTCAAATAAAATTCAAATTTATTGTAAATTTAAAATGAAAAATATCCTCTAAAGGTTATGGGATTTATATATCAATATTTATTGGAAAAATTTCATTAGTGTGACAACCCATATCTTAATTACACTTTAATTCAAGATTTATTACAAAATATTACACATAATAAAAAAATATGATTGATAAGTCTAGTTTATTTTGGGAATTAGGTACAATAGATAACCATTTAAAATATGGAATACATATACATTATTTAAAACCTCCTCAACATGCTCACATTATCACATCGTACTTAAAACTAAATGGGATAACCAAGGGACATTTATAAGAATGTGGTGAGATATAAATCCTAGTAAGGGATTAAACATAGAATAACATGAATAAAGAATTATATGTTAAAAAATAGGCATTTAATTGAGACATAAAGGGGGTGAGAATCATAAAAATGAACAATAAGGCATTATATATCATGTTAAACTAAAGGAAACACAGGAAAATGTGGTAAAAACTTAAAACATGACAACATAAACATATGTCATGGATATCTGCCACGACCTCATGATTAAAAAAATCCGCTGATGGATTAGGTTCACTATCTATTATCTCATGAGATGTCTCATGAGACTAAAACATTACCCAATACATTGGAGTACTATATAATTCTGGGTGCACCTATTACTTTCATTTTTTCTCATGCATAAGTTTGCCACATAGATTAAAAACCATGGAATAATTTATCATTAATTTTTATTTCACAATCAAAGAGCGTGGATTACATACATGTAAGTCACCAATAAAGGATATATAGGTTTTTGAATATGAAATCACTTTATATGAAATGGGTATGGGTATTCACTACACAATTTTTTGGAATAGACAATCATGGTGAAATTTCGCCAGCATAATGGGGGAACATAAATATCCACAGGAGGGATTAATGAGAGTTAAAGGTGTCTCTCTAAATTTATACATAAAATTTATAGTATGTGTTATATATAAGGAAATATCTCAACTTTGGGAATTTGAGATAAAACAAGTAAGATAATAAAGATACTTGAATAAATTAGAGAAAGAGTGGATCCCTTACTAAATGTTGGCATGGTAATGGGTGTTCATAATGGTTCATGGGAGGGATTAATTGAGTGAATGAGGTATATAATCACATGGTAATAAAAATTAATGTAATAATATAATAGGAAAACATACCCTAAAAACCAAAAATGGAAACTAATATGCATAACATAAAAGAGGTTCTTGAATAAAAATGAAGATAGAAATCCAATACAAAACATCGGTGGTAACAGGTGTTCATAAAGGTTCATGGGAAGGATTAATGATAGTAAAAATGGTATATCATAACATATAAATAAAAATTATAGTAATAATTATTGAGGAAAACATACCCAAAAACCCACAAAAGGAAACTAAGAGGCATAACATAAAAAGGTTCTTCGATAAAAAAGAAGAGAGAAATCCCTTGGTAAATTTCGGCATGGAAACGGGTGTTCATAAAGCTACATGGAAGGGATTAATGAGATTAATAGGGATATATAATCACATGGTAATTAATAAACTAAGAATGTTGTATTAAATCATAACTAATCAATAAAAATTGAAACTAAGAGGCATAACATAAAAGAAGTTATTGAATAACAAAGATGAGGGAAATCCCTTACTAAATTTTGACATGGTAATGAGTGTTCATAAAGATTCAGGGGAGGGAATAATGAGAATGAAATAAGTATATAGAAACATTAAAATAATAAATAATGTATTAAAGTTGTATTAAAACATTCCCATAAAACAAAAAATGGAAACTAAGAGGCAAAACATAAAAGAAGTGCTTGAATAAAAAAGAAGAGAAAAACCCCCTACCCTGATAGAGGGATTCAAAAAAGATTTAAAGGAACATATTTAGGGCTTTGGGGGGCCGTGTGTGATCTATAAATATGGTATGGTAGATTAATGATTTTAAAAAAGTGTTTTTATTTAAGATAATGGAATGATTGTGTGGGTTTATATAGGAAAATAAAGTGGAGTTCTTTTTTATTTCTTGAACTTAGGCTTTGGACTCTATACAATAAAATAACCAAAACCAAAAACCATAACATGGTTTTTAAAATGTTTTCTACCAAATTGGGGTGGATATAATTAATTAATAAGTCTAATGGGTGAAATTATTAAAATAATACCTCTGAAGATGTGCTAGTGATTAATATTTATAATGAAATGATTTTAAAACCTTAAAATAAAATATAGATTTAAGATGATTCATATAAGATTTATAAAATTAATAAAATAATATAAAAATAAAATTATTTTAAAGTAGAGAGATATATTTGGTCATGTAAACCCTTTATATCATTTATTTCATCAATTTTGGGCCATTAGGTTCTCATAATAAAAAACAAATATTTATACCGTATTTCTTTTTTCCAGAAAATTTGACTGTCTCGGAAAATTATTGAAAACATAACTATTGGATAATTTTGGCATTACAATTCATAAAATAGTTTTTCTTTTTCATAATTATTTTCTAAATATATTAAATTTCTCTTTTAAAATATAATTTATATTTATTGATAAATATTGGGTTTTTTAACAATAACACTTTTCGAACCATTATTGAAATTACAATTGTCATCATAAAAATTATATATTAATTTAAATTTTACAATTATAATTTAATAATAATAATTTAATAAAAAATAATTTATTTATAAAATCTATCATTTCATAAAAAAAATGTCTTAAATGAAATTTCATATTACTCAGAAAAATAAAAAATTTTGTTTTATTGTATCAAAATATGTTTTTTATCAAACCAATTAAATAAAAATTTATAAAGAAAAAAAATAAGAAATATATATAATAATTATTTCAATGAAAAGGAAATATAAATATTCATACTATTAGAGTTACTTTGTTCCTAGACTTTTTAATATTATTTTTACGCTTAATAATCCAATTTTCCTTTTACAATGGAAATAAATATTTACTATAGTTATTATTCACAATGTTCAAAAATCAAGTAAAAATTATTAACTGATATTAATTATTATGATTCCAAATATTTAATCCATTTTTTCAAAATCAATTCATATAGGTAGAATAATTTAATTTAATATAAAACCGACAAGCACGATGGAAAGATGTTTTTAAAAAAATGTGTTTTTTAAGGAAAAGAAGATTTTAATTTTTCTCTATAATTATTAATATTCAATATATGAATTTACATTAATAAATATAGATATATAATATAAAAATATAATTTAATTAATTTCTTATTAGGGGTTATTTTAATTAATTATTATGGAGAAACATTATGCAATTTAAAAGAGTGTTCAGAAAAAATGTGTTTTAAGCTAAAAAATAAACTGATATTGAAATCCTGTAAAAATATGATTTAAATTTAAATAACTGAATTAAATAGAACTAAATAATTCCTCTGTTACCTTGAAATAAAATTAAAATAATAACTGGAATTTTTCATTAATTATGTTTTGAAATAAATGACAAATTTATATAAAAATATTATTTTCACTATTCATTGAAAAATCAATATTTATGGAAAATCCTAATTTTTAACCCTAATATAATTTTTATATAATGATATTAAAAATGGATTTCATTTTTTCCAATAATTTATTAAAATGTTTTATAAATTAATTATAATATTTTTTCATAAAAAGAAATAAAAATCATTATTAAAGAAAACATTTTTTAATGAAAAAAATATATTACCAAAAATTGATTGATTAGTTACTAAGAGTATATCAATATATATAGGAAATATATATTCAATAAATTAGTCAATCCTTCTCCAATCCAAAAATTTAATGGAATGGTTAAAACAATCATATTTAAACTATCATTGTTTATTTAGGTTCGGTGTTGTGTATTGCATACACTATCAAACACGGTTTTCGCTTTTAAAAAAACAAGACATTACATTCTTCTAAAAATTAATAAATTGCATCCTCATAATTTAAATTATATATCAGTAATCATTTTTTGACACTTGAAAAAATCAATATTGACAACCCACATTGTAAAAAGGGTTAATAAGACATCCTCTTGGAAAGATAGAAAATGAATTTTTATGGTCATCAAATAACTAGATTTCCCTGTAGGAGAACGTTAGTGGGAAGTGAAAACATAGACATGGAAGAGAATACTAACACCAAATAACTAATTGAGTTTGATATATAACATAGTCAGGAGAATTTCAATGACCACAAAACCATTAATCTATGATGGGCAAATAGATCATCAATTCATTGCAAGTGATCATAATATTACCATTATTTTGTTTAAAGTTCTTTTTTTATCAATTTAAGTAATTAATTAAACATATATACTTGGTAAATTAGGAAATATACTCTCTTTACAAGTATGATTTCATCCTTTAATTAGTTTACACCACAATCGCGTCTTTTCTCCAAATTATGAGTATCTAAGATAAGAAATTTTTTATGACTGAAGATCTAGAATAAGATTCAAAAAAATAACGTAATCCACCAAATAACATTAAGGAATTCCTCCTATATTTATCAAATCCAAAATTTATAACATAAAGTAAGATAATACTTTAATACCTTAATCACCAAATTTCCACAAGTAATCCCAAAGGTTAAACATGGATCATTCCTTAAATAAATACCCATATATAACAAAAATAACCTCAAAATTATAGAATATTTTATCCTCAATGGTTGTCTCCTGCCCTTAATATTAAACCTATAAAAACATAATATAATTTTTTTTCAAATAATCCTAACAGGTATATATACCTTAGCCAAATAAAACATCTCCCAAAATACCATTAACCACCTCTAAATCAAATAGATCTGATCCTATAATTGGGTTTCCCATAATATACTTAATAAAATAAATCACTAAAAGAGGTATCATTGATTTTAAATATTAGACATATACATATCACCCCATGAATCTTTAGTTTTACCCCAAAATCAAATACCCATTAAGGGTTATCAATCCATCTTTCATGTGTTTTATAAAGTATCACTTTATCACTAAATCAATTTTATAAGTTGTCGATACTATTCAACATATGTTTCAAGTCCTTAATGAAAAATAATATTGGAAAATCCTTTGATATTTATTTACTTTTAAATCAATAATGTATTTGATAAAAAAAAGTACATCATAACTCTCAAATACAAATACATAAACAATTTAATTCTTACACTATAACGATTTCCATATCATAGTTCCATTGTATAAGATTTAACTATTAAATTGTGGAATTGACTTGGATTATTCTCATATTATCCAAAAATATGAAATTAAATAAAAATGGTGCTTTTGGATTTAATTTATACCCTGGCGTCTTACTCTTCATTTTTAACAGCAACTAGATATTTTATGTCCAATTTTTCAAACTTAAATCACCTTTTAATTCCTTTGTGGATTTTCCCTTGGTGCTTCTTTCCACAATTTTACACATTTAAATATTAATCTTCTTTCCCTTTTATCTTTATTAGAATAACATACTTGATATTTTATCATAATTCTCTTTGATATATTTGGACATTCAACTATGTACTAGTTATTAATTGTGATTTTTGATAGCTATTCTTGTATAATCAAAATATGGCTTACTTGAGCTGCCATCTTGTTAGGAATCTCATTTTGGAATCATCACATTTAACATCACATTAGTTTTTGATTTGGTTATTCTTATTTAAATAAATTTACTAGAATAAAGCTAAAATTAAGGATAGATATGTTTAAAAAATAAAAAAAAAATTAATTGGGAATTTGATGATAATAATGGGATAGCTTATAAATGACATGTATTTACTTAAATTATGAATTTCTAGGATTCAATATAAGTTACCCACGATCTATTTCCTTATATATAGAATTATGGGCATTCTTATTCCCCTGAAAATGGTTCTTAATGAACTTTTAAAATACCAAATCACATCATCAAGAAGATTCAAACTAGGTTTGCAATAAGGCCTATTTTTATCCATCTGTTCCTGATTGGGTCGAGCTCAATGCAGTTGTTTAGTGTTTTAGCCCTAGGTACATCTGTGCGAGATCCACATCCACTTGTAGTATCCAAACATGGATTTAATTTATATTAAACCATGTACTCTATACCCTACCAAAATTTAAGGATATATTTTATGTTTAGTCTTATTCTTAAGGCTTTCATAATAGCTTTCTAATCCTAATCCCAAAAATAACTCTAATTTCCTATGATACCAATTGTGACAACACATATCATTATTACACATTAATTCATTATTTATTACATTATATTACATATAATAAAATCACAAATATTGATAATTATAGTGTATTTGGGAATTAGGTACATTAAACAACCACTTATAATTGGGAATACATCGCCATTAGTAAAAACATTCTTAACATACACATATTATTCAATAATACATAAAAATGTATGGGATAAACTAGGTAAATACATACGAAATGGGTGATTTATATATCCTATTAATGAAATAAACATTTAAAAACATGAAGAATTTAATTTAATATATAACCCACAAGCATGATGGAAAGCAGTTTTCCAAAAATTAATTTTTTCATGAAATGATGATCTTACATTCAATCTTTAATTAGTAATATTAATTATATGAATTTAAATCCATAAATATAGATATATAATCTAAAATTTTAATTTAAATAATTTCTCATTAGGGGTTATTTTAATTAATTATGATGGAGACACGTTATGCAATTCGAAATAGTTTTAAAAAAAAATGCGTTTTGAAGCCTAAAATTAAACTTATAATAAAATTTGGTAAAAAGATGATTTAAATTTAATTAATTGAATTAAATAAAACAAAATAAAAATTATGTCACCTTTAAATAAAATTAATATAATAATTGGACTTTTTAAATAGTTAATTTATCAAGGAAGTTTTAATTATACATAAATATTGTATTTTAACTATTCACTGAAAAATCTATACTTCAAAAATATCCCAAATTTTTAACATAATTTATTTTTGATATTTTTTAAAAAAAAAGTTATTTAATTTTATCAAATACATTTTCTAAATTTTATATAAAATAAATATAATATTAATCCCATAAAAAACATTTTAGAAGAGAGCATTTTTTATTGAACAAAAAGACATTACCAAAAATTTATTGATTATTTACTAAGCATATATAAATATAAATATAAATAGTATATATATATATATTATAATTTAATTAATCGTTCTCATATCCAAAAATTTAATGGAAATGTTATAACAATCATATTTAAATAATCATTATTTGTTTGGGTTTGATTTTTCATATCACATATGCTATCTCACATAGTTTTCTTTTTAAATAACATGGGTTATTATAATTGGTCATAATGTTTAGGTATTTCACAATTGGGGAATGATCCATCAAATATGAAAAAAACAATAATGGTTATTCTCACACTAGGAACTTCTATTATGTTTGGAACCATTAAGTGGCATCATAGTGGTTGTGTTGAAATTTATAATTATTTATTTGAAAGTTGATCAATTATGCATAATAATGGCTACATATCTAATTTATTGATTATTCGTTCAATAATACAATGTCAATTTATCATTATTTTTAAATTTTAATATTTCTTCTTCAAGATTCATATTTTCTTATTGATTAAGAACATAAGGAGAATAATCATATATTTTATTCAAAGGTTTCATGGATTTTAGACACCTGTTTGGGTTACATAGCGTGTAGTCGGAGTACGCACCATATTCCCAAGTTCGATACACCTATATTTTTCATGGGATACATTATTAACTAAGCATATGTTAAACATGGTTCATTTATTTCACACCACATATAGATATGGCAATCCTAGAACATAGTTTTCCAGATTACACAACATGTAGTTGACATACTAATCGTGAAATATACACAGTTTAGCGGTGAAATTTATGTTAACTATGTGGTAAAATACACTATTTCTAACCACATGATACTATCATCCTATATTATTAATAAAAAATATAGTGTTTATCAAATGTACATGATGTATAACTCATCAATTTCCATGTTTTAAGAACATACTGAGTTATTCAGCAGGTTACATGAACACATGGAAAGAAGAAAGCAGAATTTATAACTAGAGTTCACATTGTATGGTTAAATATATGCAGGGATCACTAATAAAATTAGAGGTTTACATGGAAACATATAAAGTATAACACATAGAATGTTGAAGGTTAGTACATTCCATGTAATCTATCTGAGGTATACATTTAGTCCACATGTGTATCCTAGATACATTGTAAACGAGGAACACGGTATGTAGGTCATAAATACACGATGTGTAGCATATTAAAAAAAGGATATAATTAAATTACATTAAAATATTTAATTAAATCATTAAAAACCTAATTACACTATTATAACAATAAGTGTTTGACTATATAATAAATTTTTTGAAGAATTAATAAATGATCAATTAATTTTATGTAATTATTCTGTACATTGTTTTATATTCCATGAATGCAATAATAATGGTAATATCTAAGAGAATTCACATAGTCATTATGATAAATGAAATTAATTAATTAATTAATTAACTAATTAATTAAATAATAAAATAATATTAATCTTAATAATAAATATTTAATTGAATTTATTGCTAGTTAATAAACTTTTGTATATTCAGTTCATGTGTATGATCGATCATGAGCTTTGACTATACCTATGTATGCATTCATTTAATATAATTTAATTAATTAAATGGAATTCTGATTATATTGTATTAAATTAAATATAATGTCTTTTGTATCATCCCTCCCTCTTTTATTATATAGGACATGTGCATCCAACATTGTTTATGAAATCCCCTTAACCAATCCTTTAGTTACTGTAACTTCTGTGTGATTTATAAACATATGTAATAAATGGATCATCCCAAAGTTATAAGAGGTAGTTCTAGACAAAAACCAAGATGAAACCAACCCAAGTGATACACAGGTGGATAGGTGGAATACTGTAACTCATTCCATGACCAAGATAATGAGTTTTCCCTAATGCCATAGGTTAATTTATTAACCACTCAAAAAATCAACCATTGGATAATATCATAACCAGGTCATTAATTAATGAATTAATTTATATCATATTACTTTTTTATTTTATGGATGATAGAATAGATCATATAAATAAATGTATTAACATTCAAAGACATAGTTTAAATTTATGGATTCTGCAATTTTCTTTATCAAAACATGGTTAATAACAAATGATTAATTCAATTAATATTAATGGGACATGTAAAGGATAAAAAAAATAATTACTCATAATAAATAAAACAATTAATCTTATTATTAAGTCAAAAAAAGCTTTAAATTACTTGATTAGGAATGAAATATATAGAACCACGTGTCTAACCAATTCTCATTGGGACACTTTTATCAGAGAGTTATTATGAATTTTTTTTTGTTAACACAACCAATTTACATCAAGAGATGTGTCCCTTGATATAATTGATGTAACTTAGAGGAAAATGTTGAGGAAATACGATTAAGGGTTTTTTTAATTTAGGATTAGAATCAATGGATCGTGGATTTGAAAGCCCACAGTTAGAATATTACATCCCACCTAAGTACCTAGTGTAATTGAGTAATACGTCACATGAGTTATTAGAATGGAAATATGGATCCTTTCCTCTATAATGTACAAGAAAATATGAATTCTTAGTCCAATTTGGAGGTCTGTTGGGACTTGATAAATTAGTGGGAGAATTAATAAAATTAAATTCATTATGTCTCACATAAATTATAATCTAGTGAAGTACTAATAATGCAGTATTTTATAATTTTAGAATAATTTAATTTTTATCAACAACATTATCCCTATGATCAATTTTAGGGAAAGAACACATCCTTACTAGAAATAAATTTTTTCAATGGCTTAGAAGCCTATGGGTTCTATTGTAACATGAAATGAAATATTACATGCTAGAATCCATACTACCTGATCTTCCATCAATGGAGGTAAGTGATGATGATTTTATAGTCTATGATAAAAACATGATTGATGTGTTCAATATTTAGTTTTTAATGATTTAATCATTGTATAATGAACAATGAAGCCACAAAACGACATGGATTATTATATCATGCACCAGAATATTTATGGTATATAGTAGCAGAGATATAAGAAGGAATAGTTTTATATATAAAAGGTTCTATTTTCAAGTAAGTTTAGAGAAGGTTCACCAAATGGGCCTCATGTTTTCTAACTCAATTACTATATTTAGCGTCTAGAGGTTATAAAGTTTAAATTTCCCAAATAACTATGAACTGATCTCAATCATGAATCACATCCTTATAGATTCCCTAGATTTATTGTTAATTTAAATATGAAAAAGATAGAGAAGTCTATTTTATATCTTCTCACTTTGCTTCACCAAGTTGACCAGGAGATGAAGTGATAAAATTATTCATTCTTTATTATGTGTAACATGAAAGGCCAGGTGAAGAAATTTAATTCTAATGTTTTTTTGAAATTACATTATAAGAAGATAAATATCGAGGTAAAAATAAAGAGAACATGATTCTTTATACATCACATATGAAATTAAGGTCCATTGGACGAAAAATTGAACCCAAGAAAAGAAAAAATTGGAATCTTCCTGTGAATTTGTTTTCGAGTGCCTCCTATCTATTTTTACAAATTGAGTATTCAATATACCATGTGGTACTCACATATGTATTAAAATATATGAATCATATAGATTCAAAAATATTGACCAAGTGGGGTAGATCTAAGGGAATCCAATTAATCCATACATACTGGAATGGCTATGGGGGACTACCACGTTCCATTATTGATGAGAATGATATTGGTTTTAAAAGATTGTTATTATGTGAAATATATTACTAATCAAATTATTTATGTGTCCAGACCTGATACAGATGGATTTATTTTCAAATTTGAAAATACATGTTATTTATTTTATAAAGAAATAATATGATATGGTGGGGAATATTTAAATATTTATCTTTATGTATTGAATTACATGAACCATGTAATAGAAATTCAAAAACAAAACTACTCCAAATGACTAAAACCACACCCAAATATGGACTCACCCACTAGGTTATGTAAATCAAATTCTTTTGAAAAATTTATAACAAGTTTTATATTTAGATTCCTTTAAATTAAAACCACTTGGTATTTTCCACACATTTATATAAGGGAAAATTTATAGATACCCATTTAGTGGAAAAGGTGAGAGGGTCAAAGAGATTCATGAATTAGTTCATACCAATGTGTGTTGAATTTTTCTAGTTAAATAATGGGGTGGTTATCCATACTATATAAATTTTATCGATGGTTTTATTAGATATGGATATGTATAATTAATGAGGTATAATTAATATTATTCTGATAGATTCAAAGAATATAAGTATTAATTTGAGAACCAATTTGGTAAGAAGATTATGAAACTCTTTTTAAACCATGGTGGAGAATATCTCAATCAAGACTTCATTATTTATTTACTGGAGTTTCAGATTATATCCCAAATCACTCTTGTGTATACACAATAATGGAAAGGTGTATGCGAAAGAGAAACCACAACCTATTGGAAATGGTGAGATCAATGACGAGTTATGTAATTATACCGATATACATTTAGAGAAACATGTTAAAAAAAACAACAATACTAAACTAGGTGTGAAATAAATTGGTATAATGTATTCCATATCAATTTTGGAGTGGAAATAAACTCATACTTCTATACATACATTTGTGAGGTTGTGAATAATTTTTAAGTCCACATTAGGTGGCAATATTTTACGTTGAGTTGAAAAGAGTCACATTATAGGATAACCAAAGGAATTAAGGGTATATTACCTGTATTCCCCCTCATAAAAAATGAAATAGTGGAACGACACATACAATTCCTTGATTGGGAGCATATTCTACAAGGTCCCATGGAAGAAGATGTTATAGAGGCACATGTACTTTGTAGTAGTAAAGGAGAGGTTATAGAGCTTAAAACATATGTTTTTTCTAGTCACCAAGGATGAAGAATCATTATTATTTGATACTAATGATCTTATAACATACATGGAAGAAGTAAGTGGCATGGATATTTCCAAGCAACAAGAAGCTATGAATTTTAAAATATATTCCTTATACCAAAACTAAGACTAAATTTTTGAAAATCCCCTAGTGTATGTAAAGACTATTGGTTCTAAATGTGTATTCAATAAAATACCGAAAATGGATGGACATTTAAGTACTTATAAGGCATGATTGGTCACAAAAGGGTTCAAACAGTGTTGAGGAATAGACTATGACAAAAATAGTTCCCCAGTTTCTATATTGAAATCCCTCAAGATTATACTTATAATTGTGTCTTTCCATGACTTTGATATTTGGAAAGTGGATGTCCAAATAGCTTTCCGTAATTGGAACCTTCATTAAGATGTCTATATGACCCAACCTAAAGGGTTTGTGACTCCAAAGGATGAAAACGAGGTATAAAAATCATAGAGATATATATATAGATTAAATAACTAATCTAGGTCATTGTACATTCATTTTGATGAAGCCATAAAGAAATCTGATTCAAAAACAATTAATGAAATATGTATGTATATAAATAGTTTAGTGGGGCTACAATGATTTCCATAATAGTATATGATGATGTCCTTACCTATATGAGGAAATACAACTGATGTAAAAGAACTCCATATAGATCATCTATTTGGTCAGTCATGTATGTTATTCTATGTACTAGGATATATGTCACATATGCCTTAAGTGTGGGAGGAAGATATCAAGATGACCCAAGTAATTTCTATTTTATGGATGTCAATAATATCCTTATGTATCTAAGGCATTAAAAGGATATGTTCCTAGTATATAGAGAGGATGAGGAACTAGTTATTATAGGATTAGAGGATGCTAGTTTCTTAATAGATGAAAAAGATATGGAACTATTAATTAGAGGATTTGAAGATTCAAGTTTCCAAATATATGAAAAATGATTTGAAATCACAGATGGGATATATCTTCCTTCTGAAGAGAATTACCATGAGCTAGAAGATCTCAAAGAAATCTATGGTCCTATATTCTATAGTAGATTTTAAGTATATTTTGGATTTTTATGCATCTAAAGAAGAAGTTTTATAATGGCCCGGACCTCTCCGGCCCATTACTTTGTCAAAAAGATAATCAAGAAGTGTTCTAGAGGGTAAGATGGACCTTTCCCTAACTTTCCAGTTTTTTTTTGAAACTACATGCCGTATAGTTTGAGTACACGCTGTGTACTCCCTTTCCGGGTATACCCCGTGTTGCAAGCTGTGTCCTTGCTGTGTGGAATAAATGAGTACACGCTGTGTGACAAGTTCTAAATGCCGTGTAGTCCCTCCCCGTGTACGCGTTACCAGTCAACGACCATGTGCCGTGTTGGAGTCGTGTCCTTACTGTGTGCAATAAATGAGTACACGCCGTGTGTCTAAACTACATGCCGTGTAGTCCTTCCCCACGTATGTGTTACCCTAAAACCGTGTGTTGACCAGTCAACGGCTGCAGAGCCGTGTTGGAAGCCGCATGGAGACCATGGGAAAGAACTGAGTACACGCAGTGTACCATAAAGTACACACCGTGTACTTTTTCTTTTCACGCCTATAAAAGGAGGGGGCCCCTCCTCCTTTTCAACACACACCTCTCCTCCCCTCTGTTCTGAGTAGTGCTCTCTTAAGAGACTCGAAGGCTCTTCCTTCCATAACTTCTTCGTCCGAGATCCGATTTACGATCCGACAGCAGCCACGGGATCGTAACAACGAGGCGGAACTTCCGATCTTGGAATAGTTGTCTTTACTTTGGCCTTCCTTTCCGACTTCCACCTGAGGAGGTTTTTCCGGGACTCGACAGAAGTGACGGACGCCGATGAATGTCTTATAAAGTTGATCCGGGGCCTTCCTTTCCGACTTCCTCCTGAGGAGGTTTTTCCGGGACTCGACAGAAGTGACAGACGCCGACGAATTTTTTATAAAGTTGATCCGGGGGAGCGCTGTGATCAGAACCTATTGAGGTAGGGATCTTACCTACGTCTCTATAATTTTTGAATCATGCGATGTGGGTATCCTCTTGTTTTTATAAGGAACGGTTGAAACATTAAATAAAGATAATAACTGGTTAAAGAATGGGGATTGGAAGTTGTGATTGTTGTTACTTTATATCCTGTGATATTATGTTGTGAATTGAATGAGCTTCTACCTATGGAAAATCACGGTCGTTAGGGGCCTTTGCTTATGCAATTAAATGTTTCCCTCTCCTTCTGGATTTTCTTATGGATGGAACTTTGTGGAATGTGGAATTTGGTTAATCATTTAATGTTGGCTGTTAAAATCTAAAACCCTTGTGTGATCACCCCGGTTAAACAAAATGGAATAATGAACATGTGGGTGTTGGCTTGGTTACGTGGCATGTGAGGGGGGTGTTTTGTGGGTTTTTGTAAATAGGGTGGGCAGCGGGGTTGCGATAAATGGTATTAAAGGGATGATGATGTGTGGGTTCGGTGTGGTTGTGGTTGTGGTGGTTGGAAGCGAGGCTGCAAGGATGTGTTTGAATGTGAACGAATTATGGGTTGTGAATAATAAATAAAAGTGGAAGAGTTAATGAATGGTGGGGCATGGTAATGGGACATGAATAATAATCAATGAGGTTGGTTGGTTGATAATAAGGACTCGGTTGTGTTGCTTGTGTTTTCCTAACTTGTTTTTTGGATGGTAGGGATATGTTTTACGAACGATCGATGTGGTTGGTTGTGGATAGTTTCCCAAAAGTTAAGGAACTAAATAAACTAATTCTGCTGAAACAAGAAAAACTAAATGGGTTTGGGGTTGTTTATTGTATGCATGCTTCGTAGTAGCAGTGTCAAGGCACATGCTCAGTTTCTATGTTTAGAAGCCATAGGTTGGGCTGTGTGGTTGGTATATATATATATATATATCTTTTGTGTTTTATCGCACCCCACCCATGTTGAGCACTTAGTGTCGAACACTCCCATTTCATGGGAGAGGGTGTTTTTCCCATAGTTACTAGCTCTTTCCTTCTCCTTATCCCCTAGGCTGTGATGGATTGAGGTGACCTTACACCTAAGACTCTTCGGGTAGGTTTCGATTCGGGTGGTTTTATCCCATGACTCTTCGGGCATGTTCTAATATTTCCCAAGAATCTTCGGGATGAGGCCCAGGTGTGTGAGGGCGGGATACGTGGTTGTGAGGCCCAGGTGTGTGCGGGCGGGATAAGTGGTTGTGAGGCCCAGGTGTGTGCGGGCGTGATACGTGGTTGTGAGGCCTAGGTGTGTGTGGGTGGGATACATGGTTGTGAGGCCTAGGTGTGTGCGGGCGGGGAGAGTGTGGCAGCGTCAGGAAGTTTGCCGTTGAGAAGAGTAGCTAACTAAAGGGATATGGTGCAGGGTACCCAATAGTCGTGTTCTTATATACTACTACCTGTTGTGATTGTGTTTTGGTGAGTGTGGCAGGTGAGGTTGGATGGACAGAATTCCTTGCTAGGTTATTCTATTGTTCTCACGAGACATTAAGATGTCTCCCCACTTGTGCACGAGAGCTTTAGGTTTCCCTACTGAGTATACATGTATTCTCACCGTACATTTACTTTCAGGTTTCCAGGAGGACTACCAGGGCCGTGCGGGACCCTACTAGTCAGACAGTTGGAGTTGTTGTAGTTGCTGTACTCTTGTTTTTTTGGGTATTGTACTTTGAGATTTCTTTACTTGCACCTTGTTATAAAATTGTTCAAACATGCATGTGGGCTTGGTTTGGGTTTATTTTTATACACTTGTTCTTTTAATTTTTGGTGGTTGACTTGTCCTATTTCCTGATCCTAAATAAATAAAAAGGGTAATGCCTCCCATATTTGTGAAAACTCATACCCTTGGTGCTAGTCGCCGCCCCGGGACCTACTGGAGGCGGGACTCGGGGGGTCACTATCTCCCTTTCACCATTTCCAGCTCAGGAGGGGCATCTTTGGTGGGAGGGGGTCGTGACAGAATGTTATCAGATGTGATGGTTGAGATATAGGATGGAGTTTGGAGTTAGGAATAGTGAGGATTGCATGGGATGGTAGGGCAACAATTTCGGTTAATCTTGGTGCATAACATAGGCCAGGGAAGACCGGCTAAAACATGGGATTTTAGGGCCCCCCATGATCCGATGCAAGGACTCTGAGCCTACCGAATGACCATGTGAGACTACATTTATTGCAAGGTAGATACCCTAGGGAAGGTACATGCATCATCATGATTGTGTTCTACTTGATTTGGGTGTTCTGGGAAAGAAATGGAAATAAAATGATAAAATGAAACCTTGAGTTTTTCCTTACTACTTGGGATTAGGCGATCCTTGTTTACCGTACAGCTATGGCACCTGGACGTCGTCCCTGGGTGGCTCAGACGGCCGAGGCCCAGCAGATTCAGGCGGTCGATTAGTTAAGGATTGACCGAGAGGAGGAAGATAGCCAGTGGTAGAAGACTCTCCGTTCTTTCCTACGGCAGACCCTGAAGAAGTATGAGGGTAGTAATTTGGATACGGAGACAGAGGGGTGGCTTGAAGAGCTAGGGATCACTTTTACCTTGATCCGTGCTCCGAGGGAGTACTGGGTTACCCTAGCAGTCAGTCAGCTGAGAGGTGCAGCGCGATAGTGGTTGACACTCTATCTCGGAGAGAGGATAGAGGGAGAGGTTCCTTGGACTGACTTTGAGAATGAATTTCGAGAGGAATTCCTTTCTTCCATGATCAAGGCAGATAAGAAGAAGGAGTTAATCTCCCTTCAGCAGGGGAGTATATCAGTATGAGAGCTGGGGATCATGTTCAAGGATCTCCTTCTCTTTTCTCTGTATCTCTTTCCGGACAAGGAGTCTTGGGCGAGACGTTTGGAGGAGGCGCTTTGTCCTTCGCTCCAGTATGCTGTCACCACCTTCCCCCTTCCGACGTACTTGGAGGTACAGAAGAAGGAAGAGGTTGTAGAGAGGATGCAATCACTGGGAGGTGCACCCTGAGAGGGGATCCATCCAGGCTCGTCAAAGGGGAAAGCAGTCAGCAACAAATCTCCTGCGACGGGACCTTCCAGGTTCAGGCCAGTGGGGAGAAGGCCCCACCAGTTCCAGTTCAGATCTTCGGGTCCTCATCCATTTTTCAAGAGCCCAAGACCGAGGTGTTTTTCTTGTGGAGGTTTCGGGCACGTTCAGAGACGGTGCCCGACCCGAGCTTAGTACAGTGGAGGTGGGCAGGTTCACCGCCCACCTCAGCAGCACCGGTTGCCAGCGAGGCCCTTCCAGTAGTAGTAGGACCATGCTCCTCCGAGGGAAGACATTGCGGGAGGAGGCTGACCTCAGGGTGCTCCTCAGGGACCTCGACCAGGGCGTGGTCAGGGAGGTGGACGACATCAGAGAGGCAGAGGAGCTGGGTGTGGACAGTTGCACGCAGCAGAGTTGACAGCTCCAGCAGGACCAGAGGTGGTGCGAGGTATGATTTTTTTGTTCAGCACTCTTGTTATTGCTTTGTTCTATTCGAGAGATTTGTACTCCTTTGTTGCACCTGGTCTAGCCCATGCTTTGGGACTAGATGTAGAGAGACTTTCCGTACCACTGGTGCTGAGTACACCAGTTGGAGGCCAGACCAGCGTATCTTGTGTTTGCTGGGGATGTGGGCTAACGTTGGGACCACATCGATCTAGTGGGGACCTTATTCTATTACAGATGTAGCCATACGATGTCATCCTAGGCATCAAATGGTTGTTTTCTATTAGTTCCGTTATCGACTGCTTCCGGAGAAGAGTCATGTTCTCTGACATGGATGGACACCGTGTAGCTTTTGTTGATGAGAGGAGCTATCAGGCGGGAAGCCAGCGTGTGGAGCCTCTCCTTTCCTTGTTGGGCGGGTTATCACTGGTTCTAACTGATACAGATATGATGGATGTCCTTGAGGTTGTTGGGGAGTTCCTCGATGTTTTTCCTAAGGCGGTTGTGACTCTACCCCCCAACGTGATGTTGAGTTCGGGATAGACTTACAGCCTGGTGCCCATCCGATTTCGATGGCCCCTTATCGGATGGAACGTTCAGAGTTGCGTGAGTTGCGGATTCAGATTGACGATCTGATGGAGAAGGGTTTTGTTCGACCCAGCGTGTCGCCATGGGGTGCTCCAGTTTTGTTTGTGAAGAAGTCAGATAGTGGTCTCAGGCTATGCATAGACTACCGAAGGATGAACTAGGTAACGGTCAAGAACCGCTACCCCCTTCCAAGGATAGATGATCTTTTCGACCAACTAAGGGGAGAAGGATGGTTTTCCAAGATTTATCTGCGATTGGGGTATCATCAGCTGAGGGTAAAGGACAGTAAAATCTCAAAGACGACTTTTAGGTGCAGGTATGGGCACTTCGAGTTTATAGTGATGCCGTTTGGAGTTACGAATGCACCAACAATGTTCATGGGACTTATGAACTTTGTCTTCCGAGAGTTTCTGGACCGGTTCGTCGTTGTGTTTATCGATGACATCCTGATCTACTCAAGGTCAGAGGAATAGCACGTTGATCATCTCAGGGCAGTCTTGGAATTCCTTCGACACCACCAGCTTTACGGGAAATTGTTGAAGTGTAATTTCTTGACACAAGAAGTACACTTCCTTGGGCACATGGTATCTCATCATTAATTATCGGTGGACCCGTCGAAGGTGGAGGCAGTTGTTTCTTGGGTAGCACCCAAGATCATGGCAGAAGTTCGTAGTTTCTTGGGGTTACCAGGTTACTATCGGTGGTTCGTTGCGGACTTCTCTCGAGTTTCTGCTCCTTTGACAGCTTTGATGAGGAAGAACCAGGTCTTCCTATGGAGCGAGCAGTGCCAGAAAGCTTTTGAATACCTGAAGGAGAAGTTGGTCAGTGCTCCCGTACTCAGGTTTCCAGAGGAAGGGTTGTTGTATGAGGTGTTTTGTGATGCTTCTAGCCTTGGTCTGGGGTGCGTGCTGATGCAGAAGAAGGAAGTGATTTGTTATGGGTCTAGGTAGTTGCGCCCTCACGAGCGTAACTATGCCACCCATGACCTGGAGCATGCAGCAGTAGTGTTCGCACTAAAGTTGTGGTGACATTACCTCTTTGGGGAGCGCTTTGTGGTCTTCTCAGATCACAAGAGCCTGCGTTATATCTTCTCCCAGCGTGGCCTGAACTTACGGCAGCAGAGATGGGTCAAGTTTCTCCAAGACTATGAATTTGAGATCTCTTACACTGAAGGTAAGGTCAACGTTGTGGCTGATGCCCTGAGTAGGAAGTCACATCAGGAAGTGGTTCGGGAATCTGCTGATGCTTGGAAGGTGATGGGAGAGTTGGCTGCCTTGCACTTGGATGACAGGGTAGAAGGTGTTAGAGGCTTTTTGTTTCAGATGACAGTGCAGTCCTCCATGATGCAGACGGTTGAAGAGTCTCAGTGGGGGGACTTCGAGGCAGAAGTGAGGCGGGATCGTGTCGATCAGGGGAATGCTCCAGAAGGATGGTCAGAGGACAACCGACATCAGATGCTTTTCCAGGGAAGGTTGTTTGTTCTGGAGGCAATGTGTGAGGGAGTTCTCTGTGAGTTCCATAGCTCAGCCTTAGCGGTACATCCGGGAGTTTCGAAAATGTACCGAGGCCTGAGGGAACAGTTTTGGTGGTCCGGGGTGAAACGGGTAGTGGCGGAGTTTGTGGCTAGATGCCTAATGTGTCAGAAAGTGAAGGCTGAACACCGTGTTACCAGTGGTTTGTTTCATCCTTTAGATGTACCTGAGCGGAAGTGGGATGACATCTCGATGGACTTCGTCACAAGACAACCCAGAGCTCAGGGAGGTTATGATGTTATCTGGGTGGTGGTGGATCGTCTGACGAAATCAGCTCACTTCATAGCAATCAAGGAGTCGGGCCCGGTGAGTACCTTAGCATAGAGGTACGTAGATGAGGTGGTGCGTTTGCATGGGGTCCCGAATACTATCATCTCAGATCGGGATACCCAATTTACGTCACGAGTCTGGAGGGGGTTACAACATGCTTTTGGCACCCAGCTACGCCTTAGCAATTCCTTCCACCCCCAGACCAACGGAAAGACGGAGCAGACTATCCAGACGTTGGAGGAAATGCTACGAGCATACGTTCTGGATTTCGGATAAATGGGTACGACACTTTCCATTAGTAGAGTTTACCTAAAATAATAGCTTCCACTCTACTATTAGCATGGAACCATTTGAGGATTTGTATGGAAGGCCATGTCGTTCACCCATTTGTTGGGCAGAGGTTGGTGAGATAGGTTCTCTTGGGCTTGAGGTAGTGCAGAGCACCACAGAGAAAGTCCATCTTGTACAAGAGAGGATGGAAGCGGCTCAGGACCGAAAAAAGACTTATGCTGATCGTCGGAGGAGGCCCTTGGAGTTTGAGGTGGGGGATCATGTGTTCTTTAAGGTTTCCCCTCGATGGGGGAAGAAGAGGTTTGGGAGAGGAATAAATCTCTCACCTAGACTCATCGGACCTTTTGAGGTGCTGAGGCGAGTTGCCGAGGTGGCATATCAGCTGGCCCTGCCAGCTCAGTTGGAGAAGGTTCATGACATCTTCCACGTCTCCCAGCTTCGTCAGTACTTACACGACGACTCCCACATTATCGACTGGGGAGAGCTAGATATGAGGGACGACGCGACCTTCGAGGAACAACCAGTCAGAATCGAAGATCGTAAAGGGAAGGTGCTCCGTGGACGAACCATTACCTTGGTTCATTTGTTTTGGAGGCATGGAGGCCTCGAGGAGAGCACTTGGGAGCGGGAGACCCAGATGCATGCTCAGTACCCGGAGTTGTTTTGACTTGTGTCTTTCCCTTGTTCTTCTGAGCTTATGTTGATGTTGTACTCTATACCCTTTTTATTTGGAATGCTTGGCTTGTCAATTGTGAGAACTTTTGTTTCCTTGTTTTATGGTAATGTGTGACATGTCCGGATGTGTGGAAAAGTGGAAAACCTAACCCTTAATCGAGATGCATTAATTCAGATGCGATCAAACCTGTGCGGGCGAGTTAGTGCTGCCTAAAGCGGATAATATCTCGACATAGGAGAAAAAATTTTCCAAAAACCACGAGTTTGGGTAGTGCGTTGGTTATGTGGTGTTGGGGGTAGTTCGAGTTGAAAGAAAATCCTAATGTATGAAAGTGGGAAGACCAAATTCTTAACTGAGATGCATTAATGAGGATGCAATTAAACCCATGTAGGTGAGTCAGTTCCAACTAAAGCGGATAATATCTCGACATAAGAGATGGAATTCTTAACACATATGATTATGGTTGTTGGCTGGGTTCCTGTTATAACGAGAACCGTAAGAGGTATCTTATTGGGTTCCTCTGGGTTGGTTTTTGAATTCTCGAGGACAAGAATGTTTTAAGAGGTATCTGATGTAATGTCCCGGACCTCTCCGTCCCATTCCTTTGTCAAAAAGAAGGTCAAGAAGTGTTCTAGAGGGTAAGATGGACCTTTCCCACACTTTCTAGTTTTTTTGAAACTACACACCATGTAGTTTGAGTACACGCCGTGTACTACCTTTCCAAGTATACCCCGTGTTTCAAGTCGTGTCCTTGCTCTGTGGAATAAATGAGTACACGCCATGTGACCAGTTCTACAAGCTGTATAGTACCTCCCCGTGTACGCGTTACCAGTCAATGGCCGTGTGCCGTGTTGGAGCCCTGTCCTTGCCGTGTGCAATAAATGAGTACACACTGTGTGTCTAAACTACACGCCGTGTAGTACTTCCCCGTGTATGTGTTACCCTCAAACCGTTTGTTGACTAGTCAATGGCTGCGAAGCCGTGTTGGAAGCCGCGTGGAGACCGTGTGAAAGAACCGAGTACACGCCCAGTACCATAAAGTACACGCCGTGTACCATAAAGTACACGCCGTGTACTTTTTCTTTTCACGCCTATAAAAGGAGGGGTGCCCTCCTCCTTTTCAACACACACCTCTCCTCCCCTCTCCTATGAGCAGAGCTCTCTTAAGAGACTCTAAGGCTCTTCCTTCCATAACTTTTTCATCCGAGCTCCGATTTACGATCCGTCAGCAGCCATGGGATCGTAACGACGAGGCAGAACTTACGAGCATGGAACTGTTGTCTTTACTTTGGCCTTCCTTTATGACTTCCACCCGAGGAGGTTTTGCCGGGACTCAACAGAAGTGACGGACGCCGACTAACGTCTTCTAAAGTTGATCCAGGGTAGCGCTGTGATCAGAACCTGTTGAGGTAGGGATCTTACCTTTGTCTCTCTAATTTGTGCATCATGCGGGGTGGGTATCCTCTTGTTTTCATGAGGAACATTTGAACCATTAAATAATGATAATAACTGGTTAAAGAACGGGGATGGGAAGTTGTGATTACTGTTACTTTATATCCTGTGATATTATGTTATGAATTGAATGAGCTTCTGCCTACAGAAAATCACAGTCGTTGGGGGCCTTTGATTACGTAATTAAATGTTTTCCTCTCCTTATGGATTTTCTTATGGATGGAACATTGTGGAATGTGGAATTTGGTTAATCACGTAATGTTGGCTGTTAAAATCTGGAACCCTTGTGTGATCACCCCGGTTAAACAAAATGGAATAATGAACATGTTGGTGTTGGCTTGGTGATGTGGCATGTGATGGGGGTGTTTTGTGGGTTGTTGTGAATAGGGTGGGCAGCGGGGCTGCGATAAATGGTATTAAAGGGATGATGACATGCGGTTTCGGTGTGGTTGTGGTTTTGGTGGTTGACAGCGGGGCTGCAGGGATGGGTTTGAATGTGAACGAATTATGGGTTGTGAATAATAAATAAAAGTGGAAGAGTTAATGAATGGTGGGGCATGGTAATGGAAAAGGAATAATAATAAATGGGGTTGGCTGGTTGATAAGAAGGACTTGGTTGTGTTGCTTGTGTTTTCCTAACTTGTTTTGTGGATGGTAGGGATATGTTTTATGAACGATCGATGTGGTTAGTTGTGGATAGTTGCCCAGTAGTTAAGGAACTAAATAATCTAATTTTGTTGAAATGTGAAAACCTAAATGGGTATGGGGTTGTTTGTTGTATGCATGCTTCGTAGTAGCAGTGTCGAGGCACGTGCTCAGTTTCTCTGTTTAGAAGCTATAGGTTGGGCTATGTGGTTGGTATATATATATATCTTTTGTGTTTTATTGCACCCCACCCATATTGAGCACTTAGTGTTGAACACTCCCATTTCATGGGAGAGGGTGTTTTTCGCTTAGTAGCTCCTTCCTGCTCCTTCTACCCTAGTCAGTGATGGCTTGAGGCGAACTTACACCTAAGAATCTTCAGGTAGCTTTCGATTGGGGTGGATTTAGCCCATGACTCTTCGGGCATGTTCTACTATTTCCCAAGAATCTTCGGGATGAGGCTCAGGTGTGTGCTGGCGGGATACGTGGTTGTGAGGCCCAGATGTGTGCGGGTGGGATATGTGGTTGTGTGGCCTAGGTGTGTGCGGGCGGGATACGTGGTTGTGAGGGACAGGTGTGTGCAGGCGGGATACGTGGTTGTGAGGCCCAGGTGTGTGCGGGCGGAGAGAGTGTGGCCGCGTCAGGACGTTTTCCGTTAGGAAGAACAACTAACTAAAGGGAAATGTTGCGGGGTACCCAATACTCTGGTTCTTATATACTACTACCTGTTGTGATTGTTTTTTGGTGAGTGTGGCTGGTGAGGTTGGGTGGATAGAATTCCTTTCTAGGTTTATTCTGTTGTTCTCACGGGACATTAGGATGTCTCCCAACTTGTGCACGAGAGCTTTAGGTTTCCCTACTGAGTATAGTTGTATGCTCACCCTACGTTTACTTTCAGGTTTCCAGGAGGACTACCAGGGTCGTGCGGGACCCTACTAGTCAGACAGTTGGATTTGTTGCAGTTGTTGTACTCTTCTTTCTTTTGGTATTGTACTTTGAGCTTTCTTTACTTGCACATTGTTATAAAATTGTTTAAACATGCATGTGGTCTTGGTTTGGGTTTATTTTTATACACTTGTTCTTTTCCATTTTGGTGGTTGACTTGTCCTATTTCCTGATCCTAAATAAATAAAAAGGGTAATGCCTCCCATATTTGTGAGCACTCATACCCTTGGTGCTAGTCGCCACCCCGGGGCCTATTGGAGGCGGGACTCGGTGGTCATTATCTCCCTTTCACCATTGCCAGCTTAGGAGGGGCATTTTTGGTGGGAGGGGGTCGTGGCATGTTTGGATACAAAACATCATCCAATGGTTTTATGTGGTACATAGTATTAAATATACCATCATGCTTAAATATGATAATATTATAGTAGTGGCCCTTGAAAAGAAGCTAAGGTAACATTAGTGGAAGAAGAACATACTTAAAAATAATTATATCTTGAGGGATTTTTCTTAAAGTGGTGAAGTTGTAGTGAGTAGGATATCCATGTAAGGAAACATGGAAGACCCCTTGACAAAATAATTATCTATGTAGAATAATTATCATTATGTGAGGCCTAGTGGATTGAAATTCATAGGCAGTTGGATCTAGACCAAGTGGTAGTCTATTAGAGTTAGTATTCTAGAACCAATTATTTCTAATTTGGGTTAAATTTATATTAAAATATTTAAACATTAAAAAAAATATTATGTCATATTTTTCATTGTTCTTTATGTCTTTAATGTAATAATGTTCTAGATTATCCATCACATTGTTAAGGTCATACCATTTCCAATCTATGAAGAGAACCCTGAAATTCCATGATGATTTTTTGAGATATATTTCTATGGTAAGATAAAATACTATTATGGGACCCATAAAATGCTATATGTGATGTGTGAGTACCCATAAGAAGATGATACTTATTCTCATGAACTTAGAACTTGGTAATCTACAATATGAGAGATTATAAGAACAAACCCACTTAGAGGAATTCCAAATTTCCCCATGTTTTTATGTCATTAGATATTCCTATGTGCAAGAATGTGTGACAGTCCTTAGAATTTTTGATTATTATTAATAATTTTTAGGACTCATTTACTTTTATGTATTGACCAAAATAGTGACACTATATGTTCATCGGAACATGGTATATTGGGTACGTCATGAATAACATGTTATTAATTACTAAGTCAAGGGAGGATTTGTCCCTTTTATATAAATAGAAATTGATATATTCTACCTTTGATAAATAATGGAACCATTGTGTTAAATTATATGGGTATGGTGTAATGGTGAGTTTCATTCAAATATTAATAGAAATATATATCAAGAACATAGGTTGGTGACATTTTTTTGAAACCATATTAATGAGATATTATGAAAAAGGGATTACATTACATGGTAACCATTCATTTGTGGTTTTCAACGTTTCTAAAATTACCTATTCCTCTTGGGATCCTTGACTTATTGCTAGACAGTAGTCTTGAACTTTAGGAAAGACCGTCTAATTCCAATTAGAAATAAGCCTATAGGGTCTCATAGTAATTGTTTCGATTGATATCAATTAAATTTTATTTTAATATAATTATAGGGATAAATATTACTCTCAAGACGAAGGAATAATTTTATTCAGGATTTATTGATTACAAATATTCTAAAGGTAATAAGTAATTATTTATTCATTAATAATAATTTATTTAATTATGTGTGTAATTAGTAAATATTTATTCACCAGACCATAAATAGAATAATTATTTAATTTATTGAATATATAATAAATATTCACTCCGGAAATTGTTAACAGGATATTTATTCATGAATAAATATTTACAAAATATTAATTTGGGCATTCGATAAACAATGAGGAGGATGAGAAGACCAGGATATTATCTGATGATAAATATTAATTTAAAAGATGGTAACATAATATTTATCATTTCACAGGTTTTCACACACCATAAAATAATAATTATATTATTATTATATATAATGAGGTCAGATAAGGATTATTATATTATTTATGAAATTTTATGAAATTAAAAAATATTTTAACTATAACCCTATCTCTTTAAATAAATATATATATCTATTGATAGGGATAATCAAGAATCAAGAATCATTGCACACAAAGAGTTTCTATCTTGATTCCCCCTTATATGATTCTCTAAAGAATGCGATGAACATGAGAGTATCCTTCATTCCATAAGGAATTTAAAGCGATAAAGACAAACAACAAAAGATGATCATTATACCACCCTAGCACCCAACATTCTATAGGTTTTTTCAGTGATAAAAGGGACATGTGGTAATCACCTCTATAAGGGATTTACTTTGGGTAATCCCTACATAATGAAGATAATATGAGAAGGATTTTGAAAGATCAACATCTTCATCAAATAAATATCATATGAAGAGGAAATATTTTTTAAAATATAATTTAAATTAATTATAAATTTAATTTACAAAATATCCACTTTTAATTTTTGAATATCTATGTCAATATTCAATGGAAAAATTTCATTGGTCATGATATTTATGTCTTGCGTAATTCCTGAACGATCCATGAAAATTGATAAAAACCTTAGTGTTTATTCACACACCAGGTTCTTTTAATATGTTCGGAATCTTTCCAGATGAAATAATATGTTTTTCTACTTCATATAAAATATATTTACTATATGAGTATATATCATTTCCATTTATTTATAATTATTTTCTAATCTTCAAAACCTCATTCTAAAATTAATTGGATAAATGATCCAGAAGACCTGGTTCTTAATTCATTGAAATAATTAGAATTATCATTGTCTTTATTCCCATTTAAAATCTTGGAAATTATTCATTTAAATCCAACATGAATCATGAGATATAAATCTTCATGTGATATGAGAATATCCTAATCTTATTTTCTACAAAATCCATATTATTTTGAATCTTTTAAATCTTCTATGTGTACATGGATCTTGCATCATTGTTGAATGGATAAATTCTTCGTAGTTTCCTAGTAACTCTTCATCGAATAATCTTTTACTTGATTCCTTATTCTGATATTGAATCACAATAAATCTAGATTTTTGGGATGTTTTAACAAATAAACAACACTTTTATCATCATCTTAATTTATTTTCATTTGAATTTTTAGCCCAACATTTACATTATAAAGTTCAATGATCCTTATAGAATCTTATAAAAAGGATTAATGATCCTTACTGGTTTTCCTTTTCCATATTTCGTTTTCACTCTCTTCATAAGCCTATATAATCATTAAAGATTCACAAATTATCATTATATAAATAAAATTATCAAATTATTCTTAGTTATATTCATCATAAGAGTTAATTAATCTTATAGATTGAGACAGTAACCCTTACAACACTCATTTAATCCTCATGAAAATGTCTCTAATAAAATAATTCCTTTTTCAATTTTCCAGTATTTTAATCCAAATGAACTTTATAGAAACTTTAATAGTAAACAAATATTCTAAAATAATAGATCATCCTTAAGGAAACTATGATTCTCTTTCCATTTCCAAATTTCTATTTTTCTCTCCAAAAGGTTAAATTATCCTTATATAAAATTATTGGATTAAACATTTTATCATTTATTCTAAAATTATATCCCATATAATTTTATAATTATCTCTATTTAAAGCTACTCATCACAAAACACTTCTAGTTACTTTGGGTTTCATCATAATGATTCCAAAGTTCGTTTCCATTATTCCAAATGTTTGTAGTAGATGAACACTCATGTTTTAGTTCTTCATGGAAAATTCACTACCTCAAAAAAATTAATCAATCTTCATCCAATTATATTTTCATATAATATCATACTCATCAAGATAAATGAAAACAATAATGAAACTCTTCACAATCACCTATAACCTAGAGAGATAATATGGAATTATATCAATAATCCTTGGAACTTCTCTGTGTATGATTTTATTAAAATAATGAATACAATAATAAGCTATAAAAATTCATATTCTATTTTCTTATAAAATTTCAAATTTATCTATACCGGATCATCATATTCATCTTAAGCTTCTCAAAACAGTAGAATCAACTACATATAATATAATTATTGGAAGAAAAATAGAAACTTATTTAATCATTTACCTGAGAATGAATGTTTAAAAATATCCCATGGAAGTGTCTCATATATCCCTTAGCATATAAGTAATGGAAGAAAATAACATCTAAGATTCAATGTGTATCTCTAATATTCATTTATATATCATCACATATTGTTTAATAGACATGGAAACACTTCTTCTCATTAAAAATATTCAGAACACCATACATCATCCAAGTTTATCTCCACCAATATATATTTACAGCATGCATATGTTCTTTACACTTATTAAGAAAAAATAAAACACAACACAAAGTGGGACTAACAGTCTCCCCCTTTGTATTTATTATAAATACCAATGTAGAAAATGGTATGTCAATATGATATCCTTATTTTATAATTTCTATAACTATTTACATATAAATTATTTATTTTTATTTTATCCCCTTATTAATAATAAATAGAAATTAATTTATATAAGATGGTATTATTTTACTTAAAGTAACATTCCATCAATTATTCAAATCCGATATAACTTGAACTAATGCTCATTGTAGAAAACAAATCAGTCTAACCTGGACAATAAAGCTATCCATTATTAAATTAGAATGTGATACTGACTAATATTTTTCCCCTATTTAAATATATCTAGGACACTATAATTTATTTAAACCAATTTTTAAAATCATTCTCATGAAATTTTTTAACCGAAATTCTCACACTCATTGTAACACATTGGTTAAAATATTAAAAAACCAAAAAAATGATTTAAATTCCAAAATAGATCCGAAATCTCCTTGAAATTATATTTTCAAGTTACTGATTGAATAAAATACTTCCATTAATATCTGATTTGATTATTAAAAATATATGGATAAAAGATTAGATATTTATATTTTTTCAAATGAAAAATTTAATGAACATTCCAAAATTAATATTTGTATTATTTTTATGATATTATTTTTATAGTAGCTACTCAGAAATCATTCATTGTATCCTTTATAAAGAGAAACTCCATATGTACATTTTTATGTGTGATAACTTTTCCAGAGAAGATGTATGACACCAATTGTTGAAATTATATCAAGATAATAAATTCCAATATTTTATCGGTTCTTTACAGGTTTCTCAACAATATAAAGGGAAATATTTTTCATCATATAGAATTAAACATATACATTTTGAAACATTCCAATACGGTGACTTTTTTATATATTATAAATATTTTATAGAATACTCATTTTTCACTAATTCTACCCTTGAGAATAATCATCACATTTAATTCAATGAAAATACATCAAAAAAATACAAAACAATAGATAAAGGAATAAAGTAGGTCTCCTTTTATCATCAATGAGAGTAGTAGGATTGATAATTTCTTCAAAACCAAGATACTTAATTATATTTAGCTCTATGTTTGGGTAAAATCTTCTTGATAACTTTTCTGAATTTAAAACATTTATTTGAATTTAGTAGTATGGATTCCATCACTATTTTAGAATTTTTTATTTGGGAATTCATTCTTTACATCAACCATAAATTGGAATATATCACTCAGTGAAATATTAATATTATTGATTTAGATGCTAGGTAGGGCCTTTCTTTGTAGTCTTAAATGATTTGTTTGAATTTAAACTTTTAGAAAGTGGAGACATGATTGTTGTTTCTAACCTTTGATGTCAGGTTGGGTTCCGCCTTACCCCTTAAAAGGGGATTATGATAATAAAAAAATTAATTTTAATCAAATATTAATCATAATGAGAATATATTCATGAACTGGTTGGATTGTTAAGAAATCCTTTGAGTTATGTCCATTATTATTGTACCTTCTAGATAATACAATAAGAGATCTTATACTATATTCTCTTGGAAACATCTCAGGAAATTTATTTTTTATATTCTTTTTGATTAATTTTTTTTACTTTAACACTAACACTTACTTATGCTTCTTCAAATTCACTTGTTTTTTCCAAATCATCCACCCAAATTATCATACAATATTTAGGAATGTGTTCACTCTTCCTTGAACTTCAACAAGGTTTCCAAAAAAAACTCTTTACCAATTTAGTCATTTTATTTTTATCTGGGAATGTTCTTCAATTATTCTCTATATTGATTCTATTAATAAAATAACCCAGAATTATATTCAAAAGTCCATGGTGTGGCCTCTTCTATCACAAAATAAGAAAATATTCCTTTTTATCCAATCATCTCTCTTATCCATATAAGGGTTTTATCTCCTTTTGTGTATACCCTAGGGATATCCCACCAATATTCTTCATTAACTTATTGGGAATATTATTTTCCATATCTCCATTTGTTTCTATCCCATGTATAACATGAATTCCATATATATTACTTTATTCTTAAAAGAATTTTACACAAGATTTTTTGATATGAACAATCATGATCCACTTTTTTGTTCATTTTTATTATACATTCCATAGATATTATTTAAATTTTAAATTTTTTTTTAAATATAGATTCATCTATTCGACTTTGTTTTTTTCATTATCTTATATTTTCTCCCACTTGGCGTAGGGGTCTACTTATTTCTATAGTTTAAAATATTGTAACAACAATTAAGTTAAATGTTACTAATAATTCAGTATATCAAAATCTAACCAACCATCCTTGTTATTTTTTATTTAAAAAAATTATACCTAAATTTTATAGATTTTTTTGGAACTTTATCAGCCTTAAGATGTTATTCCTTTTGGGAAATGAATTTACAACACTTTATTACATTCAATAGTTGTGATTTATTATTTTGTTTTATTTATCCATATTTGTATAAGTTTTTATTTAGATCCCACACTATTCATTACACATGAATTAACATAATTAATATTTTTGGAAATGGATGGTATATTTTTCTTTTAGGTTTCTAGAAACTGATCATTAGATTATTTCAAAATTTTCTTTCCAGTAGCTAGATGAATCTTAGCACAAGAATACTCTATATAACTATGAATTATATTAAGTATTCTCACAACCTATTATGAAGACCCAACTTGAATATTTTCCAATTTTTCCAATCTAACTTTTAATTGACGACATTTCATATTTAGGATATTTTTATCATCTCTTAATAGTTGTATTATTTCTTCAAAGTTCTCCTTGATATTCTATTTTATATCCTCATGATAATTTTTGTTTTCCATCAAAAGATCGTCAAAATATTTTATTTTCTTTTATTTTACATCTATTTGAGCATTCTTGATATCAATATAGTACATTTTCATTTTCTAAAGTACAGGAAACTTTTCATTAAGAATTTATATGGATACATCATTCCCAAGTATTGTATCAAGATAATCATTTCCAAAATGGGAACATTTTCATTCTAGGTCCATAATTCTACATATTTTGGAATTATATTTCCTGATGTGATCTATGGATATCACCAACTTCTATGCTGGTGTTTTATCTCTTTTCTCAGACTCTTATTCAAGATAAATAATATTCTTCAATAAAATTTTCAAATAGCTAAAATAAGAAGTTAATATATATTTTAGAAAATTATACAAAAAAATATTTAAAGAAGAGGTTGATTAATATCGTGAATCCTTAGTAGTTTCATCATTCCCACTTATAATTTTTATATTTATAGAAAGATTTTAGTAGGAAACATCGGTTACCATAATTTATCATAATTATGGTTTTATCCTTTAGAGGTATAAATATTTTCCATCTCGTTGGTTGTTAATGTTACTACTATATCTGCTTCCATGATGGATCTTTTTTCTTCAGGGATAAAGCATGTGAAAAAACTTTTTATCCTTTATATAAAATGGATATGTTTATAAATCTTTTGATATCTTACTTTTTATTGTTCATCATAGTCTTAGTAGTGAAAAGATGATGACCCATAGTTGGTAATTTAGCTCCAAGTCTATAATCCAAATTTAATTTGAAAATATAGATTCAAATCTATAAAAAAATATAATAGTTGAGATTTAGGACAATATAATTAGAGGCATAACCATAGACTTTATATGAATTGTTAGGGCCACTATGATATATTCCCAACATTGAGGGGAATGGTGGGGAGAATAATTTCAAGGAGAAATATTCCCAATAAAAACCTTATGACTTTATACCTATGAACTTTCTTAGAGAATGAATCTCTCTTCTAATCCTAACATTCAATTTTCATTCATGTACATAAAATAGGAATGTAAAACAACAACAGAAATTAGGGTTTATTAATGAGGTTCGCCTATAGTATGAATGAATACATCCTTGGTGTACGTTGGATTTTATAGCACTAGAAAAAAATTAATCTTATATTATCAAGAGGAACTCAAGAATTTTTATGGCCATGAATCTATAATATTGGTATCAACTAGGTAAAATATATCAACTTTTTGTTTAATCTTGTGAACCAATAAGGGATTTACCACAATATTAAAAGATTAGTTTGCACTTATAAGAAATAAGATAATTAATATATCTTTATTCCCACTTGGAATGTGTAGGTTTTATCTCCTTCGTTAAAGTGAAACAATATTGAGTGATGATTAACTATTTATTCACACCTGATGATATAAAATGTAATAAGATGGGTTCTAAATATCTTCTCAACCTATAAAAATGAAAGAATATAAAGGATAATATTCCCTCATCTTCATATTCTTATTCAATACAAAAGGATGATTACTCTATTTATATCATTGGAATCCTCTGTATCTGACATAAAGTGTTTATTAGATAAAATAGTAGTGTTATATATTTTCATCAATATATTCTACACTATAAAATATTTTTAAAACTAATAGCATTGGATCAAATCATGTATTATTTTATTTCTCAAAATTTATATTCATTATAGGCATGAATATTATTTACTTTTATTTAAGATTATTTTTTAGTTTCCAAAAATTCATTAAAAATGAAATTGGATAAATTCTTCTGAAGACTCAATTCTTAATTCATCACGATGATTAAGAATATCATGGTCTTCTTCATCATTTAAATTTCTAGTAACTTCATCATTTAAATATCCCATGTGACTTGGCATATAATTATTCTTGTCATATAATAATATCACAATAATATTCTCAATAAATTTTACATCCTTTTGAATATTTTTAATGTCCCTTGTGTTTATGGAAGAATAAATCATTATGATGTGGAAAAATCGTTCACAGTGTGTCAATAAATATTCCTAGAATTAAATTCATATTAACTTCTTTTTCACAACTTGAATCACAAACTATTTTTTTGGTGATGTTTGCATCAATAATTAAAAACTATGAGATCATATGATTTAATTTTCTTTTGAATTTTTAATATAGCATATACTTCGTAAGGTTAAAAAGTCATTATGAAGTCTTATTATAAGGATAAATGAACATTATATTTTTAATTTGATATATTTTATTCTACACTCATTTTATAAGGACAGATGATCCTTATGGTCTCAAAAATGATCCTTATAGAAACACCATAATGAAATTCTTCTCATCTCTCTTCATCATAAAAGTAAACTAATCTTACAGAGTGAAACAATGAACGTTAAAAAACTCATGTCATCCTCAAGAAAAAAGGATCTTAAATAATATTACCTTTTCCATTTTTTTATTTTTCTATTCAAAATAACTCTTATGATAATCATAAGATTTAATTACTATAAAACAAAATATTTTATCCTTATAAAAATTGTGAGTTTATTCCCTTTACTAATTTTCGTGTTTTCTCATTATAAGTATAAATTTTATTTAGATAATCTCAATGAATTATCCATTTTATTATTTCAAACAGAAATATATTTCATATCATTCCATATTTATCTACATTAGTAGTAATCTGAGTTTAAAAAAACATAGGTGACTTTGTAAATCAATAAAATGAACTCAATGTTCCTCTTACTTTTTCTGAAATCTTGCAACATATAAACACTCAAGTTTGAGTGATTCAGTGAAAGTTTACTACCTCGATATAGTTTTCTAAAAATGTATCTAATTATATATCACATAATATTATACTCTTCAATATTTATAAACACAAGGATATAACTCTTCATTTAATGGTTAGGGGTGCAACGTGAGTGTGTGAGGTTGTTCCCAATTTTTTCAATAAACATATTCAGATTTCTCCTCATAACTTGAGAAATATTAATTTCTAGAATACATGAAAAGATTATATTTCCCCAAATAATTTATAATTAATTTATTTAATTAAATAATTAGAATTTCAAATACTTTCTCCATTAGTAAATCGATAGACCACTCTTGTCATACTGTCATTGAATTAGAATAATAAAGGGTATATTCTCTCTAGTAATGATCCACATATGCTCCACAATCCTTTGATTATCCCCATAGAATTATTCAAGTCCTAGCGTGGATAAATATAATACATTCATTGTTCACCATTGATCACAAACAAATTCATTAAGGGAGAAAAGAAACACTCCTGTAGAAGAGTAGAATTGATCTGAATTATTCAGAGAATTCTTGGGAGGGATCCCTCCAGGGCTTGAACAGATTCTCTCAAGAACTCAATATACACAATGATGGAATGAATATTTTCACTTTAACACCCATGAAGAATATCATGAGTGAGATTATATAGTTATAGGGTTAAAAACATAATAAATTTATAAGGTCACTTATTATTTTCTTATTTACTAATAATAACTGTGTCTAAATAATAATAATATTATTATTTACTTAGCATGTGAATTTTTTTGGATAAAATAAATATTATTTTTCTTGAATAAATAAATTAATATTTATTCAAATAATATTTACTATTATATTTCTCATCATAACATTATCATTTTTCCACTAATTATCCTCAATATTTATCAACTCTTGAATAATGACTATATAATTAAATAAATTTCACTTCATTATTCTCCATAAAATATATAAATATTATATTCATTAAAATTATTGAATACAAATTTATTAGATATTAATATAACTATGAAATAAATATTTTTTCACCTAGTGAATAAATATTTATCAAATATTAAAATCATATGTATATTCTCTTAAATTACTAATTATTGAATATCTTATATAAAACCAACATGAATAATTATTAAACAACATATGGGAAAAATATTTATAGAACATTTTCAATTCATATGAAATTTATCTGAGGTTCAAAATACACATAATGTGTGACCCTAGTCCCCTTTATCCTTGGAATTGGGCTATTCCACCTAATGTAAAAGGTTATCATATATAAATATCCCAAGGATCTAAAAGATAAACAATTTAATGTTGAAATTGAAGGTTCCATGTGAAAAAAGTTCTTTTGTGGGAGATATAACAATAAATGTTTTTTTTGACTCGAAATAGATGACGTAAATTCCATGACCAAGAAAAATTTTCCACTAAATACTTAAATAAGAGAACCCAGAACCTGGAGAGGATATTTTTATGTTAAATGTATAATTAAATTATATTTTATATGAAGGAAGGTTACCCCATCTTGATAACCTTCACCGATGAAGATTTTTATCATCTAAAACTCGTATTTTCATATTACCTTTGTTTCACTAAGGATCCATGTGTAGAGTCCTTATATAAGTGATCTAAATATGCTCCTTTTATCTTTAGGTAACACCAAATGAATGTAAAGTTCTAGCATGGAGGGTATCTCATCTTGTTGAGATCACATTGATCACTTTTAGTTCCTTCAATCTTGAAGGAATCTTTTTATCCCATCTCATTCTTGAGATGAAGAGTGGAGTAATAATGGAGAGGGAATTCCATTGTGTATAAAAATTATCTAGTCTCGATTAACCCTGCACAATATATATATATCCATATATTTATACAGCTATAGTTTAGGTTAAAATATTATTTAATTATGTATCGGCCCTTAAATAATATAATAATCATTACCAAACCCCATTCTACCAAAGAAAATTAATATTATTATTTTATAGAATACACTAACTAGAGAAATGATAAATATTGTTTTACCAGCTCATAAATTAATATTCATCACCAGAAACGATCTTGGTCTTTGATAACTCCTTGAAATTTATTAAATATCTGAACAAATATTTATTTAAATATTCCATTCATCATTAAATATTTTTTAGTGATAAAACATAAATAAAATATTTCTCGTTCTTGATAATAATATATATCCCTTATTTTAATTCAAAAAATTATTTCATCGAAATCAACAGAAACACAAATCAAGTGATCCTATATGGATATTTATCATTGTCATTTGGAGATCTTTCCTAAAGTCCAATATTACTATATAGCAATGAGTTATGGAACCCAAGAGAAAGAAATTAATATCACAATGTTCACAACCACATATTAATTCTCGCTATGCATTATAATCTATTTCTCAGAATATTTCATCAGGAAGGTTACAAAAATGTGTCATCAACATATATTCTTTAAACATATTTCATTTAATATCCAAAATAAACATGTTTTAACAACAAATCTATGGAATTTAGGGTGATTATTACAATATAATCAAATGGTTGAGATATCAGTATCCATAAATTTGGACTGTCCAAATCCTTCCTAAAATTATGAATTAATAATATGTCATCCATGACACACCCAATATAACTTATTTGACATGAAAATACGACATCATGGTTTTGGTTAGTAAATTTAAGTGCTTGAGTTATTGCATGCGTTAATAATATTCTTAACGTCTAAGGACCTTTACACACTCTCACATATAGGAATATCTGATGACACAAAAAAATGTGGAATTTTTACTAGTGGGGTTGTTTTCATAATCTAATATCTCAGAGATTACCATGTTTGAACTTCATGAGAAGAAGTATCATCTACTTAGAAGTAATTGCGCCTAATAGTCTACATACCTCATGACCCATCATAGCATGTTATTAAATCATATAACTATAGTTAAGAATATCATTATGGGACTTCAAGATTATCATCATAGTGAAAAACATATATAGCCTTATCAACATTACATACACCATAGGACATTATTAGATAAAATAAATGTATAATAATGAAAATTATATAATAATATTTTGTTTATTAAAATTAAGATTTTAGAATATACATGTAATCAAAGTATAATCCATTAGATCTAGAACAAAAAATCCAACACACTCCCACTTAGACTAGAGCCAATTTCTTTTGACTTTCAGTTTACTAGACCTCATATTATGTTTCTTATACGATAAGGTTTTATTCAAGGGTTCTTCTATATTTTATTCTATAGATATTTTTCTCACAGTAACATATCCTCTCTAAAAATCATCCCTGGAGACAAGATGCTTATAACGTATATGCTGCATCCACTAATGAAAACATAGAAACTTTATGAGAGCCACAACTAAAGAAATATCACAAAAAAGTGTTATTGGACCTTTACTTCTAGGTACCTTGTCAAGATGTTAGATGATGTTTTTTTATCTATACTAATTCTTCATATTCCTAAAAATTTTATATATACTTTGAATATAATATATAATTTGTGAATAAAACCTAATTTGTTCTCTTCCTTCTCCCAACAAATTTATTCCGAGTGAATATGTATCCCATCTTTGATTTCATATAATCTTAATCTATTTGGAAATTAGAATCTGCAGATCCTCTAATGACTAGTTTCTTATATCCAACAAAGACCAAGAATATATTATTATTAAAACATAGATACTTAAGGATAGTCTTTACTATCATTAAATGGTTATCACCATGTTCTTATTGATTTCTTGTTACCATGCTTAAGGTGTTGGTGAAATTTATTCTAGTATATAGCATAACATTTAAAACATACCGAATATCCAATGTATATGAAATTCATTCCATTATCTATCTTTACTCATGCATCTAAGGGAAAAATTACTTGTAAATTTTAATTCCAAGTTTCATTGGAAACATTCCCATATTGGATTGTTCCATAATGAGTAACATCATTATCTTTTCAATATATGTACTGTGATTTCGACTGATCAACCTCTTGGATATATCACGATGGATCTCGATCGTAAGAATATTCTACAAATCACCTAAGTCCTACACAAGGAATCATTTATTCATCCAGGATTTAATATAATCTAATAATGGTATTTAATTTACAATAATTTATATGTCATCAACATATAATATTATGAAAACAACTTCACTACCACTAAAAAAACTTATAGACATAAGGTTCAAAATCATTATTTATGAAATAAAATTACACAATGGATTCGTCAAATTGAATGTTCCATGACCTGGATTCTTAATTTAATCCAAAAATATATTTCAAAATTTTTAATCATTTTTTGGAATCTTTTGGAGAAAAAAACTTTTACTTTGTGTCATATATACATATTATATAAGTTTCCCATTAAGAAATTATATTATAACATCCAAATTCCAAATTTCATTATTATGGTAAGTCATAATGGAAAGTATAATTCTAATGTATTTTATCATTACAACTAGTGAAAAGGTTTCATCGTAGTCTATGCCTTGAAGTTGATTGAACACTTTTGCAACTTGTAACGCCTTATAGGTACCAAATTCTCCATCCATGTACATTTTATTATTGATAACTAATTTAAAACATATATAATTTACATCCAATGGAGGATATATCAAAATATAGACTTCATTTTGGTACATAGAATCCATTTTTAAAACCATAGATAATTTCCATTTGGAAATATCTGTGCCACATACCAATTACTTGTTGTTTAGTGGATCATTATTATCATCTAATAACGACTCACCATCCTTAGTGGCTATAAAACCATAGAATTATAGTTCTCTAACCTCTCATTTAGTCATACATAGTACTTATGTCTCTGGAACGTATACTTCCATGGGGCTGTGTGAAATCTAGTCTGATGACAATGCTTGTATATCTTGAGCCTAGAATTCCTCTATGTATATATAACCCCCACAATATCTTTTAGAGATGTCACCCCTCTCATGGAATATTGCATGTCATTCCACAATTACCTTTTTTTAAATGGGGTAATATATTTAATATGAACTTGTTTCCTCGGGGTATCTTATCAATTTATATTTTATGCCTCAGAGTGTATGTTTGTTACCTAATAATTCCACAATAAAAACCTCACAACCCAAAAAATATTAATTTTACAATAATTTTTTTCTTCCAAAACAAAGATCATAAAGAATACCATCATACGCTTTAGTTGGAACTTGATTTTGTATATGTGATGCTCTCTATAATTAATATACCTAAAATGGTAATGGAAGTATCAAATGACTCGTCATTTATATCAGCATATCTAACAAGGTTCATTTCATCCTTTCAATTACACCACTCTGTTGAGGTGAATAAAAAAGATTGAGTTTCAATATAATCTCAAACTCCAATGAATGATCAGTAATTTTTTTATTAACATATTATCCACCCAATTTTTAGTGATGTTTCTTAATATTCATACCAATATGGTTCTTAGTATCATTCTTATATTATTTGATGTTATCAAACGAATCTATCTTTTACCACATCATGTTGACATATCCATATCTAATAAAATCAACAGTAAAGTTAATAAAGTAGGATTACCCATCCCTTGATTCAATATGAAATTGTCTACACACAATGGTATAAACTAATTCAAGAAGATAATTGGATCATTAACCTTTTAGGCTAAATAGGGATTTGGTTATATATCATGGGGTAATTTAGTCATACACACAACAGTATATATCATGGGGTAATTTAGTCATATTGTTTTTCATTTACATGAACTAGTCAATGATTCAAAATTTGGGTGTGGCATGAGTCATGTGAAATAGTTTTGTTATTGATATCCAATACATGGTTTATGTGATCCAACACATAAAACCATTATTTGAATGTGGATTATCATAAAAATTATATCTCTATAAAAGAATAAAAATTTATTCCAAAGTATGAAGAAAAATCCATTAGTATCATGTTTGGATACAAAAAAAATGTTTTTGGTAACAGATATAACAAAATAAAAATCCTTCATAACTAAGATCATCCTCATTGACAATGTGAGTTGGTTGTACCCAGTAGGGATAATAACATGTTTGGATCCATTATATGGTCATAAATCTACCAATCCCTTGATCAATATTTCTAATATACTTGGTTCCTATATTTTAATACCTATGTTATTCAAAAAATCTATATCTAAAACCTAATTTTTAGAAATAGTTAAATTGAACATGATAAAAAATACACGAAAAGATTTCCCTTTATTCTCTAACAAAATGTTATTTTTCTTCCTATGCTCCTTATTAGCACATGTGAAACAAAAACCATTATGTTCCCTTACTTTCCCCTTGAACTTTATCTTCTTATAAGTGCATGAATTTTTTGTGATTTTAGATTTATTCTGTTGGAATTTTTATTTATTAACCATAAGGACAAAAGGATTTCCATGCTTCGTATTTTTATTACATTAGTGAGGTAGAGTGAGTTGTTCCAGGAGTGACGTCTCAATTTTTTTCATATTAAAAGTAACAAAAAATCTATAGAATCTATAATGGAGTGATTAAACAATGAATTGGGCTGCGGTTTATCAGGAAGTTTAATCCATAAATACCATAGGTTCTCAATATTGCCAACAATTTTGACTATGTGAGGCCCATATGGTTAACCCTATCCAAGATTAGTTTTAAATATCACCTTGGATATCTAAAACCATTATTATCATACTTTATCCTAGTATAAACCATTGAGATGCTTGATAATGCTATAATCATCCATGTTTTTGTGAGACTTCATGATTTCACTAGACATAGATGGAGGCATTAAACATTGAACATACACAACATCGTTCATGTGTTTATCATAGATATAAAAATATTCATCAATCACCTCTTTTGTAGGTCGATCAGGTAGTGAAGATTCAAGAACATAATAGTTCCATTCATGGAATAACATAACCCATAGGTTCCTATATTATTTCTTGATGTTACTTCGATTAAAGAGATGGTCATTATCCAATATTGATCATAAGGATATTATGGATTTGAATGTAAGATCTTTAGCCTTTCTAGAGTCATATCGGGCATGTTTTCTGGTAGGTTTTGAATATTTTAAGTACCTATAACTTGGATTAGTGGTTTTGGGTGTGTTTTGGTGAACTTTTAAGAAAAAAATAATGGATAGTTGTACGTTCATGGTTTGCGCATGGTTTGAAAAATAGTGAGATCAATCCATGCCAAGCGTGCAAAATTGGACAGAGAGGTCTGCACAGTTTGTGCACAGTTTGAAAAATCATGCGACCAAACTGTTCCAACTGTGCAAAATTGGATAGAAGGGTCTGCATGTTTGGCACACGTTTTTCCCTAACTATGTGCCTCTACTCAGAAAGCCATGCACATGGTATTTTAATTCCAAAAAACCTTTTTAAAATCACCCAAACCCCCATGGATTCCATATTTTCTACCATGGATCGGGCGTGATGAGTTCTAGTTGTTTCCAAAGCCTCCAAGAAAGATTACATGGTTATCAAAAAACCATTCATTGAGATTGAAATCCTGGATTGAAGATCCACTCTGCTCCTGGTAAGTGGATTTCATCCTGTTGCTTATCACATTCTTTTTCTTATCCTTTCTAGATCATTTCATGGAAGATATCCACCATTTATTTGATCTAAACCCATGAGTTAAGATATAGATCAAGGATTGGGGATATAGATCTATATCTTCAAGATCATAATTCCTTTTATATTAATTTTGGTTTTAGGGACTTAGATCTAGAGCATGATCGACAATGTTATGCCGCTCAGATTTTTGGATATTTTTATTAGGCTAACATTCGGTAATAAACTGAGGTATGTGGTCTAAATTGAACTCTCATAGCCATGTTTTATGATATGTGGATGTGAATATTTGATTTCTATATTAACTTGATGATTTTTTCCTAAATTTAAGTAATTAGGAATGTGGAATTGAATTTATTTGTCTTCGGGATATAATTGATAATTGAATCACATAACAAATGATGGGGGGTTTCCCAAATATATCTTTGGGAGATTTGATTTTTTTATTTTAGATATTTAATTGTTGTAATAAGATAATTAATTGGGGAAATTTAATTATGGAATTATGTTTGGCTATGAGAGCTAATTAATGTTGAGATTTAATTATGTGCCATGACATTGACCACATATAATTAATTGATACAATTAAATATGTGTCATGATGTGATCAAAGATAATTAATTGTGAGAATTAATTATGACATGTTGAAATTTCATATGGATAATTAATTATGAAATATTATTTATGAAATGATAATGGTATTGATTTATTAAATAATTGATGAATTAATTAACGGGTATGTGCTTAGTTAATTATTGAGTTAACTAATGTCCTTTGAAATGTTTAAATAATCGATGGATTAGTAAAGGGATAATGTGGAAAATTATTATGACCTAAATAATGATTAAATGGATGAGATTTTGTGGTTCTTGGCATGACATCCTAGAACATTTAGAAGTTTGGACATGGACATGGAATTCCTACCCAATAGTTATCTAAGACTGAGATTATGGGTGTTAGGCGTGGTGACCTACACCGATTTAGAAAATAAGTGCTAGGTATGATGAAATACATTCAAAGAGATTTGTGGTGCTAGTAATGATGACCTACACCCAATGAATGATAATAGTGAATGATTTTTCAACATAGATTTGGTGTGCCAGGCATGAAAAACTACACCAAATGAATGATAAAAATTAATTATTATTCAAATGGAAATCATGAATTTAATTGGCATAATGTTATGATTAACGATTTAATAACAATGTGATAACTGTTTAAATTATTCATTGTATTTATTGCTTCATAAATCTGCATGCAATATCTTTTGACTGGACTCATAGTAGACATTACTGTTCGTGGCCTACTGAGTTATACACATACCCTATTCAGGCCCCTTGATCGGCACATGGGAAGAATTTGTTGTTGTAGGAATGGATAAGGTAGAGGCCCTGGGAAAGATTTCTGTTTGGGATTGGAGAATGGGATAGGGAACAAGGAACAATTCGGGACCTGTTTTGCAGTCATTGTTTCTTTACTCTGAGTGGCCTTGTAGAGACTTAGCACTTGCATTGTCATATCATGTTTTAAATTCTATTTTAATGTGGAATTTTCTGGTTTTGACTATCATATGTCTTGGTATGGTTCTGGTTAAATATACGCTTTCGTACTTGGTTATTTTTATTTTCTTCCACAGGTGTTTATTTCTGATAACAGAGGGTATAATATCCCCATGACTGACTTACCATACCCATTCTACTAGTCGGAACCCTCTGGCATATGGGGAGGAATGCTTGAGGGCATGTGGCCAACCAGTTTGGGGAACTATTCAGTGGCTTCTGGGTTGGGACGTCACAAAGTTGTTTCAAATGTGTTTTCTTTTCTTTCTACTTCTTCTGTATTACTTTGTTGGGAAGGGTATAAAAGAGACTAGGAAGGGTTGAGGCTTGGTGATGTGATCATGCATGGGAGTTGCAAACCGGTTTATGGGGGAAAATATGAGTACTCAGGGTGGGATTATTGTGATAGTTGTGTGTTGTTATAGTTGGATATTATTTCACCTTGGGTGACACAATTGGGGTGTGATGTGAAATTTGTTTTGAAAATTGTTTTATTTTAATTTGAGGCCTAAGGAGGCATGATACTTGATTCAACATAATCCTTCTAGGAACTCATGGTTTTTGTGACATGCATCATTCTAGGCACTCATGAGAAAACATGTTGTGGGTATGTTGTTGAACTTGAGCTGTTTTCCATGCTGTGAGTTTGTAATAATGATGCAAAATGAGAATAAATGGGTGTTTAATGAGAACCTTTTTGTTGAATTGAATATGTGAAATTAATTAATTTCAGATAATGTTATTAATTAATTGATGAATTAATTAATGAACATGAATATACCATTGATAACCAAGACCTAGGAGTATGATGGATAATGTTAGTGATACGACCTCGATATTGATCGTGTGGTGTGAAAAAAGGGTGAAACTACATGTTGAAACATGTTGTGTTAGTTTTTCCTCTTACATAAATGTTATAATGTTGTGTTATGAGACCTACTATGTGTGTTTGGATTTGTAGGGGTTTGCCTCCATGACACTTTTGGAGGGAGAGACCGAGGGGTATGGCCAAAAATGAACTTCTAGACTCGGAGATTGAGGCACCATTGGTGCCATCTAAGGAAGAAGGGGAACAGTTCTAGGAGAACATTGCTCTATTCATGCAATTCATGGAGAGAGACCTAGGGATGGTACAGAAAAACATTTCTAATTTGACAAGGGAGTTTCACCTACAACACCCTCTTACTTTTACTGTAGAGGGTGGACCTGAGGGAGATGAATTATGGATTGAATCCATAGAGATGATACTGAACCATTTGAAGACTCTGGCTGAGAGGAGGGTCAATATAGATACATATATGCAATGGGGTTCCACGAAGCATTGGTGGGACACTCAGGTGTGATATGGACAGACTGATGAGATGGTCTGGAAGGACTTTTTACAGTAGTTCTTGGAACACATCTATCCAAACACTGAGACAAGAGATAGACTTGGTGTTTATGCATCTGACACAAGGAATCATGTCCATAATGGAATACACTGACCATTTAATATATTTAAAGTCTTTTCTCCATCTTTGTTGTTAGATAAGGCTTCTTTGGAAAAACTATTTCTAGAAGGACTTAAGAGTGAAATTATGTCCTAGGTGAATATATTTAGGCTAAAGAAATTGTCATAAGTGGTTAATGAGGCTCCCATTTCAAAGAGGAACCTGAACGAGGATTCCAATACGGGACAAGTGGCTATCACTAGATGATCAGGGAGTGTGCCTTCTAAGAGAAAGAAGCATTGTTATGAGAATCTTAGTAAATTCTGTGGAAAGCAAGGTGTATAGTCAGGATGAACAGTCACACTAGATATTTATCATGTAATTTTCCAACAGTACAGTTGGCATGGACATTACCATACACATTTCCCCAGACCACCAGTGGAGTGATGGTTTTTTGGAAAGATGGGACACATACAGATGTTCGACAGGAAGTAGTGACGAACTGGTGTTTAGTGAGTAGCTGCTCAGAGTAAGAGTATGGGTAGGTGGTCTTCTACACCATATCGGTCTGTCAGCTATAGTTCTACTGGAATAGGTTGTAGAGGAAGTGGGCATGGTGCTTCAGGGTATGAGCGCCTGTACTAGCAGAGTGGTGCTACATAGTGGAGTCAGATGAAACCTCTAAGAAGAGGGGCATAAAAGTTACATGCAGTGCCACCTACACTTGTGGGGAGTGAGGCTGGTCCATCAACAGTTATAGGAACTTTTCTATTTCCTTATACTTTATCTACTTCCTTGTTTTATATTGCTTCCTCTCATTCCTTCATGTCAGAGAACCGTGATAATGGCCTGAGCCTGGAGGTGGAATCCATATGCGGGGTGATGAGTATCAATACATTATTGGGAATATAGTCTAGTGATATCTATTTATTCAAGGGATGTTCACTAGAGATTGGAGAGTATCATTTTCTTTGGGATATATATGTCCTCGATATAATAGGCTTCGTTCTGATTATGGTTATGAACTGGATAATCACATACCGAGCCCCATATATTTTTACAACTAGAGAGTGACCTTTGTATCTTATAAGGGTGACCAATATGTTCTTCATGGAGAATGAAATATCTATAAAGGAAAAGATGGGCCAATTACTATGCAACTGGGATAGCTCACAACCCACGTTTCTAGTATTTTTCTTGATGATGGGAGTTGTAAGAAACAAATCCTTCCACCAGTAGTAGAACAATTTCAGGATGTATTTCTGGAGAACTTTTCAGGGTTACCACCCGAAAGATATGTGGAATTCACTATTTATATCATTTTGGGAGCTGAGACGGTATCTATTCCACATTACAGAATGGAACTGACTGAGCATCAAGAGCTCAAAACATAGTTGGATGATTTGGAGGATACAATGTTTATCTGTCCAAGTACATCACCTTGGGGATTACCTATTTTGTTTGAAAAGAAGGCCGATGGGAGTTTATGATTGTCTATCGATTACCAGAAGTAGAATAAAATGACTGTGAAGAACAAATATCCTCTTCTATGTATCAATGATATGTTTTACCGGCTGAAGGGGGATAGTGTGTTCTCAAATATGGATATGAGATCGGGGTCTCATCAGGTGATACTTTAGACTTCTGATATACCAATAACTTATTTCAGAAGTATGTATGGACTTTATGAGTTATTTGCAATGCCGTTTGGGTTGAGAAATACTCCAGTAGTGTTTATGGACTCGATGAACTTGATCTTTCATTCGTATTTGTATTATTTTTTCTTGGTGTTTTTGGAAGACATATTAGTATACTCTAAGACTCATAAAAATCATGGCCAACATCTTGACATCATCCTGGGTACACTAAGAGAGAATTAGCTATACACTAATCTATATGAATTTCAGTTTTGGATTGATAGGGTACACTTTTTGGGGCACATCATCTCAGAAGAAGGTGTGGAAGTGGACCCATAAAAAGTGTAGGCAGTGATCTCTTGTGACCATCCCAATAATGTTTCTAATATTCAATGCCTTTTGTGATTAACTGGTTTTTACATGAGGTTTATCAAGGACATTTCCCGAATGGAAGCACCGCTTACTGGTTTGAAAATGAATGGGATTATGTTTTTTTTTGATAGAAGAATGCAAGAATTATTTCCAAGAGTTGAAGAAGAACTTGAATTCAACACCAATTTTGATCTTACCTGAGTCAGGTGAGGAGTAAACACTGTTCTATGATGCCTTTGGTATTAGGCTTGGTGCTTTGTTGATGCAAGGGGATATGGTTGTTGATTATGGGTCTCGGTAGTTGATTCCACATGAATGAAATTATCCTACACATGATATCGAGTTGGTAGTAGTGGTTTATTCTCTTAAGTGTTCGTGAAACTATCTTTTTTGTGAAAATTTTATAGTTTTCTAGATCACAAAATCTTAACGTACATCTTTTCACAGCACGACATGAATCTTCAACAGTGAAAATGGGTAGAGTATATGTAGTCACTTGATTTTGAACTGGAATATACACCCAGGAAGGGGAATGGTGTGGCTGATGCCTTGAGCAGAAAAACCCAGACTCAGTTGGTTCCTGAGTCAAGTGCAGAGTGGAAGATGGTCAATTTTAAAGAAAAATTTCATGTGGTAGTAAAGGAGAGTCGGGTGGGGATAACTCTGGTTTCTGTAGTAATGGAATCTACACTCTTGAGACAGATCATGTATAGGAAATACAAGGATCTAGAGTGTTTAGCCTTAAGGAAAATCCTTGAAGGTGGGGAGACAACTTCAAACTAGAAAATAGATGAGGATATTATCATCTGTGTGAAAAATTAGGTTATTGTGCCTATGAGTATGTGGGAGGAACTCATGTGTGAATTTCATGCTTCAAGGTGGGCGGTAAATCCTAGGGTGAAAAAATGTATTGTGACCTTTGACGACAGTTTTGGTGTCCATGCATGAGAAAAGAGATAGCTGGTTTCATAACAAGATTTTTCACCGTTCCGTAGGTGAAATTAGAGCATCAATGGCCTGGAGGCCTATTGCAGCCGTTACCTATTCAAAATGGAAGTGGGATGATGTGACAATGGATTTAATGGTAGGAAATCCAAGGACTATTAATAATAATTATGTTATTTGGGTCATTGTGGATTGGCTAAGGAAGGTATCACACTTCATTCTTATCAAAGAAACCATTACATTAGATAAGTTTGGAGAACTGTACTTGAGAGACATAGTTCGTTTGCACGGGGTGCGACAAAATTTAGTTTTAGATCTAGATTTGTGCTTTACATCACACTTTTTACATGGATTACAGAAGGTTCATGGTACATAGGTTCTATTAAGTACATCCTTTCACCCCTATACAGATGGTAATTTGGAGCATACCATAGAGTGTTAGAAGATATGTTATGAGCATGTGTTTACGCTTCGATGGTTCTTGGGAAAAGCACTTGGATTTTGTGGCGTTCATCTATAATAATAGTTTTCAGGAAACAATACAAGATGGAACCATATGATGAACTTTCTGGTAGACCATTTAAATCACCTTTATGATGGATAGAGGCGAGTGAGTTAGAGCTGTTGGGACTGAGTCTTGTTCGAGAGACATCAGAGCAGGTGCAGTTGATTCGAAAGCGTATAGATATGTCTTAGAGTAGACAGAAGTTGTATGCTGATAGACAGAGATGACCCATAGTATATATAGAGGGTGATTGTGAATTACTTCAGGTGACTCCTAGATTGGGTCACCATAGGAAACAGAGGCAGTGCATGTTAGCGCCTAGATTTGTTGGACCGTTTGAGGTGTTGGATAGAATTGGGTTGGTGGCATACCGATTAGAACATAAAAAAATACAGTTCTTTTCCAGATGTTTTCCACGTGTCACAACTACTGCGGTGTCACCCCGAACCATCTCATGTGATTGATGTGGATGTGGTTGACCTCGAGATAGATGCATCCTTTGAGGAGCATCTAATATGTGTGTTGGGTCGTAGTGAGAAAGTGTTACGGGGAAAGGTCGTGCCATTAGTTCATGTGGTATGGAAAAATGGTAAATTTCAAGAGGAAACATGGGAATAGGAAACAGACATGAGGGCTCAATTAGAAAATATTTTTGGCTTGGAATCATAGAGAAGTTTGGGAGTTCAGCTCTAGGATGAGCTGTTTTAAGGTGGGGAGATTGTAAGGTCCCGACCTTTTCTAAAGTCATCTTGGGTGAGTTTTAAGGTAATTTTTGGAGATTTTAAGTAACTATTACTTTTATTAGTGGATTGGGATGAATTTCGGTGAAATTTTACACAAAACTATAGTGCATTGGGTTGTGCATGGTTTGCACACGGTTTGAAAAACCATGCGACCAAACCATGCCTAGCATGTGAAACTGGATAGAGTGGTCTTCATAGTTTGTGCACGGTTTCAAAACCCATGCAACAAACAATTCCAACCATGAAAAACATGAGATAAGGGTCTTCTTTATTGGTGCATGATTTTCCCTAAAAATGAGCCTCTTCCCTTGAAACCAAGCGTGCATGATTATAATTATGAAAATCCTTTTTAAAAACCACTTGAACCCATGGTACTTCAATATTTCAATCTTGGCTCAGTCTTAAAGAATTATATGTGTTTCCAAATCCTTCCAAAGAGATTAAAAGGTTACATGGATACCGTTATTCTAGATTTAAAGCTCATATTGAAGATCCTTTCTCATCCCTATAAGTGGATTTCATCCCATTGCTTCTCCCATTATTTCTATAATCCTTTATAGATCTTTTTAAAGAATATCATCACCATGTTCTTGGATATAAACACATGAGTTAAGATATATATCTAGGATTGTAGATCAAGATCTTGATTTTAAATATTTTTATGCCTTTGATCTTAATTTTGGTTTTAGTTATTTAGATCCGGAGCTTGATCGACGACATTATGCCTCTCGGATTTTTTGGGGATTTCTGTTGGGATATCTTCCTCCAATAAACCATGTTAGGTGGTCTAAATCGAACTCCCAAATCCATGTTTTATGATATGGGAATTTGAGATTGTGATTGTTAGATTGACTTGATGATTATTTTCCTAAATTAGAGTAATTATGATTGTGGAATTGAATTGAGTTGCCTTTGTGATTTAATTGATAATTTAATCATAGAATAAACAATGGGGGGTTTCCCAAATAAATATTTTGGATATTTTATTTTTTTTATTTGAGATATTTAATTTTTGTGATAAGATAATTAATTTGGGGAAATTAATTAAGGAATTCTGTTAAGATATGAGAGATAATTAATAGTGAGAATTAATTACGTCCCCTGATGTTGACCACATATAATTAACTATGAGAATTAATTATGTGTTTTGATGTGATCAAAGATAATTAACTGTGAGAATTAATTAGGATGAGTTGATCATTGATATAGATAATTAATTATGAAGAATTAATTATGGAATGAGAATGGTATTGATTTATTAATTAATTGATGAATTAATAAATTGGTATGTACTTAGTTAATTGTTGAGTTAACTAATGTAATTTGAAATGTTTAACTAATTTATAGATTAGTAAAGGGATAATGTGGAAAAATATTATGAAATAAAAAATTATTATATTGATGAGATTTTTTGGTGTTAGGCATGGGATCTTAGACCATTTAGATGTTGGGACTTGGACATGGCGTTCCTCCGCAATAGTTATCCATGCTTGAGATTATGGTGTGTTTGGAATGAAGAGCTACACCGATTGAGAAAATAAGTGTTAGGCATAAACTCCTACACTCAAAGATATTTGTGGTTCATTCCATGACGACATACTCCCAATGAATGATAATAATGAATGATGTTTCAACTGAGATGTGGGGTTCTAGGGATGACGACCTACACCAAATGAATGATAAAAATGAATGATGATTCAAATGGAAAACATTATTTGAATTAGCCTAATGTGATGATTAATGATTAGATGACAATGTGATAACTCTTTAAATTATGCATTATATTTATGGCTTAATAAATATATATAAATTATCTTTTGAGTCGACTCATTTTAGACACTATCGGTGGTGGCCTACTGAGTTATACTCACACCCTATTCGAGCCACCTTATTGGCACCCGAGACAACATTGTTGTTGGAGGGCCGGATTGGGGAAAGGCCCTGTGATAGATTGTTGTTTGGGATTAGAGCAGAGGAGAGGGAACCCAACACAGTTCAAGACCTTTTTTGGAGTCGATGTGTCTTTACATGAGTTTGAACTATAGACACTTGGCACTTGCACTGTCATAGCATGTTTTTACCTTCCAGTTGAGTATGGTATTTTTTGGATTTGACTATCATAAGTCATGGTATTGTTCTAGTTAATTATACCCTTTCATACTTGGTTATTTTTATTTGCTTCCGCTGGTGTTTATTTTTTATAAAATAGGGTATAATATCCCCATGACTGACTTACCAGACCATCTCTTCTAGTCGGCACCCTATGGTGTATGGGGAGGTGCGCTTGGGGGCATGTGGCCAACCGGCTCGGGGCACTGTTCAGTGGATTCCAGGCCGGGACATCACAATGAACATTCCATTTATTCTTAAATTATAAAATATCCTGTTATTATAAATTTTATTGATTATAAAATTTATGTGAGACATAAAGAAATTAATTTTCTTAAGATACCCATTATTTTATCAAGTCCTAACAGCCCTTACCATTGAACCTGGAATGTATTGTTACATCGAAATTCTAGTGGAAAGGATCTATATTCCCCTTCCCATGACCCCATAAAGGGTTTAAGAAGCTAATTTAATGTATTTATTTTGGTATTTCTTTGCTAATAGTAGGCTTTAATCTCTTTTATTCAATGAGTGGAATCCCAAATCGTGAAATACTAATTGGTATGTCCTTAAAAACTACAACTAAATTAAACTAATTATATCAAGGGATATCCCTCTAGATGTAAAAAAGGTAATATCAACCCAAAAACATTCATAATAAATACCCTTATAAAATTAAGTGTCCTAATAAGGGTTGGATAGACACTTAGTTCTATTGGTTTAATTCCTAATAATATAATGGAAGGAAAAATATGACTCCACTTATATTTGAGTGATTTTATTTATTATGTGTAAATTTTATCTTGTTTTATCCCTTACATGTCTTGTTATTGTTATGTGGAATTTACTTAAGTAATTTACCGTATTTTGATAAAATATTAACACACAATCCATTTATTTATATTCCATATTTGTAAATTAGTTCATTTTTTATATGATAATGGTTTTTTTGTTAATAAAATAAATAATACATAGGCCCTAAATAAATAATACATAGGCCCTAAATAAAAAAATAAATTAATGGCCCAATCATGAATTTATGTAATTATTGATTTATTGGGAGGATAATTAATCAACCTGTGACATTGGGGAAAACTACTTGTGTCAGTATTGGCATGAGTTATGTCAATTCACCTATCCACCTATGTATCACTTGGGTTGGTATCATCTCAGTTCCATATTGAATTCCATCTATGCACCTTGGGATACCCCATTTATTAAATGTATTTGTAACTAACATATAGGTGAGGGGAACCAAAGGATTTCTTATGGGGAATTACGAAAATAAGCTTGATCATACAGACCCTACATAATAATATAGGTTTAAATGAATTGTAAGATATCATATTTAATTTTATAATTAAAAGTTGTAAAAAAAATCAATTAAAAAAATTAAATAATTCCAACACGTACACAGATCTTGGTTAAGCACAAGATTGGTCACATGCATGTAATGATCATGCAACAATACACTGGATAATATTGATTTATATTAATTATTTATTTTTTAAATAAACATTCATTAATTAATTATTTAATTACCATTTATCTTAATTTCCATCAAAATTCTATTGGAGATACCCAAGAAAATAAAAAAAAGAACCAATAACTTTAGATATTTACAATAAATTAAGTGATCATTTAATAACTCTTTAAAAATGTAATTAAATTTTCTAACACATCCAATGATAATAATTATAAAAATTATTTAATTACTCAATTAATAATTTATTGTAATTAAATTATTTCCATTATTTGGAGACAAAACAACTTCTACTTTTGAGCTACACATTTTGTCCCTCGATTACCATATACCCAGGGTAACCAATTGGGAGTTTTGTGTGTACCTTGGTTGTATTTCATAGATTGTATAAGCTAGCTACACATCATTCATTACTCTTTTCATCTGTCTGTTCAACCCATAAAAATGCTCAACATGTTCTTCAGATGTGGGACCACACAACATGTACGACAACTATACGTTGTGTATTATGTAATTCATGTGTCCAATTGACTCATTGAATGGATAAAAGTGTACATTCTATGTGGTAATTAATGAACTAAATTTCATGTATTCTGACTACACATCATGTATTTCATTAATTATTTAGATATCAATCTCACATGAGATTTAATTGTGTATTTGACCACACAGTTTTCATGAATTTCTCTACAAAACCTTGTATATGACATGACATGTATTCCATCTACACACCATGTAATATTATAATCTATGTTCTATTTTAGACTAGTATAAACATGGTTTTCCATAAATTTACCATTTTTAGTTACTGGTCGGTGTGTTGTGTATCCTGCAACACGGATAGGTGTAATGCAATTGGGTATATGATGTGTACACCACCTACACACCATGTAAACCCATTCTATCTATCCATAATACTTGGTACTTCTTGATATAATCTCCAATAATTATTTATCTATTCTAATTCCTTTGAGTAAATGAAACACTAAAATTTATAATTAATATTTTGAAAACATGTTAATAAAAATCGTATTAAAGAAAAAGTATTATGGAAATGAAATATCTAAGCACTATTGTGCGTATGGATCAAAAATAAAATAAATAATTATTAATTTGAAACATGACCATTCTAAAACCACTTGAAGGTTCTAGGTGCAACATAATCACCTTGGTGGGTGATATAACCATAACAGTTTTGTCGATTTGTTGGATCATTCACAAATTATTCATGATGTAAACACCATGACCAATGAAACTTTTCCACTGAATATTGACATAAGAGAACTTATAAAAAAGATAGGATTATTTCACTATTAATTTTTAATTAATTTATATTACATATGAAGAAAGTTTAAATCATCTTTGTAACTTCATCCAATAAAGATGTTGATCATCTAGAACCCTCTTTTCCAGATTACATTTATTGCACTGTAAGGATCCACATGTAGAATCCCTCTAGTGGTGATCCAAACATGCTCCTTTAATATCTATGAAACCCCAAAAGAACATAGGGATATGGTACAATGGATCTATCATCTTGTTTTGAGTCCTGAAAATCCTTATTTATTGAAAACTAGCAATTTTTATGACATATTAAACTTTCTAACCCTTATAAAAACTATTTAGGAATTCATTAAATTAAATTTTTAGTTATTTTTTTTATAAAATTATTTTATGAAAATAAAATCTATTCAAAACTTATAAATTTTTCATAAAGCAAAATTTTAATAGAATTTATATATATTTATATTTTCCAAAAATATACTTTTTTTCTTCCAACAAGATCCCAATGGTAACTTTATTGAATCTTGATAACAAACAACAATAAGAACTAACTACCTATGGTTAATGGCCATAATGTCCATGAACCATATTTTCTAACATTCATAATGTCGAATGACTATAATTCCCTATAAATATACCATCATTCCCACTTCATCATTCACTAATTAAAAAGGTTGTTACACATAATTTCATATAATATATTGTTTTCCTAAAATTTATATTTGTTTTAATATTCATTATTGTAGGAGAGATATTTTCATTCTAAATTACAGAGATATATTTCTTTATCTACTACTAAGTTTGTGTATATTGTAAGAGTTGGTGTCCTCGAACCAACTGGTTTTAAATTTATTACATGTATATTTAATGTATTATTATATATTGTTCATTGTTCTACATAATTATTATGTAATAATGTACTAGAGTATTTGTTGGATTGATAAGGTCATGGAAGTTCCCCGCTATGATGAGAACCTTGAAATGAAATAACAAAATTCATAAATATAGTTATGCGGTTGGATGGAATACTATTATGGGACACATATCATGAAGACCATTAGGTGGGAGTACTCATAACCAGACGAGTCTTCCTCTCATGAAGTTCGCACTTGGTAATCTCTAAGATAAGAGATTATGGGAACAAACCCGCTATTTGGAATTCCGCATGTTTTTGTGTCATCAGATATTTCTATCTGCAATCGTGTGTAATGACCGTTAGACTTTAAGACTATCATTAACAAGTTTCGTGACCTGCATACATTAATTTACTGATGAAAATCGTCACGCAGACAGTTGGAGAGAAGTATGGTTTGTTGCGTGCATCACAAATGGCATGTTATTAATGGATAAGTCGAGGAAAGATTTGTCCCTTCAATTTTATAATATTGATATCTTAGACCTTTGATTGAAATAGGATCATAATGCAATATTCTATGGCCATGGTGTAACAATGAGTTTATTTCATGTAGTCAAAGAACGATGTATCAAGCATAATATATGATGGCACAACCATGAATCCTAATTGAAGAGATATTATGACAAGGTGATTAAATTACACAGTGAGTTTTTGTATGTGGATGTAGTTGTTGTTAAATTACATTCATTCTCTAGGGTACCTTGACCCATTCCTAGACAGTACTATTGTACTTTAGGCAAGCCTGCCTAATGCCAATGAGAAAGAATCATAGAGGGTCACACCCTAGGTGTATTTGGTGGTCTCAGTTAAATTATATTTTAATTTAATTAATGAAATAAATATTATTCTGAAGATCATGGAATAATTTTATTCAAGTTAAATTGATCACATAAATTAAATAAAATTAATATAAATTTATTTAAAAGAATTAAATAAAATATTTATTTAAGGGAATAAATTATTTATTTATTTATTCGGGTGTTCAATAAATTGAAGTGGATTTCAAGAAGACTGAGGTCGGTGTGCTAGTAAAATAATTATTTACAAGATAATAAATAATTATTTAACTAGTTGCCACAAATTAAAATAATTCTGCTATTATTTTGTGACACATAATTTTGATTATAATTATATTTCACAGAAGTTGGTGCACCATAAATAAGGACGTGGTATTATTATTAAATGCATGGGTTTTATCTAAGTCCATGAATGTATTTAATTGTTGCAATGAAATTAAATATTATAACTAAAATTCCATGTATATAAATAGGAAAGTACACCTATTGTGCCATACACCACACCACACACCTGGTGAATTGAGAATTGTTGAGCCAAACAATTTCTCTATCGAATCCTCTTCTCTTCCTTCCCATGAATGAGATACATTCTTCAAGGCCGAAGAAATGGTGATCAAGAATAACCGACACAAGACACTCGATTTGCTGTGTTAGCACTCGGAGAATGAGTGGTGTCGATCGAAGGCCACCGGAGCACGTGTGGATCACTTCTAGAGGGATTCTTGTTTGGATCCTTACAATCACAATGAGATAATCCAGAAGGTTCATTCTGGATGATCAACATCATCAACGAAGAAAAATACCAAAGATATAGGTATTAATTTTCTTAATAAAATTAATGAAATTAATTATAAACATGATGTGCAAGATCCTCTCTAAAGGTTTGAGGTCTCTTTCTTCTTTATCTAAATCTTTGATTATATTTCATGGAGACTGACATTTATCATCGTATTGATCCCATAATAATCATTGATCATGGTAAAAATCAAAATTGTGTGTCGTCCCAAGCATGCTTCCGCAACGCCCAGAACCTTCAAGTGGTATTAAAGGGGTTACCTCATAGTTTATAATTATTTATATATTTCGTTGATTAAGTACGCATTTAATAATTTAGTTTTTTCAATTCACATTAATAATTTTTCAAATCTTAATCTTGAGATCTATTCCACCATTTTCGTTTCTCTTTCACCATATAGAAATGATATTTTCATTTAATTTTGATTAAAAAAAATAGAGGACCTCATCTAGAGGTTCCAATGTTTCATGGGCGTACAACCCCAGAACACATGGCGTGTATTCGATATTACATGTAGTGTAGTCAAGATTCAATGCATCAGACCAGTTTTTCAAACCAAGATGTTTGTTGGAGTCTTTCTAAGTCTTAAATGAATTCATGTGTTGACCAGGAACAGGTGGTACACGGTTTCAAGATTACATACCATGTGACCCAATGGAGATGGCGTGTAGTCCCTTCGGGTTAGGGTTGGACCGTGTATCCCATACACGGCTTTCCTGACTAGAGACCGTGTAACGAGGTACTACATGGCATGTGGCCCACTAGACATGCCATGAAAATCTTTGAAGTATAATCTCATGTCATTTCCCCTGGCATGTACATCGTACAGATGGTGAAAAATAGTACACATCATATAGTTGGAATTACACATCGTGTACTCATCCAAATTATGCATATTTATTAAAATGTATTATTATATTATACAAACCCTTGTGACATGTACCATCATGTGGGTGTAAAGTCGAGCCACGCCATATGATAGGTGTTTAATATATGTGTGTTTTATTTAACATCATTATAATGTTTATTTATATTCATTGGGTAGTGGTGAATAGGAATTCATCAGGTTGCTTCCAAGGTACAAGTTCTGTACGAAGATAATTATAAATGAATTTATTTGTTTATAATTATGATGGTTGATAATCTCTAGGAAATTTAGAAAATGGTTTAAGATAAAAGGATTGATTAATTAAAGATGATAATTAATTTATTCGAGCGTGATTTATCTTAAACAATATCAATTAGAGAATTGATTTATAGTTTTATTTACGCGTAAATAATGTTGAATGTATGGATAATCATGAGCTGTACCAAGGCCTTTTTATGTGGATGATTTCTTTTAATTTATTTATTTGAATTAATTTTTTTGTCCTGTGAGCCTTCTCCTCATTAATATGTATGGCCTACGTTCCTAGGGTTTCTTTTATATAAAACCACTTTCTACCCCTCACCTACAAATGAGTTCAATAGGTTATTTGTAATGGATGGAACTCCCATGCTAGTGGAGTTGTTTCAAGCTGGAGTTGAGATGAAACCAATCCCAGGAGATAGAGAGGTGGACAGGTGTAAGATGTAAACATGAACCCAAAAGGTACAAGGTGTTTCTATCCTATGTCGGGGCTAGTTTATCAACCGTAAGATAAACTGGCCATTATAAAATATCATGATCATTCCATTTACATTATTTCATTTATTTTAGTTTCATGGTTTATCATTATGGATGTGTTGTCACGATCCCATAATTAATGAATTAAACAAGCATGAAAAATGGAAATAAAATAAACTAGACTTATGCGTTAATATTATCATGACATGGTTAATCACTTAATTAAGTTACACTTAAAATTAACAAGCATGTGATAATGATAATAATCAATTCATGCATAAGAGATAAAAATCCCTCAAATAAAATATTAAGTCAGGACAAGCATTCTGTTACTTGATCAAGGAAAAAAATCAATGATACTATGTGATTGACCAACAATTGTTGGGAAACATACTTTTATACAGGAATCCATTATTATAGGTTTCAGGTTGACATAATCATATTACATCAGGAAGAGTATCCCTTTCAAGATATGGTTTAATATTGGAGGCAAGAGTTGAGGAAATCTAAATTCATGATTTTAGGATTGGGGAGTCCAATCAACATATCAAGTCGCTGCAAGACCACAGTTGGAAAAGGTATGCCAACCTAAATACCTTCTAATAGCTTTACCAACCCTTGTTGGGGTTATGTAAAGGTTAATATGGATCCTTGCCACTAGAATGTCATGGAAACTAGACATTCTGAGTTTGATGGTGAGGGATATTGGGACTTGATAACATAGTGGGAGACTTAATAAAATTTATTATTTCTTATAAAATGTAATAATGAAAGTACTAATGATCTGATCTTTTAATTCTTGAGTAAAAATGAAAAACTTTTCAACCACACAATCCCTACGATCAATTCTGGATAAATACAACTTCCACACTTTTAATAATTTGCAGGAATGGTTTTAACTCCTTCAGGTTATCCTATGCCATGAACGGAAGTCTTACGTGCTGGAGTTAGCATTACCTGATCCGCCTACCAAATAGCTGAGTGATATGGATTTATTGGTCTATGAGAATCATATGAACGACGCAGTCAACGTTCAATGTTTGATGATATCCCCAGTGTTTAGTGAGCTCATGAAGTCTCATGAAAACATGGATTCTTATAGCATGCTCGAGCACCTCTTTGTTCTTAACTAGGAGAGATCAAGATAGGAATGGTTTTTGATCTCTAAGGCACTCTTTTAGTGTATTCTTGAAGAAGGTTCCCCAGTTGTGCCTCATGTTGTCAAGATCATTTTCTACATTGAGCTCATCGTGGTTCTAAGATTTAAACGCCCTGAATAACGGGGCACCAATCTCATTCCATCATCACTCCCTAATAGATTCTCTAAATTTGTTGTAAATTTCAATATAAACAACATTGAGAAGTCTTTATTTGATCTTCTTATCCTCATTTTCCAAGTGGAAAAATATTTTATGAACAAAAAGCCTTCTGCAGTTATGGTGAATCAGATGAAAGGGAAGGTGAAGATCATTAACCCCAAATCTTCTTCACAGCCTTCCAAGAAAAGGAAGATCAAAGGGGAGGAAAGGGAACATGAGGCTGTTTGTTTTGCATGTGGCAATAAGGGCCACTAGAAGAAGAACTTCACCCATCCTAAGAAGTAAGGGGAATCTTTATGTGTGTTTGTTACAAAATGATATCTATCTATTTCTACAAATTGGGTATTAGATAAATCTCGTGGTTCCCACATATGAATCCAAATACATGTCATAAGTAGATTCAGGAATATTGATCAAGGAGAGTTTGATCTACGACCATCCAAAAGAGCTAGAATTTCTGTTGTAGCTATTGGGGACTACCACCTCATGTTGCCAACTGGGATGATCATGGTGTTAAAGGGTTGTTTTTTATGTTCCTTATGTAACCAAAAAAATTATTTCTATATCCAAACTAGATATTGATGGATTTTTTTCATGTTATTTAAATAATGTGTCTTATTTTATAAAGATGGAATTTATTTTGGTAGGTCACATTTATACAATTGTATTTATGAGTGGGATTACACAAACCATGTAATGGCTATCGATGACCAAGATACTTCACATGAATCATACCACATCCAACTTTGGCATCACCGTCTAGGTCATGTAAACAAGAAATTACTGAAAAAGATACATGAAGAAGGATATTTAGATTATTTTAAACTAAAACCACATGGATAGTGTCATGCATGTTTACAAGGAAAAATGACCAAAGCTCCATTTGGTGGGAAAGGTGAAATGGCTAATGAACTTATTGAATTGGTTTATACCGATGTGTGTAGGAAAATTTTCAGTTGAAGCATGGGGAGGGTACTCATACTTCATAACTTTTACGAATGATTTTAATAGATATGGATATATATAATTAATGAGGTATTTGTCAGATTCTTTGGATAAGTTCAAAGAATACAAGAATGAAGTTGAGAACCTGCTTGGTAAGAAGATTAAGAAACTCTTCTTAGACCAAGGTGGAGAATATCTTAATCCAAACTTCATTGATTACTTACAGGAGTTTGGGATCTTATCCCAACTCACTCCTCCAAACATGCCCCAGTGGAATGGTGTGAGAGAAAGGAGGAACCACACCCTATTAGACAAGGTGAGATCAATGATGAGTCATATGACTCTACCATTATCCATTTGGGGATATCCGTTACAAACAACAACACACGTACTAAACCATGTTCCAACTAAATTGATAAATGTTATTACATATGAGTTATGGAGTGGATGAAAATCCATGTTATCAAATTTACATGTGGGGGGTAGCGAAGCATTTGTTAAATCCTCTTCAGGTAACAACTTCGCACCCAGAGGCACAAAGTGTACCTTTATTGGATACCCCAAGGAAACAAGGAGATATTACATATAAATCCCCTTAGAAAAAAGGTTATAATGGAAAGACATGCCTTATTACTTAAGAGGGAGAACATCCCCAAAATAGATAGTGGGAGAAAGATAGACTTCGATGAAGTCGAGGCTTAAGGTAAACAAGAGTTTGTACAGGAACAGATCCTAGAAAGCTCTGTGGAAGAAGAATCTATTCCAATGACACAATTACTATGTAGGACAACTGGAGAGGTTAATGAAACAAAATGGTACAGTTTTCTAGTTACTAAGGATGGTGAATCATTATTAGTTGATAATAATGATCCTCTAACCTATAATGAAGTAGTAAGTGGAACAAACGTTTCCATGTGGAAAGAAGCCCTAAATTATGAAATGGGTTCCATGTACGAAAACAAAGTCTTGATTTTAGTATATCCTCCAGTTTATATAATGCCTATTGGCTGCAAATGGGTATTCAAGAAGAAACTGGACATTGAAGGACAAGTCAGTACCTATCAGTTATGACTAGTTGCAAAAGGTTTTAAACAATGTCATGGAATTTACTATAATGAAACCTTCTCTCCCGTTGCAATGATGAAATCCATCATAATTATACATTCCATTGAGGCTTACCATGACTATGATATTTGGAAAATGGATTTCCAAACAGCATTCCTTAACGGGAAACTTCAGGATGATGGCTACATGACACAACCAAATGGTTTTGTGAATCAAAAGGATGACAATAAGGTATGAAAGTTGCAGAAATACATTTATGGATTAAAGAAAGCATCCATATCAGGGAATATTCATTTAGATGAATCCATAAAATAATTTGGGTTTATCAAGAATGAATGTGAGCCTTGTGTCTACAAAGAGTTTAGTGGGAGTGTAGTCGTTTTTCTAATAGTATATGTTGATTCCATATTACTTATTGGAAAGGAGATACCAGTCTTACATTTTTTAAGGTATGGTTGAATCAATGAATCTACATGAAATACTTGGGAGAGGCAACATATATTCTTGGGATCAAGATACATCGTGATAAATCAAAGTGATTATTGGGCCTTAGTCAAAGTACATACATTGATAAGATAATGAAGAGATTTAGTATAGAAAAATCGAAGAGGGGATTGTTTCCAGCGTCACATGGCATTCATATTTCAAAGAAAATGTGTCCTCAGAAACATGAGGAAAGAAAGATGATGGCAAGGACTCCATACGCATCATAGATTGGGTCGGTCATGTATGCCATGCTATGTAATAGGCTTGATGTCACCTACACATTGAGTGTTGTAGGAAGATTTCAATCAGACCCAGATGACCGCCATTGGATGGCAGTCAAGACTATAATAAAGTATCTGAGGCATACCAAGGATATGTTCCTAGTTTATGGAGGAGATAAAGAAATAGTAATTATAGTATATGAAGATTCTAGTTTCCAGACTGCTCAGGATGACATGATGTCGTAGATGGGATATATCATAACATTGAATGGAGGTGTAGTGAGCTTGAAAATCTCAAATAAGAGTGTGGTCACATATTCCACAACAGATTCCAATTATATCTAAACATATGTGGTTTCTAAATAAGTATTTTTGATGTGAAGCTTCATCCAGGAGCTAGATTTGATACCTAGCAGTAAAGATCCCATCACACTGTACTGTGATAATACTACAGTGGTTGCTCTCGCAAAAGAGCCAAAGTCACATCAGCGGATGATGCACATACTTTGGAATTATCATCTCTTGAGGTATTTTTCTCAGAGAGGTGAAGTTGCAGGGAGCAGTATTTCCATGGAAGACAATGTGGCAGACCCCTTGAAAAAAGCCTTGACTTAGCATAAACATGATCATCATGTGAGGTTAAGTGGATTGAAAGTCATAGGCAGTTGGCTCTAGTCCATGTGGGAGTTTGTAAGATATGGTGTCCTAGAACTTACTGGGTTTACTTTGATTACATGGATATTTAATTTATTATTACATTTTGTTCATTGTTTTACATAATTATGATGTAATAATGTCGTATAATATTTATTTCATTGATAAGGACATGGATGTTCCCAACTATGATGAGAAAATTGAAATGCGATAACAATATTCTTAAATATAGTTATTCGGTTGGATGACATGCTATTATGGGACACATAGCAGGCAGACCGTCAGGTGCGAGTACTCAAAAGAATATGGGACTTCCTCTCATGAACTTCGCGCACAGACCCGCTAGTTGGAATTACTCATGTTTTTGTGTCATCAAGTATTTGTATCTATGATCATGTGTAATGATCATTATTCTTTAATATTATCATTAATATGTGTCATGACTTTTACACTTTTATTTACTGACGAAAACCGTCACGCAGACAATTGGCAGGAAGTAGGGAACGTTTAGTGCATCATGAGTGGCATGTTATTAATGGATAAGTCAAGAAAGGATTTTCCCTTCCATTTATGGAGGTCGATATCTAATCCCTTTGATTGAAATAGAACCATCTCGTGAAATTAAATGGCCTTGGTGTAATGATGATCTTAGTTCAGGTAGTCAATGAATGACGTATGAAGCATAAAAGTTGATGAAACTATCATGAAACCTTCTTGATGAGATATTTCAAAAAATGGATTGTATTGCATAGTTAGAATTCAAATGTGGATGTTGTTGTTGTGACTTTATATTCTTTCTCTTGGGTGCCTGGACCCGTTTCTAGATAGTACTCTGGGACATTGGGCAATCCTGCCTAATGCCAACGAGAAAGAATCCTAGAGGTTCACACACAAAGTGTTTTTGGTGGTCTTGGTTAAATTCTATTTGAATTTAATTAATGAAATAAATATTATTTTCAAGACCATGGAATAATTCTATTCAAGTTTAAATGATCTCATAAATAAAATAAAATATATTTATTTATTTTATTGAACATTTAATAAATATTTATTTACTAGTTTTTAAATAAAATATTTATTGAAGAGAATAAATTATTTATTTTATTATTCTAGTGTTCAATAAATGTTAGTTGAGTTCGAGCGGACCAAGGTCATCCCACTAGTAAAATAATAATTTGCATGATGGTAAATAATTATTTAACTAGTTTGCACAAATTAAAATTCATCTTCTATAATTTTGTGACACAGAATTTTATTGATAATTCAATTTTTAGAAAGTTGGTGCACCATAAATAATGACACCATATTGTTATTAAATGCATGTGTTTTCACTAAGATCATTAATGTATTTAATTATTGCAATGAAATTTAATATTGTAAATGAAATTCCAAGTATTTAAATAGGCATGTACACCTATTGTGCCATTCACCACACCACATACCTGGTGAATTGGGAATTGTTGAGACAAACATTTTCTCTATTGATTCATCTTATCTACCCTCTAAAGAATGAGAGAATTTCTTTAATGTTGAAGAATTGTCAATCAAGAATGACTGACCCAAGACACTCAATTCTCCCTAACAGCACCAGGAGAATGTGCGGTGTCGATCGGAGGCTATTTGAGAACGTGTGGATCCCCACTAGAGGGATTCTTGTTTGGATTCTTACAGGTGCAAAGAGATAATACGGAAGGGTCATTCCATATGATCAAAATCATCAAAGAAGACAAATACCAAAGATACAAGTATTATTTTTCTTTATTAAATTATTTAAATTAATTATAAACATGATGTGCAAGATCCTCTCTAAAGGTTTTGGGTCTCTTTCTTCTTTATCTATATCTGTGACTATATTCTATGGATAGTGACGTTAAATGTCATATTGATCCCAAATAATCATTGATCAAGGTATAAATAAAAATAGGGTGTTTTCCCAACCACACTTCCATTGCACACAGAACCATCTTTTATTACAACTATAGAGGTTTGAAAATAATTCCTATGCATGAAAACATTCATTCAATAACTAAATTTTAATAAGAACATGTTTGTTTTATTTTGTGACAATCATATTTCTATTTGTTGGGTAAATAATGCACCATTTCATTGAAGGTATAAACATATCAATGTTTAGTATTATTGAATCCTAAATTTCCTTTATTTGATATAGTTTGAGCTCAAGAATTTCTTCAAATATGATAAGGGGTCAGAAATGTTAACTAATATTTTACGATCAGGTAAATTTGAGACTTATGGGCTATTTACAGGGTTTTTAGTGACCCATAGTTGAGTCGAATGGGGACTTTGATGGGGTGCCTCTTTCAATTCAACTCATACGATTATTGAAAATGGAAAATGTATATGTGAAAATAAGGTGTTATATTTTTTTAGTGAGATTTATTTTTTAGGAAAATAGTTGTGGCTCTCCTTCTCAACATATCATATTACCTATGGGGTTTGATAGTGGTTTTCAGATCCACAACTATATAAATTCCATTGGTCTAATTCAATTCATTCTAGGGTGGTATATAAATAGATATTGGTGTTTTATCTATACTTTTATTCAAATAAAAAATAGATTCTATTCCTAGTTAGATCTATTTGGATTTATTTATCCGGACTTGTTCTTCATTTAATTCTATTTTCAAATTGTATCTAATTCCTACATTTGATCCAGTATTTTATGAGAGTATTATTTTTGAGACCAAAATCATTTTTTAGAGTACCTAACATGTACTTATGATTATTAGTGGATATTTCTTTCTGGACTAAGTCCCATGGTTTTTCCATTTTTTGTTTTCCACATCAAAATTTATGTTGTAATCATTTATTTTTTGAACATAATTTTTTGGTTGGTGAGAATCCACTTTAATTTTCAGTCTTGTTTGGATTGAAAGATAGTTTTATTTCCACTACACATTCACATTTTTTTTCATTTTCACATTTTTTCTTACCATATTTCCCATAAATGACTTCCCTTTTCCCCCAATCAATAATAGTCTAGATAAATGACCAATCTAATACCATAACAAGTACACCATGATGTTTCATCAACACCAAAACTACCCATACTACTAGGAAGAAACATACCATAAATAAATTAACTAGGGAAAAATAAGTCCCCCATCGAAACACCAAGATTTCCTCATAAAAAATCAACCTGAAGATAGACCAATAAAACCAAATACCTCCATCACCTGAACTGAATCTGGGATAGGTATAAATGGATCATAATGCTATCTTACTACATAGAACACCTTGTAGTTGAATCATCATAATTGGAAACCCATAGAAATATGAGGATCCAACTTAGGTCAGGCCTATTGGGACATAAGTGATTTCATGAACTTCACATATCAAATCCTTATAAAGAACCACCGACCCAAACCGACCTAGGGAAGAGCATTAGAGTAAAAAACCATAGAATATTTTGATCATACATGGCCTCAATATTGGTCCATGACCTTCACCAGTGTTTTCAATACCTACCATAAAACCACATCTTCAAACCATCATTAGAGAAGAAAATACCAAAACACCACCAGAAAACCCACAAACCGTACCTTATGGGATATCAAAAACACCCCATAACACATATCTCAAACCATACTATGCATCTAGAACTATAGTCCATATATATTAAAGAACTCTGAAATAGATGGTAAGATTAGATGAAGGAATGCAATCTCATTTAACAAATATCTTTATCCACATGAAAAATTCAACAGAAACTCTATCATAATAGGGAATCAAGGACATTCTTTTGAAGGACATAATACAAAAGGGATAAGACCAAGCTCAAATGAAAGGGGATACTATTAGATAAGGATAATCTTGAAAAAATTTAGTATGAGAGAGATAGAGGACAACATAAGGAGAAAATAGGTGGAGAAGAGGGAAGCTAGGGAGAGGTTTTACCAGAGGTGAAGCATGCAGGCCTGCCACAACCAAATCATCACTATGGTGGAACCTTGCCCCAAGAGGGAGGGGATGATGCCTTTTAGAGGCTCTATATATATACAAAAAATATATATTGATAAACATACATTTATTTCTATTTTCTTTATAATATAGTTAAATATATATGTATCTATATTAAAATATGTATATATTACATAAAATATACACATATATATAAATATTTCAATATATAATACTTAAAATCTTTTAGGCTTGTGGTAAGGGTGCTTGTTGATAATCTTTTGGGTGGGGGTTCGAATTCGCCCCCCTTCAACTTAATTTTTAATTTAAGGGGTGAGGATGTGTGTGTGGTTGGCCCATGGGGGTGGGTTCATGAGAGAGTTGTTTACCTTTCCAAAAAATAATCCAGGTGATTTTATTAGTGCTAAAAAACACCATAATAAAATGTAACATTTATCAATGATGAAAAAATAATTGATACAACTTATCTTTATTAGTGATGATAAAGTATACCTTTTACCAGTGATAGAATTATTAGCACTTTCTATAATGCTCATAATGACCATTTTGAGCATTTATGAATGTGTTATTTGTAGTAGTTAAATGAGAGGTATACTTTATTATAACCATTTTTTTATTCTATATATTTTTTTGATGTGATTATATTTGTATGTAAAAAATTTATATTTTACAAAAAAAATCAATGAATGAAAGATGAAACATACGAAGATTATCCAATCCATATTTATTCATGAGTTTGAGTGGTTGGTTTTCCAATTCTATACCCAACCCATTGAGCTTCTCTAAGAGTAAAGTTTTTGATGATGGGAGTCCGAACAATATAATGATGAGTATGATTTAGGTACCATATCCTCTTTTAAGCTAAACTTAATGTTAACATTCATTATTTCAATTTTTTCCATTTTAAAAGTTGAAAAAATATATTGGTTTCTACATAAAAATTCTCATATATATTTTTTAATTTCATTAAATCCCAATATATCAATATATATTAATTGGTCAAATAAATAATCAAAATTAATGATTAATTTTATTACAAACTATTTCATATATATCCCACACATTTAATTAAAATTCAACAAAGATTTAAATTCATGATAAACTTTAATACACACTAATTAACATATTTCACGCACCTTAAATTAAAATTCAACAATATCTCATATAGGCTATATTTTTCACCATGTAATTATGTATTGAGATAACCTTATGAGTACTATTTTTCCCATCATTTAAAATATAGTTCCCAAATAAATTGGTCCATCATTCATACTAATATTGGAAAAATGAATATTTTTTCACATGAAATTGTGACTAGGAACAACAATGGTGGAATATGTATATACATATATATATAATGACATGGACTATGTATGAATGTGTAATGTGAAAATTTAAGGCTTTGTGATCCTATAATGCATAATTTCAAAAAGTAATGACATAAATTATAGTGTGATAATTTAAAAAAGTTCACAGATAACCATAACCATAACAATAACAAAATGATTAATTATTGAATAATTGAAATATCAATAAACTAAAATTTAAATAAACATAATTTTTTTTTTTAAAAAAAGAACATAAAATCCCACTAAAACTAGATATCCTAAAGTGATGCAACACCCATATGAGATATATTCTCATAAAAGACCCTGATTGGAAACACTTCAGTCTATAGATCTTAATCATGGAGTTAGTTACTTTGTGCTCTATAGACCCTTGTCCAATAAGGAATATTTATTTCAAAACCAAAAATTGATATCTATATGATTAGACTTTATCGAGATACTGTTGTTATTGTTATATATTACACCCTATCTTTTGTCCCAAAATATATTTAAGGGTATTTCTATTCCATCCAAAATTTATAGCCCAAAATTTATAATTTTTCTAACTATTTTAGGATTAGACACCTCAAAACATTTCATTTACTATACTTCCACAGTATAGGATTCTAAATGTGTCATTTTAACACTCTCTAATAACACAACTACCCTAGCAAAGAAGTATATATGGACTAAAGTGGATCTCATTCTATCATGGAATAATAAAAAATCAGAATTAGAATAACCTAAAATCTATGACTAATATGAATTATAATATGTTGTTATGTATCCCTTTTCTATTTATAAATACCACATGACTCATTTAGTTACTATAATTAACCACGGATTTATGGGTCACTGTTTTCGAAGGAAATTGGAATTTTGAGCTCTAGGGAAGGGGTTATTTTGATATTTGGGACTTATAATGACAATTGAGGATTGGGGAATCCCTAATGTGGTGTTTTTTCATCTGTTAATGTGTTTTGGAGGTTTTTTAGGGTATTAAGAAAATTATGGATTGTTCATTTTGGTTCATAATATAGATTTATATATTATAAAAATATCACACTATTATGGGGGGTGATACATCGTGGTGAGGTGTTGTGTAAGATTAAATTCTAAAGTTATAGGGGATATTAGGATTTTACCTAAGTTATTTAACCATGATAAGATGGGTCAAATTTTAGTTTTCTATAATCAACATATATTATACCATAAATTACGAATTTTACTACGAGGGATGCTAGTGATAGAAGTGTTATATCATGAATAATGGAATGTATCATAAAGAGTGCTCAAGAGGTGAGAGTTTCACCATAAACAAGGAAATTGTTTAAAAGGGGTGTTTAGGGGAGGAATATCAAGTTACTTTTAGGCGGATAATTATGTCACAGGCTATCTAGTCACATCATAACGGGTGGCCGTGATTTCTTGGTTATTTATTAGAGAGTGGAATTGTGGTGCGAACTAATTGGGAATGAAATAATACACCGCTGTGTTGTTATATAATATTTTGTAAAAATATTTTCAAAAGGGATCCCCCTCCCTAATTTTTTTTCATAACCCCAGCCCTAACGACCCCTCTACCACTTGATTTTTCCCACTCCCCTCCACTCCTTTTTCCCTTATATCACCATAACTCAATGAATTTATGTCCCATTTGATGAAGAAGGTTTGCATAAAAAAATTCTAGGAAATACGTAGGACCTCCCTTTCGATTTCAATCATTTCACTTCAATTTTTGCATAATAATGATTTTAGGGTCTATTTTTATGATTTCACAATTTTAAGAGAACGAGGCTAGATCCATCCATGATATCAAATGATTTAAATACTATGAGAATTATGTCAGTTGTTCCATTTATATTTCACTATATGTTACATTTTTGTATGTTATGGGCATGTGAATGCCTAGGGTCTCAGGTTTAGGTTTTATGGAAAGTTGATCCGTGAATCCAGGAGAGTGTTTAATTCTAGGTATGACAACCCTTATTATGAATTAATTGAACCATACATGGTTTAGTGATTTTAGTGAGACCTGAAAACAATTATTCAATGGGTTATATCCACTAGTTGGGTCCATTGGACCTTGTGGTAGATTTTAAGTGAAGAATGAACTAGGTTGACGCTATATGTGTAGGTCTAAGCTCATTCACGTGATAAGGGACTAGGGTGGAGGTTTCAAAAAGTGAATCATTTCAGGTATCATATGGAAATTTGGTCCTATGTGACTTATGGAACCTGAAAACCCTTGTTATATGTTGAGTGTAGATGATATGGTTTCCTTGGGTTAGAGTATGTCTTATGAGAGGGTTTTTGGTATTGTATGGGCTTAGGATTTAAAGTGATTTCCATGTATAGTGTGATTTATTAATGATTAATGGTTTATAGTGACAAAATATCCTAAGGGAGTGTTAATTATCAAGATACATCTTATGTTAATATGGATTCTTGGCTTGTATTGGGAAGTATTTTATCAGTGACCCTCCAAGTAGTGAAAGTGTGAAAACCCAATAGAGAATTGTGGGAATAGTTCAAGAAAGGTATGAGAATTTTCCTACGGGATTAGTTATCCTCGGTGTGACATTTTGGACCTCATATGGTATGTGGAGATAATGATGTGAGTTACTTGTGAACTAAAAGGCTATGTGATTTCCAAGAGGAATTTTGGGCATGGGTGAACCCAAGTTTGTCTGACGAGCTGGTTTATATTTGGATTATATCTTGTGGGATTCAAAAATAGTCATGGGATGTTGTGTGGTTGTGGGTTAGGATTGAGGTGAAATAGTATAGGGATTCAAGATAGGGAATATGGTGATGATATATGCTTTCAGATATTCTCTAATGAGGATATAGGTGTAGATTAGTGGTGAGTCCTGGTATACATTCAATGTTTATTTCTATATTTATGTTACTGGTTTATAATTCTCTAGTTGATGACAGTGATTGATACAAGGCCTGATCCTACATATTATTGAGTTGTAATTGACCACCCAGAGTGAGAGGGTATTGGTCTAGGATATGTTAATGATGTGTAACATTGAGTGGGTGGGTATTGTAATCAGTTTCATTGAGTCAAAGGGTGTTGATGCAAAATATGATTATGAGAACTCACCTTCAGCGAGAAGGTGGTGGTATGAAACATGACATGTGATAAGGTGTGAATACCCCACCCCTAGTGTGAGGGCATAGTTATGTGACATGGTTGAGGTAAGGTACAATACATTACCCTGAGTAAGATTGTGGTGGTATTATATGTGTCAAATTATGAGATAATATACTTTACCTTGAGCGAGAGGGCAATATAATTACATGATATGGGCCATGAGATCAAGATGTGGTAAATAGACCTACCATGAATTAGTGGTTAATGGTTGAGAAACCATTGTAGATCCTGAAACTAGGATGTGGGGATTGGGGAATGGTTATGTTGCAAGATGAGTTATTCCATAGAAATTTTCTAGAATACGTGTGTTTAGGAATATTGGTGTCTTGATTAAAACATTAACACATAATACATATTCTTCTACATTGTCTCTTTATTTTCCATGAATACCAAAACTATATACTTTCATATATCATAGGAATCATATTGGTGGTTCCCTACTGAGATAATTTCTTACACAATGTATGAGAATATGTGAACACATGTAGATCTTTGTGTTTCACTTTCAGCTGAGTGGTTATATAGGAGTTCTGACTGTAGCAGAAAGGTAGAGATTTGGGAGACTGGTCTTAGAAGGTATTTTGATTTTATAGTTGAGTCTCACCTATTTTTTTGTTTAATTTTTATTTGATTGGTTTAGTGGGTGTTTATTTTGTGTATTTATACTGATTATTCATATAATTATATTATATAATTTTGGTATTGTGTGTTCTTGATGATTATATATTCCTTGTAAATCCTTGTGCATACTCTGATGTTGTTTTTTATTTTTGTTATTTAAATATTATTTTAATGGGATGATAATGATATTACGATATCCCCATGTAAGTCATAGAATCTTTCCTCTAGTCAAATAAATTAGGCATATAGGGAGGTGCACATGAGGTCGTGTGGAACCCATAGCTCATGCCAATGGTTGTATTATAGGTTGTGGTGTTACAGATTATTTCTAGTGATCTAGTCTTAGTTTAGATAAATATAACCCCATTTTACTAATAATTTATGAAAATTATTTTCTATTTCCTTATTATAAAATACATTATTGATGAATTAAATTAAATTAAACCAATCTCCCTTAGATACTAGGGTATATCCCAGTTTAATGTCATATATATAAAATATTTGGATAAATTTATCAATATAATTACTTTATAATAATCCAAAATATACCTTTAGAGTGATATTGTTATATTTGGATCGCTAATAAAAATAATTCAACATCAATATCTTTCATCTCATGTTCTGTAGCTATAAAACTCTGGGTTTTACATAACATGCTTATATAATTGATGGGAAGAAATATATCATTAATATATAATATTTGAAATGAATAAATTCTCTAAATAAACATTTAGTATACACATCCATCCATTGTATTCATCTAAAAATTGAGACAATTACATGGTGGAACTTCTGATACCATTGGTGAGATGATTAATTGATAACATATATGGATTTATTTTATTTTAAAACTACAATATTTGAATCACATATTTTTTTAGTTTGAATATATAAATCATTTTCTTTAATACCTATATTGAGAAATGTTTCCCTACCATCCCTATGATGTAACTGAAGACAAAAATATGCCACTAGTTTTATTATAGACATAAAATAATCTTCTAAAGAAACCAAATAAAAAATATTTTAATAGTAAATACCTTCTTTTTATATATATAATTTTGGAAAAAATATATTATTTTCACCTTTACACATCATATTTTAAGTCCATCTTTATTTTGAATATCTTTTTGAAACCAATGAGATTCTCACCACTAGGAAATTGGACATGATCCCATACATTATTATTGTTCATCAGCATTATGTATTCATTTATGAAATCAATAAACCCTTGAGAGTTTGGGTTTTAATGGAATGATGGAATTTGATCGGGTCAACTTTCATCAATCCAATAAATAATGCATGCTCTAAGATATATTCATGAAAAATAAAATTCCTTATATCTCAAGTGAATCTTTATAATGGAACTATGTCATAAATATTTTGTTCTTATTCATGTGAAATAACTTTAATAGGGGATCAATGATATTTTCTTGATACATAATAGATTCTTGAATAATTTGAATCATAGTAGCCTAATTTTTATCAATATTAAAAACCTTATGGGGAAGATAAATATACTATTCCTAAAAGATAATGTCATTAATCCGCCCTCGAAAATAAAAATATTCTTAAAAAATAGGTTTAAAATTCCTAATAATATATATATTAATAGAATCTTAAAACATATAAACCCTGGATCAATCTTATAATCTAATAAATTATGAGCTAACAGTTTTTGAGTCCAATTTATTTTCATTTGTATGATAATGCCTTGTCTCCGATGTACATCCCAAAAATCAAAACTTATTTAAAATTTGATTCAATCTAGTCAAATGATACTAAATTAATGGGTTTTTATGAGATTTTTGCAAGTGTTTCATTTTGAGTTGACGCTGACGTACATTATAAAGGTATGCAGTCATTAGGACCTTACCAGTAATGCTCTGGTAGTGTATTGATTAAGTGGATGTGAGGTAGGTATAATATCACCATTTTAGGAGAATTATTTCAAATTCTAGGACTCTTAAATATTCATGGCATATTCATGAATGCTACTAAAATCCTAGTTCATGACTAGTTTCCATGATTTATGTTATTGATAAAAACCTTGCAGTGATGTACAAATCTTTATATATTATAGGTTCTCCATAATTATTTTATTTATTTTTTAGGATATGGTTTAAATCTAAATATATTGGAACTCTATAATTTACGACCAAATAAGAATATATTAGGTGTTGTGAAGTTAGGATTGGGACCATGAGAGGAGATTCTTACATATCCCTTTGAATAAAATTATAACTCACATAGTTTGGTTCCTGTTAATGGGAAATGTAAGAACTTTTATTGTAGCACCCCCAGATTTTTTTATGTAACCCTTTATTTATTCTTTTCACGTATATAATGTATAAGGGTGATGTTTGGGAGAGTTTGGAGAACTTTTGGAGAGTTCTTGGGCAAAACTGGAGGCCCACGGGTTGCGCACGTGTTGTCCAAACCATGTAGGAGCCTAGTAGTAACTGTGCACTTTGAAAAGTGGTTTTGGACAATTTGAGGTAGTAGATTCGGCATGGTGTGCATAAAGTTAAGGAGACTGTATTAGGATTCCATACGAGGGTCTTCAAAGGTATTATATAATGCACAGTTAGCTCATTGTTTTTCTAACTGTGAAACTAAAACATGCACTGGGTGAAAATGAAATCTTAAAAATAGTGGATCTCACATAGTTTTGACTCTATGTGGCTCATTTTTCATCCTATGCAGACCTAACTCATTATTATTATCTATTTATGGTTGGAGAACCTCTACCAAGAATATTTCAATTGATCTAAAGCCTTTCCTTTGTGTTTAGAAGCCCTATTCTTTAGGTAAGTTATTGTTCTTCACCGTTCTTGACAACTTTCCCAAGATCTACTTCACCCATCCCCATGTATTCTTTGATCTACACATAATGTGGTAAGATCTATGTTAATGGATTCGAAATAATTTGATATTTCATCTTGATCAGGTTAGGGTTATAGATATAAGGTGGTTTCATGGAATTCTTACCCTATTTCATAAGTGTTCTTTATCTGTTATCAGTTTTTGTCAAAACGATCAAGGTAGGTGGATTCCCTCTCGACTCCTCTTAGTATAAATAATTGTAATTATTTCAAATTCATTACCTTGTGATGACATTAAGAATAATCAACTATTTTTTATTGTTAGAAACCTTATTGAATGTTGGTTTGTGGAAATATGGGAAATATGTGTTCTTAAATAAAGTGCTTGATTCGCTGTTTTAAAATGAAGACTTTAAAATGGGAATTTTCTATAATTATGGTAAATGTATTTTATTAAAGGGTTTTCAATAAAATGAATGATTTTATTGAAATGGAATGGGTGTTTTTAATTGGCCTTTTTAATTGTTTTCAATAAAAGAATAGTTTTATCGAAATGGGATGAATTGGTTGAACACAATTGGTTTTGGCTTCGGTTTGGCATGGGTTGTGGTGTGTATTCATATGCATTGGGGATGGATAATGGCATGAAGGATCCCCATAAAAGTTGGTATAGATATGGACATGAAGTACCCCCATCAAATTGGTCCACTAAGTCATGACTTAGTAAAAGGGCAGCTCACCACTCATGAGTATAGTGAGTTGTAGGTTGCATTCATGGTTGAGTAAGTGAAATAGTGGAATGGAATGATTATGAAAAAATAATATTGTAAAATGGTTTTAAATAATTTTTTTTGGTTATTTTTATGTAAATTTGATTTTTTGGAAAATTAGTTGAAATTGAACTTTTTTACTCTTGTTTATAAATGTTTTTGGAAATTTATTATATTTACTTATAAACTATTATATAAAATGGTTTTATATAAATGGTTTTATATAAATGTTGCCAACTTTTATATACTAGTGGCATGAGTAGGGAAGTAATCAGGGAAAAACTAATGTGTTTTTATACTCACCCCCACTTTGGCATTATGGCACTTTTGTAGATGTTATCTTTCGAGACATGGTAAAAGGTAAAGTATCACATGTTTTTAGCACCACCTCATGATACATGGGTTGTTTGGTGATGTTGGAGCATGGATCTTCTGAATCATGGAGTCTTGTAGTCATAAGATATTATTTATTTGTTTTTCTTCTATGTAATTTGATGATTAGTTTGTCTTCCATTGTCCCAACATTTATTTGGTTCTTTTATAAAGGATGTTATTGATTTGAATCTTTATTAGTCATGAATCATACGGTTGTTGTTTGGTTATGAATATTAGTTGTGGTTTTATACATAAAGGGTAAATATTCCCCCACATGTATTGAAACACATTAGAATTTATTTCTATCCTTTGGCCTCTTGGGGATATCACTTAAGGCCAAGTAATAATTCACCACCATATCAAGACAAGGATAATAATTTGGTCACTAAAAATGGTATGATATTATTCGGTTCTTACCTAACATGTGATCTTCAGTCTCATGGTCATGGAGTTGATTCTATTCTTATCGATTCCATGGGATGGAACCTTAGAAAGGAGTAGGATTTCAAGGACATCAGATTTAGAGTATAATAAGATATAGATACCTTTTTATGTAGAAATTCACGTTACCTGGAGTGGGGTAAATAATTGTTTTAGAGACACTTATAGGATATTGGAATCTTGTTGTCACGTGTTTATCCAATGAGAGGAGCAGGACATGCATTTGAAGAATGAACTCCCACTAGGATTTCATATTTCATTTTCGCAAAATGATATATGTTGTGATTCATTGTGTTGATTTTTGAAATATTTGGAATTTTTTCAAATGAATGATTTTGAAAAAGGGAACAATTGGTAAATTTTCGAAATTGGTTGATTTTCAAAAGAAATTCTAGATTTTTTAAAAATTCATAATATTGGAAAAGTTGGATTTTGTGAAGAAATTTTTTGATAATTGATGTGATATAATTTGAAATGGTAAGCCTCCAGTTGCTAGAGATTGATCCTTATAGATTTTGTTATTTGTTTAGAAAATGGCACCTGGTATGAGTCATAAAAAAATTGAAGAATCTCTAGATAATGTTGTTGAACCTAAGAAATAAGTGATTCATGATCTGGTTCAGAGTATCGTCAAAACATTTTAGGCTATGGACATAAGAAACTAAAGGGGTGGGCCAAGAAATGGGGATCATTCCATTAAGTTCATGAAGTAAAATCCACCCATTTTCAAGGGTGATTCTAAACCCAAAAAAGGAAAAGGTGTGGATGAATATGATGAATCATATCTTAAATTTAATCATCACACCAGTGGAGTTGAAATTCAAAATAGAAACAAATATGCTTAAAAATCTTGCACGGTAGTGGTTGGACCAAGCCATCCAGGCTAAACTAGATCATGGACTTAGTTGGGAGGACATTGAGGAATTGAGAAAATTAAAAAATCTATATTGACGAGTTCATGATCTAAATAATGATGAAATTATTCACCCTAAATCATTAAAATCGATCATTCATAGAATATGCAACTAAATTAATGAATTTAGTGCTTTTTATCCCAATGTTGTGGCGAGTGTGGCCTTGAAGGAACGCATCTTCAAATCTGTGATGAGGTATGAGATTATTTCAAATATTGCAGTGCTCTGTAATATGGATTATATAGAGAAGGTGAATAGAGGGATAGTGGATAAATGTGATATCTTAGGAACTATGGGAGGTGTAAGTATGAGGATACCTATAGGAAATGGTGGAAACTCAAAATACATGAGTAAGAGAAATAGAGACACCTATTTCCAAGGTGGGATTGCGAATCAAAATAATATGGATTGATTAGTGAACCTTCCTCCACAACCCAAGAAAAATGTAGAATATTTCCAATGTGGTTTTCATAACTACATAACGTGAGAGTGTGTGACACAACCTAGAGCATGTCACAACTGCATGTAGATGGGAAATCATTATCTCTATTATAAAAGATATCCAAGGTTAGGTGATCAAGACATTTATTAGCTGTCCCAAGCATCATATGATTTTATAGATAGGGGGAATCATGATCAGTCTTGTCAACAGAACATATTTATCCATGGTGATTCTAGGAACACCATGACTCCCCAGCAAGGGAAATACCAGTAGGTTAAAAACGAGTAAAGTGTAGAAAAAAATCAGTTGTATGGAGTTGAGCAGGTTATTATGGATGATTGGGATGAACTATCTATGATGATAGGTATGATATTATTGAATCACACACTTATGAAAGTGTTGTTTGATACTGGTACATTACAGTCATTCATTGCTTCTTGTTCTGCTTATTTTCTATGTTTATAACTCATTATGTATCCTTATATGATAAAACTTCAAACTCCTCCTGGTAAAAGAGAATGTTGAGCCTTTATATGTTGGGAATGTTCTAAAACATTTGATGGAGCTGACCAGAAATGTGATTTCTCAGTGTTGTACATGGATGTCCTAGATGTAATCATGGGTACAGATTGGTTAAAAACATTCAAGTCTCACATTGAGTGTTATAATAGAACTTTCAGTTTTAAAATCGAGAACGTTGTCGAGCATCTCTTCTGAGGAAAAAGTGTCATAAATAATGGTGCAATGGGCTTTTTGGCACCATCAGTGGGAACAATTTCATTTCAGTTGGTAGAGTTTGTATTGGCATCGATAGAAGGGATCGAGGAAATCAATTTTATAACCGTTTTTGATCACTTTCTATATATCTTTCCCAAGAACTTCTCAGGGTTACCACCTATAAGAGAAGTGTGATTTTCAATTGATATCCTCATAGGGACCAGTTTTATTTCCCTTTCATCTTATGGAATAGAACCAACATAGTTAAGGGAATTGAAATGCAGTTGGAAGAGATGAAAAGCAAAGGTTTTATTCAGCTGAGCATATCTCCTTGGGCAGCACTAGTCCTGTTCATGAATAAAGAAGATGTAACTATAAGGTTATTTGTGTATTATCATAAGCTTAACCAAGTTATGATAAATAATAAATATCCACTTACATACATTGATGAACTTTTCGATCAATTGGGGGGAGCTCAGTGGTTCTCTGAAATTGACTTGCGATTTGGAAATAACCAATTGCGAGTTCGGAAGGTGGATATTTCAATGAAAACATTCAGAAGAAAATATGGCCACTATGAATACTTAGTCATTCCTTTAGGTCATACGAATTCACCATCAGTCATTATGGAATTGATGAATCTAATATTTCAAAGATATATGTATTCTTTTGTAGTAGTGTTTTTGGATGGCATATTGGTGTACTCGAGGACAAGGGTTGAGCATGAGAAACACTTTACGACAATGTTGAGAATATTGGGAGATCATTGGTTGTATGGAAAACTATTAAAGTGTCACTTTATGATACAATAGATATGCTTTGTTGGACATGTAATTTCTGAAAAAAAATTTCTCTATATATGTATAAGATAGAAGTTGTTATCTCTTAGTAGCCACCGAAAAATGTTTTTGAGATATGAGTCTTTCTCAGTCACGATGGTTAATACCAATGCTTTTTTCATGACTTTTCATTACTATATTCTCTAATTACAGATTTTACAAATAATAATGTTCCATTTTAATAGAGTGAGGAATGTCAAAATTATTTTCATGAGCTAAAATTTCATCATACATTAGAACCTATCTTCATTTTTCTAGAATCAGGATAGGGGTATGTGTTGTATTGTGATGGTTCAGGATCTGGGTTGGAATGTGTTCTCATGCAAGAATAACTCATGGTTTCTTATGGTTCAAGCCAGTTCAAATTACATGAGAATAATTACCCAACACTTGATTTATAGTTAGCTACAGTAATCCATGATTTGAAAACTTTCCATCATTTTCTCTTTGGAGAGAAATTCACAGAGTTCACGGATCATAAGAACTTGAAACATATTTTCTCACAATGGGATTTGAATCTTACATAAAAGAGATAGATGGAGTACGTCCAAATTATTGACTTTTACTTGATGTATACACCAGAAAAAAGTAATTTGGGGGCCGATGAATTAATCATAAATTCATATGATCAGTTGGAAAAAGAATCCTCAGATGTGTGGTAGTTGATGTCTCTCCAAGACAATATGCATATGGAAGGTGAAGACCGAGGGGATGTAGTGGTTTTACTTTTAGTTTCTATGATTCCTGATTTGGTAAAGATGGTTAAATAGGCACAAACATCTGATGCAGAATTCCAGGTTATTTGTTCAAAACACAATGGTGGGGAGACCATTGAGTGATGTAAACTTGATGGGAGTTTAGTGTTGTGGATTAGAAATATGATGGGTATACCTAGGGAATTTCAAGAAAACATCTTCATTCTTAGCACCACTCGAGATGGGTTGTACATCCTAGAATGAAAAAGATGTATGGGGCATTGAATGCCTAGTTTTGGTGGATCAACATGAAACAGAAGGTGGATGATTTCAATTCAATGTTACAAACTTATCAGTTATATAAGGCATAATATAAATAACCAATGATTATTTTCCAGTCTTTACCTATTACATTGTGGAAATACGAGTAGATAGTGACGGATTTTGTTACATGTCTCCCAATAACGGTTCAAAAACATGATTCCATATGGGTGATAGTGGATCAACTCAAAAATTTGGTTCATTTCATCCATATTTATGAATCTTATATGGTGGAGGATATGTCCCAAGTATGTATCTATGAAGTGGTAAGGATACATGGAATTCTAGTTTCGATTATGTTAGATATAGATTCAAGGATCAGATAGCATTTTTGGAAATACTTACAGAAAATCCTAGGGACTCAGTTGACTAATAGCACTGTGTATCATCCTCAGATAGACGACCGGTCTGAATGAATGATACAGATGTTGGAAGACATACTGTGGGATTATGTAATGGATTTTGGGGGAACATGGGAGGATAATATACCCTTATATCAGTTCTCATATAATAACAGCTACCATGGATCAATAAATATGGCACGGATTGAAGTATTGTATGGGAGTCCTTTTCATTCTCCATTTTGTTGGGTGGAAATAGGAGAGAATTCTCTAGTTGTGCATTGCCTTGTCCAACAAATAATGAAGAGAAATTACTTCATCAGAAAGATAATGGACATGACTCAGAGTCATTATAAATCATATGTATATCATCACAGAAGACCATTATCATTTTTGGTGAGTGATCATGTGTTCTTAAGGATCACTCCATGGCTTTGACATCATCATTTTGAGAAGTAGGGAAAGTTATCTCCTGGATACATTGGAACATTTGAGATACTAGAATGGTTTGGAGAGGTGTAATATCAGTTAGAATTTCCACCATAGTTTAGTTTGGTGCATAATATTTTTCAGGTATCTTAGTTGAAAATGTATCATCTTGATCTAAACCATGTGTTCATATGAGATCACATTGACCTAGATCTAGATGCTTTATTGGTACATATCCCGATATAGATTGTGGATAGGCAAGACAATGTCATTCAAGGAAAAATCATCGGCCTCTTGTGGGTTTTATGGAAACATGGTTAGATTTAGGAAGATACATGGGAATGTGAGAAGGAAATGGAAGAGAACTGGAAAGAACTCTTTTAGTGCAATGATGGTTTTCTACATTCTATTAACATAAAGGATAATTGTGGGGAGAATTTATCACACTTAGTTTCTGGTATGTAACCCTTTGTTTATTTTTTTCATGTATATAATGTTTTTTGGCGAAGTTTGGGAGGTTTTAGAGATTGTATGGATATTTTATTTGTGCTAAAGGGGAGTCACACAAGCTATTCAAGGGTTGTCTAAACCATGTGGGAGCCTAGTAGTAACTGTGTGCTTTGAAAATTGTTTTTGGATAATTTGAGGAAGTAGATTTATCACAGTGTGTGTATGACTTGGGATACTATGTAGGTAGGATGTGCAAGGGGCTGCCCTAGCAATAGCTAACACGCAGTTTGTGCATGATTTGTCAAACTATGCAACTAAACCATGCTCAGGGTCAATGTTAGATCATAAAATAGTGAATATAACACAATTTTGACTCTATGTGGCTCATTTTTCTTTCTATATCACTTTAACTCGATATTATTTTCTCTTGATGGTTTGAGAACCCCTGCCATGAATATTTGAATCAATCTGGATCCTTTCCTTAGCGTTTAGGAGCCGGATTCTCATGGTAAGTGCTTTTTCTTCACTATTCCTATGACATTTTCTTAGATATACTTCACCTATCTTCTCAGATTATTATATCAACACCCTTTGTGGTTATATATAAGATTATGGATTCCAAATAAGTAGATATTTTGTCTTCATTAGGTTAGGGGGAGATATATAATGCGGTTTCATGGAATTCTTGCCCTGTTTTGTGAGCGTTCTTCGTCTGTTTTTTGGTATTGTCAAAACAGTTGAGGTAAATGGATTCACTCTCAACTACTCTTAGTATATATAATATTAATTATTTCAAATTGATTATGTTGTGATTAATTGATGATTAATTGGGTGTTTTTGATTGTTAGAGACCTTCTTGAATGTCAGTTTGTGGAAATCTAGAAAATTGGGTTTCTTGAATAAAGTTCATGATTCTTGATTTTATGATGAAAATTTCTAAATGGTATTTTTCTAGAATTATTGTAAATTGGAATTTATTAATGTTTTTTTAAATAAAAGGAATGATTTTATTGAGATATAATAGGTTTTTGGAATTTGTTTGTTTAATGGTTTTGAATAAAAGAACTATTTTATTGAAATGGGTCGATTTGGTTGAACACACTTGGTTTTGGAATTGGTTTGACATGGGTTTTGGTGTGTGTTCATTTTCATTGGGATGGATAAGGGATTGAAGGATCCCCATTAAGAGGTTGGGATGGATATGGTAATGAAGTAACCCCATCAAAGTGGCCCACTAAGTGATGGCTTAGTGGAAGGATAGCTCACTGCTCCCAAGTATAGGGAGGTCCAGGTTTCATGCATGGTTGAGTATTTGAAAAATTGGAATTGAATGGTTATTAAAAAATAATATTTAGAAATGGATTTAAAGGCATGTTTGGTGGTTTTTCTATAAATTTGACTTTTTAGAAAATTGGTTGAAATAACACTTGTTTACTCTTGGTTATAAATGGGTTTTAGAACTTTCTTATATTTGGTTATAAACAGTTTTGAAGAATTATTTTATATAAAGGGTTTTATAAAAATACTTCTAACTTCTCTATCCTAGTGGAGTGAGTCTGAAAGTCATTGGGGAAAATCTAATGAGTTTTATACTCACCCCTACTTTGCAACTATAGTTCTTTTGCAGATGCTATCTTTCAGTAGATGGGAAAAGGTAAAGTATCACATGTTTTTAGAACCACCACATAATACTTAGGATCAATCCTGATGTTGGAGCATATATCTTGGGGATCGTGGAGTCTTGTGGTCATCATGGAGTCTTTAGTTTTTTTCTTATGTTTACTTTGATTATTTGTTTTCTTTTGTTGTTGCAAACATTGGTTGGTTTTGTTATGAATGATGATATTGATTTATCTTTTAATTTGTCTTGCATCATATGGTGGTTGTTTCATTATGGCTATTTGTTGTGGTTTTATTCATAAAGGATAAATCACCCCCACCGGTATTGAACCCCTTCGGCATTTATGGCCATCATTTGGCATCTTGGGGATGATGCTTACGACCAAGTAATTATTCAATACCCTCTCAAGCCAATGAGAATAAGTGAGTCAATACATTTATGGTTTTGTAACAAGTACTAGTTCTATTCCATACAAGTTCACATATCCAACTTCTATTTTTTGTAATTTAGTATCATGTAAAATAGATGTTATTCCATTCCATTAAATGCAATGCTACTATAACTACTAGGGGAATCTTTTTTAAAATGTTTAGTGTCCAAATTATGAATAATACTCCCTTTCTAGATCATCCCACCTATTGGTAATTAGAAAGGAAAAAAGTATGGTTAGAATCATGGGGAATATAGACCATTGTGAATGGGTCTTTTGAGGAATATTACATTAATAGTATGAGTCTAATAGGGGATATAAACTTATTATAGTATGGGTTTCATATGGAATGTGTTTTGGATGTCGAATTTGATCCTCAAAGAGGAACCCGATATATATTGGTTAACTAGATTCAAATCCCACCTAGTTCAAGTTGTGAATTTCAATGTCCATGATAAGAATTGTTCATGCAATTTATTGTCATGTGGTAGGAATTCTTATTCCATGAAAGCATTGCTAGTAAGATATTGAGTGGGTATTTTACATGGGATATACTTATATATGTCCACCCATGTTTTTTATGACCATACAAGGAAGGAGGAATGAAATAATGGGGGATATGTCCCAATGAGGAAGAATTTGGCGACTAAACCTCATAGGACGTCCTTGATTTTCTTGGGAGCATGAAGGATACATGAGAGGATTATGAAAATTCTTCCCAAAGGTCCCTGACCTAGGAAATTACATATGTGATGGCGGTTTTTTGGGTCGTATACATTATATTAGTCCCATTATATGTCCTCATCCCAATGAGTGTAAAAAATAAGTCTAATAGATCCTCATGCCGATTGGATACTAGATATGGGTTAGCCATGATGATTAGAAGAACCCATGGGTGGTTTCACAATATCCCCATGATTGGGATCCTCATTCTCATGGGAATACATTATCATTATTACCCCAAGAGTCAAATTTTTATGGGAAAAAAATTCAGGAGTGTTCCATTATCTAGGGAATACATTATCAATGGGGAGCACTATGGAATGCATAACCTAAAAAATGTATCTCTTGAGGCCGTGGAAGTGTCCTCAATATAACTGGTTTTTTAAAACTTTAAAATTAGTGGAAGGAGTCCAATGATGTCATTTGGGATGGTTTACCTAAATTATATTACATTAGTTTAATAAATTATATAAAATAATCACAATTACATGTAACTAGAATAGTTCATGAAGTGGATATCAGTTTTCCAAATATTTGACAGATCGAGACTATTAAAAATTAAATGAAATATAATTTATGGACATTAATTTTCATATAAACTTAGTGTGATATATGAATGAATATTCTTTAATAATGGTATGGTATTTATGGACACCATTTCATTTTTTTAGTAAAATCAACATCCATGAATGATGTTCATGAGAATGGTTCCCAAAGGTGCTTCATGGATGGGGTTTATGAAGGATTTTCACATATGGTCATTATAATAGAGCCTATATAGTGAGCTATATAGAGATTTTATGTACCAATGTTATTTGTGTGAATGACCCTTCATGGAACTTTTCCCTTTATTCGTTTTCATGTTTTGATATAGTAATTAATTGAAAGATATCTTTAGAAATCTATACAAAGGTAATGGTTCTCAAATAACATGATCACTATTAGGATGATGTTATAATTCATGAATTGTAAAGTTTAGTATCTAAATAGAAAATTAATCTAAATTAAAATATATTCCAGGTATTTATAAGAGCTATTTTGTAACTATATCCCCAGTAAAGGCTGTCATATATGAATCATATTACACCTAATGGGTATGAGATGATAAAAGATTAGTTCTTGGTGGCTGAAAATGATATCTAACCATGATGGATTAGTGAAACCATGAAGGGATCCTATCATCTAGAAGAAAATAGCTTCATTTCATGAAGGAATCACAAGGACATGAAGGGATACTAAACACACAATATAAATGACATTAGTTCAAGAAGTAATATCATGTGCTCACCAAAAACATAAATCTACCATAAAGGATCTATGTGGCCAAAAATGAGTACCAAAAACACACAGAAAATGACTCATCATCCTTCAAAAATTATTTTCATTTATGGTGGGATTTTCTTTTCCAAAATTTTCTCCATATTCCATCGATCTTCTTCCCATATTCCTTGAACAACAAATATATTATTTTGGTGGTTTCAAACCCTCTCTTGTAAATAAGTCTGATTAGAAAAAAAGAGTTAATTCATAAAAATTATTATAAATCACATAATTTCTATGAATCCCAGATAGGATGAGCTCCCATATATATATATATATAATTCCATGTGGTAGACAATTTCAGTTTATGATCGAACACTCTCTATCATAGGAGAAAGAATTTGTGAAAAACAAACATTCAAAAATAAAATTCCTTCATTATTGAGATTCCAAAAATTATACCATACTATTTGAATTACCTCTTTGTGAATTAACATAGGAAATCACACAATAATTTCACAAATAAATTCCTTAGTGGAAGTTATCATGTAAAAAATACTATTCATATACTCTTATGTAGTGTGTTGTTGACATTTTGTGTTGCATGAAATATTTGACATTGGCCTTTTGGTTAATTTTTTCCATATAACCTGGATATCTTATTTCTTTATAGAGATGAATCTAAAACAACATGATCGATCTACTTCCATGAGGAAAATGAAAATTATTGACAGTTTTAGCATTATACAATAAAAATATTTCCTTATAAAGCATAATTTTTTCTTCTAGATCATGGGAGTGAGAATATGAGACTAGAAAACATCAAATATATTTTCTATATATGGATTTGGAATACTGAGTGACACACCCATTACATTAAAACAACTAGAAAATCAATTGATCAATGAGGTCAAACATCATCAAGAGATATTCAGGTCTAACATTACGTTGATAAGATATTTAATTTGAGAGGTCGACCATCCAGAGGAATACATATTGGGTTATACCCCACTATTACCCTAATTAGGATGATTGATACAAGTTTTAGAGGTCTATATTTATAGATATATTTTGAATAATTCCATTACTGACTAGAGACTAGGTTGGGATGGGTATCTAGTTGGGGTTGTCTAATTAGAGTTGCCTTAATTATGGACTTGGGTTATCCCATTTGGGTATGATACAAATACGGAAATTTTATTCAATATCTCATAGAAGTGGGTCTATATTGACCAATTTCTGTATCATTATATTTCTTCCCTAAAAATAAGAAAATTGTCTTAAATCTGATATGTATGTGGAGACCATACATATGAAATTTTTATCTGGGGCATAAGTAGACTTAGATAAGCCTATGGGACATGCACATTAACTATGGGGAATTGATTTTGGGGGACATATATGATTAATTAATTTCCAAAACCTATCTATGGGATGATGTAAAGTGTTTCTAGACATTTGTAAGGGAGGTACTATAACTAGAGAGAGAAGTTATGGGAATGGACCTCCACCATTGACTTAATGACCCATTCCTTATTTTGGTTGATCACATTATCATTCAAAACCACTGATAACCATAGATAAAAAGGCCACAAACCTGAACAACTTACAAGACACACATGATTCCTAGTTTTGGATGGAAAACATTGTAGGATGGATGTTACACCGAATGGTGTCGTGAAGTCACCCATAGAATAATCAATTGGTCTTCCTAGTGGCCTCTCTTGTGATGCACATTAATAAGTAGATAATATTAGTGAGTTAGTCACAAAATGAGGTATAAATTGGAAAAATAGAAATAATATACTAACTTACAAGTGGAATATGGATAAATCTTGCAGTTCTAGTATTAGCTAATATTTATTAGCACTCTGGATTATTCTATAGGGGGAATTCCCCATTTCAACATAGCAGTGCCTTATAAGTGGTCTAGGATTATATAATTACAAATAATGGGGGATATGTGTTTATAAATTATCCCTAAATCCCAAATAAGTTTTTTAAAATCATTGTTAAAAACATAGGTGTAGTTAGTCCACACATACTTAGTTTATTTGTTAAAATACCACAAAAAGTTCAAATTCAAGCCATATAAAGCTCCAAAAATAGAGTTCACTGACAATGTAACTGACAAACACCAACAAAATTCATACTTGCAATATTTTAGATAATGTATTTTTGTTTCCAAGATCGATGGGGAGATTATCTGTGATGGGTATGCACCAAATATATTCAAGTGAAAATTTGGTAATATTAAGAAGAAGTTCCCCACCCAACATCAAGGAATGAATGTTGAATGACATCACATTTTGGAATTCCAGTTATAACTAAGGATTATATAAGTATATATGTGTATATATGTCAGTACCACCATTTGATTCCCCCATTAGGATTACAACCAAATATTCAAAAACATGGATTTGGACATACACTAGCATACAGTTGGTTGACTCCATAAATCATTTTAAAGGTTTGAAAGTGATTAAAAGTGAATAAAAATAGGGATATACAACAATGGATGAGTTTTCTCTTAGAGTATTTCATCAAGGAATCCTATATTATCTCAAATTCCCCATAAATGGGTGAGGCATCGGTATACTCCCCCCCTCAACGAGCAGGGAATCTCTTCCATAATTGATACCTATTTAAGCTATAATATTGGATTTTTGGAGGGATTGTGGCTTTTATAAGAACCCCATAATTACTAAATAGGTCTGGGTGATGTGTTGAGTGGACAAAATTATCATTATGAGGTTCAGGCATTTGAACCCACCCACTAAAAGCTCTTATGAATGTCATCTTGAAGTAGTAGAAACATATCATTGGGAGATTGATATTTTAATCCACTCTCATAAGGGAGAAAAATTCTATATTGAGTGGGTACTCAAACATCTATTCCTTATACCAAACCATGCAATGGAAGATAATTTTATGGGCCCTGAGTAATAAAGGGACACACCCATTAAAGAATAGTATGATCAAATCTATTCTTAAGAGATGGTAAGATTCATTCTATCCTATACTTATCATGTTTTAACTTATATAATCATTAATCATCTCCCATTAATTTTATAGGAGTAATAAAAAGATTACTCGACCTTCACATCCTTATAATAGGTGACCGAAGCAATGACAATCAGTATGTGTTCTCACTCAAGTTGTTGGGTTGAGGAAGATGGTTCTATGGGCATGTAATAGAAAATATGAGCAGTATCATCCAAATCTCGTAGGATTCTTATTTAGAACCATAGAACACCCTAAGAGGTGATGGGTGAATCAGAGAGTCATCTTTTTCTTTTAAATTGATAGATCTTATTCTCACATTGGTAGTAAGTTATAAAAACTATTTTATGGAATCATATAGTTATAAAACACACATATTTAGAGAGACAACACAACCATTTTACTTGGTTCACCATTAAGGTATTTTCCAAGGATAATATGCCAAAAACATGTCAATAATACCTAAATACACTAAGATTCACTATTTAATATGGAGTATTGAATATTAATCATATTCACTCTATGTCAGAAACAATGACTTTAAAAAAATTTAGGGAATGTTAATTGCCTCCCTCCGAACACTTTCGTTAACTCTCACTAGATCAATTCCTTGGGTAAAGTCTTACATAGTTTAAAAAATTGAAGGCAACATCAGAATATTGTCCATTTAAGTATTTTTTTCCCGATTAACATGATACTCTTCTTGCACCGTATTCCTGAGTTGATGCACTTGAAAGTAATTTTCACATAAACTAGATGTTCAACACTATTGTTCTAGAATCTCCCAGCCTTCATGGAACCCACTTTATGTTTCAATGAAATTCAAGCGTGTGAAAACTCAAAAAAATTCATAAATATCCAAACCTTCCGGGTTCTCATATCCTTCATGGATCACAAAGTCTTCACAAAAACCCATTCTTCCTGAAACTCCCTTTTCGTAAAATCCTTAGAATTTGTTAAGACATAACCTTTCTTTTAGCAATGCCCAAGATCACCTAGAATTAATGATTCCTAAAGATCCCCGACATCAGTAATTCAGAGCAATTCATATTTTTCTAACCTTCTCTTAGTGTTTTAAAATGAGATTTAGCCACCAATTTATAATCTTTACCTTTAATTAAGTTTCCATGCTTGTAGTGGCCTTTTGACAAACCTCTTCTATCCTCTTTGTGAATCTCTTTTATTAGAAATGATGGAGTGAAATTTTCATATTGATGAAATTTTCATAGTCACATAGATACCAAATTCTCCACATGCATTCACAATGATTTTCATATTCTTGAGAACACCATATTTCCACCATGTATTCAAAATTCTCTACTCTTTCATGAAACCTACCCTTCATGAAACTCAAAATTCATGAAACTCGTCCCTTTACCATATCTAGAAGAGAAAAAACTAGAAATAAACCTTTCATGAAGCTTTCTCATTTCTAGTAACTTTGAGATCCAAAAATTTGGCAAACACAAGGAAATGAATCCATCTTAAACACTAAATCCATATGGACAGTAATATAAAATTTCCTACAAACTCCATGATCAACCCTAGTGTGGATTAATACCTAACACAAAAAACACTCAGTTTCCATCTAATAAAAGACTTGGTTCCAACAATATTTTCCTTTGTGATTGTTAGAAATCTGTTGATAAATTCAATAAAAAACTAGCTTCGACCAAAAACCTGATTAAAATGATATAACTCATCCATTAGTCTATGTCTATGTAAGAAATTCTCAGTGTAGAAAAAAAAAAGTATGTAAAATGAGAATTTTAGGCCTCTAGAGACGACCCACAATGAATTCCACTTTCCCCAATTTGGAAATAATCCCAAAGAACCTATATTTTTACTTGGATATATCAATGAAAAACACTCCCTAGATCATATCTCCCCCATAGACTTGTATAAAATCTAAAAACATAGTAAAATGGTTAACAAAACTGTAGATATGGGACTAACTTTAACCTCCTAATGAAATTAATGGTGGCTGAACACTGAGGTTACAACGATGTTTCTCGAACATTATTGTTTCTATGGGCTTAGATAGGATGTCATCCACTAGGTCATCAATTCCAACATGATCTATTGTGATAAAAAAAATTTAAAATATTTATTTGAGGATGTGATATCTGATCATAATATGTTTGGTTTAGGAGTGCTGGACTTGATTCATCCTAATATCAATAACACACTTGTTGTCATAGGGAATCACCACCACTTGTTTCTACTCATCTCAAATATCATTTATTTGTTTCTTTATCCCCAAAATCTGAGTGCATTCATTTTTAGTAGAGATATAATTTTCTTCATCCATACTAAGAGAAGCAATTTCTTGTTTCTTGAAAAAACAACCCACTCATTTGTTTATAATAAATAATGCTCCACTACTTGTGGAATTTATATCCACCACATCTCCGACTGAGTCCACATCAAAAAATCCCAACAATTCATTATCTCTACATGCTACAAAATATATTCCGAAATTAAGAGTACCTTGAATATACCTGATGATTCTTTTAATTGATGAAAAATTATCTTCCATTGAATTAATATGGAAGTGAGTTACTAAGAATGTTTCAAATATGTTATTTGGTTATGTTGCATTCAATTATAATAAGTTTATAATTATCCTTCTATATAGGATGGGATCCATAGATTCCCCATCCTCGTGATTTCCAAGTTTGGTACCAACCAAAATCGAATTGGAAATTTGTTTAGAGTCAGGAATGTTGAATTTCTTTAGAATATAACATGCATAATTTTCATGAGAAATGAAGGAGTAATCCTTTTTTTAATAACTTGAAGCCCCAAAAAGTATGTGAGTTCACAAATCATTTAAATTTGAGATTCTGATTTCATGTTATTAGAAAATTCTTCCCTTAATCCCTACCTACTAATACAAAAAATAATATCTTCCACATACACAAGAACTATAAGTTTATCTTTTTGAGAAATCTTCACCTATAGATTGTGGTCAACACCTCCACATTTAAAATATATTCCTTTTTGATAAGTATCAAATCATGAATACCATGCTCATGGTGCCTGCTTCAAACCATAGAGAGCCTTATTGAATCTACAAATTCTATCTCATCATTTCCTATCATAAATACCATTGGTTTCGTGATGTGGACAACTTATTCAATAACTCAATTTAAGAATACTATTTTTACAACCATATGAAAATATTTTTACCCTATTTGAATTTACATGGAAAGGAAAATCCTGATAGAATTTAGTCTGACTACTAGAGAAAACATTTATTCAATATAAATTCCTAAAATCTTTTCATATCCTTTACAGACCAAGAAGTCATTATTTATGATCACATTTTCATGCTCATTGAATTTGTTTTTGAAGATTCACATTATTTTGATCACATTGAAATTTTATGGTCTTTTTACAAGATCCCATATCCCTTTCTTTTCAATCTAATTCAGTTATTCACTCATGACCTTAATCCATGATTGATACATCATTTCTTCTTCAAATGAGGTTGGTTCCACAATTGGTAGAAAGGCATGATGTCATTAATTACTCATTCTCATTGTCTGCATAGGTGTAATACAATACCCACTGATGTTAGATTGATCAATTTAGGCTCTTATATTTATCCTATAATGTTTTGATAATGTTTCTTCATGAATTGTTTCATTTTCTGATTCTACTTTGAATCATCTTCATTTGGTGAGACTTGAAACATTTGCAAGTCTTCCACTATTTGTTCATTAGATTCCATCCATTTTCTACATTCTTTCTCATATTCAATCATATTAATATATGAGATCCTCAAGGTATATGTGGTTTATCATCAATGATATTGGCATCATTGATTTCCTAAAACTTTCTATGATGATTATTATAACATTTGTAGGCTTTACTCTTCATTGAGTATCCAAGGAATATTAACTTATCTACAATATCACCATAATTTCCTTGATTTCATTCTTTGTTCCATATGAAAAATTTACTTCCAATAACACGAAAAAACATAAAATTGGGATTTTTTATATTCCATATCTCACATGGTGTTAGGTTTCTTTTGTAAAAATACACATTCAATTTTTATTTTACACCACTACTTGAATAAAATCTTTATAGTAATTATGAGAAACAATAAACTCAATCAGCTTTGTTCTAGACATATTTTTCACCTATTTATTTCTGCATTCAATGAACCAATTTTTTTAGGAGTTTTCACTATAGACACCTCATGATTTATTCCATGTTTTTAATGCAATTTTCAAATTCAATGGATATGTATTCTCCTCCATTATCATATCATAGAATCATAATTGTGTAGCTACATTAATTCTCAACTATTTAACGATAACTCTTCATGAAATCCAGAACCATAAAATAATTATGAATAAATATCACATAATCCATTATAAGATAATAATCAAAAAAAGAATAAAGTACCTCTCTCCATAAGTTCCATCCACATTCAAAGGACTACATACATGTTTGTGGATTAGATCAAGTATATTCGATGCCCTTTTGTTCATTGGTCGATACGAACTCTCAAGCATCATTCGTCATATTCATGCATCACATTTATTTTCTCAATAACAATTCAAATTTGGAATGTAGATGACTATATGAATTTTATATATGTATTCAATTATCTATTAATTAATATGACCTAACCTCTGGTGCCACAATTTGTTTTCTTATTCAATTATAAAGTAACAAGTGTTATCTTTACTATCATCCTGGTATAAATTACTATATGTTCTATATCCTTTCATGAGATAATTACCTATATTTCCTTTGATAGTGAATCCATTATGATTAAATTTTACTTCTAGTCCTGAGTCATAAAGTTAAGCCACACTCATAATATTGTGACACAAACAGCCTATGTAGAGAACTTATATCTTCCTTATATCGTCATTTTATAGTTCTATATTTACACTACATTTGATCATTAAAGAATTTTTTTTTCAAAATCACAATGTTATATCAATTTTTTTATTTATATATTTTTAAAAATATACATTTCTTGTCATGTGGGATGAGCATCAACTATCAAGAATTCATGTGCTACTATTCTTTGTAGCATTGAGGGTTATTTTCTTTAATATTTTCATTCTCGATTTTCGTCTTTTCCTTCCATGACATAATTGATGGAGTAGAGGAATATAATATAATTTATAATTTATTTTTAGTTTTCATGGGTTTATCATACTCATATTATTCTTGAAGAAGAAAATACCTATTTTTTAGGGAAATTCGGATTTATTGATGGGTATTGAGTTGCATCATAGTTCTGAATTTATTTTTCCCACCATTACTCATTCTGTAATGAATAGATTTGTGACCATAGTTAGAATAGTTAAAACAGTACACATAGAAAATATTTCTTATATATGATGAAATATATTCTCTCATTTTCCTTTTTTAACTTCCAAATAATTCCCCATTCAGATAATTCCTCACCTCTTCACAGTAAGATATTTTATGACTTAGAAAAACAAAAAATTGACACTTCATAAGGGAACAAATATTCTCACTTCCATTCCTCCACATGTAACCTTATTTTGTAAAAATATTTGACAGAATATCCTCTCCGGATACTTGAGGATTATTTTCATCTCCCTTTTCTATTGTGTTTGATGATTTATTTATCAGGACATATAAAAATTTTGTGATATGTCAAAGATTCTTATTCCCTTTATTTTAACGCATCCTATTTACAGCCTTTTATGTTTCTACATGATATCCAATTCTACTTTTTTCTATACATGTCGATATTTGATCATTCAAGGCCTTCTCTACTTTTTAAAAACCACTTTTATCACTTTTTAATAGCTTTAAATCAGAGATTCTTCCAAACTAAAATTTCTTATTTTCTTTCCTTAATTTTGTTTCAATTTCGAGTTTACTCCTTAGAATAACAACTTATTCTTCAATCCCATCAAATATCATATCCTTTCCATCAAGTCTGGATGTAAGCTTTTTGATGAATTATTCATACTCTTCAATCCTGAGTTAAAACTTTAATCCTCTTTCAGACATTCAATATTTTTTATGTTTTCTTATTTCTCTCCATCTAGTTCATCAATTTATACATCATGTCTATCAACACACTCTGGTGCATCTTTTATCATAGTTCCCACATTTCATTTTTTTATTCCATGAATTTTAATCTCATCAATATCTCCCTCAAGTTCTACCTTCATATCAACAACACTAACAAACCGATTGTCTTCATCTTTTTTATTTTGATCCTTTTAAAATGTATCCATCATAGATTCTTCAGGTTCATATTTAAACTCTGGTTCTACATCCTCCAAAAAGTAATTATCATCTTCTTCTTATTTGATGAAGAATATCGTTCTCTATAATGTTCCCTACTTTACCACAATAAAAACAGGAAAAAAGTATGATTTACTTTAAATTTCTCTTTTACTATATTTAATTTAATTAAAATAAGGGAATGAAATACATCATACACATCATCTCTGTCATCAATACAATTCGTAATACCAATATTTCCCATGGTTTTGAATTTCATTTCCTTGCATTATCTAATTTTTGTTTCTTCTATTTTGACTCTCATTTCATAATCCACCATATTTCTTATTAGATCATCAAGGGAAATCTTATATATATCCATTTCCTCAAGGTCTTACACTTTTAGATTGTACAAAGGTGGAAGCCTTCACAATATTCCTGTCAAAATGAAAATATCTTTAATTTATTCACCAAGTATTTGAATTTATCAAACAAATTTAGTAATTTAGTTAAACAATATATCTACATTTTCAGATAATAAAACTTATTGTAAAAATCATGGAGAGTCCCCTCCTTAACGTTCTTATCTCTTATATATATATATTTTAGTTTCTACCACATGGATGTGGCTGAACTAAAACTCATCACCTTCAAATAGATTTGATCATATTGAGATTCAGTAAGGCCGTTTTTTTCATTGGCATCTGCATCAAGAATATTCCTATCATTTTTAGTCAAATAAAGACATATTTAATCACTAACCTAAATAACATGAGTTTTGAAAAATTGAACATCCATACCATGGTATCTCAGATGAGATATCATCATATTCTTCCAAATATGGATGATTCTTCAATCAAAGATGGGGATTCCTCTAAAATTCACTGAATTATCCATGAAAAAATAGATGAAATATATAACACCAATAACCTCTATGTTTTGACCCCACTCATAGGACCATAGAACACCGTGAGAGAGGAGGGTTTAATTAGGGTGTCAACATTTTATTTTAAACCAATGGATATTTTTCATACATTGGAAGGAACTTGTAAAACCTGTATAATATAATCTTGTAGTTATAAAACATCCATATATTAAGAGACAAAAAATAGTTTTACTTGTTTAACCACATGGGTATAGTCTAAGGAGAATACACTGAAAGTGTGTCAGTCATACCTAAATCCACTAATCATCACTAGTTACTGTGGATTATAGAAGATCATACAAAAACACTCTATGCCAGGAACACTACATTTATAAGAATTTTAGGGAAAGAAAACTACCTCCCTCAGAACACTTCTGGTGAATCACCTAGATCACAAACTTGGGTGAAGTCTTACTATATTTAATGACTTGAATATCACATCATAATATTAGGAATTTATGTATTTTTCCCTCAATAGCACGAGACTCTATTAGCACTGTAGTCCCGAGTTGATGCACTTGAAATAAGTTTTCACATAAAATAGATGTTCAACACTACTGTTCATGAATCTCTTAGCCTTCACAAAATTCCTTTTATGTTTTATAGATTTTGAAGCATTAAAAAACATACACACCTTCACGAATCTCCAAACCATAACAGATTTCATAGCCTTCAATGTAAACTATGTATTTGGGAAACTCCCATTCTTTATGAAACTCCATTTTATGAAAATCCTTAGCATAAGATAATACATGACCAATATTTTCACGATGCTAGATAACGAAAACAATTCCTGATTCATGAAGCTATCATACTTCATGATTTCAAAGTTATTCAACCATTTCTTAAATTCTAGTTGTGTTTTTAAATGAGGGGTGGCCACCTTTTATAGAATTTTTTTAGAGAATCTTCTAATCTCCCAACAGCCTTTTAGTGAATCTATTTTATCCTATTCATTAAGATCATTTATTCATGAATTAGGAGTGAAATTTTCCCAGTAAAAAATATTCTCATAGTATCATAGATATCACCTTCATTACATGTTTTCGCAATGCCTCTCCTAGTCACAAGAACATTGTAACGCTCCAGACCTGAATGCCACTCTACAGTTCCCCGATACCTATTAGTTTCATAGCCTCAAGTGAATCTATCAAAATTCCAGAGGCTACTGAATTGAAACTGGGGACTAGGTGAGTTAATGGAGAAACTATGCCCTCATTACCAGAGTATCACATCAGAAGTCAAATCTACAATAAATAGCAGAAATAAAATAAAAATCAGTCAACTAGAAGCAAGACAAGAGAGTAATACATATATAAACTAGAAGCATCTCATACAAAATGATGCAGATGATACACGTAACTAGAAATAATCCAAAGTAGTACATGAAAATACAATACAATACTGACATCTCCAAAATAACAAATGACCAAAAAGTGTCTGTAGCATCACTAGCCTCAGCTTGGTTTTATGCTCCCAGCTCTAGGAAACAATAAAAACCTATACCAGGGTGATTTCCATTAACATCACCAGTAACCATGTAATTTGTTTGGGTCCCTAAGGAGTCCAAAACAGGGTGTGAGATAAACATCCCAGTATGTAACAACCCAGAGTCTATATAGTCCTAACAATAATCCTATAAATGCTAGAAAGTGTAAACAAAGCAGTAAAGTTAAGGGAATCCCCGTGGCATAAATCTACTGTAATAAGTAAACTAAACATCCCCCAAGGCTACCTGCAATAAGAGTCCTCTCCTAACAAGGAAACTATAGTAAAAGTAAAAAAATCACAAGACCTGGACGTACATCCATCGATGTTAAGTAACCCACAACCACACTGTATAAAGAAGTGTAGAATTCGACAACCACATCGTATGTTTAAGAGTAGACCACAAGGGCTACATCCAATGTGTCATGTACCGTGGAATCCATGTAATTAATTTAGACCATGAAGGTCAGGATCTAAAGAAATCATCCAAGCCATCCGTATCGAGTCCCATGGGCGTCCCGGTGGAAACTTAGTCTAGGAACTAGTTGGATTCATAGAAGAATTTATACTGACATGTCCTGTATGAGTCTAAGAAATCTGGATCCATGGCTAGAAAGGACCAATGCAACCCACCAAATCAATAGATAAGGGGCAGATTCAACCCAAGGATTCCACTACCATGTTCCAGATCCATGGAGAGTAGTCCATGGCATCTATAAAACCATTCAAACAATTATTTCAATTTAAAATTTTGATTTAATTACAGTATACCCAATCACATAAACATGCACAAGCCATGAGTATACCCACTCATGCTAACCATTTATCATTTAAATTGAATATGGGACTACCCTCCCATATAATCCATTCAATAAGACAATATTCAAAAAAGGAATGGCGTCACAAGGCACTGTAAGTAAATGAGGGAGTACCTCTCCAGAGAAATATATTCAAAACCATTAAGGCATCAACAGGCTTCCCCTGGCTAGGAAAGCATAGGAACACTCCCCTTGGGTGATTTAAATAGGCATAAATAAGGTATTTCATGAAGGAAAATCCCATGGGTGACCTTGAAATATGAAAATGGATCCAATGCACCTAAACAGAACATACAATCATCCTCACTAGGTCTGACTGTAGGTATTACAAGAAATTCACAAAAAAATGAGGTCAGGCTTGAAATTCCAATGGGCAGGGAAAAGGGAAAATGTTGGAAAATCACCGAAAAGGCCAAAAAAAGTATACGCTACCTTCCTTGGATCGGTTGTAGAGAGATCATCCAGTATCAAGTTCAGATTCTTCCTGGTTTAGGAGAGATCTAAAGAATAGATGAAGAATGGAATATTAGGGCATATGATCCTAAAATCAAATTTCATAATCTATCACCAAAATAATTGAATATGGATAAAATAGAACATAGACCTTATCGATACAGATCTGATGAGATGGTCAACGATATAAATAGAGTTTGGATAGAGAGTAAGGATCAATCCATACCTTCAAATGAAAATGGTAGCTATATGGGAAGGGGTTCTGTGTGTTGAAGGAAAACCCAAAAGGGGTTAAAAGAAAGTTTTTAACTTTAAATTAACATTTTAAAAAAACCAACTCCATAGTCTCACATAGTATACCCATACAGTTTCCTAAGCTGTGTGGAAATTGTGCATAGCTCACTAAATCCAATGGGAACATCACATGATTTATCCACATGGTTTAACAAACCATGTGGAAACCATGTGAAAAAACTCTATTAAAAACCTGAAACTTTTTCAGACTCTTACACGACCGTGTGGCATAACCCACACGTTTTTTCTTAACATGTGACCTACCCTTTTCACCTAAAAAGTAGGTTCTAGGCTCCAAAAAATCCCGAGACATGTCTAAAACACCTGTGATCATAAGGGGAACATACGTAAGGCCATAAAAAATATTTAAACTTATAATTAAAGGATCTGTACCTTATAAAATAACTTGGGTTCTTAAATTATTACCCCATTATAACAATTCATCCTTGAATTTATCAATTAATGGTGGTCAAGATCCATCTTAGAACAGTTATGGACACTGAGCACGCACATCACCCTCTCACTTCCAAGTATCATCCAATAAATGGCCATATTGTTATAACACATGTACTAGAGTAACTGGTTGGCCTCAGAGAACTGATATTCTCTTGTGAACAATATGTATCAGATTATCTTCAATGGATGAATAAAATTGAAGCTTATCCTATTTGGGTGTAAAATAATGAGACGTTTCCAAGTGATAGTGGCACAACTAAGATATGAGGAAGAAGTCATGCATGTCTTGGAACCTCTGAGGTAACTACAATCGATAGGAAACCAAACATACTCTCTCCAGAATCCCAAACGATCCAACATTTCATGGTGATGGTTTACCCTATCTTCTGATCTACCGGTGTCCCAAACTCAATGAAACATGAAAGAAATTATGATATCTAACCTTTAACTCTATTGGTCATCTATATAAATTGGTGTAATATTTCTAAAGACACTGTGCAATAGCCATCCACTTCTGAATCAACCAGACCTACTGAGAAGTCTCCTATACAAGACACGGTCCTAGTAAAGTTGCCTCACCTGCCTCTAGATAGCACAGTGGAGAATAGTATGCCCTACCATATAAAGCCTCATAAGGTTCCATATGTATCATCACTTGATAACTATTGTTGTAAGTGATCTCAATCAGGGGAATGTGCCTCTCCCAAGATCCCCGAAAATCTAGGTCACATTCTTGCAGCATGTCCTCTAGCACCTATATCGAACACTCCAACTAGCCATAAGTCTAAGGGTGGTATATTATGATCAGAACCACATTCTTACCCAGTGACATTGGAAAACTCTACGAAAAATGAGATGTAATGACGGTTTCCCTACATGAAATGATAGTATGCTTGACCCCATGTAGTCGTGCCAGGTAACATCCTAGGTATATAAAGAATATGAAATTTTCATATTAATTAATATTTGTGAATTTTATATTTATTTTATTTCAAAGTGGATGCTATGTTCGATGGCATACCTAACATGTAACAATAGGTTTTTCCAAAATCTTATGGTGCACATAGTGCCGAGTCACACTGAAATAATAATAATATAATATTATTATTTTGAATGGAAGTTAACCCATAGCCATTGTATTGACAAGATTGAACAGAACTGACAATATTGTGATTAAACATGTTCCTTAAATGTTTTTATATTTATCCAATAAAATTAGAGTCTTAAAATGAAAATGAATCCAACTTTAACTATAAATACATTAATATTTTTATAAGGTAGTTTTCTACCTTTTGATGGAGAACCCTTTTTAAAACTAGATTTTGTCACTTTTATTGGTTTCATTTGACAAATTAAACATCTTATTTAGAATAGGGACATGAAAATTTACTTTGGGCAATTTTTTTGGTATTTTTCTGATAAAGTTCGTTTTTTAATGAATTGTAAAAAATACTGCATGTTATGAAAAAACTAGCTTTTCATATGATATATTTATATGGTTATATTATCTTTTTAATTATTTTTAAAGTGTTATAAGATTATGTTTTTATCATTTAATCTAATTTTGGTCATTGGAATAAATTTAAATTTTTATTTATACATAAACACATGTCAATCTTTTGATTGTTATTGCTTTTTAAAAACTCAATTTTTGGTTATGACCACAAGAATTAATTTTAAATTAATTTCTGACATTTCTATATTGTGAACATGGAAAAATAGATTCCATATTTGGAATCAAGAGGTAATAATTTTTTAAACAGATAACTTTTATTTTTCAATATTATGAATAGTTATTTTAGTAATTTTTTTATCATGGTTAAATGGTAAAATTGGTAAATAAAGATAAAAAATAATATTATAATAATTTAAAAATACCCTAAAACGTGTCCTAATATTATTGGATGATATATGTTCGACCATGTACATCCTTGGATCGATTTTGGGACCTCATATAGCCAACTTGATGTGAAAATGAAATTTTATAAGAATTAATTTAATGTAATGAAAAATATAACATAAACATTTATATTTCAGTAAAACAACTTTTATATGGGGTTATATAAGTGATATTTTTTAATATAAATATTCATTAAAAATATAAAAAAATTTAATACACCATGGTATTTTATTTATAATTTTTATAGATTATATAAATAAATTTATTTATGACCCAATTGTGATGTAGTGATTACCTTATTAATAAATGATATAAATAAATGAGATTATAAGTATTAAAATATATATATTTTGAAACATTTTGTGTCACCCAAGAATTTCAGGGATTATTATGACTTTTTATATTTTAATTAAGGAATTTTTTCGAAAGAATCATGTATTTATGAATTTTTAAAATGTCATGTTATGAATAGTATAAAATTGAAATAAATGAGTTTTTAAACAAAATACTATGTTATTATATTATATAATAGTTTTAAAAATATAAGTCTTGGTAAAATGACTTATATAATTTTTAAAATCTCATTAATGAACCACTTGAGGTTCTATTTTTTTTAATTATATTAACTTTTTACTATGAATACACTAGAAGACCTGATAAGAGTGAAATTAGTTAATTAAGGGTTAAATATATAAGATAAGGTTAAATATGTGACCTAGACTTTACTAAAACATATTGGTTGAGATTTTTTCTACCTAAAAAATATTATATTTAAAATAGATGACTTTGGGACCATTTGAAACTGTAAATAATTTGATAATAAAATAATATTTCAATACCTTCCTAATGTTCCCCTCCTCCTTCTTATAGTAGGGAATTACCTCTAACCCTTAATAAAACCTCTCAATCCCCTTGGCCCATTCAAAAACATCGTGAATAAGCTCCCAACATCCCTATCTTCCTCCTAGAAGCATCTCATTGGGTATAAGGCAATTCAAGAAAGCCTTTTAGTTTAAATCAAAAGGAGTTACCCGATTTGAGGTAATGTCTTCTCTCAAGCTTCATTCATTTATTTTCATTATCCAACCCCCTAATCTCTACTTATTTAATTATTATATAAAAAACATTATCTTAAATATAATTGGATGTTTTATGAGAATTATTCAATCTACACTTCCACACACCTCTATTTAATTGATACAAACATACAATTTCTATGTACGACAAACTATTGCCTCCTGAAATGAAGAATGTTCGATTTTCCCTACCACCACTCATAGTAGCAATTATGATTGGACATTATTTATATGTGATATATATTATATTTATATTATGTACTTCTGTATTTTTCATTTATAGATAACCTTTATGGTTTCCATTATGGGTAAATAATATAATTTCATTTGAGGATGTGAGAACTACCTCCCCCTTGAAGTGATATGACTCTTTCATACCATACGTGGAACATATAACGGGTGGAGTTAATAAAATTATATAACATATAAAAAATATTATATTATATTTTAATTATAATATACCTATGAATCATTACATTTTCATTCCTTTAAATATAAAATAAAAATGATTGTTGCGTTCATGTGTAGGTACGACTTACCGTCTCAATAAATAGTGCATTTCATTTCTTATGTCCAAATGTTATGGAATATTATATATACATATATCTTAGATATATGTGATATATATGAATTATGTTATGGAGATAATTTACTTTTTACCACATGTAAAAATTGTGATATTAACAAGGTCATTTTCAACTCATGTACCCAATATCAACAAAATGACTTATATTAATTTAAATATTTTTTATAACATGGTAATAAATATAAATTAACAAAATTTTATTATCCACGAAATTAAAAAATGAAAAAATAAAGTCATACATGAGTTAAGGGAATTAGTCTCAATATCCTTTCATTGAGGCATATTTTGATAATATACTCCTTCTATTACACAGTGTATAATAAAGCCCTTTGAATTTTAATTTAATTGAAAGGGAATATTTTTTTCTATGAAATTTTTTACTAAATGACAAAAGGAATGTTTTTAATTTATCTTTTGACAATGACCTCTCTACCTCTGTAATCGTTATTTGATATTTGGCTACCTCGGTATGTCTTAATATTTTTCAAAAGGAAAAGAAATCGCCTATTCCCATTTTCGGTGTTTTCATATTGAAAATGTTTTTTAAATGGATAGAGTATTTCTTTAACACTGCACGAATTTTAAAATAGATTTATTATATAATTAATGAAACACCAAGTCTCTACAAAACATCACTTTTATATAACATAGTCATGTAAACATAATTTTTCCACCACTGTGATTTGAATTTTGAAAAACTGATATACATGATTGTGTTAAGATATTTAGAGTCTGATAAGACAAACATAATTTATGGGGAATAATAACACACCCTTAAGAATAATGACATAACCTTATGAAGAGTTATTAATAGTAAATCATATAAAATAATATAAACTTCACCCGTGAATGTATAAATACAATTTATACATCTTAAAAGTGAAAAACGACCATAATATAAGTATTTGTATTTTTGTATGACATAAATATTTAAATTAAAATGTTTTGATTAATTTAATATTTTATAATGTAAATTTATTTTCATAAAATGTAATCACAAATTTTTACTTTATTGTCTTATGATTGTAATATAAATTTACAGGACCTTGATTAATTTCTCATGGTCTTATAAAATGAATTATTGTTTTAAAGTGGGTTTTTTGGAATAAATTATGATTTAATTTAAAAATTATATTAAAAATATTTAGAAAAATATTTTCCAAAAATGGAGTTATTTTTTTTAATTCTACTCATCGAAAAATGGTTTTGGTGAATTTTTGGGATTTTTCTAAAATACTTGAATTTTTCATGAATAGTAAAAATATAGTTTTGAGTTTTTTATAGTTTAATGACATCATAATGACATAATAATTAAAATAAAAGGGTTGGAGACTTTTTTATAGTAACATATGATAAGAGTTTTCCCATGTCTTTAAAACCATGGGCCAATACCATAAGAAATCCAATGGTTGTTCCAAAACCACTAATGAGGTGTCACTTTGAAATTATTAAAAAATTCAATCACTTTTTAAATAAATACACACTCATAACTTCGTTAGATTTTATTAAAAATCACTCATCCTAGACTTTTTGGTTGTTTTACCTCTCTAGGAGTCCTACCTAGGTTTATTTAGTCCCCCAAGTTCCCAGCCTTCATGTTCTAAGAGTTACTCTACAAGGTAAGGGAACCTTTCACCAACCTCTTTTAGTCAACACTTTTTTGGTTATCTATTTGAATTTTAATTCTAATATGGTGGGGTTTTATATTATTTATTCCTCTTACTTTCATTTTTATTCCCATATTATGAGATACCCTTTTTCTCTCATCAATTCATTTTATGAAATTTTAAGAGACGTCGTTAGGCTGCCGAATTTTCATAAGGGATCTCTCAACTTTTATTTTATTTTCAAGTTCATCTCTTTTATTTTTCTCTCCTCATCTCCTCTCTCAAAAAGAACATGATAAATCCAATATAATCTATATAATGGAATTATATAAGTTTAATGTAAGAAACATCATCAATATTCTTAGTCCCTCCATTTTAATTTGTTACAAACAAAATCAACGTCTGTGAAGTTCCAATTTATAACATTTGTAGATGACAATGTTTTGTTCTTCAATTTCTCCTTCATTACTGGTCATGAAACCACATAGATGGTTGAACCAGACTATAATATATTTATTATAACCTATTAAATATTCATGAACCAGTACATGTACATATTATTAATTTATATGACAAAACAAGTTCATAATAATCCAAATAACACCTAATAATTGAAGTGGTTGTCATCAAATGATTCATCCCCATTACATGAATCCAAATGACAAAAATGACTATTAACAAATCTGGAAGTTCATAAATAAAATTTAATTTCAATTCTGTATATTTACAGCCATTTTACATGAACTCTATTACTTAATAACAAGTGAACCGATTATGAAAATCATGAACAAAAACACCTCGAAACGATGGAATTCAATATAATAACTTCTAAATAAGAACATAAATAATCAAAAAATAATATTGATAAAATAAATACACGTATAATAGATTATTAATTTTCTTATTAATGTGTATAATTTCATATTATAGGACCTTATGTTCAAGAGGGGAGCACATTCAGACTTAAGGTAAGGGTTTTATCACCTGAACATTCATTTTCATTCGGGTTACTTTTATTGTATAATTATCACAATTTAATTATTGAATATTAATATGTAATCCTCATAATATATTTTTTGAGTGTTATATATATGTTTTACAACCATAAACCTTCCTTATTTTATGTATAGTTACATGTTTTAAAAGGAACATTAATTTTTTTTTACGAAATAGAAACCCGATTCAAGGTATATTTTCAAACTCTTAACCATTTTCAAGTGTACACTCGAATCTATTTTAAGACACCATTAGTTTTAAAAAAACTCATTTTATTAGGAAAAATAACACCATGCTCATAATTGCAAGACAAAGAAATAATTTCCCTATATTCAATGCTTCAACTGTAAGGAGATGGGACACTATGAGAATCAATGTCCCAAGTGTCAAAGTTATAAACCCCAAATGACAATTTTGGATAATGATCATGTTATGATGCTAACACCGATGAAGTAGAATGATTAATATTCCTAGTCAATAATCATGTCCTTTGATTATTTTTTCAATATTTTACTGGTTGTAAGAATTGTGATATTTATAAGGCTTGTACTTAAGTACTATTTCATTAAGGATTTCAGGTCATATAGTGAATGGTACAAAGTAAAAGTGAGTCAGTATAAATTTAAATTTTTTATAAAACACATGATTGAGGGAAAGAACACCCTTAATATATATACCTCATGTTGAGATAATGATGAAGAAATGATTGATTCAGATAAGTACTGACTCACTTGGAACTGATTATTGACTTGTCAAGAAGTGGTCTATGCTATCATCGATGGAGTTTACATCACTTTTGGATTTAAGGAATATATCCAATAACATGTATCTTACTTAAGAAATATCGAGGAATGCATGTTTATGAAATGGTTTTTATGGAAATTCAAGTTATTACCATATTTCAATAAAATATATGATGATGTTATTAACATGTTTGGAATTTGAATTTTAGAGATGCATCTTGTTGATTAAGGGTTAATGATAAATATATCTTTGAAATTTTGAGGCCTTTATTATAATTAGTTGAATAATTATATTTTGGAAATTTTAACCATTTAAAAAATGGATAAAGTTGATCACTGTATGTGGTTTAGAGTTTAATGAAGCTACATGATGGTTTGGTTATTCTTCATTGACAATTTTTTTTTCAATTAAAATGCGTTGTTTTGTAGTAACTGATACTTTTCCATTTCCCCTTATTAATAGAATATTTTGACTATATTCTTGATGTGGGTTTCCCACAAGGGAATTTTTATGTATCTACCATTAACTTTCGAAGTTCAATGTCTAATTTTGAGGACGAAATTTTTATAAAGAGGGAATAATGTAACATCCCATGAACATACAAATAGATTTATTATAGAATTAATGAAACACTGGGTCTCTAAAAAACACCACTTTGTTATAATCTAGTCATGTAAACATAATATTTCCAACTCTGTGATTTTAAATTTGAAAAACTGACATACACGGTTGCATTTTGTAAGATATTTAGAGTCTGATAAGACAAACTTAATTTTTGGTGAATAGAAACATATCCTTATGAATAGTGACACACCCTTATGAATAGTAATGAATAGTAAATCATATAAAAAATATAAACTTTACCCATGAATTTATAAATACAATTTAGACTTCTTAAAAGTGAAAAAATGATCATAGCATAAGTATTGGTATTTTTGTATGACATAAATTTTTAAATTAAAATTTTCTAATTAATTTATTAATTTAAAATTAAAATTTATTTTTATAAAATGTAATCACAAATATTTAAATTACTGTCTTATGATTTTAAGATAATTTTATAGGACCTTGATTAATTTATCAATGTCTTATAAAATGAGTTATAATTTTAAAGTGGATTTTTTGAATAAATTATGATGTTATTTCAAAATTAAAATTAAAATATTTATAAATTTATTTTTCGAAAATTGAGTTAATTTTTGAATTCTAAATGTCAAAAAATGGTTAGGGGGAAGTTTTTGGATTTTTCTAAAATAAAAGAATTTTTCCTGAATAGTAAAAATACTATTTTGAGTTTTCAGCAGTTTGATGACATCCTAATGACATAGTAATTAAAATAAAAGTCTGGTTGACTTGTGTACAGTAAAATATGACATGAAGTGTCCAAAGTGGATAAAAACATGGGTAAATACCATAGGAAAGCCCATGGTTTTTCCAAAACCAATAATGATGTGTCTCTATAAAATTACTAACAAAACTCTCTCTCTTTTCCTATAAATACCAACTCATTCTTTCATTTTATTTCATTAAAAATCCATCATCTGCAAATATCTAGTCGTTTTACCTCCGTAGGAGTCCCTACATGGTGTCCTCGAGCCACCAAGGTCCCAAACTTCATGTTATAATAGTTACTCTACAATGCAAGGGAACCATTCACCCTCCTCTTTTCGTCAACAATTATTTTCTGTTATCTCTTTGAATTTCCATTCTCATATGTTGGGGTTTTATATTATGTATTCCTATTACTGACCTTTTGATTCCAATATGATGAGATACCCTTTTCCACTCATCAATTCATTTTATTAAATTTTACGCGTTGCTGTTAGGGTATAGAATTTTCATAAGGGATATGTCAACCATTCTTTTATTTACAAGTTCATCTCTTTTCTATTTCTCTCTTCACCTCCTTCATACAAATGCCTATGATAACTCGAGTATCATCTATATACTATAATTATATCATGTTAATTTAATAACCTTCATAAATATTCTTACTCCCACCCTTTTATTTTTATCAAACGAAATCAATGTCCATGAGGTTTCAATATATAACCTTTGTGGACTACGAAGTTTCATTCTTCAATTTATCATTTATTACTGGTAAATAAACCATTTAGATGGTTTAATCAGAATATTATATATGTATTATAACCTAAATAATATTCAAGAACCAGTATATGTACATATTATGAATTTATATTTCAAAACTAGTTCATAATAATCCAAATAACACCATATAATTGATGTGGTTGTCATCTAATGATTCATCCTCATTCCATGTAACCAAATGACAGAAATCACCACTAAAAATTCTGTATGTTCATAAATAATATTTAATTTCAGTTCTTGGTATTTACAAAAATTCCACACGAACTCCATTACTTAAAAACCAGTGAACTGATTATGAAAATCAAGAAAAAAACTTTGTAATGACAAAAATCAATATAATAAATTATCAATAAGAACATAAATGAACTAAAAAGAATATTGATAATATAAATAAAAGTATAAAGTGTTATTAATTAAGTTATTAATGAGTATAATTTAATTTTACAAGACCTTAATTTCAAGAGGGGAACACATTCAGACATATGGTATGAGTTTTCTCACCCGGTCCTCCATTTTCATTCGGGTTACATTTATTGTCTAATTATCTCAATGAAATACTTGTATATTATTATTTAATTCTCATAAAATTTATTTTGGTGTTATATATATTTTTAAAAATCATAATTCTTCTTTTTTATGTATAGTATCATGTTTTAGAATGAACATTCCAGATTGTTTTTTAAATACAAACCCGATTCAATGGATATTTTCAAATTCTTATCTGTTTTCAAGTGTACACCATAATATGTTTTAAGACACAAATAGTTTTATAAAAAACTCATTTTATTATGAAAAATTATCTTGGATCATTTATGGATTTATTAGACCAGATGTTCTTTTCCACTTTAAATTTCTGTTTTAATAATTTCCTTAAAATGCTCTAAAATGGTTTATGTATAAAGAATATTTAGAACTATTTTAAATGGTTTCACTTTAGTGGGAGATCATTTATGCCTAAAATATAATTATTAGGTCCTAGTATTGTATTTTATGGGATATTTATGTTTAAGTTATGATTTTATGGAAAATATAATTGATTTACCAAAAGGACACTTCTTTCAAAAGTAAAAAAAAGGATTTTTCTCATCTCTAATTAACTTTTATGAGATATATGCATTGTTCACCACTTATTTCATTCTTGGGGTGTATGTACTTACTTCTGGTATATCATATCAAGAGTCTCCTTATTCTCATGATTTTTTGAGGGATTATGATTTGAATGTTTCAAGGTGGTATGTGACACTTTGGAATGATTAAGGATTATTTCCTCGTGAATTTGTCAATGGTCTCATTTAAAAATATATTCCACAATGTCAACATCCTTTGTTGAATATTGTACTTAATTGAGGTTTATATTTTAAAATACCATCTAAAATATGTTTTTGAAGGGTTTCTGGGTATTCTGATTATGGATATTCAATTTTTATATCATTCACCATATTAGTCCGAATGGTTAGTGTTTATGTTCAATGATTGGGGAATGTTACTTCCATTTCATATGTTAGTTTCAATATAAATGTATATTTTTATTATGTTCACCCATTTCATATGAGGAATTAATTGGACTTAATATGAGATGGGTGGGGCCTGCTATATCTCCTCGAAGCATTGGTATGTCTCATGAGACAAATAGACATGGAATTGTTTGAGGCCTTTCCCAATGTGATATATGGATTTGTTCAAGGCCTAAATCATTTTTATACGTCTTGGACGGGGCCTTGAAAAATTGTTTCTTAATGTCTGGAATATGCTCTTTCCTCATTATGAAGCTTTTAATTGAATGATCATGTGGTTATTCGATTAGTAGAATACCCATGATTATGTGGGAATTATTTACTCAGCTCATATTCCTTCCATAATGTGCTCATGTTTATTATTTGTAAAGGAATGTGTTTTTATTTATCCATGTTGTCTAATGATTATGTTATCTTCCTCTATATTTATTACTCTTACTAATAATTTGATCTCACCCATTTCTTATGTTTAATTTTACTAGTATACAATGAACTAAGTAATGAGTGACTTTCATGTAGATTCTAGGAGGCATGGATGTTTCTAATGGAATAAATTAGTTTTTCCCTTTAAATATGTACATTTAAACATATCTATGTATCTTGTTTCCAAAATATACTAAACTATTTGGTCCTTCAGGATTCATATTCCCTGTTTATATGCCAATGTAATAAAATAAGGCACTGGCTTTCGGAAACTGGGGTCGGGTCCTTACAATTTCAATATCTTAAAATTATTTCTTGTGATTACAAATGATATATTATTAGTTAAATATTGATATTTTCAATATTTCATGTGTTATGATTATATAATTTTAATGAGACGTTTTATAGGTAGTTACATGATAAACAAATGATGGGTCATTATGTGATAATCCAAATGACTGGTGGTTCCATGATAAACCATGGACGAGTGTTTATTACCCCACACAATGTACCTGAAATGTCTACTCCCCAAAATGGCTGCTAAACGCACCCCACACTCCTTAGGATATCATGTTTTCATAAAGAGGAGGTAGGTGCGGCTTGATTTTCCCTTCAACATCGTTAAGATGATATTTTGATAAAATTGTGTGGAAACCTCTTTGAACCCTTCCAGCAACTCTTAATACATATTCCTTGTGTGTGGTATTTACTATAGATGAACTCCACAATGGATGATGAAGAGTAAGTCAATGTTTTCGAATATGATTTTATTTTAATAAATTAAAAAAAATGATATCCTAATGTTACCCTAATCTCTCCAACATTAGTGTTTTAAGCCCGGTGACAACATGGTTCCCCGACTATACATCAATCAGCTGGCATTGCCGAGTAATGATTCCAATGTAGCTACTAAAGATGGCTCTGTTGGGGTTAACATGTTGGCATCGCTTATTCAATCCCACCTCAAATTTGATGACTTTTTCATTTGCCTTAAGGATTTTGGATAACATTTTCAAACTATGACACTCTTGTTTTTTTTGCGCTTTCAGGGTTTCATTTCCTACCATTTACATAGAAGTTTCATCAATATGTTCCAATGGAGCACTAGCATCGACAATGGGAACAGCAAAAACAGGTTGAGAGACCTGTTGTACCTCAGCACTGGGAACATCAGTAATTGGTTGAGAAACCTGTTGTACCTCAGCACTGGGACCAGCAACAACAGGTTGGGAAACATGTTGCTTCTCTACATTGGGACAACTAGTAGCTGGTTGTGATACATTTTATGCCACGGGATTTGGCACATCAGAAGGTTCATAAGTCGTTCTCTACAGGATTGGTTTAACATTTATTGTATATTACATAAAAGTAGCAGCAATCATATAATAAAATAACATAACACAATATATATTATAATAAACGAATACCCTGATTATTGTACTCTATTTTTTTTACTCGTCTATCAAATATGTAAATCCCTTCATTGTGGTATCCTTTAACATACAAACACCATCTACATTGGGACAACTAAAAAATGATTGTGAAGTCCCTACAAAAGGTTCATCCTTCGTTGAACATTCATCTAATCCTTCAGTTGTTTTGGTCGATAACCGAATAATTGACCAATTTCAGTTTGCAGGGTCTGGAACATAAAATACTTCTACTTCATGTGATTTCATTATAAATGGTTCTTCTTTCAGCCCTTACTTACTGAAATCAACTTTCATGAATCCTAATCAATCTATTTTAACATCACTCCTATTATCAACCCACTTGCATTAAAAAATCGACACATTTAATTTCATATAATCCAACTCCCATATTCGTTTGATGATGCCAAACTGTGACATATTCACATAAATTGAATTTTTGTCCTAAGCACTGGAAACGTACATCACCTCTGCCACAAATGTTACCCCACTATTCAACATGGTACTATTTTCATGATGTTCATTAGTATAGAATGTATTACCATTAACTGCATAAGAATTGTAAGATAACACATACATACTGGCTCCTCCTGCTATCCATCGATGCCATTAAGAAATTGAGTCTAGATTTTCATCTAAATGCTTGAAAATATGGTCCCAATACCATCCTATAAACTATCGATTATGTGTATCTGATATCAATTTTATAGCACTAGTAGGATTCAAATGCCTAATATTTTCATTGTGGGTTAGAACATATGGGTCATTGTCGAAACTATTATGCAAACTATAAAGGTGATCCTGATACCGATCTGTAATATTGATTGTGACAACCTCTCTTCCTGAAATTATTTCACCCTCAAGCCGCACAGTGTGATGAGATTTCTACAGGCCAACGTTTTTCACACCAGACATGTATTCTGTATGGAATTCAATGGCTTCCTCAACAATATATTGCTATAAAATACAACCCTCTGTCCGACTTCGATTTTTGACATACCCTTTCAAAATCGTCATAAACTGTTCAATGGGGTACATCCATCTATAATGTACAGGACTACATAGTCGAATCTCTCTCACCAAATGAACCTTCAAATGGACCATCATATCAAAAAATGTTGGTGGGAAGAACAATTACAAATCACATAATATTATGGAAATTTCTCTTTCCATTGTAGGAAATTTTTCCAGGTCTATATCTTTGCTATATATAGCTTTGAAGAAGAAACATAGCTTCGTTAATGTATGGAGGAGATTCTTGGGAAAAATTCCACATAAAGCTATAGGAATTAGATATTGTCTCAAAACATGGAAGTCAGGTGATTTTAGACCCTTTAATTTTAAATCACTCATTGAAACGATGTTATTGATATCTGATGAATAACCCTTTGGATCCTTTACGTCATTCAAGAAGATGAAAATTGATATCTCTCTTGCCTGGAATGAGTGTAAGTAGCAGGAGGAATAAATGTTCGGTTTTTCCCCTTCACTGGTGCCAACTCTTCTCGTATTCCCATCTTAACCATATCCAATCAAACCTTAATTACATCCTTTGTTTTTACAGGTGAATTTAGAAATGTGCTAATGACACTATCACATACATTTTTATCAACATGCATAACATCAAGAAAATTTCTAACATACAGACAATTCCAGTATGGTAATTCAAAAAAAACTGATCCCTTTTTCCAACCAGTTTTTGTAGGGTTTTTCAAAAACAGTTTACCAAAATTCATGTCCAAATCATTAACATTATTAAACAATTGACCAAATGTTAGTAGACACATTGTTTTAAATTCTTCTAAACTTCCTTCAAATGATGTCGTCCAAGATTGGTACTTATGTCGTCAGTATAAAAATCTGCAATGTCCTAGAAACACGGTTTTCGATGAATGTTTATGCCTAATTGAATGTGTACCTTGTTCAGAAACAGGACACCCTTGAGTTTTATTAATTATATATCCTGAAAATTTTCAATAAGTAAGAAAGTCATTTATCATCCCATAAAACATGGATTTCAAAGTGAAATCTTCATTTTTTATGCATCAAACAACTCAACACTTGAATCCTACAATATTTTTAAATCCTCGATCAATGGATCCAAATAAAAATAAATATCATTACCCGGTTGTTTTGGTCTTAATATAATCATAGATAACATGATTTATTTTCATTTCATGCATAACCACGGTGGTAGTTATAATTTACCAACAAAACCGTCCATGTATTTTGACTGGTGCTTTGAAAACCAAAAGGATTCACCCCATCTGTAGATAACGCCAGACGAAGGTTTCTCGACATGTTTCCAAATTCAGGATACTCGTGATAAATTCTCTTCCACTGTGGAGAGTCTAACGGGTGACGTAGTTTCCCATCTTTAATTCTTGTATCGACATGCCTTGACAATTGTCCTATAGTCTCCTCACTTCTATAAAGGTGCGTAAACCTTTGAATTATTGGAAAGTAGCATACAACTTTTTTAGGACTGGAATCATCTTTCATGTATCAAGAAGAACCACACTTTGGGAATTCATTATGTGATTTTTGGTCCTTGTGAAACATTATACAGTCATTTGGGAAAGCGTGTATTCTTTCAGAGATCTTGCCCATCGATCGTAGCATTCATTTGGAAACATATGCTCGACATGGGAGTTCATTATCTTCTGGGAGCATGTCATTCAGGATGGAAAGTAGTTCTGTAAAACTGGCATCACTCCACCCGTTTCCTGATTTCAAATTTTACAGCATTGGTACGACTAACAATGTTGTGTATTTAGTGCAACCAGTATACAATGGCGTTTTTGTAGAACTCTTTAACATCTAAAACAATTTTGGGAATTCACAATGTTCATCTTGAACTATCCTTCTCATTTCCTCAATAAAATCACCATCATCCATCACATATGTAATCACATCCTCTATATGATCTCATTCACTATTTATGCTTGTAATCATATCAGATGATCCATAAAACTCTGTGTTATCCGAGCCACTACCAACATTCATTTTTCCCCGTGTTTGTTCCAACATGTATAACTTCGATCTATTATGTGACAGATCTGGTGTTCTTCCAACTCCTCAAGACTAATTTTTCTTGAATAAAAACTGCATAAACACGAGTAAATTATTTGAGAAGGGTCACATGAATTATCTTCTGCAAACATTATAAACTCTTTCACGCCATCTTCATACACAATTTTCAACTGATTGGACTTCACCCATTCTTAATTCATATTCATCATCTTTATGGGTTTGATATCGAACTTTCCTAATATTATGTTTTAATTTATCATGTAGCATTTTTTGGTTTTTATAAAAAAATCACAGTACAAATTCTTCTAAAATAAACCATCATTGTATACAATTTAACTGTTACTCTAACCTCACTAACTCTATGTCCACAAATTTCATCTCCAATCTATAAAATAAAAAAATAATCACATCACATGTGGTTATAAAGTCCATACAAGTGTGATTGTAAACATATCCAGTAGGATGCACTCAAAAAACAATATAAGGATACAATGGGCTACTCATACATTAAATAGAGGAACCTACCCCAAAACATGTTAAAGTACTTGAACTCTATCTATATATGGGGGACTATGCCCTGTCTTTTGTACATCTCAATGTATTACCTAAAACCTATCCATGGAATACTCTTCACTGAAACTTGGGGGAGTACCATACTCAATATTTTCTCCAAACATCTCACTTGTCACTAGTCAACTATCAAGCAGAGTGAAGATAATTAAAATATCCAAACCACATCATTTTCAATTTCCAATGATTAATGGAATCCTACTATTGTGATCTACATGAGAAGATATTTATAATGGGATACTCATACAGGAAATACTATCATCTAAGTGAAAAATAAATCTTAATAATGAAAATAACATAGCACACAATTTGTTCAATGGATACACAATGTGTAGGGTTCCCAGTCATGGTTGGTTGTATACTACCATTTCTAAACTCATGTGAAATCCATATACATGGTGTGTCCAGTAGGGTGAACATCGTTTATGGATATGATTTACCTGTTTTAATCTGACATATATCAAATTAATTCCAAGTTACTCTTACAAATACTTCATGATGCCTTTAAAAATACATGACATATAGAACAACTTTAGCTAAAGGCATTCACCTTAGATACATACTGAGTCACCTCACCAGGTATGCATCACATTTTTGTGGAATACACAGTGTGTAGTCCTTACATAACCACTAGGGGGTATAGACTATACAGATCAATTTTCTATGGTATCTATACATGGTGTGAGTGAAGTAAAACACATATCATGTGGTTCAACCATTATTTCATGGCATGTACATGATTTCATGATGAAGTATATGTCTTGGAGATACATTGGGTGTGACCTAGGCTCACATGACATGTAACATTTAAAATGAAAATTATTCCATGTTTGAGTAAGAAGATGAGTCATGTGGTGTAAATTTTGGAGATAAATGGTGTGCATCATTAAAATATATATGAAATCCAGGTATGGTGAAGCATGTTTCATTTAACAAGACTACCTACCATGTATTTTAAAAATATATAGAATCTGAAAAACATAATCTTCACACCATAAAGTGTCTCATAGAGTCCTCTAGAAGTGGTATTCTATGATTTAGTGGAATTGCACAACTAACAAAGTGGTGGTTCCATTGAAAAGGGGTAAAGTTTGGATTGATATTCAATGGTGGAAGAACTACAACATGGAAAAAATGGCATATCAATCATTCCAACAACCTCAACAACAAAGAAAATCACAATCGTGCTCACAATCGCAACACCATACAAACCAAACAATCACAATTTCAGATTTTACAGAGCATCCCTTATTCAATTTTTTTTGTTAATTCAGGTGTTATCACAGATGTTTTATCTTCCCAGGGCATTCATTTATAAGTCATGTATACGTAAATTACCAATTTTTATATTCAAATGTTCAACAGGAACTAACCAAAATGCAATTAATTTAGTGCGCAAACATGGACCACCAACGGCCACGATTTTCAGTCGGGCATTTAGCCCGTACATTTCTCATTATAACCATCAATATCAAATAGTAATAACATGTGAACAAGAGGAAAAAAATGAGTATCCACAGAAAACTAACAGAAAATGTGTTGTTCAGCACATGATAGAGGTACGTTCGTGGTAGAGGAGAGGCGCACAATAGAGGATATTTCCAATAGAAAAAAAAACATAAAATAGGGGAAACCCATGAGAATAAAATAATCTAAAACCGATTAAACCATTTACAACATCCCAAAAACTCCAATAACACAGTAAAACTAAAATCAAACCACACCATGGGTAAACACACCTTGAGATAAAAAGAAATTATTGAACCTACCTTCGATAGAACGAGTTCAACAAACTTTTAAAATATAAAAGATGAACATACAATTGTAACAAGATTGAAACAAGTAAACATTAGATATTTCATTCCAATGGCTAAAACTAGAACCCTGGACAAGGTTTCATACATCGTAGGCAGTGGCAAGATGGATCACCAAATTTGACTTTGTCCTATAAGTGAAATACCCAAGATGGATCACCAAAATTGTCCCCATTATAAAAAATAACAGATTCAATTGGGTCCACATTATCATTAGTGACCTTAATTGAAGTTTCCAAAGGATTATTTCCCTATTACTGATCAATGAAATTTTGATTGATGTAACTAATTGTTTCCAAGACCTTTATATCATGGACAAGTACTTTGGGTACAATCAAAGCAAGATAGACCTTGGAGATGATGAAGCGACGACAGAGGCAGTTGCGGAGGAGGCAGCAGTAGTGGAGGCAGTGGCGGTGGAGGTAGTGGTGGTAGAGGAGGATGACGATCAAGGTGGAGGAGGAAAACCTAGCAGTGGTGGTGAAGGAGGAGGAGGAGGAGGAGGAGAGGTTGCGGTGGAAGAGGGGCCTGGTTCAACTTCCGAGAAAGCTTGAACATGTGCGAGAGAGGAGGGGGATCTTAGGGTTATTAAATAAAAACCGATAGAACCTTTATCAGCGCACATTAAAAGAACTAAGAAAGGTATTTTTTATCGGCTCTAAAAAATTCACTGATAAAACATACCTTTATCAACGCTTCTATTTTAGCGCTGATAAAAACGTACCTTTACAAGTGCTTTTAACGAGCACTTATAAAGGATCCATCAGTTTTTATGTAATAATTTATTTATATTCTTATATATTTATTTAAGATGACATATAAGATAAATATATATCTATTTATTAATAATTATAACACTAAAGAGTATATATTTATAAATAATGGTATATAATTTTTAATCAATAAATGAAATTATTTAGGATTATAAATATTATAATTTAATATAAATTATGAATAAAAATGTTTATCAATGATAAAATAAGTGCTGATAAATGTTTCCTCTATCAGTGATAATATAAGTGGTGATAAATGAATCCTTTATCAGGGCTAAGAAAAAGCACTGATAAATGGTACACCTTTATCAGTGCTTATTTTAGCGCTGATAAATGTTAGATTTTTCAGCGCATTTAACTGGTGATGATAAAGGGCAGCACTTCCCTTTCCCTGTTTTGTGGTAGTGAGTAGAAGTGTCTACTTGTAATATTCAAGATTTTATATATAAGTTATGAACTAATTATATAAAGCTCTAAACCTGAAAATATTCTCATTTTGAATTATTAACATAATTCAAGATTATTTAATGTTTACGGCTGGGGCCTTATAGTTGGTATCAATGGTCAGTTTAGATAACATTAGGAGTTATGATTATTTTAATAGAATATCTTAAAATGAATTTTAAATTATATTCAAATTGTAATGATATATCATTTGAAGATTACCATGTTGCTTCATCTATGATTTGTTTCTTTAGAATGGTTTTCTGCAGAGGAAACATGACAGCTTTGTTGAGAAGGCATACATAGGAGAATAACCTTCCAAATCAGCATCTGGAGAAAGTCAGAATAGGAACTAAATAGTTTGTTACAGTGATGGATTAATTGACTCAAGAGATAAATAGTTTCGGTGTCCATGCACGAGATCAACCTAATCAACCACAATAGACAATGTGTGTAGTGGAGCATTTCATGAGGAAACATCCCCAATCATTTATAGGATCATCTCACCATGTTCTAGCTGAAAAGTGGATCAAAGCACTGGAAAATATTTTCTGTGTCATTGGGTGTATAAAAAAACAAAAGGTTATTCTTTCTGTTTAGGATTTTGAAGGAGAATATCATCAGTGGTGGTCGATGGGTAATGCTATGTAAGAACTCGGTTCATATTTTAGAGGTACGGGCTTCTTATCTTCCTTTTCCTTAAGTGTTTTTGAGAAAATAAGGAAAATGGGGAAAAATCCTGAATTTTTGGAACCACACGCCGTGTACTTTGTCCACACGCTGTGTAATTTTGGCCATGTTGGGATGAGTACACTGGGCGTGTAGCCTTGTCGGCGACGAGGGGTGTAGGAACCGACTACAGGCCGTGTAGTTGTACCTTACACGCCGTGTAGTCAGTCGGCAGGCTTGAATAGTAAGGCGGTAGAGTCGCTGCCAGCTGGGCGACAGTACACGCCGTGTACTTGGGAGTACATGTCGTGTACTCATGTCGACAGATGAACAGTGTAGCGGTGCCGCCAAATGAACAGTTAAATGAAAGTAGTACACACCGTGTACTCAGAAGTACATGCCGTGTACTTTGTTTTTTCGGCATAAAATAGGCAATAGCCTCGTCATTTGGTAGAGGAGGCATTTCATCCATTTTGGAGCCAAAGGAGGAGGCCGAATCTTTGAAGATCCACTAGGCGTTCGTCTGGAATCCGATTCGGCTTCGAACGTCCTCGTTGGAACCGCACGGGTAAGCCCTCTCCTCTCCTGGTACCGTTCTTTCCAATTATTCTCCTAACGTAAGTTATTTACATTTGAATGGGTTTTTTTCTTCGTTAGATCTATGCCGTTCTTGGGTGTTTCTGGAATCGGTGTTCGGGTATAACACTCGTTGACGTATAAGGTAGGTGGCTTTGTGTTTATTTTCCAACTGATGTGTGTTTTGTGCGTTTTAGTGCCACATACCCATGTTGGTGTGTCGTGTGGCTGAGGCTGTTGCTATAATTAATGCCTAGAATTTCATATGTGATTAAACAATGATATTAAAATGCTGGTTGGGATCGCTGCTTGGATCTGGAACCACCCCCGGGGTGTGTTTCACTGTTTATCCCTTTGGCCAGGATACCTGATGGTATGCCTTCAAAGTAGTAATTGTAGAATTTCCTTGAGAGGAATTTCTTGTTACTGCTTGTTTACCTGTTGGGAATGGCCTGGTTGCCTGTTTAGCCTGAGGGCGTTGTCGTATTTGGCCTGAGGGCATTGTTGTGATTAACCTGAGGGCACTACACTATTTATTCCGAGCGTTGTAGTATTTCGCCTAAGGGAAACCTTTCGTGCCTGAGGGCTTGACTTCTGTGCCTGAGGGCGACACTTCCTAAGCCTGAGGGCAATTCCTGTTATGCCTAAGGGCTATACCTGCGGGTTGGATTCTGCTTACCCGAGGGTAAGGTTTTGTTTTTTTGAGGACGTGGACTGTTTACTTAGAAATGCACTATGGTGATTTCTAATATTTAAATGGATTAAATGGATAATAAAATGGCAATATAACAGGTAATTAGTTACTTTTGAGTACTGATTACTTTATTGCATTTTACTACTGCACATTTGTGTTGCATTGCTTACACACAGTTGGGCACTGGCCTTTGGTGGGTGCCTATTGAGATATATTTCTCACACCCTGTTTGGGTCACACTTTTCGGCCAAAACAGATTACATTGCTGCAGGTGTAGATAGTGGCAAGATTCCCTATACAGTCACTTGACTATTGCTGAGGTGTAGGAGGGCATGGGACCGAGCCTAGGCTCGTGATGCCGCTTCCAGCTATTTTCTTATTTTGTTGTACTCTGTATTTTGTTGTACTGTATTGATGTATAACATGTTCTGGATGTTTTCTTAGAACATGAAACATGTAGCATCATCATTTATATACTGTTGGTTATATCCACTGCTGTAGTTATTCAGTTGTGTATGTTTACTGCTTCCACTGTCGTGTATGTTTATTTTGTTTTTCCGCTGCGCTACACATTGACAAATGAGGTCATAGTTTCCCCACTATCAGAGCTGGGCCCTCGCTGCTAGTCGGTAGCCTCTGGCGTTTGGGGAAATGCGCTTGAGATCACGGGGCGAACCGGGCTCGGGGCACCCGTTGCGTGGCACCCAGGTCCGGGACGTTACAAAGTGGTATCAGAGGAGTTCTTTACTTTGACTTACTATTTGGAGCCGTATTCAGGGATAGGATCTAACGGTAGTTGGTAATAACATGTGCCCGGGCGTAGCTAACCCGTGTACAGGGAAAAGCCAGTCTAGCTCGTATTTTGCATTATTTTGATTTTGAAATTTTACGGTTGATATGTTTTCACCATTGGGTGATGCACCTGGATTGTGCTATTTATATTTTATCTGTGGGTTCTATTTAGTTGAAACCCGATGAGATGGGGGTATGTCATCTCATGCATCATATAGGCACATGCTAGATATCACATGCCATGCATAGTTTCCATGTCATGTAGGTGCATTAGAAATTCGCATGTTGTAGTGATATTTGTTGTGCTAATAAAGCATGCTGTTGTGATAGCTTCTTGATAAATAACTTCCTTGTGATATGGTATGTTTGTTTGACCTTTTTATAGAATGAATGCCAAACATCGGTTTTTGGGGAGTATGGGCCCCCATTGACTGGAATTTGGTGAATCATCGACTGTTATTGGTTATAACATAGACAAGATGTCAAACATTGATTTGTGGGGGGTATGGCCCCCCACATGTCGGAATTTGACACTTAGGTGTTGGTTTTTAGTATTTTCTGGGTTCCGGGGAAGTTTCTGAGGCATACTGTCCGGAAAACCCAGAATACACACCGTGAAGGACCTCATACACGCCGTGTGTGTTCTTCTGTTTGGGAAGAAAAATGAACTTTTTGAGTACATGCCGTGTACCCTGAGTACACACCGTGTAGTCTCTTCCCGTGTCACAAACCGTGTGGGCGGCGACACGGGGTAGGTAAGGGCTTGGGTAAAACAAGCCATGTAGTTTTGTGCACGCCGTGTAGTGTGACCCGGAGTCCGGTCGTGTAACTAACAACACGAGTCGGTGAACTCATGTACATCACACCGTGTCAATGATGAACACGCCATGTTGTGTGACCTGGGGACTCGTCCGTGTAACTAACAACATGGGTCAGTGTCACTTCTCCCTTAACACACCGTGTACCTTTGGGACACGCCGTGTAGTCTTGTCCACGGACATACCGTGTGGAGTTAGCCGTCTTTCTGGGAAACGGGACGGTGTACACGTTGTCTGCGGGTGTAACACGCCGTGGAGTGTTAAGACGAGTAGTCGGCCGTGTCATAGACGACACGGGCAGTTGGAAAATAACATCGTACACAACGTGTAGATATTATACACGATGTGTAGTTTTGTTGAATGCAAGTCATGTGGCGTAGCTGTGTACAAGGACCCAGGAAGGGGAAGGAAAGTCAAGTACACTCCGTGTAGTCATTGTACACGCCATGTAGTCTCATTTTGCAAATTTTCAAACGCCTTCTTCCTCTTGTTCCATTGAGGTTCCATCGTTTCAGTCTTAATAATCTTGAATCTGAGGCGTGCTTTTGAACTTGTCGAGTCAAGACGCCTAGACGACCGCTAGATGTTCACTAGGAGAGAGGCGACGATTATACTCTGGAGATGGTGGGCCATGGGCTACCAGTTGATCCACCAGAAGAGCCAGATGTGACACCACCTGTTATACCAGACACAGGCATGGAGGCGAAGTTCCATGAAGGCTTATTGTGGTTCATGTAGACCTTTCAGGGAGCACCGCAGGCTGCCACATCTATGGCCGAGCTGAAACGTATCTTTCAGCAGCAGCATCCGCCTACGGTTTTCGAGGATGGCAGACCACAGGCTGCAGAGTCTTGGCTAGGATCGATGCAGTCTATTTTTGAGCATCTGGAGACGCCTCCAGGGCGGAGGGTCAAGCTCGCAACTTACATGCTGCGTGATTCTGCCAAGAGGTGGTGGGATGTTACCACCCAGTCAGAGCATCACAGGGACTTGGTGTGGGAGGATTTTCAGGCAGTCTTCTATGACTTCTTCTTTCCCGAGACGCTGAGGGTAGATAGAGCTCGAGAGTTCATGAATCTGCAGCATGGCGCTATGTCGGTGATGGACTACTATGCTCGTTTTACAGAGCTTCAGCGTTTTTCACCCGTTCTGTTGGGTGATGAGACATTGAGGGCTAGACGTTTTGAGGATGGTCTTCAGTATGACATCCGAGCACTGGTAAATGTTTTTACGTTGCCTACTGTACACGTAATTGTGAATCAGGTGCTGATTACAGAGAGGAACCTGTGGGAATCAAGTGGTGTGGGCCAGGGCGGTTCAGCACCAGTTACTGGTACTATTTCTGCTGGCAAGAGGAAGAGACAGATGGAATTCTCTCAGGGCGGCAGTACCAGCCAGGCAGCTTCTTTAGGTGGATCGGTCAGGTGCTACCAGTGTGGGAGAGAGGGGAACAAGAGGCCGTAGTGTCCACGAGACCCAGTGTAGTGCCGAGCTTGCGGCAAGATGGGTCATTTGCAGCGCTTTTTCAGGGCGTTTCTACCAGTGGCTAGTGAGTGGGGTTCTGTGCAGACTCCGCGTGTGAGAGTAGGACCAGTGGCTTCTTACCAGTCAGTGAACTCGAATACGTCAGGGCGTGCAGGTAGAGACGGTGGTCGTGGCCATGGTAGCCAGACACCAGGATCGCAGAGGTAGCAGGGCGGGATAGCTCAGGGTAGCCAGGCTATGTCGCAGGGCCGTGACACTGGATAGGCATATGTAGTGCAAAAGGCCCAGCAAGAGCAGGATCCTAGACCTTCGACAGTCAGAGGTACTATTCTAGTAGCTTCTGTCTTGTCTTCAGTACTTTTTGATATGGGTGCTACACATAGTTTTATATCTGTACCCGCTATGGAGAGCCTTGGGCTCGGTGTTTTTAATTCTTCTGATATCTTGATGCTAGACACTCCATTGGGGACTAGGACAGTTGGTGTGAGTTAGTTCGAGGAGTTCCCCCTTGAGGTTGGTGGGTGTCACTTCCTTTGGGACCTCTATGTCCTGGAGATGACGAGCTATGACGTCATTCTTGGGATGGACTGGTTGTTTCTCTCTCGAGCCTTTGTAGACTACTATCGTTGCAGGGTGTGTTTCATGTCACCATAGGGTTGGGAGTTTCTATACAATGATGAATGGGATGTTCAGGCAAGTCGAGCTGGACTAGAGCATAATGGGCGAGGTGGAGTCACAGCCCAGATTTCGAGCTTATATCTGGATGACCAGGGGACTTGTCAGAGAGATTTCCCTCCAGTTGTCGGTCATTTCAGGGATGTCTTCCCAGATGACTTTTCAGGTCTACCTCCGGTGCGCGAGGTGGATTTCACTATTGAGCTAGTGCAGGGAGCAGCACTGGTGTCCATTCCTCCTTATAGGATGGCCACGCCTGAGTTGCAGGAGCTCAAGAGGCAGTTAGAGGAGTTACATGCAAAGGGTTTTATCTGACCCAGTACTTATCCTTGGGTTTCTCCCATCCTTTTTGCAAAGAAGTTGGATGGTGTAACACCCCAAGCTTCTACGGTACGCTTCTCTTTGAATAATGTGATAGCTTGTGTTGTACGCAACACCGAGTTCTAATACACCATAACTAATCAGACTAGCCGTTATGTATAGTAATACCTACTTTTTGAAATTATATATATTTTATATTTCAAAATAGACTTAATTTTTGGATTGGTAATATCGAATTTATCCTAAGGTGAAATTTTGGTTCTTTTCGGATAACTTTAATATTTTGATGAATAGTGAAAATTACTAAATTTTAATTAAAAACAATTTTTTTAATCAAAATAATTTATATTGATAAATTATGAATTTGAGTGGTTTTAAAGTATATTTATAATCTATTTTTACCATTAAATACAATGTTGGTCATTGGACATAATTTCACAATTAACCTGAACATAAACAAGTATCAATCTTTTGATAGTTATTATATCTTAAAAACACGCTTTTTGTTTTGACAGCGGGAATTAATTTTAAATTAATTTCTGCCACTTATGTGTTTTGAATTTAGAAAAATGGATTCCATATTTGGAATTAGGATGTTAAAATTGTGTAAATAGGTAACTTTTATTTTTAGAAATTTTGAATAATTACTGCGGTAAATATTTTATTTACCATTGTTAAATGGTACATCAGGTAAATAAGGGTTAAAAAATAATATTATAATAATAAAAATTACCATAAAACGTGTCCTAACCTTATTGGTTGATACATGTTCGACCATGGGAATCTTTGGGGTGATTTTGGGACCCCATGGTGCCACATGTAAGTGATAGGGACACTTTATTTTAATTATGTTAAAATGGATACAAATATTTCACAAGCATATATCTTTTAGAAACACAATTTTTACATAGGGTTATATATGTTTGATTTTAGACTACAAATATTCATTAGAAAAATAAAAAGATTTCCTACATAATTTAATTTTACTTATAATTTTTAAACATTAAATAATTTAATTTATTTATGACACAATGATGATGCAGTAATTACCATAATAGTGAAAAACTAATATAATTGATATTATAAATACCCAAATAAATATAATTTGAGACTTTTAATGAATTAAACTAATTTTATAGGATAATATGACATATTAGGATTGATTTAATGGACCTTGTTAGAAGTAATAATTCTTTTATAAGTTTCACAAAAATTAACTATTGAATAGTGTCAAAATTGACAAAAAATAGTTTTTAAAACAAATATTATATTATTAATTGATATTAAATTCATAAAAACATAAGGCTCAGCCAAGAGACTTATATCATGATAGGTGTATCATTAATGGACCACTTGGGGGTCTCTGGGATGTATATAGTGAGTTTATTATTTATATAATATAAACATACAAAGTGACATGATAAATGTCAAACTAATTAACTAAGAGTTAAAACATAAAGATAAGGTTAATATAAGTACCCAAACCTGTCTAAATTCTATTGGTTGAGTGGTTTTCAACCCATACCCACCTTAAAATTTAAATAATCCACTTTTGAGCCATTATAAACCGAATATGAATTTATTATAAATTAATATTTCTAGCTTTTCCAAAGGTGCCCCTCACCCCTCTTATAAAAGGGCACTCCTCCTTCTCATTTCTTCACACCTTCAAAGCCTTTTTATTGGGCCAAAAACTTCCCAAATACTCTACCAACTTCTCTCAATACAACCTATAGGCCATAGTTTGATCATAAATCCATCCTAAGGATCCCTTTTAATCAAATCAAAAGGAAGAACCCGAAGAAGAGGTAATGTTTTAACCACCCATTTTCCAAGTTCCTTTCTTCTTCCACTTCTTCTTCCTTTGTTGTTACCATTATAAAATAATAAATCCTGTATCATATATATACTCTTATGTTATTATAAATATGGTATAACCATATTCATTATTCTATCCATCCTTTGAATAACATGTCACCATACGTGCGTACGTACGACTTACCGTCTCCACGTCGTGGTGTAATTGTTATTCAATATATTATTATTTGGATGGGTATAATAATGATGTGTAACTCATGTAAATAATAAATATAACATGATAATTCTTCTGTATATATGATATACTATGCAATTATATATTATTTTAATATCAAAAGAATGATATTGTCGCTCGTGCGTACGTACAGACTACCGTCTCCACGAACGCGATGAGATTCATTCTCTATCGTATCCATTCAATTATAATTCTCATTTTATGATTAATAATAGTATCTAAGTACATGATATAATTCTGGATATGATTAAGATACAACCTATCCATTACAAACATGGCTTACGTAAAAAAACATATAAAAGGAAACGAGTAAGTTAAAACCCGAAACAACGATAATACTAAGATATTATTAACAAATCAATGTTAAAAGATCATATATGATATCATATTAATGTATATGATTCTTGTATAATTTAATAACATTTATTTCACCATTATATAGGAGGTTAACCTACCCCAACCAAGGAAAATTACAAGGTAAGGGTTATTTCACAATCTCTTTATTATCCGAGGTTGTTTATACGTAATAATCTACTGGGATCTCTTTATCATCCACATCCATGTTTTTAAAAATGTTTTTCAAAACATTTCTACAATTTAAAAGAATATGGGTTAAAGTCATTTATACCCTTTTTTAACTTTTTATAAGATTTTTGTAAAGGAATCTTTCCGTCGTTTTCCTACCAAGGTGCTTTTTAACCTTTTCGACAGAATTAATGTAAGAATGTTTTTTTAACTTATACGGCAGGTGTGGTTATTTTATGCCATTATAAAATCGTCGAAGCTTCCCTTACAAGCTTATAAGAATATTTTCAATGAAAATGTTTTATTTCATAAATATATGACTGTTAAATGATTTCAAAATATAAAGAGATATTTCTCTAAAAAGAGTTTTGATTTCATCTATGTCAACATCCTTTGATGGATTTTACACTTATTTGAAGTTGATTTATTATGATACAAAACTTCTATGTTGTATTGAAGGTTTTGTGATATGTTTGACTGTGGATGTGGTATTTTTATACCGTTCATAGTTTATGGGGAACTTATTGACATTTCGTAAGCTAGTTTTAATAGAAATCTTTATGTTCTGTTTAAACCTTTTCATATGGGAATGCATTGGACTTAATATGTGATGGGTGGAGCCCGCTATAGCTCCTCGATGCATCGGTAGGTCTCATGAGACAAACTAGTGTCTTGGCACAAGGCCTTGGCAAAATCTTATTTGTAGTCTTGGAACGAGGCCTTGGATATGTGGGTATGATAGTCTGGCATTATGCATTCCATCATTATGAAAGTGGTTATTGATATTGCATGTGATTATTCAATTAGTAGAATTTCCATGTGAATAAGTAGATGGCATTATTTCATTTTATTTTTCCCATACTATGTTGAAGTTCAAGTTTAAAAGGCTTTTGTTTTAGTTATACATTACCTTAAATGTTTATTATTATTTAGGAAAGTTTCCTCTATATTGTTATCCTTACAGGGAATTTGAGCTCACCCCTTTTCTATGTTTTATTTTTCCCAGGGTATGAAGAAGTAAATTATGAATGACCTGCAGGGATAGTATGTGGGGATATGAGTGTGGGATATTGAGACTATGTTGTTGTAGTAGTTTTTCACTTTATGATGTAATGTAAAACTTTATTAATATATCTAGTGTTTCCAAGGCTACTAAACCAATCGGTCTTTCGAGATTTGATCTTTCTTGTGATCATGCCAATGTTATGTAATAATGCACCGACTCTGGGTAACTGGGGTCGGGGCGTTATAGTTGGTATCAGAGGAATTTTAGTACAAACCTTGGAAGCTAGATTTAGATAAACCTTGATTAGTGCACATAGACATAAGATGGACCATGAGGATTAGTATAGAAGAACTTCCTAGAATTTTGGTATTGTAGAGATTTTTTGAGTTTTCCGAGCAATACATCCCTGTCTGGATATGAGCAGGTAGAGGTAGCTCTGGCATAGATGTACCTAGTGGTAAAACCGGAAAACAATGCTTTGAGCTAGACCCGAACGAGAACTTGTGCACGACAACAGGCCTTCCTGCACTCTTGGTTACAACACTCCCGGGGGATATTCTTAGGATAACTCTCATTTTCTTTACAAATCATTATGAAGGGTTTATGAATATATACTTCCTCAAAGAAATTTTTTTATGATTAGGGATTATATTCATAAATAGTTCAATTTATGTTAAGTGTTTTATAAGTATGAGATTATGTATTTTGATTCACAAACTGATCTAGTTTATGCCATTGTTTAGAAATGGCGCCTAGTGGAAGAAATGGAAACCGTACCAATGCACGCACTCCATGTATGGATTTCCCTCCTACTCAAGACAATTATAGTGGAGCTGGTGATGCAACCGGTGCCGATCAGCTAATCACCATACTGGGACAACTCACTCAGGTTATGAATAATAACCTTACCCATATAGAGCACCCTGATCCGCAGCATGGAGGATCAATGTTAGATCGATTCCTGAGGCAACAACCACCAATGTTCAATGGGAGTACAAATCCCTTAGTAGCTGAGCAATGGAAAAATTCCCTAGAGAAAATATTTCAGGCTTTGGGGAGTAGTGAAAGGGAAAAAGTTATCATGGCAGTTTACCGCCTCACTGGAGATGCTGATCAATGGTGGTCATTGATTCAAAACACGAAGGAATATAATGAAGTATCAAATATGGAATGGAGGGAGTTCACAGATCTGTTTTTAGAAAAATACTTTCCTCGCGACCATCGAGCAGATATGGAAAGGCAGTGTCTGAGTCTGACACAAAAGGAGGATGAGAATGTCACAAAGTATGAGGCTAAATTTACAAGGTTACCACGGTATTCTGGAGATTATATACATAACCCAAGAAGTAAAATTGATCATTTCTTTGATGGGTTAAAACCATTTCTCCATCGAGCATTAGTCTCACAATCCTTTTCATCGTACGAAGACATTGTCTCATGTGCTATCAAGACCGAAAAGGATTTCTATAAGTCTTATGACATTAAAGCAAAGAATGAGAAGAAAAGACCTGCTGATCAATATGGGAATGGAAATAAGGGGAAGAAGGGAAAGGTTGAATATCCATCCTGTGGTAAATGTGGTAAGAAACACCCTGGTACTTTCTTGAAGGTAACATGAGTATGTTACAAGTGTGGTGAAAAAAGGCCAACAAGCTCATGATTGCAAGGGGAAGAGGAAGCTACCAATGTTCAGTGAAACAATTATAGGGAGATGGGGCATTATGAAAATGAATATCCTAAGCTTCAGGGGAACTTACCTCAGAAAAGGCCAAGGGATCAAGGCCAAGATTATGCCATCACTACTACTGAGGTAGAAGCTCCGAAAGACGTGGTGGCAGGTAATTTAATGGTTTCCTAAAGTTTAGAAAATGCATTATTTGATCCTGGATCAATGTATTGTGTCATATCTTCCCAGTTTTCTAAGAAAATTAGATACTTCCAATTTGATTTAACAAGGGAGTTGTCAGTTAAAACTCCTAAGGGAAGTATCATTTCAACAAAGTTTTGTGAATCAGTCCCCATTAGAGCACATAAATGTTTTTTTATCTACTGATCTCATCGTCATACCTATGATTGAGTTTGATATAATCCTTGGTATGGACTGGATTTTGGACTATGATGCGAAGATTTATTTTAAGAAGAAAGAGGTTACGATTCTTGATGATGATGATAAGAAACACCTTATCTTTAGAGCATAATCGTCACCACCTAATTCTTATTTAGATCCACCCACAGTAGCTCAACTAAATTCAATTATTGGGGAGGAAGAGAATGAAATAATTGTGGGTGAGGAAAGGAATGTTCAAATAGAGGATGTACCTGTTGGGAAAGAATTTGTAGATGTATTTCCAGAAGATTTACCTGGACATACTCCAGAATGAGAAGTTGGGTTTTCCATTGATTTAATTCATGGATCAAGGCCTATATCAAATACCCCTTATAGAATGACCACTATAGAATTAGTTGAACTACAGAAACAAGTAGAGGAGTTGAGTAATAAGGGATTTATTCGCCCTAGTGTTTCTCCAGGGGGAGACCCTATTCTTTTTGTTAAAAAGAAAGACGGATCTATAAGGTTATGTATCGAATACAGGGAGATCAATGATACAACAATAAAGAACAAGTATCCCCTACCTCGCATTGATGATTTATTTGACCAACAGCATGGAGCTCAATACTTTTCAAATATTGACCTTAGATCTGGATACCATCAGTTGTGTGTGAAGAAGGAAGACATTCCGAAGATAGCATTTCGAACTAGGTACGGGCATTATGAGTTTACAGTAATGCCTTTTGGATTGACTAATGCACCATCTGTATTCATGGATCTGATGAATAGAGTTTTCAAGGAATATCTCGATGAATTTATGATGGTATTTATTGATGATATCTTGATATACTCCAAAATCTACGAAGATAATGAAAATCACTTGCGCATTATCCTGAAGACTCTGAGAAGACATGAATTATATGGAAAGTTTAGCAAGTGTGAATTCTGGCTTCATGAGATTTCTTTTCTTGGCCATATTGTCTCTAAAGATGGAATCTCTATTGATCATTCTAAGACCAAGGCAATCCAAGAATGGCCAGCACCAACGAATGTAACTGAGGTACGTAGTTTTATTGGTTTGGTAGGTTATTATCGACGTTTCGTCCAGAATTTTTCCCGATTGGATAACCCATTAATGAAGCTCACATGTAAAGGGGTTAAATTTGTTTGGAAAAAAGAGTGTGAAGAATGTTTTGAAGAACTGAAGAGAAGATTAGTCAATGCTCCTATGTTGACTCTACCATCGGGAAATGATGGGTTCGTTATTTATAGTGATGCATCGAAGAAAGGACTTGGTTGTGTCCTTATGCATAATGATAGGGTAATTGCCTATGCATCACGACAGTTTAAATTTCATGAACAAAACTACCCTACTCATGATCTCGAGTTAGCAGCTGTGATCTTTGCTTTGAAGATATGGAGGCACTACCTCTAAGGTGAAAAATGTGAGATTTATATTGATCACAAGAGATTGAAGTATATTTTGTCACAAAAAGAACTCAACATGAGGCAAAGGAGATGGATTGAATTACTCAAGGATTATGATTGTACGATAAAATACCACCCAGGGAAGGCAAACAAGGTGGCAAATGCTTTGAGCAGAAAGTACCATGGAGTTTTGAACAATATGAGAATTGAAAGGGATCCAATTTTCATGGATCTAGTGAAGATGGACATGGGAATAACCAGGGAAGGTGAAACATCAATGCTTTTTTAAATGGTTGCCAAACCATCTTTACTAGAAAGAATTAAGAGTTCTCAGACTGATGATGAAGAATTTCAAAAGAAGATTAAAGCTGTGAATGATGGGAGATTGAGAGACTTTGTGTATGAAGATGGAATTTTGAAATTCAGAAAGAGGCTTTGTGTTCCCGATATACCTGATCTAAAAAGGGAATTGCTGGATGGTTCTCATAGTTCCAATTTCTCTATACACCTTAGGAGCAGCAAAATGTATAGGGATTTGAAGGAACATTTTTGGTGGGACCACATGAAGAGGGAGATTGCCGATTTTCTGTCAAGATGTATGGTTTGTCAACAAGTGAAATCTAGAAGGAAACAACCTAGTGGAGTATTGCAACCTCTTCCCATACCGGAGTGGAAATGGGACAATATTACTATGGACTTTGTCATGGGGATACCAAAGACTCCTAGAAGGAATGATGCAATATGGGTTATTGTTGATCGTCTTACCAAGTCATCACATTTTCTTACTATAAGAGAAGATCTACCACTAGAATGTCTAGCAAGACTATATATTAATGATGTTGTGAGACTTCATGGAGTACCCCTATCGATTGTTTCTGATCGTGATCCCCGTTTTACTTCAAGATTCTGGAAGAGTCTTCAGAAATCCCTGGATACTGAACTTCATTTGAGCATTGCTTACCACCCTCAAATGGATGGACAATCAGAACGAACTATTCAAACCTTAGAAGACATGTTGAGATCTTGCTCACATGACTTTCAGGGTATGTGGGATCAATATTTACCTCTGGTAGAATTTTCCTATAACAATAGCTTCCATTCGAGTATTCAGATGGCACCATATGAAGCGTTATATGGAAAGAGATGTCGCACACCTACCTGTTGGGATGATGTCGGTGAAAGAAAAATTGTAGGTCCAGAACTGGTGGAGGAAACAATGGAAAAGGTGAAGGTAATCCAAAATCACATCAAGGCAGCTCAATGTAGGAAAAAGAGCTATGCCGATATTCGAAGGAAGGATTTGGAATTTCAAGTCAGTGATCATGTTTTCCTGATGGTATCTCAATGGAAGGGAGTCATACGTTTTGGTAAGAAAGGTAAATTGAGTCCCAGGTAAATCGGACCTTTCGAAATTCTAGAACGAATTGGGGCTGTAACTTACCGATTGGCAATGCCGCCAAGTCTCTCCAAAGTTCACGATGTGTTCCACGTATCTCTGTTGAGGAAATACATGACTGACCCAACGCATGTACTCACCTATGAAGAATTAGAACTCGAACCCGATCTGTCTTATTGTGAAGATCCCTTCAGGATTCTTGATACAAGAGAACAAGTAATGAGAAACCGGACGACGCACCTGGTAAAAGTTTTGTAGAGAAACCCGAAGATGGAAGAGGCAACGTGGGAACCCGAAGAACTTATGATGAAGAACCACCCGAGTCTTTTCATGCAATAATATTCTAGAAATTTCTAGGACAAAATTATTTGAAGGAGGGGAGAATGTAACACCCCAAGCTTCTACGGTACGCTTCTCTTTGAATAATGTGATAGCGTGTGTTGTACGCGACACCGAGTTCTAACACACCATAACTAATCAAACTAGCCATTATGAATAGTAATACCTACTTTTTGAAATTATATATATTTTCTATTTTAAAATGGACTTAATTTTTGGATTCGGAATATCGAATTTAGCCTAAGGTGAAATTTTGGTACTTTTTGGATAACTTTAATATTTTGATGAATAGTGTAAATTACTAAATTTTAATTAAAAACAAACTTTTTAATCGAAATAATTTATATTGATAAATTATGAATTTTAGTGGTTTTAAAGTATATTTAGAATCTATTTTTACCATTTAATACATTTTTTGTCATTGGACATAATTTCACAATTAAACCGAACATAAACAAGTATCAAACTTTTGATAGTTATTATATCTTAAAAACACGCTTTTTGTTTTGACAGCGGGAATTAATTTTAAATTAATTTATGCCACTTATGTGTTTTTAATTTAGAAAAATGGATTCCATATTTGGAATCAGGATGTTCAAATTGTGTAAATAGGTAACTTTTAGTTTTAGACATTTTGAATAATTACTGCGGTAAATATTTTATTTACCATGGTTAAGGGTAAATCCGGTAAATAAGGGTTAAAAATTAATATTATAATAATAAAAATTATCCTAAAACGTTTACTAACCTTATTTGTTGATACATGTTCGACCATGGGAATCTTTGGGTCGATTTTGGGACCCCTTGGTTCCACTTGTAAGTGATAGGGACACTTTATTTTAATTAAGTTAAAATGAATACAAAAATGACACAAGCATATATCTTTTAGAAAAACAGTTTTTTACATAGGGTTATATATGTTGGATTTTTGAATATAAATATTAATTAGAAGTATAAAAAGATTTCCTACATAATTATATTTTATTTATAATTTTTTGACATTAAATAATTTAATTTATTTATGACACAATGATGATGCAGTAATTACCATAATAGTGAAAAATTAAAATAATTGATATTATAAATACCCAAATTAATATAATTTGAGACTTTTAAGGAATTAAAATAATTTTCTATGATAATATGACATATTAGTATTGATTTAATTAACCTTTTTAGAAGTAATAATTCTGTTATATGTTTCACAAAAATCAACTATAGAATAGTGTCAAAATTGACATAAAAGAGTTTTTAAAACAAATATTATATTATTAATTGATATTAAATTCCTAAAAATATAAGGTTCGGAAAAGAGACTTATATCATGATAGGTGTATCATTAATGGACCACTTGGGGGTTGCGTGGATGTATAGAGTAAGTTTATTAACTATATAATATAAAAATACAAAGTGACATGGTAAATGTCAAACTAATTAACTAAGAGTTAAAAATTAATGATAAGGTTAATATAAGTACCCAAACATGTCTAAATAATATTTATTTAGTGGTTTTGCGACCCATCCCCACCTTAACATTTAAATAATTCACTTTATAGCCATTAGAAACCGAATATGAATTTATTATAAATTAATATTTCTATCTTTTCCAAAGGATCCCCGGACCCTTCTTATAAATGGGCACTCCTCCTTCTCATTTCTTCACACCTTCAAAGCCTTTTGGTTCGGCCAAACTCTGCCCAAATACTCTCCCAAATTTCCTAAATACAACCTAGAGGCCTTAGTTTGATCAGAAAGTCAACCTAAGGAGCCCTTTTGATCAAATCAAAAGGAAGAACCCGAAGAAGAGGTAATGTTTTCACCACCACTTTTCCAAGTTCCTTTCTTCTTCCACTTCATCTTCCTTTGTTGTTACCATTATAAAATAATAAATCCAGTATCATATATATACTTTGATGTTTTATAAATATGTTACAACCATATTCAGTATTCTATCCATCCTTTGAATAACATGTCACCATACGTGCGTACGTACGACTTACCGTCTCCACGTCGTGGTGTAATTGTTATTCAATATATTATTATTTGGATGGGTATAATAATGACGTGTAACTCATGAAAATAATAAATATAACATGATAATTATTCTGTATATATGATAAACTATCCAATTATATATTAATTTAATATCAAAATAATGAATTTGTCGCTCGTGCGTACGTATGGACTACCGTCTCCACGAACGCGATGAGATTCATTCTCTGTCGTATCCATTCAATTATAATTCTCATTTTATGATTAATAATAGTATCTAAGGACATGATATCATTATGGATATGATTAAGATACAAAATATCCATTACAAAAATGGCTTATGTAACAAAACATATAAAAGGAAACTAGTAAGTTAACACCCGAAACAACGATAATACTAAAATATTATTAAGAAATCAATGTTAAATGATCATATATGATATCATATTAATGTATATGATTATTGTATAATTTATTAACAATTATTTCACCATTATACAAGAGGTTAACCTACCCCAACCAAGGAAAAGTATAAGGTAAGGGTTATTTCACAATATCTTTATTATCCGAGGTTGTTTATACATAATAATCTTCTGGGATCTCTTTATCATCCACATCCATGTTTTTAAAAATATATTTAAAAACATTTCTACTATTTAAAAGAATATGGGTTAAAGTCATTTATACCCTTTTTTAACTTTTTATAATAGTTTTATAAAGGAATCATTCCATCATTTTCCTAACAAGGTGCTTTTTAACCATTTCAACAGAATTAAGGTAAGAATGTTTTTTTTAACTTATACGGCTGGTGCAGTTATTTTCTGCCGTTATAAAATCATCAAAGCTTCCCTTACAAGCATATAAGAATATTTTCAATGAAAATGTTTTATTTCATAAATATATGACTCTTAAATGATTTTAAAATAGAAAGATATATTTCTCTAAAAAGATTTTTGATTTCATCTATGTCAATATCCTTTGATGGATTTTACGCTTATTTGAAGTTGATTTCTTATGATAGAAAACTTCTATATTGTATTGAAGGTTTTGTGATATGTTTGACTGTGGATGTGGTATTTTTATACCGTTCATAGTTTATGGTGAAAGTATTGACATTTCGTATGCTAGTTTTAATACGAATGTTTAAGTTATGTTTAACCCTTTTCATATGGGAATGCATTGGACATAATATGTGACGGGTGTAGCCCGCTATAGCTCCTCGATGCATCGGTAGGTCTCAGGAGACAAACTAGTGTCTTGGTACAAGGCCTTGGAAAAATCTAATTTGTAGTCTTGGCACGAGGCCTTGACTATGTGGTTATGATAGTCTGGCATTATTCATTCCATCATTATGAAAATGGTTATTGATATTGCATGTCATTATTCGATTAGTAGAATATTCATGTGAATAAGTAAATGGAATTATTTCATTTTATTTTTTCCATACTATGTTGAAGTTCAAGTTTATAAGGCTTTTGTTTTAGTTATACATTTCCTTAAATGTTTATTCTTATTTATGAAAGTTTCCTCTATATTGTTATCCTTAATGGGCATTTGAGCTTACCCATTTTCTATGTTTTATTTTTCCCAGGGTTTGAAGAAGTAAATTATGAATGACCTGCAGGGATAGTATGTGGGGATATGAGTGTGGGATATGGAGACTATGTTGTTGTAGTAGTTTTTCACTTTTATGATGTAATGTAAAACATTATGAATATATCTAGTGTTTCCAAGGATACTAAACCAATCGGTCTTTCGAGATTTGATATTTCTTGTGATCATGCCAATGTTATGTAATAATGCACCGACTCTAGGTAACTGGGGTCGGGGCATTAAAGATGGTACCCTCAGACTTTGTGTGGATTACCAGAAGCTGAACCAGTTGACGGTTAAGAACCGATATCCCTTGCTGAGGATAGATGATCTGTTTGATTAGCTTCGTGGAGAACGAGTGTTCTCAAAGATTGACTTGAGATCCGGTTATCATCAGCTGCGCGTTAGACCATCAGATATACCGCTTACAGCTTTTCGGAGTAGGTATGGTCTATATGAGTATACGGTTATGACGTTCGGACTCACGAATGCACCATCAGTTTTTATGTATCTGATGAATCGTGTGTTTCATCCATATCTTGATTCATTTGTGGTAGTATTCGTGGATGACATCTTGGTGTACTCTCAAACTCGACACGACCATGCCACCCATCATGAGATCGTATTGAGTACACTGATAGAGCATCGCCTATATGCTAAGCTCTCGAAGTGCCACTTTTGGATGGACCAGATTCACTTCTTGGGTCATATCATCTCAGAGGCAGGAGTTGCTGTAGACCCAGAGAAGGTGAGAGAAGTGGTTTCCTGGGAGCAGCCCAAGAACGTGTTTGAGATACGGAGTTTCTTAGGGCTGGCTGGTTACTACAGGCGCTTCATACAAGACTTCTCCTGCTTAGCAGCACCGTTGTCAGGTCTGACTAAGAATGGTGTGAAGGTTGTTTGGTCAGAAGCTTGCGAGACAGCTTTTCAAGACCTGAAGGGAAGGCTGACATCAGCACCGATCCTTATACTCCCAGAGCATGGGAAGAGATATACAGTTTACTGTGATGCATCAGGGATTGGGATGGGAGTCGTTTTGATGCAGGGAGACCGAGTTGTGGCGTACGGGTCTCGACAGATGATGCCACATAAGAGGAATTACCCGACACATGATCTCGAGTTGGCTGCAGTTGTGCATGCGTTGCACTATTGCAGACATTACCTGTTGGGAGAGCAATTTGTGGTTTTCACCGACCACAAAAGCCTCAAGTATATCTTTATACAGCGTGACGTGAATCTGAGGCAGAGAAGGTGGGTCGAGTACCTACAGTCCTTCGATTTTGAGCTTGCCTATACACCTGGTAAAGGTAATGTAGTAGCTGATGCACTGAGCAGGAAGACTCAGATACACGCAGTGCATGAGGCCAGTGGTGAGTGGTATCTTATGGCTTTGTTCTCTAAGATGCATCTGGAGGTGAATGACAGTCAGGGGAAGACATATCTTTCCTCGTTAGCTGTGACTTCTACCCTCCTGGACAGAGTGAGGATGAGGCAGCTATCGGATTCAGAAGTCCTAGTTCTACAGGAGTCGGTGGCAAGTGAGGACCCTCCTCCCGGTTGGACGATAGTCGATGATGAGGTTTTGCATTTCCATGGACATTTATGGGTTCCAGGGGATATACGTGAGGATCTGATGCGGGAGTTTCATGCTTCTTCTTGGGTAGTTCATCCCGGGGTTACCAAGATGTACCTAGACTTGAGACGTCAGTACTGGTGGCCGGGTATGAAGAGAGAGATAGCTGGTTTTGTTACGAGGTGTTCCACCTGTCAGTAGGTGAAGGCAGAGCATCAGAGACCAGCTGGACTGTTACATCAATTTTCCCATTCCGGAGTTGAAATGGGATGATGTCGCGATGGATTTCGTGATGGGTTTGCCAAGGTTACCTCGAGGCAATGACGATGTGTGGGTTGTTGTGGACAGACTCAGAAAAGTAGCTCACTTCTTGACGATCAAGGAGACCTTCGGTGTGGACGAGCTCAGAAGGCTGTATATCCGAGAGATCGTACGTATTCATGGGGTCCATCGTTCTATCATTTTAGATTGGGACGCCCACTTTACGTCTCGTTTCTGGTAGTGTTTTCAGAGGGTTCTGGGTATACATGTGCTTCTGATCACAACATACCACCCTCAGACAGATGGCCAGTCAGAGCGTACGATACAGGTGCTTGAGGACATGCTGCATGCATGCATCCTAGACTTTGGGGGCTCTTGGGAGAAGAATATACCCTTAGTCGAGTTTTCATCTAATAATAGTTTTCAGGCGACTATTGAGATGGAACCATATGAGGCTTTATATGGTAGGCCATGCTGATCACCTTTGTGCTGGTTAGAGGCAGGTGAGGCAACTTTACTGGGGCCACAGCTCGTGCAAGAGACATCTGAGCAGGTCCAGTTGATTCGGAAGCTGATGGCTATCGCGCAGTCTCGTCAGAAGTCTTATGCTGATCGCCGCAGATGTCCTTTGGAGTTCGTGGTCGGAGATCAGGTTTTCTTGTGTGTTTCGCCGAGGTTGGGACACAAACGGATCAGGAGACAGGGTAAACTTTCACCGAGGTATGTGGGACCATTTTAGATTCTGGAGAGAGTCGGGCTGGTTTCCTATCGATTGCAGTTACCGAAGCGATACCGATCCATGCATGACGTCTTCCACGTGTCTTAGTTGCGTCGCTACCATTTAGACCCGTCTCACACCTTTCATCCAGAAGAGGTTGAGCTTCAGCATGATGCGTCCTTTGAGGAGCATCTGATCCGTATTGTTGATAGGAGCACGAAGGTTCTCTAAGGCCGATCAGTTCCTCTTGTGCGGCTGCTATGGTAGCATGGCCAAGTGCAGGAAGAGACCTGGGAGTGGGAGGCCGATGTACGTGCTCAGTGTCCAGAGCTATTCTGATCATTCTCTTCACCACCCTTAGAAGTGAAATTTGGGGAGGAATTGCTATAAGGGGGGATTTTTGTAAGAACCCGGTTCATATTTTAGAGGTATGGGCTTCTTCTTTTCCTTTTCCTTAAGGGTTTTTGAGAAAATAAGGAAAATGGGGGAAAATCCTGAATTTTGGAACTACACGCCGTGTACTTTATCCACAGGCCATTTATTTTTGGCTGTGTTGGGATGAGTACATGGGGCGTGTAGCCTTGTCGGCGACGAGGGGTGTAGAAGCCGACTACACGCCGTGTAGTGGTACCTTACATGCCATGTAGTCAGTCGGCAGGCTTGAATAGTAAGGTGGTGGAGTTGCCGCCAGCTGGGCGACAGTACACACCGTGTAATTGGGAGTACATGTTGTGTACTCATGTCGACTGATGAATAGTGTAGCGGTGCCACCAAATGAACAGTTAAATGAAATAAGTACACGCCGTGTACTTTGTTTTTTCGGCTTAAAACAGGCAGTAGCCTCCTCATTTGGCAGATGAGGCACTTGAGCCATTTTGGAGCCAAAGGAGGAGGCCAGATCATTGAAGATCCACTGGGTGTTCGTCTGGAATCCGATTCGGCTTCGGACGATCTCATTGGAACCGCCAGGGTAATCCCTCTCCTCTCCTGGTACCGTTCTTGCCAATTATTCTCCTAACGTATGTTATTTACATTTTAATGGGTTTTTTTCTTCGTCCGATCTACGCCGTTCTTGGGTGTTTCTAGAATCGGTGTTCGGGTATAACACTCATTGACGTATAAGGTAGGTGTCTTTGTGATTATTTTCCAACTGCTGTGTGATTTGTGAGTTTTAGTGCCATGATCCCATGTTGGGGTGTCGTGTGGATGAGGCCGTTGCTATGTTTAATGCCTAGAATTGAATAGGTGATTAAACTATGATATTAAAATGCAGGTTGGGATCGCTGCTTGGATCCGGAACCACCCCTGGGGTGTGTCTCACTGTTTAGCCGTTGGGCCAGGATACCCGAGGGTATGCCTTCAAAGTAGTAATTGTAGAATTGCCTTGAGAGGAATTGCTTTTTACTGCTTTTTTACCTGTTGGTCATGGCCCGGTTTCCTGTTTAGCCTGAGGGCGTTGATGTATTTGGCCTGAGGGCGTTGTTGTGATTAGCCTGAGGGCACTGCACTATTTAGCCCGAGGGCTGTAGTATTTCGCCTGAGGGAAACCATTCGTGCCTAAGGGCTTGACTACGGTGCCAGAGGGCGACACTTCCTACACCTGAGGGAAATTCATGTTACGCCTGAGGGATATACCTGTGGGTTGGATTCTGCTTACCCGAGGGTAAGGTTTTGTTTGCCTAAGGACGTGGACTGTTTACTTAGAAATTCACTGTTGTGATTTCTAATTTTTAAATGGATTAAAAGGATAATAAAATGGAAATATAACTGGTAATTAGTTGCTTTTGAGTACTGCTTACTTTATTGCATTTTACTACTGCACACTGTTGTTGCATTGCTTACACGCAGTTGGGCACAGGCCTTTGGTGGGTTCCTGCTGAGATATATTTCTCACACCCTGTTTGGGTCACACTTTTCGGCCCAAACAGATTACGTTGCTGCAGGTGTAGATACAGGAAAGAGTCCTTATATAGGTACTTGACTATTTCTGAGGAGTAGGAGGGCATGGGACCGAGCCTAGTCTTGCGATGCCGCTTCCAGTTGTTTGCTTGTTTTGCTCTACTCTGTATTTTGTATACTGTATTGATGTATAACATGTTCTGGCTGTTTTTGTAGAACTTGAAACATGTAGAATCATCATTTATATACTGTTGGTTATATCCACTACTGTAGTTATTCAGTTGTGTATGTGTACTGCTTCCGCTGTCGTGTATGTTTATTTTGTTTTTCTGCTGTGCTACACTTTAAAAAATGAGGGTATAGTTTACCCACTATCAGACCTGGGCCCTCGCTGCTAGTCGGCAGCCTCTGGCATTTGGGGAAATGCGCTTGAGGTCACGTGGCGAACCGGGCTCAGGGCACCCTTTGCGTGGCACCCGGGTCTGGGACGTTACACGCTATCAGGGACATTGAGGATATTAATGCTCTTTGTTGGGAAGAATTCAAAGGTGTTTTTTTTGAGAAATATTTTCCTAATGCGGGTTGACTTATGATGGAAACCAATTCTTGGAATTGAGGTAGGATGATGACTCAGTGGCTACATACGACGAAAATTTTACTTGACTGGAAAGGTATTCTCTAAATTTCATATGAGATCTTGATAGTATGATAAATAGGTTTCACTCAGTATTGTTGCCATGATATTGAAAGGAATTTTCCTCTTGTGAATTATAATGATGTTATAAATTTTCAGATGTGCTGAGAAAGTAGAGATGGAGTTTTCTGAGGATCATGTGTTCCATGAGAGCAAGAAAAAAGGGATCCAGTTTGCAGAAAAAAGGAAAGTATACATCATATATGTCTGGCGGTAAGAAAATTAAATTACCATCTTGTGAGAATTGTGTTAAAAATCATCATGGGGTATGTCTCTCAAAATATAGAATGTGCTTCCAGTGTGGAATGACTGTTCATATTTCTCATAATTATAATGAAGATGATCAATTCGGCCATGAAAAGCCAGCAGTAAGATTTTTTAGTTACAATGAGTTAGGTAATTATGCCATTTTGTCTCCAAAGTTGATTACCCTAGGTGGAATCCAGGCAGGTCAAAAGATTAAGGGTGTGGCAAAATCATTTTCGACTAATACAGTTGATGTGGTACCATCAAATGAAGTGGTATTAGGTACTTTGTTTTTTTAAGATTATTCCAATGTTTTTCTTGATTCAAGTTATACATATTCTTTCATTTACGATAAATTTTCTAGTAAATTGGGAATTCCATATCAATATATGAATCCTGAACTTGTGGTAAAAACACATGGAGGATATGTTGAGATAAAAAGAAATTATAAGAACATTCATATCCTTATTTTCTGAAATAATCTACCTAAAAACCATATTTTTTTCCACCAGTAGAGTTCAATTTTATTTTGGGTGTGGATTGGATTTCTGTTTATCATGATAAGATTGATTGTAGAGCTAAAGAGGTTTCTTTTCTGATAGAATTTCAGTTTCTATACAAGAATGAAACCTTAATTTGGATAATACATTAGGTAGCTGATAAACTAGTAAAAAATGGAAATGAATGTTACCTTGAACATATTGTGTAAAACAAAGGAAATGTTCAGACTAATGATGTTCCAATGGTGAATGAGTATCTTGCTGTTTTTCCTGATGAGTTTCCTGGTATTATACTTGATCGGGGAGTAGAAATTACTATCAAATTAGTTCTTGATGTTAAGCCAATTTCTAGACCCCATTATAGAATGGATCAAATTGAACATTTAGAGTTAAAGAAACAAATACATGAGTTGTTAGATAACGGTTTGATTTGACCTATTACATTATCATGGTGTGCTCCCATTTTTTTGTTAAAAAGGAATATGGTTCAATGAGACATTGCATTGATTATAGAGCCTTTAATAATATCACTATTATCGAAAATTATACTTTGCCTCATATTGATGATTTTTTTGATCAGCTCTTGGGAGTTCAGTATTTTTCAAAGATTGACATCAGGTCGGGGAACCATCAGTTTATAGTAAAGGATGCAGACATTCCGAAAATCGTGTTTTATACTAGATATGGCCATTATGGTTTTTTAGTTATGCATTTTGGATTAACCAATGCACATGTTGTATTCATGGATCATATGAATATAATATACCATGAGTTCTCGGATAAGTTTGTGGTTGTGTTTATTGATGATATTTTGGTATAGTCATTTAAGGGTTCACTTTCAAACCTTAAAGGAAAATAATTTGTATGGTAAATTCAGAAATTGTGAGTTTTGGTTATAGAAAATTTCATTCCATGGTCATATTGTTTCTAAAGATGTCATAACGGTTGACCCTTCTAAAACAAAAGATGTTTAAGAGTGGGAAAAACCTAAAAATATCATAGAGATCTATAGTTTTCTTGGTTTGGTAGGATATTACAAAAGGTTTGTTGAAATTTTTTAACAGTTATCTAGCACACTAAATTAGTTCACTAAATATGGTTTTAAATTTATCTAGACAAAAGAATGTGATGATTGTTTTTAAGAATTGAAAACAAGATTGGTGAATGATCCAATTTTGTCCTGCCTTCCAGAAATGGTGAATTTGATATCTATAGTGATGATTTGTTGGAAGGACATGGATGTTTCTAAATTGTAGAATAACCAGGTAATTGCTTATGATTCACGTTAGTTAAAACCTCATGAGTTAAATTACCCCATATATGATTTTTAATTAGCTACTGTTGTTTTTGATTTAAAAATTTAGAGGAATCATTTGTATATAGAAAAGTGTGAAATATATACTAATCACAAAAGTTTAAATTATATATTCACTCGAAAATAATTAAAAAAGATACAGATGAGATGGCTAGAATTAATCAAGGGTTATTATTTCAAAATTCATTACCATCTAGGAAAAGAAAACAAAGTGCATGACACTTTGAGCTGAAAGAGTAATGCTACAATAACCATGCTACATTTTGTACGAGTAACATTGGTTTTTTATTTGATGAATTTTGGATTGGAATTTATTGGTGTAGGTAATTCCTTTATTTTGTTTCAGGTGGAAGTGCAATTGTATCTAGAAGAAAAAATAAATCAAGTACAAAATGAAGAATATTAATTTTATAAAAAGGTAGAATTGGTTCAGAATGAGATGTCACCTGAATCTAACATTGATGACGATTTTTTTTGAGATTTGGTAAAAGATAATGTGTTCCTTGAGATTCAGTGTTGAAAAAAGAGTTGTTATATGAACCAAATAGTTCTCTATGTTCAGTTCATCAGAGTAGTACTAAGATGTATAGATATCATTGTGAGTATTACTGGTGTGATGGAATGAAGAGAGATATTTCTAACTTTATGGGGAATTGTTTTACTTGTCAACATGTTAATGCAGAACGATAGTTACCGAAAGGGATGATTCAGGATTTTCCAATTCCAGAGTCAAAATGGGAAAATGTTTCCATTGATTTCATAGTGGTATTACCAAATACTTCTTGAGGTAACAATACAATTTGGGTAATTGTTGAATTACTGACAAAATATTCTCATTTTCTTCATATTTGAGATACTCCATCTCTAGATCAATTTTATTGATTTTATATTAAAGAGTTAGTCAGGTGACATGGATTTCCCCTCTCCATTGTATCAGATCCTGATCTGAGGTTCAATTATATCTTTTTAAAGGCCTTTAGAAGTCATTGGGTACTGAATTAAATTTTAGTAAAGCTTTTCATCCTCAATTAGATGGGAAGTCCGAACGAAAAATTCATACATTGGAAGATATGATACATGCTTCTTCAATGGATTACTAGGGAAGTTGGGGACAACATATTTTTTTGGTTGAGTTTTTTTATAATAACAGTTTTCATTCTAGTATACTGGTGGCACCATTTGAGTCATTATATGGAAATCGGTGTCGAAATACATCTTTTTGGGATGATGTAGGTGAAAGAAAGTTGATGGGACTAGAATTGGTATAAGAGATAGAAAAAATGTTCATTTGATTCAAAATCACATGAGAACACCTCATAGCAGACAAAAAATTAATGCTGATAACCAGAGGAAGGATCTCTCTTTCAAGGTAGGTGAGTATGTATTTCACAATGTTTCTCCATTGAAAAGTGTGATGAATTTTACTAAGAATGGAATGTTGTGTCTTAGGTTCATTGGAACCTATGAAATCCTAGATAAAGTGGGATCAGTTGCCTACATAGTGGCTTTACCATAAGGTTTATCCCAGGTACACAATGTTTATCATGTTTTAATGTTAAGAAAGTATATTTCTGATCCATATAATGTTTTGAGTCTAGAGGTAGTTCAGTTGGAAGAGAATAATTCTTATGACGAATAACCAGTCCATATTCTTAACTGATGAGAGAAAGTGTTGCAGAATAAAGTAATTCATCAGGAAATGTTTTTTTGGAAAAAAATATGGTTGAAGAGGGAATATGTGAATCTGAAAATTCTATGAGGGATAAATACCCCCACTTATTTCATAAGTGAATAAAATTGGAAGGACGCAATTTACAAAAGGGGGAAGGATGTAACATACCAGGTAAATAAAGAATAAGACATTTTCATATTTATTAATATTCTAAATTAAATATTAATTTAAATTTAAAGAGGATCTTATGTTTGATGTCTTACCCGACATGCAACAATGGGTTTCTTCGAAATCTTATGTTAGACACAATGCTAAGTAAAACTGAAAAAATAATAATATTATTATATTATTATTTTAAGTGGAAGTTAATTCCTTGTCGTTGTATTAAAGGGAATGAACATAACTAAACATATTATAATTAATTTTTTTTGTAATATTTTTTACATTTATCCAATAAAAGATAGAGGCCTAAAATGAGAATGAATCTAATTTTAAGCATAAATAATCTAATATTTTTAAAAGGTAGTTTTACTGGCTTTTGATGGAGAAGCCTTTTTAAATCTTGTTTTTGTCACTTTTATTTGTTCCATTTGAAAAAAATAAAATTATTATTAAGAATTGGGTCATAAAAATATACTATGATTAAATTTGTTGCATTTTTCTGATAAAGTTCATTTTTTAATGAATTGTGAAAAACTTTACATGTTTAGTCAAAACTGTCTTTTCATCTGAGTTGTTTATATGGTAAAATAATCATTTTATTTGATTTTAAAGTGTAGTTAGATTATTTATTTATCATTTAATCCAATGTTGGTCATTGGATGTAATTTCACATTTCAATTAGTCATAAACACATGTCAATCTTTTGATAGTTATTACTTTTAAAAAACTCGCTTTTTGGTTTTGACCACAACAATTAATTTTAAATTAATTTCTTCCACTTCTGTGTTTTGAAGCTAGAAAGATGTATTCCATATTTTGAATCTAGAGCTCCAAATTGTGTAAATAGAAAACTTTTTTTAGACATTATGAATAGTAAATTTAGTAAGTTTTTCATTTACCATGGTTAAAGGGTAAATATGGTAATTAAGGGTAAAAAATAATATTATAATAATATAAAACTACCCTAGAATTTTTCCTAAAACTATTGGATGATATATGTCTAACCATGGTAATCCTTGGCTAGATTTTGGGACCCCATGGAGCCACTTTGATGTGAAAATGAAATTTTATAAGTATTAATTTAATGTAAAGAAAACTGTTACATAAACACGTATCTTTTAGTAAAACATTTTTTTATGGGGTTATATAAGTGATTGTTTCAACTATAAATAGTCATTAAAAATATAAAAATATTTCCTAAATCATTGTATTTTATTTATAATTTTTAGAGATTAAATAATTAAATTTATTTGCGACACAATGGTGATGTAGTGATTTCATTATTATTGAATGATTTAAATAAATGAGAATATAAATATTAAAATAAATTTATTTTTAAACTCTTTATGTCATCAAAGAATTTTATGGATGATTATTACTTTTAATATTATAATTAATTATTTGTTCATGTAAATAATTAAGTTGTTATGAATTTTTAAAAATTCATTATATGAATACTATAAAAATTGACATAAATGAGTTTTTTTAAAAAATATTTTTTATTTAATGACATAATAGTCCTAAAAATCTAATATTAGTTGAAATTTCTTATATAATGTCCTAAATTTTATTAATAAACCACTTTTGGTTCGATTTTCATTTTATGGAAACTATATTAACCATATAGTATGAATACACATGGTGACATGGTAAGAGTTAAATTAGTTAAATACGGGTTAAAGCTATAATATAAGGTTACATTTGTGACAGAAACATTTCTAAACCCTATTTTTTGAGAGGTTTTTGACCCAAATACATCTTATATTTGAAATAAATGAATTTGGGACCATATTAAACCCAAAACATTTATATAATAAAATAATATTTCAATACCTTCATAAAGTACCCCTCCACCATCTTATAAAAGGAAGTCACCTCTAACCCTTACTCACACCTATCATTCCCCCTGTATCATCCAAAATCATCACAAATTAGCTCCAAACATCTCTCTCTTACTCCTATAATCCTCACATTGGGGAGATGTAATTTCTAGAATGCCTTTTAGTTTAAATCAAAAGGAGTTACCCGATTTGAGGTAATGTCTTCTCTCAAGTTTCTTTCATTTATTTTCCATCTCCAACCCCATAAACTCTCATTATTCCATTATTTTATGACAACACCAGTATATTAAATATAATAGGATGTTTTTATGAGAATTATTCAAACTACACTTCCACACACCACCATCTAATGGATACGAACATACTATTTCTGTATACTGCGAACTACTGCCTCACGAAGCGATGACTGTTTGATTTTTCCCTACCACCTATCATGGTGTCCATTATGATGGAACTATATTTATATGTGATATATATTATATTTATGTTGTCCCTATGATTATATATTTTTCATTTATATCATATGTTGGGAAAAAATCTCTAAAGTTATCATTTAAACCTTTTTGAGGTGATTGTTTTTGTTGACAAAGGTGGCCTCCATGTTGTGATTTTTGAGAAAGAAAACCATGATGTATAATGATGTTACACGGAAGATTTGGCATGGTGCATGAAAAATAATGTGGTGCACAAAATATTAGCGTGGTGCGAGAAAAATGAAGTGGTGCATGGAATGTTGGCATTGTGTGCGAAATAGAGGATTAATGTTTTTCGCGCAATAGGTGTTTTGAGATCAGAATCTAGAAAATTGGAAAAGGCATGAGGTGTACAAAATATTATAGCAGTTGACTTAAAATGATTTTACGCAGAAGATTTATTTTCCATGCTCGAAGAGGATTACGTATGGAAGAATGGTTTTTTGTGCAGGGGTCAATTTTTCCTATAAATATGATGTGACTCTCCTCATTATAAGTAGCTCAAGACTTAAAGAGTATCCAAGATCTAGAGCATGAAATTGGAATGCGCAAGGGAGTTGCGCGTAAATGTCATGTTTGTTCATAATGACGGGTTTTTGCACGTAAAGAAAAGGCTGCGTGTAAAACTCAGGTTTCGCGTAAAGAGGTTGTTGCGCATAAAGGAAAGGATGCACGTAAAAGATGGCTGTTGGGCGTAAAATAATAGTTTTCACATAAAATAGGTTTTGCGTGAAAATTTTATTTCAGGAAAGTCAAGGGAATTACCCGCAAGGTGTAGTAAGGGTTGCGGGTAAAAATTGGGGTTGTCCGGTACACCAGGTGCAAAGTTAGATTAATCTGAGTGTGAAAGCTGGGTGTCAACAGAAACTCTATTAATAGGTAAGTATTCATATTTCATTAGTTATAATGAAGAGACCTATATTCTTATAAACTATGATTGGATCCTTTCCTGAGTAGTGAGAAAATGAAGAGGTAAAATGTGATCCACTCCACCAGCAGTGAGCCATAGAGAGAAAAATAGGCAGTGACTCTTTGGGAAGCAGTGTGGTAACCCTAGACATTTTACAAGTACTGAGCCTAGGCATAGAAGTGATCTAGCCTGATCATTGTAAATTGGAAATGATCTATATTGGATTTGGTATAGCGGCACATCACTGTTGTATGCACCTAAAACGTAGCCCAGTGATTGTGAACCAAGTAAACATCTCTGTGTCTGCCTGTTTTCTTTGCTGCATTGCATACAAAGCATCACTATCGGATAAAGGAGGAATGAACAAGATAAACGTTATCAAAAAAAGAGAAAAAAATATTGACCGTTATAATAAAGAGATAATGATCTAGTGGGGCAGGAAGAATTTGAAATAGAATATCTATACCCTGATTCACCCCCCTCTTAGGGTATATATTCACTATTTGGTCCAAACAAGATACCCTTATGGTTTCCAGAATGGGTAAATATGATAATATCATTTGAGGAAGTGTGGTCTACCGCTCACTTGATGTGATATAATTGACTCTTACCATACATGGAACGTATATAAGATGGCATTAATGAACTTATATTTCATATATAAAATATGATATTATATAAGAATTATAATATACCTATGAATCATTATGACTTCATTCTTTTAAATATGAAATAGAAATGAAAGTAGCATTCATGCATACTTACGACTTACCGACTCCATGAACGGTGAATTTCATATCTTATATCCAAATGTTAAAGAATATTATAATAGCATATATGCTGGATATATGTGATATATATGAATTATATAATCGAGATAATGTACTTTTGACCACATGGAAAAATTGTGATTACAACAAGATAATTTTCTACTCAAGTACCCAATACAGACAAAACGACCAATATTAACTTAAAAAAAACATATAGCATGGAAATAAGTGATATAAAAGGAATAATAAACTTGAAAAAGGTTCTTAAGAAAGTAGAAATTAGATTATTTTTATTATCTTGGAAATTAAATAATGAACGAGTCATGTCAGACACGAGGTAAGGGACTTCGTGTCAATCTCTTATTATTGAGAGATATTTTTATAATATACTCCTCCTTCTTTTACATAGTGTATTATAAGCCCCTTTGTCTTTTAAAATCATTCAGAGGGAATATTTTTTTCTTTGAAATGTTTTGCTAAATTAAAAAAGTAATGTTTTTAACATATGCAGCAACAACGACCTCTCCACCACCATAATCGTTATTTGATATTTGGATTCCTCTATATGTCAAAATATTTGTTAAAAGGAAAATAAATCCCTTATTCCAATTTTGGGTTTTTTATAATGAAAATGGTTTTTCAAATGGAATGATTATTTCAAAATTGTTATATTTTTTTTTATTGAAAATGAAATGTTATTAGTAAAATGATGATATTTTGCAATATTTTATGTGTTGTGATTATATAATTGTACTTGGAAATTTGATGGGTGGTTACGTGATAAACCAATTATGGGTGGTTATGTGATAAACCTAATGATGGGTGGTTCCATGATAAACCAATGATGAGTGGTTATGTTATAACCTCCAATGCTTTGGGTATGGAAGTCATCAATATGGCTATTCCATTTAGTGATTTGTGTGGAAGTTGACAGTATGGTTATTCGATTTAAGTATTTTTGTGTCATAGTTTAACATTATATGTTGTATATTTCTTACTATAGGATTTATTTAAGTCTTTTAGTTATAAAAATGGTATGCAATAAGCATATATTTAGTGAAGTGATTTTTCTACTTCTTAAAGGTGAAAAGTATTTTGTTATGAAAAAGTTTTCATGGATTACATGTTTTCGAAAGACTAACTATTTTTTTCATTATGTATCCCTTACTGATCCTTTTATGCTCATCCCATGTTCTGAAATGTTTTTCATATGACATAAGGAAGAGTAGAGCCGAGGATGATATCAAGGAAATGTTATGCTATGAAAACATGAAACAATGTCATATTTCATTTTAAATAGTTTTGTTTTATAAAAAAGGATAGTGATTGGAAGTCTATACTTGGAATATTATAGATGTTATGTATATGTTATGACCTAATTCTGTAAATCTCTAAACCTGAAAAGATCCTCAATGTGAATTATTAATTTAATTAATGATTATATATTGTTTAAGCCTGAGACCTTATATACCACCTCTCGAATATACAAACTTTTGAGCACATCAACACTAATGGTATCCTTGATCGGTACGAAATGAGTGACCTTCATAAGCCTATCAAAAACACCCCAAAAAACATCATTACCTCAAGGTGACATTGACAAACCAATCATGAAATCCATCACGATGTCATCCCATTTACCTCTCTCTTTATTCCAGGCCACCAGTACTAACATCGCACGTCAAGGTACATCTTGGTGACATCCGGATGCACTGTCCAAACCAAAGAATGAAAATCCCACATAAAATCCTTCTGTATATCCATTAGACCCAAACAAATGCATGGATACACATGATCTCATAACCACCTACCATCTATCCAGGAGGACGATCCTCACTTATCACACCTTCTCATAGAACTAGTCCTTTAAAATCTGATAAAAGCCTCATCCTAACTCTGTACAGTAGGGTAGAGGTCACAACTAAGGATGATAGATTTGCCTTTCCCTGTCTATCATCCACTACATGATGCATCTTAGAAAACAACACAATATGTCTCCACTCACTACTTCCCTATTGCACCACCTGTACCTGAGTCCTCCTACTCAGTGCATCAAACACTGCATTACCTTTAAGAGGTGCATAGGCAAGCTCAATGTAAAAGGACTATAGGTACTCTACCCAACTTTTGGTACCTCAGATTCAGATAACGCTGTATAATGATATACTTGAGGATTTTGTGGTCTGTGTACACTACAAAATTTTATCCCAGAAAGTAGTGTCTCTAATAGAACAACGCATGAACAACTGCAGCTAATCGTAGATGAAGCCCAGGGTAATTCCTCTTTTGAGGCCTCACCTATCGAGAACCATATGTCATGAATCGATCCCCCTACATCAGCACTATAGCCAGCCCAGTACATGAATTGTAATATTAAATTGTGTAAATATTTCCATGATTGGGAAATATTTGGACTGGTGCTGATTCCTACCATCCATTCAACTCTTAAAAGGCTTTCTCACAAGACTCTGACCAAAAAAACATCACAAATTTCTTAGTCAAGCCATTAAACTGCATTTCTAAGCATGGGAAGTCCTGTATAAAATTTCTTTACTAAAAAACTAACCCTAAGAAACATCTTATTTCAAATATATTCTTGGGATATTTCCCAGAAGCTACCACTCTCACCTTCTCTGGGTCCACTGACACTCCTCTCTCTGAGATGATGTGTCCCATGAAGTGAATCTGGTCTATCCAAAATTGGAAATTTGTGAGATTATCATATTATTGATGCTCTCTAAATGTAATCAAAATGATCTAAAGATGGATTTCAGGGTTATGCCGATTGTGATAATACAACAAGATATCGTCCACAAAAACCACCATAAAAGAAACTAATAAGGGATGGAACACTAGGCTCATTAGTTAAATGATAATTGCTGGTGCGTTCATGAGACTGAATGGCATAACTAGATACTTGTATAACCCATACATTCTTTGAAAGTCCATACGAGGTATGTCTACAGGTGGAACACACACTTGGTGATATCTTGACATCAAATTGATTTTCGAGAACTCTCGTGCTCTTTGAAGCTGATCAAACAGGCCATATATCTATGGAAAGGGATATCAGTTTTTAACGGTCAGCTGGTTTAGTTTTTGATAATCCATGAAAATCTAAGGGTACCATCTACCTCGAAATAAGGACTTCGAAACCCAGTGTAGATGTACTAGGTCAAATAAACCCCTTCGCCTTTAAATCATCTAGCTTCCTATTGAGCTACTACAACTCCATAATAGCCATCCTATAAGGAGGAATGGATACATATATATCTCTTAATACTAACTATATGTATAAATCCATCACTCTCTTTTGAGGTAAACTAGGAATTTAATTGGGAAAGATGTCCCTGAAGTACTCTAACATTGGAGGGAAGTTCTCCTAACTCACTCCTTGACCATATAGAAACAACTAGAGATTTGGGTTGTCATCCTTCCAATACCATGATGCCCAAGTCTATGTCTGCTTGCCCGGACATCCCATTCACCCTTTTGAATAAACACTACACACTATGGTGATGTGAATGTCAGCATCCGGTGATAACAGTCAATGTACACTCAATAATCCATGATCCAGTCCATCCCAAGAATGAAATCAAACCCTATCATCTTGAGTAAAAAAATTTCCCTGAAGAAATGACACACACCAACCTCTTGGGGAAACTCTATACACTGGCACACAAATCTTGTCCTGATTTTCAATGGTTCATCTAGCATCATAATGCCCTAAAAAATAAACCCAACAAGCCTGTGGCTTTTAACCACATGTGTAGATATGAAACTATGTGATTCACCTGTATCAAAGAGATCATATAAAATAGTAGAAGCTGCTAAGATAATACCTCTCACCATATACTGTCTATGATCCTTCTCATGTTGGGGCTAATTTATTATATAAGTCTGGCATGTACCATGGCCCTGTGACCCTGCTTGACTTCCCTAAGCTGATCCACTTTGCTGTCTATGAGAAGATAGTGTCTGTCTACCATGACCATGACTCCCACTGTCTTAGCCTGACCATCCCACAATTCCATATCTCCCAAACAAACATGAAGTTGAATAACCTACTCATGAACCTAATGTTGGAGCTGGCCCCCTACCACTTGCAGCTGGAGGGAAGGTCATAAAAAACCACTCCATGTACCCATTCCTTCTGTAAGATCAATACTTGACTAAGTTGCGGTCAAACTGATTCTTCATGTGGACTTGCCTAAAACACTAATGGAAATACCCCAAGATTTACGCACCCATAGCTTGACTAGTACTCACATCGTGGGAATCCTCAAAGTAGTGATTCACGCCTCAAGACGTAGACCTGTTTGGGTGAGAAAAAACCCTAACCTATTTTGTACCCATATCTTCCCTCAAGTTTTTCTCTTTGATCAGAGCCTTATTCACAATATTAGTGAAAAAGTCAATTTTAACATGTTTACCTGAGATTTTATAGCATGTCTGAGAGCTTCCACAAAGCATCTTTCCCATGATATATTATCAATAAGATACCTCAAAAAAACACTTCTGCTATGCAGAGCCTGCCGAGTATTCCATAACTTTTATTGAGCCATAGTACAAACACATGAACTCATGTTCCTACTCTATATAAAATATTCATGGAGTAAATGTAGTTGTAGAAGTTAGTCTGGAAATCAGTCCAACACATATTTCAAAGCCCATCAGACTGGTTCAAAATGTCTCACCAGGGCTTTTCCGCTCCATGTTTCACATAAGTCACAAGCTTGACCCTCTTCTCAAGAGGCATATCTATATGCTAAATAATCTCTTACATGGTCTGAATCCACATCTCTGTTCCAGTGGACAACCATACCCTGAAAACGTGGGAGGTTGCTGCTACTGGAACACCCGTGATAGCTCTGCCATACACACAACAAGCTGTGGTGCTCCCTGGAAGGTCTTTATATATCGAAACAAGCCTTCGCAGAACTGTGCATTGACTACTATATCCAAAATAGCCTATGGTGCCTCATCTAAAACCAAAGGAGGATCCACATGTATCCCAGGTACCACCATCTCTAAAGTATGGTCATCGCCTCCCTCATGGTGTACCACTGAAGGTAGTTATGGTGGAATGTCTCTAAAATTCCAAATGCACACCTAAAAAAACATCAATGCACCAAACTCAATAGCAAAAGAGAGGTCAAAACCCTCCTAGAAACCAAGTCAAACCGACAACCTTCTCCTAAATCTAGGATTGTATAAAGAACAGTCATCAAACCACTAGAACTATGACCCTTTCCCACTCAAAATTCAAGTCTATGTCAAGTCCCTATCCATCAGTTCTAGTTTTTATTTTCATTTCACATTTAGGTATCCAGGAAATTCCACCAAGTATTTACCAATTCCAAATCCATGAGGTCCTATCACACCTCATGAATCCAAAACATGGATCCTATTCAAACCCTACATATAACAATTTCATTTTTCTATTATATTTCATTAGTGTGTCATTTCCCAACTCATAAGAGACCATACTCATTATGAATTGAAATACGATGTCACCCTTTATATATAATGCACCCGAAATAACACAACAACGGGGAAAACTATCAGATTAACAATAAAAAAAACATCAAATAACCAATATATTCGAAATGGAATGAAAAATTGCATGGCATGTGATTCTAACAAATTCATATATGATGCATGAAATGGAACACCCTCATCTCATCAGGTTGAAAATGATGTAGAATCCAAAATTTCATATATGTAGTAACATCCAAAATCATATGTGTCACACAATGGTGAAATCAATGTAACTATAACCATCAAAATCCAGAAAAACAAAAATCTATTTAAGGAAATTTGGATTTTCCCTATACACGGGGTAGCTATTCCAAGGCATGAATTATTACCAAATTCCACTTCCTTCTTTTTTGTATCTATTTTTTCTAAACATTTCGGAAAACTAGAAAAGAAATCCTACCTATGATAATACTTTGTAAATTCTCAAACTCGAATTAAACTCAATAGTGCCCCCAAACCTTTTGGTCACATGGCCTCAAACACATCTCCCCAAATACCAAAGGCATCAAACTAGCAGTGAGGGCCTTGGTGAGTTGGTGGGGAGGCTATTCCCTCATTACAAGAGTATAACAATTGAAGTCAGACATACAATAAATAGCCGAAATGAATAAATAACAATCAACTGAAAGCATTATTAGAAAATAATAAATATATAAACTAGAAGCATCTCATATACAATGATGTAGATGATACATGTAACTAGAAATAATCCAAATAAGCACATGGAAATATAATACACTACAGAAATCTCAAAAAGAAAAAAATTCCAAAAAGTGTCTGTAGTATCACAAGCCTTATCTGTGTCTTATGCTCCCCTACTCCAAATCCACAATCAACAAACTTTAATAGGGTTCTTTCCCATTTCATCACCTACAACCATATAATTTTTTTGGGTCCCTAGGGAGTCCCAAATTGCGTGTGAGATAATCATCCCTATAGGTAACCACCTATAGTCCAAATAGTTTTAAGAGTAATCTTATAAGTTCTAGAAAGTGTAAACAAAGCAGTAAAGTAAAGTGAATGCCCATTTAATACATCTACATTAATAATTAAACTAAATATCCCTCAAGGATACCTAAAACTAGAGTTTTCTCTTAACAAAGAATCTATAAGAAAATTAATCAAGTCACGTGATCACGTTGTACATCCATCCATGTTATGTATCCCACAACCACACTGTATAAAGAAGTGTAGAATTCAATGACCATGCCATATTGTAATGAGTAGACCACCAGGCCCATATCCAAGGTGTCATGTACTAGGGAATCCATTTAATTAATCTATAGCATGAAGGGCCAAATACAAGGAACTCGTCCAAGGAATCCACATTGATTCCCATGGTCTTCCCAGTGGAAAATCGGTCTAGGCATTAGTTGGAATCCTAAGAGCATGTGTACTGACATATCCAATGTGAGTCATTGTCAGCTAGATCCATAATGTAGCAAGGCCCAAGGAATCCCTTGGAATTAAGTCCCAAGGGGAAGATTCAACCCAAGGTGTCCATCACCATGTTTCAGATCCATGGAGAGAATTCTATGGCTTCTATCAAACCATTAAAACAATTCATTCATTTAAACAGTTCATTCCATTTGAGTACATCCACTCACATAAGCATGTAAAATTCATTATTATACCTACTCATGCTAACCATTTTTCACTTACATAACATTTGGGCCTACCCTCCCATATAAACCATCAATAAGTAATTAATAAAAAAAGTCATGGCATCACAATGGATAACAAGGAATGGATTTAGTAACTCCCCTAAGATAGCTATTCAAAACCTTTACGGAATAAACTGGCTTACCCTGGATAGGAAAACACATCACACACACCATGGGTTGTTTAAATAGGTATAAACTAGTATTTTCCTTAAGTCACACCCTATGGGTGACCTTGAATCATGCAATGAGTGCCAACACACCTAAATGGCATCTATGAGAATCCACACTAGTTCCTACCACCACTGTTACAAGAAACTCACTCAAAAAATGAGGCCATGCTGAATATTCTGATGGGAAGTGAAAAATATGAACACTTCAAAATCACCCCAAAAGCCAAAAAAGTATGGACCACCTACCTCCACTAAGTATTTTAGAGATCGTCCAATATGAAGTCTTGATTCATCCTAGTTTAGGGGAGATCTGAAGAATATATAAAAGAAAAAATATTAGGGAATATGATCCTAAAATAAATTAGAGCAATCGATCACAAGTAGAATCGAATATGGAAAAAAATTAACTTAGGCCTTACAGATATGTATCTAATGAGATGATCGATGATTTAAATGAAGATCAGATGGTGAGTAGGTATCAATCCCTGCATTATGCACCAAAGGAGAGCTCAATAAGAGGGGGTTTTATGCATTTAAGGAAAACCTACAAGGATTTGAAAGGAAAATGATAACATTAACTTATTATTTTTTTAAACCCCACTCAACAGGATCCCATGGTATACCAACACGATTTCCCAAACCGTGTGGAAACCATGAAAAACTCACTGTATCCTAGGGGAACAACGCATGGTTTGACTAACAATGTTGTAACCATGAGAAAACATTATGTTAAAAACATTAAACTTTTTTAGACCCTAGCACGGCTGTACGGACTGACCCGAAAGATTTTTTCCTACCTGTTTGGCCTCCCCTTTTAACCCAAAAACATGGTTTCAGGCTCCAAAAAATCCCCAGACACCTAAAAAAACAAGATCACAAGGGATACATGGGTAAAGACATAAAAAACCATTCAAACTGAAATATAAAGGATCTTCACCTCGCATGAAAACTCGGGTTATTACAAACACCGTGTATCCATAATGTGTTCGGGATGCTCTACACCTTCATGAAACCCAACCAGCCAAAAACCCAACCTTCTCAAAATGCATAACATTACCATATATCTAAGATACAGACATAAAAATTCCCCTTTCATGATGATTTACACTTCCTCCAAATTTTGATCTCCAATATTTTTCCAAGAACTAAGAAATGATGCCACCTTCAACACTGAATCCATATGCACGATAATATCACATTAATTAAAAATTACTTGAAAAAACCTAGTGTGGATTGATGGAAAAAATAATCCATTTCCAATTTTGAAAATCCTTTGTTCCAACAACCTCTTATTCTACTCCCTTCCATAGAGCTATTTTGGTATAGATCAAGAGGTGGGAGCATGAGAGAAAACATACCATTTTTCTTCACCCATGAATGATAGGTAAATTTTATATTTGTGTATCTAGACTATTATTATAACTTCATAAGGATAAAATCGTTTTTTAGATGTTTATTTGAACATGATGGGAATATAGGAGCCATGTTCTTGGGTTCCTATACCCCCCCCCCCACACATTTTGAGGGGATCCTTATAGGAGTGGTAAACATTAAATAAAAATACATATTGGAACCATGATCGGCCCATACATGTCATCCATCATCCTAAATAATTCAAGGATAGTAGAAAATCTTTTATAGGTCAAGGATCTGGCTAAATAATCCAAATCATAGCTCAAAACTTTTGAAAAATCACTATAAGATTTTAGCTTATCATGATAATTTTACTTCCATTCATGGTTTCTATAATTAATTATAGTATCTATATATATCCCAATAATTTTTTTTCAGGATTTTATTGGTTCATAGATGAACTATGCGACTACAACTTCATTAGAGGGTGTAGATCACTAGAGGGTAGACCAATAATCCTATAGTCTTGCATATGAGTTTCTATGAGAATAACCACATGTTTTCCTTCTAGTAGGGTGTGAATGATTAATGAAAGTGAAGCATTAATGAATGAAGATGAGTATCCATACCTCGTATTATATAGTTTTATATAATTTACACGGACTAAATTTTCTAGATATCCATTTTAATAGCCCTATAGAAGATCACCAAGACAATAGATATTATTTATTCATTGTATCTATTTACTTAAGTCATAATGGAACAAAATAGTGTGGTTCTAGATCACACATAAAGTGTTGAAACTAGAAAATCATTATGTTATTTGGTCCCAAATTATGTTATAATACCCATGATTGAATCTAATTCAGAGCTAGAGAATGCCCTAATCTAACAACTAATACAAAAATGAGTATGGGGGAAGATCTAGCAGCTTGATTGTGATACACCTCTCGACGATATTTTTGATTATATAGATCTCCTTCATCATGTTTTAATCACTCAAATATTTGATAGATATGGTTACCATGGAGTCCATGCAAGTTTGAAGAAGGTGACTGCTAACCAGGAGTGAATGAGTGTGTTCTAGTTACAACTCACCAACATTAAATCCCTATCCTACTATGTTAATTACCAAACCAAAACAAATAATAAATCTTTCTAACACATAGGGCAGGGGAAGAGTGAAATCATCGATTCCTATAAAGGACAACCAAAATATAATGATTATATTAAGATTTATAATCATTTGGAAAATATTTACAAGAAGAGTAGTATCTAGATAAGGATGATGAGAAATCATAAATACTTGTTGTTGTAAGGATAAAGAAACTATGACTTGATACATAGGTGGATTCCACAACATAATCTAAGCTATTCTATGCTATTAAGGACTCTAAATAAGCATTGATTCAACTTAGAGAGTCTATTGAGCATTAATTACAACTAAATTTCAATTCATTATTCCACTTATATATAATTAGGCAGACTCTATATTGTGAATGTTTTTCTCTTATTATGATCAGTGAAAAAAATATTTTAGCTTCAATCACTGTAAATTTATCGACTCCTTCCCCACCATATTCATTAATCCATGATAACCTGTGATACTTTCAAAGAGTAATATAATGATAATTTAATTCATATTATCATTATATGAATACATATATGGTTAAATATAATTTTAAAACGATTCAGTCAATAATAAAATATGGATCAAGCCATTATATCCTAGATATATTTCCACAGATAGATATTGGTGGGCCAGATAAGGCGATGTATGTACTATAACTATAAGTCATGGTGATTCTGTGAGATAAATGACCACATAATTTGGTCTCCTGATGAATGTATACACTTAGATAAATATAATTAGGATGAATATAGTATAATATACACCATTACCATAAAACATGGATATATCACTTAGCCATGAGATATAGTTTTCTCTTGGAGATGTTCACAAAGATGGGGTTAGGTAGGCTGAATATGGTAATATATGCACTAGAAACTATAACATAAAGTTAGTGTATTTCGATATGGAAGAATTGAAGGACACAACTAATGACAATCATGAGGGGGATTTTGGAATGAGGATTAGAATGTTTTGAAGGACTCAAGTACCTTAAAATTGCCCCTTCCTGTATTTCATATAGATAATCCAGACAAATATATGGTAGGAATAAGAAGTTTGGTCTAATGTTTTCCTATGTTGTGCGACCCAACGAGCATGGATTAGATTTTTTTGGGGTCATACAGTGGACCCCAAACTTTTTGTGTTTTTTTTATTTTCATGATAATTTTTTGAATAATCCATAAATGGGGAAGGACTAGCATGAAAGAACATGGATTTTTCTTACGAAACCCTTTGTTAGTTTTTAACATAACAAATGTTTTACATTTTATATTTCTTGAATGCTCAGGTTTTAGCTATAATTTTTGAGGTATATTCCTAGTGAATAAAGACTCAAAATTTTACCTGGATGAACTTTTTTATGTTTCCAACCTAATGAGAACTATGTCAATTTTCATGGATATTTTTAGGTCATTCAAGGCATAATAATATAACTGGATCTTATGTTTATGAATCTTTTAACAAGATGAGGCAACTTACCCAGTTGAAAGAGCTCGATAAACATGATATGAATGGATAGACCAATTCTATAAACACAGAAATTATCAAGGATAGATGCATGAAATTTAGGGTCATTATGTTTAGATCCTCATGTTATGAAGTTTAGAATTCTGTGATTAATACCTCAAGAGTGAAATAATAAAATATCATATTATTCATTTGAAAATTGGTATGATCAAAAAATGTATTATAACAACCCTATTCTTTATTACACACTTAAACATGATTTATTACATGAAACATAACTTGATACCACGTAGAATATTGATAGGTCTAGTGTATTTATGGATTAGTATAATTAAATTACAACTTAAAACCTGAAATAAAACATCTTTATTTAAAACATACTTTAAATTCCCACTACATTCCCTTGTACTTAACATTGAATGGGATAACCTGAGGACGTGCATAAGAAAATGGTGAGATATAAATCCCGTCAAGGTAATAAATATTGAATAACGTGAAGAATACAATACATGTTAGAAAATATGCATATCAATGGAGAACCAGAGAAACATGAACTTAAAGACATTATAAATCGTGATAATTATATCATGGAAATGTGGCTGCAACACTTAATTTGGAATTAGCATGAGCCACTGCTCATTGCACATTGAGAATGAGTAAACCCACATTTCTCATGAAGCATGAGTAAACACTCATTCCAATTGAATTAGAATGATTCAACACACACTGAACATGATGTATCATGATACTATACTTTACCCAATGCATTAAAGCGCTATTAGGTCACACCCTTCTTAAACATTTCATTTCATTCATAAGTGTGCCACATGGATCATAAAACCTAGATTCATTAAACATCATCATTTATTACATGATAAAGGAGTAATGAATTAATACATAAAACTCTTTATATAATATGTAAATGTGATTAAAGGTGAATACCCTTGTTAGAGAAATGGGCATGGTATTCACTACATAATGACTTTGGCATGGAAAATCGTGGTGCAATTTTGGCAGCGTAACAACGTGACATAAGAATTCATAAAAATGGTGGATGAGATATAAAGGGATGTATAATCATATGTAAATTAAATTTATTTTATTGGGGGTCATATAAATACATTTCCTAACAATTGTAATGGAATTTAGACTCACGATTCAAAGGAATTACTTGAATGTAAACGAGGAGAGAGAAACTCCTTATGGAATATCGGTATGGTAACTGGTATACATGGAAGTCATTAATGAGAGAGAAAGGGGATCTATAATTATTCAAACAGAAATGGGACGTTTGGAGATGTGAGAAATAATACCCAAACATTTATAATTTAAAATAAAATGGTATAACATTATAAGGAAACATGGACATAAATAAGGAAAGTGAGGATCACTTACTTGGAAGTGTCATCCCAAAGGCTTGGGAGGGGCCTAAGAGATACATCATGGGAGCTTGGGAAACCTTGGGAGGATTCTATTGATAGGAGGATAGGATTTGGTCGAACTCCAATATCTTTCAGTGAAGAGGAAGGGTTACTTTGGGTTGGTTTATATATGAAAGGAGTGAGAATTCTTTATTATTCATGTTTGGGACACCTCGTATTATACTAATCAAAACCACAAACCAGATCATGGTTTTAGCCCTGGTTTTTTCCCAGGGGGAGTGGAAAACAATATTTTATAAGTAAAATGGCCTAACGTTTTAAAATATTATGTTTTCTTATGTGGAGGTGAGTAACACTTTCAAGGAAAACAAATTAAAAAGACAAAATCATTTATAAGCCTTGAAGGGTCCACTAAAGCTTTGTAAAAAAATCCCAACAAACCAAAAGTCAAATTATTTTAATGGTAAAACATATATTAGATGAACATGATGTTTAATGTATTTTATTACATCACTATTGGGTCATTATGATGTCATAAAACATATTTTATATTTAAACGGTATATAATTATTACTCAAAAATTCGACTGTCTCAGAAAATTAGTAAAAATTCACTGTTCGATAATTTCGAAGTCTTCATTAAAAAAAAAATAAACATTCTCTAAATAATTTTCTAAATATTTTAATTTTTACTTTTTAAATAAAAACTAACATTTATCAAAAAATCATGGGTTTTGACAAAAAAAGCGTTCAAGCCTTAATAAAAATAATAATTGCATTCATAAAATTATACGGTAATTTATATTTAATAAAAAGTAATTTAATAAGAATATTTTTTTAAAATATTATTAATTCAAGAATCCTTTAGTTCTTCAAAATATATTTCTTAGTTGAATATTAACTATAAATACTATTTTTCCTTAAAAATCTATTTATAAAGTAATAATAATAGAATGAATGTATATTCACTATAAAAGAATAATGTACATAATCATAGTACAAGGTTCATGTTACATAGAACCATAAATCACCCGTATAAGTCTTTAGGTTATGGTGTGCGTTGGCGACAGACACTTGGGGTGGATCCGATAACATTGCTCGAGTGGTAATCTCTATCAACCTCCACTTCTCTCGTAGTCTGTTTCGTTCGAACTTTACGTATTCGAGCTCGGCTTGGTCTTGTTCAAGAACAAAGCACAATGACACCACCTCCTCTCTATGATCTGACAAATTGGATTCATGGGCGGCAAGTCTACTTGATGATTCTATCGATTCCTTTTCTATGTAAATTGGATTTGTTAAAGCCATATATTTATACTAATCATGCGATCAATGTTCAACTACTATATTAGCAAGGGTCACAATTCATAACTATATTTAAAAAACAAAACGTAGAACTAAATATGTTCACATTTTATATAACCATAATAAAAAATTTAATTAGATCAAGAGGAATTTTCATTAATGAATGTTTGGGTCGTTACATGTATAACATAGAGGGTATTCGAATCCACTAGAATAAATGGGTTATGAAAAGTGTAAATCATGACACATGACATTTGAACTAGGAAGTTGGTAGATGAGACAAGTACACGAGGCGTTATCATTGACCAAATTCAAATGAAAGATATCACTATATTGTTTTAAGTGGGTGTACATGGTTATATGATCTTCTCATCAAGGGAAAAAATTCACTTGGTTGGTAGTTCCAAATATGGAGGCATGAAGGTCATTACCAAGATATGGTGACCCTATGATCCAAATTCAGTCATTATTGAAAGTTTGGAATGTTTTTTGAGGATTTAAATACCTGAGGAATGTATTTAACTTGTGGAGAAAAATATGTTCAAGAAGGGTTCAAGAACACTAAAGGTTATTTCATTGGGTATTTGAAAAATTATTGTTCCGAAGGGATATAATAATAAATTTCGAGAACAAGTGTGCAGTAGATGGAGGACAAATTATGATCTAAATTTTACCTAATCTAATAGTTCCATTTATTGTATCTTTTATTTTTTTTATATTTCTATATAAATGTCCAAGAAAAAGTTGTGTTTTTTAATCTTATGTTCTAAACTTTTCAAAAAAGATGAAATGAAATGGATTAGTGAGCATAGACTAGAATTTTTATCAGGATGACCATTATAGGGTTTTGACCTAAAATGAATTTATATCTTATTCATCTATAGATTAAGTGTCATAAAATTTGGAACAATTTGGGATGGATTTTATGTTAATACATCTTTGACTAACTATTTTTGGGTTTTATGTTTATATAGCCTTGACTAGTGGATTAGATAGTCTATCTAGCTAGGGTGAAGTAATCCTGAATTGAATTGAATGCCCAATTATAGGGTAAACATTATCATGGAGAGGTGTAAATTGGTTAAGGTCATAATTATCATATCATGGATAATAGGGGTTTAAAGCCAAAAAAAATTGGACCTAGTGGTGAGGTAATATATCTTGCAAGTGAAAGGAAATCCAAGACATGACTGGAGAGACCCATGCTAGTATAGACTATCTGAAGGTTGTGGTCACATAACTTAGGTACAATGTTATTAGACCAATGATGGAGATGTGATATGAAAACTCAGATAAGGATTATTTCTCATAGTTCCCAAAAACTTTTTAATAGGTAATAAATATGAGGTAAATAATAACAAGAGGTATTTTAATCAAGATTTTATGAGATGGAATTTGTATACCGAGGATGAACAATTGCCAATGATTCATTTATGGGTTCAACTGAAATATTGTTAAGGGTAAATGGGAATTATATAAAATTTTCCATTGGATTAAGACATGACTGTAGTTGATAGTGTAAAATATTACATCATGAATACATTACCAACTGGAGGTGTCATTTGGAGCCAAATATTCCCATTTTTCAGCAGACATGGAATGTTTACAATTACTTTAAACACCCAAGGAACAAAGCATGGTTTGTGGGAAAGGGATATTCAAGGAGTAACGGGGATATTAAAATCCCAAACATACCACAGTTAAGTTATAATGTACCTTTGAAAAGGAGTTTAAATGGATGGAAATTTATGACTAATCATAGAATATGAGATTGAGGCATTAATACGTATGCTAAAATTATATGAATAAAGAAACACATATTTATTAAAAAATATCTACATAGATTAACATATATTTAGGGAAATATTGGGAGGATTTATTCATGTTATATGTGGTAATAATAAATCAAACACTATGATATAATTTATTGATAGTGGTAGTTTAAACTGCCTCCATATGTTTCAGCAATGTTTTCCAAAAACCACTACCAAAGTTGGCGTCGGAATTCAACTCGCAATTATTCTAGCCATTTAGTAGAATTGTCTAGAAAATTTCATAGAAACTATGTTTAGCATTGGGTTTTATAGATTTAGCTGCGGTTTATTCTCCCAAAAAATGTTGAGAGTATAACGGCGGTTCAAACTGTCTCTATATTCTAGCCATTTTTTAAAGAAGAAACAGAAACTAACACTAAAAAAAGCGCGAATCAAATGATTTTTTAACCTAATATAGTTACAGTTCAAACCACCTATAGACATAAATTTGACATATATAGTGGTTGTTTAAACTGAAACTATATATCACTTGTCAAGAAAAATACAGCTTCTGAATCTTCTTCCCCAAAAAAGAAAATCAAAAAAATAATTCAGTTGGAAAAAATAAAAAAAAATTGGATTTCGCATAATTTAAATTAATATGAACTAGAAATTTATCACAATATAAATGACATTTTCAGTTTTATAAAAGGATATTGAGAAGAATGATTTTTTGACCATTCAGTGTTTCAGTAAAAAAATCAAGCTTTTTAAGAAAATGTGTCAACAAACCATCACATGTTTAGTTAAACATCACCAGCAATTTCATAGTGAAACCTAATCACTTCCAAAAGAATTTTAATTAACATCATCTCTATATATATCTCCACTTCCTACTATCAGCACCTATATGAAAATTATGTTGAAATTTTAATTTTTTTATATTTAAATTTAAACATGAAACTAATTAAAGTTTGTTTATTAAATGATTTTGAAGTTGTGTGATTTACCTCCTCACTACTAGTCAACAATAAAAAATCAGTGGTGATAGATCCAGTCTTCTTCTAATATAATACAATCAATTCTTTGTGAGGAGAATCATCCTTTGTATCTTGTATCTTTATATGAGTCTCCTCTTCTTGAATTTGGTTTTTCATTATAAAAAACTACCTCTATCTATATCGAGGTAGGGAGTCACTACAACCAGGAGTAGATGCTGATGAAATACCTAATGGCCTTCCAAAGACCTCTGATGGTAATGGTCCCAATCCCACTATGTGCCCACTAATATGATTCTCCTTCCAAAGGACTTGACCAACTGGGACATCCTAGGAGACTGAGAATATCCCATGGGACTAACATCCCATAGTTATTTTATACTTACATATAAATCAAATATCAGTCATATTTGAAACAATACATATTAACAGAGTGACAAATGAAAATATTCAATATTTAATGAAAAAGGTATTTATACCCTAACTTCTTTAGAAGGATCATTAACACAACTCCAATCATATTTTATACGGACATCCAACCACTATTCTATTCGAGAGATTTAGTGCCCTAAATTCTTTTACTACATTAAACAATGATAAATCAACAATTTAATATGTAAAATAGATAATTATTTCTTATCAATATTTAAACTAATGAAAATATTATCAGAGTAAATCTATTTCTAGAAAAATGCTTTTACCCGACACTGTGTGGGATGATTTGTTTAGCCTGAATTATTTCATTTTTTCTTGAAACATCCTGAAATAATTAAAATTTAATTTAATAGTAATTTATTCAATGTCATATCTTTATCATATGCATTTATTTATGTAAAATTATATTAATACAATAATATATATTTAAATACCTCACACTTTTCATGAAGATGGTTTTAGAAAAACCTTTCATTACTCTATAGGTACCCCTTCAGGTACCTTATCAAATAGATAATGACCACTTAAAAAAGTATCATTGAATTCACTCCATAATCTCTATTTAAAATCATTCCATTTGTTACCCAGAATTTTTAATTTCCAGTTTTGTGCGATTAGATCTGCAATAGCAAAGTGGAAAAACATCAGTATAAAGAGATTCATTTTTAAAATATTTAAATTTAATAACATAATGAAATTCAATGAAAGAATAATGTCTTAAAATTACCTTTATTTGTGAATCAAAAACATCATTTTTCTAATTTTGAGGCACATGCCTCCAATCTCCATAGGTAATCTGAAGGGTAAGTGACTCTACCGCCAGCTAGGGAAGAATCTAGAAAAGTAATCCTATAGAAATATTAGTGGGGACCCCATAATAGTAAAATAGGGCAACTATCTTCATTCCATTAAAATTACAAAAAAATATGAACTATTTATATTTCTCTTCTTAGTAATACTTTTTTCATATATTATGAAAAAATAGTTAGTACTATAAAAAACATTAATATATTTATTCACATTGAAATCTGTACATATAACTATCACCCTCCATTATCCTCAAGAGATGACCCATTCCCTTACTACTAACGTAGCAGAATGGGAAGCCACTATCGTAGATGCTGATGAGACCTTGAAGGAGGGTTTTACAGACACTAATATAGTGGGGGGGGGGGGGGGGTGAGAGAGACAGTAAAGGGATAAAGGGTTTGAGAAATGGTAATGGGGAAGAGGGTAGCTTAGATACTGTAGGGAGGGAGACTGATGGATCATCATCGATCATTGTGGTTAAGGGTACATCGACTGAGTGTCGACTGAGATCAGTGAACCACTTCCTCCTTGGAATTATTGTCATTTAATCAAATAAAATTAACTACAGAACAATTCATCCCCCACTTTGTTTTATTAATATCATTTATACTTGGTAAAATATGAGTAATATCCAATGAATAATCATATCCAATATCACTAATATCTCTCAATTTCCCACTCTGTTACCCCAGATTCCAAATGAGAATTTCTAAATAAGCTATAGAAAAAAAATCCCAGAATCATGATATGGTGTCTAATAAACACACGATATAAATCAAATATCTCAAATCCATTCACCTATTACAATACAGCCCATTTAATTAATGATATTCAATAATAACTCATTTGTATAACATAACATCAAAAATAAAAAATTCAAAACCAAATGGAAAACCACCTCATGGTAGTTGATTTACCTGATCAAAACACCATATTTGTTTATAAAATGGGATTTTGGGTTAATAAAATGATTTGAATTAATAAATAATTGTTTTATTGAAATGTATAGAACAATAACATCACTGAAATTTATCTTTAAAACAATATTTAATCTAATGATCATATAAATGACTCAAAATCGTAATCACAATTAAGAAATAGAATATCTATTATGACAACATACACTTAGGAATTACTTATATAAGAAAGTGAAAGTTATATATTATAAGAGACCAAAATTTATAAATCATTTTTAGTCAAAAAAATTTGTAAGAGTCATTTCTTTTAAATAAAACCCATATAGAAATTATATAAAACATATTGTTTGTGATAATTAATTTTAAAAGTACAAATGTAATTAAATTATGAAATTCCCCTTTGATGTAAAAAATAAAATCATAGAAAATATTGAATTCTTTTGATAAAATAATCATAGATACATTATATTGCATTTATGTATGTAATAAACTTGTTTTAAATTCCAAGTACATAATAAAATAAAATGGGGCATTAAAACCAAATACTTTAACTGTTTATTTTGAAGAATGGGGAAGTAAATTTTCATGGTTGGGTGTATGGTTTTGAAATGGCATACCATATTTATTTATGTTATAAAATTCCATAGATAAAAAAATATCTCATATTGAATAATTGGAATCCTAGGTAAGTGAGGCACTGTAAAAAAATTTTAAAATGCAAATTGAACTTCACAGACACATACATTCGTATTTTGGTTTCCATTTAACATATTCAAGATACAAAATAAATGTTATCAAATGTTCTAGACCCCTATATATGGGTTACAAAAATTAGATGTTTGTAAAATCGGAAATATATAAAAATAGAATTAAATTTATCAAAATTGAATACGTCAAGATAAATATAAAATCCACTAAACCCCATTTAAAAAATATTACACTCTTAGATGTAGTATGATGTGAGATGAACCAATTAAAACCAAAAATAATTATAATAAATATAGATGAATAAATAAAATAAAATTATAAATTAAATGTATAGATACTAGATATAATAAAACCAATAAACTGAACTACACTACCATATACTAGAAATATTATAGGATAACAAAATTTAATTGAATCAAACAAATTAAATCAAATTTTATTTGAACCAGTCCACCACTACTACACTCAAATCAAACCAAACAAACTAAGTGTAATTTCACAATAAAAACCAATCTAAATTCAATAAAATAAAATTATACCAATCTAAATCAAACTCAGTTAAATAAAAATGAATTAAAACCCACCAATCCTTACTAAAAATAACCAAATAAAAAAATAAAATTAACCCACATGAAAAAAAAACAAATTTATTTGATTCAAATAAAGATGGACCACATTTAAAACGAACACATCACCTCAAGTTTAAGTAATTTTCAAAATTTATAGTGTAAAAAATATAAAAAATTACACTCCAAAAATAAAAAATAAATCTAATGAGTGAAGGCGAGACCAAGGATGAGGATGAGGGAGAGGGGGGTTCGGGGAAACCATATATCTAGAAAAGGGAGGGGCTTGAACACTTGTGAGGGTGAGGGTTTGGGGGGATTAAGTGTTGGAAGGGGGGATCAAGCACCAAAAAGGCTAAGGACCACTATGTTTCAAATGCACAATGGGGGTGCTCAGGGGATAGAGGAGCACTGACGAGGGGGTGGAACACCAAACAAACATTGAGGCGGCGGTGTCTAGGGTTCAGGGTTTGGGTGCTCAGGTGAGAAGGGTGGTTGGGGGAGGGGGTTCTCGAGGGAGAAGGGGGAGAAGTATGGTGTAGGGTCAAGAGAAAGAGTCCTTTTTTAAAAAATTATTAATAATTAGTTATGGTTTTTAAAAAACTAGCACTAAAATCATGAATTTTTTTTAGCTGTCGTTTAATGAACTATTGCAACAAAAATACTACTAACCTCTAAAATTGGGGTAGTGAAATGTAAATGTGTATGTTCCTGATCACTAGTTGTAAAACCTATAGTAATTTTAGATGTTCTTGGAATAAAATATTCTTGTGTAACTATATATGCTAGGGTAGTAGGAATAAAGACACACATAGTTCTTATATAAACCATCAAAATGTAAAGTAAAATATAGAAATAGCCAACATGAATGAGGGGACCATACACTAGGAAGTGGTTTGGTGGTGAGGGAATTTGCAGTTGGCACCAAGATAAACAATATGGACATCACTATGTATCCTGAATGAATAAGAATCAAGATATATGTAGTTCTTAGAAAATAGACTATATATTGATCTAGATCATGTATACTAACATGTATTTTTTTCTTGGTATATTAATAGAAATAGAAAAACATCTAATTATTGTACAAGGATAGGAGATCTGGGTTGCCTTATGTGGGTATCATTTTACCCTATCTTAAATTTATAGGTATGAACAATATTTAAGGAACTGTTATGTTGATCTAGGTATCGTGTTGATAGGTTGGGTCATATATGATAGACCACTCAAAGTTGTTTTATGATTGAAAATTGTGGATTATATGTTGTGTAGTTACATATCTTACGACATGGACTTAGATATGGTATTGTTTAGGGTCATATGATGAAGAATTATATTTAGGGGACATTATACATATATAAATACGTGAAAAGCATGATAAACTTGTATTAGTTCTTAAAAAATATTGAAACCCAACATTAATTAATAAAGTCTCGACCATTGAGAAAGAGTGGGGGATATTATTAGGATTCATGGATGGGACCAGGATAATAGATCTAGGAATCACTACATATAATGTGTTAATTGGAATAAAAAAACATCTTGTTCTATTAATAACGTGTTAAACTAGTGTATCTTACACTATGGGAGGAACTAAGATGAACGAGATACCGAACACAAGGATAGGATGGAAATTGGTGGACTTTTGGGTAGGGGGAATGGTTAATGTTTTAAGAATCAGTAGATATCATTTAATGATATGAATCAGTCAACACATAGTTCTTATATGGGGGAACTGTAATTAATATGTTAGGTGAAACATGATATTAGGGATTTCTAGTACAAATAAATCCATAAAATCCCAAATTAAATAAAATAACCACCACATAGATCGATCTGTTATATAGGGTATTAGAATTTTTGAACTGGGTCACATGGAGATGACCATTTTAAGTATTTTAGGGATATACAAGATGGAGAAATCACAATAGTTTAAACTCATGTGGGATATAATACATGTTTTGAAATTTAATATCGCCATTTAAGTACCAATGTTATATGGATATTATTTTTTTATCAAGGACTTGGATACCATACATTTCAATTTCGTATGATGTGGTTTTTTTGAGAAATTTATCATCAGGAAGAGTTGGATTTATTGAACCTCATTTGAATCCATACAAATTAATTTTTCATAAAACATTCATTGTTATTGGTGATGATACAATGTACATCAATTTTAATCATGTAGTATTCTCTATTGTAGTATCCCTTATGTGTGACATTAGTTCATTCCCATTTTAGCTCCAATATTGGGAATTACATCCCAAGAACCATGGGGGTTGTCAGGGCCAACACTAATTTTAATTTGGTGAATGATTAGATATTAAACTTCTTGTTGAATTCTCATGAAACTCAATTTTTATTAGATTTTAATGTTTTACAACATATAAACCCTTTTCTCACAGAATCATTTCAAATCATGATACTGTATATGAGAATACCCTTCTTCAAAAAACTGATTGAAAATGAAAAAGTGAAGTGATTTTAGTTCTTCATCAATGGAAAATATTTCATATATCTCATATAGAATAAAATATGGGGTTTCCTCTTTGATTGTATGAGTTGTGATTTAATATGACCACATAACCTATTTGACCTCGTCAGTCCAATAATTCCTAACTTTATCCACCATCTTCATAATTATATTAGATAGTGTCTTATTAAAGTCCTATATCTATCCATTTTACATTGCATGATTTTTAGTGGTTGGATTGGATATTATATTCATGATATAACCTTTTTAATTTTTATGAGTATATATTAGTGTTTTTGTCTATCAATTTTGTGTGAGGGATACAAAATCTGATAATGATATTGGTGTTTACATAGTTGATGATAGAATTTGTTTTGAATTTATTGAGGGATATGACTTTATACCACTTGGTGAATAAATTAGGGGTAGTAAGGATGTAATTGAACTACCAAGATAAATATTTGGGATATGTACCCATGAAATCTATTCCCTATATAGTACAAGACCACGGGTATTTGGCAGGGTGTAGTAATTTTTGGGGTTGGTGGATAAAGTATACAGATATATGATATGCATGATATTTATTTGTAAACTACAAATAATATTTCATTATTAATGATTATAAATATCTGTGTATCCAAATTTACTTAAGGATATTATCTCCTGATTAGTGAGAACCACTTATACTGACATAGACTTATTGCAGTATAATGAGGGTTTCTCCTCCTTAAATGCACCTCAAAAGAATTATATCAAATCCCTGTTTGTAGAGAAATTTATAATAATTTGAGATATCATAATTGATGAATTTTTTTTCCAAGAACCATATTAATTAATATTTAGATTTATTAGATAGAATATTTTTACATCGAAGGATGTTCATTATGTAGGTTCCAGGTGCAACGGAAGCGCGATTGGGTCGACACCCAACATTAATTTTTACCATGGCTAGTGATTATTCTGGGATCAATACAATGATGAACACAAATCTCCATAGAATAGAATCAATGATTTAGAAATAGAATGAAGAGGCCAGAAACCTTTAGATATGATCTTGAAAATCATTATTATAATTAATTTAAATAATTTTATAAAGAATCTAATACATGAAAATTTGGAATTTTTCTTCGTTGATGATGTTGATCATTCAGAATGAGACTTCCAAATTATCTCATTTCACTTATGAGGATTGAAACTAGAATTCATTTAGTAGTGGTCCACACGTGATCCGATTGCCTCTGATCGATATCACTCATTCTTTGGGTGCTAGTGCGACGAATTGATTGTCTCGTGTTTGTCATTATTGATCACTTGTTCTTCGGCCTTGAAGAACGTCTCTCATTCTTGAGAGGGGAGGGAAGAGGATTCAAGAATGATTTTTTTATCTCAACATTTCTCAATTCACCAAGCGTGCAGTGTGTTCGTAATGACAAAATAGACGTAATTGTAAATTTATATGCACAAAACTTCATGTACAATATTTAATTTCATAACAGAAATTAAATAAATTCAAGAAAATAGAGAAAACCCATCCTCCTAATAATAATATCACGTCATTATTTATGGTGTGACAACTTTCGAAAAATGGAAATATGAATAAAATTAAGTATCACATATAAATAATAGTGTCATTATTATTTTAATGTGTTCCAACTAATAATTATTTAACATCGTGAAAATAATTTTTTTACTACCGGACCGGCCGGGGCCCGCTCGAACTCAAATACCATTTATTGATCACAAAAATAAATAAATAAATAAAATTTTCTCTTAAATAAACATTATATTTACAAACTAGTAAATAAATATTTACTAAATATTCAATAAAATAAATAAATATATTTTATTTAATTTATGAGATCTCTTAAATAAAAAAATTATTCCACAGTCTTGAGAATAATATTTATTTCATTTGTTAAATGCATATAGAATTTAACTGAGACATCAAAAACACTTAAGGTGTGACCCTCTAGGATTATTTTACATTGGCATTAGGCAGGCTTGCCTAAAGTCCAAGAGTACTATTTATCAATGGGTCAAGGTGCACAAGAGAAAGAATGTAAAGCTTCAATAATTACATCCACATACGAATGCTCACTGTGTAATATAATCCTTTTGTCACAATATCTCATCAAGCATGATTCATGATAGTTTCATCATCTTTTATGACTGATACGTCGTTCTTCGACTACCAGAAATAAACTAATCATTACACCATGGCTAGGGAATTTTTCCTGATGATTCTATTTCAATAAAATTTCTATGATATCAACATACAAAAATGGAAGGTACAAATCCATCCTCGATTTATTCATTAATAACATGACACTCATGGCGCACCCAACGTACCCTACTTCCCACTGACTATCTGTGTGACATTTTTAATCAGCAAATCAAAGTGCATGAGTCGTGACACATATTAATGAAAATATTAATGATTAAGGATCATTACACATGCTCGCAAATAGAAATATTAGATGACACCAAAACATGATGAATTCGTACTGGCGGGTTAGTTCTCATAATCTCATGTCTTGGAGATTACCAAGTGCGAACTTTAGGAGAGGAAGTCTCGTCTTCTTAGGAGCACTCACATATGACAGTATTCATGGTATGTGTCCCATCAGAGTATGTCATCCAACCATAGAACTATATTTAAAAATATCGATAAAGCATTTCAAGGTTCCCATCATAGCGGGGAATTTCCATTACCATATCAATGCAACAAGTACTCTAGGAAATTATTACATCATAGTCATGAAGAATAATGAACAATATGAAATAAGTTGTTTAATATTTAAATACATTAAATTTCCATGTAATCAAAGTATAACTAGTTAGTTCTAGGACATTAACTCTTACACATTATAAACGAAATCCATCCAAATGTGGAATCACTTGGGGAAGTTAAAGGCTCTCCTTGATCAAGGGTGGTGTTAACCTCATTGATTTATTCCATTTTACAATTTATTAATGGGAATACCATCCTATGAGGCATGATTAAAATTACCAAATCATATTGGTTTGGACTTTCTAGGGTTATAGGTGCATTTTCTTGTGCACCTGTTTGGGTTTTCTATGAATGTGGGACATGAGATAGTGTTTTCTCTAAGGATAATTCACCTATCAAACCTATTATATAATTAATAAAGCGAATAATTTATTACTTTTTATTAGAAAATCCACATTTCATTATATTAATTACTAACTTAGAATCTCATTATATACTTAATATGTTCACTTGTATTTGTAGGGACAACTCTAAGCCTAAAATAAGGTCTTGGTATTCAACCCCATTATTAGTGTATCTTTTTAACAGTGGGAAGTAATACAATAAAACTACATTGATTGGAGAGATGAGTAAAATAACCAAGAAAAATTTGTCTTTCATTGGGTTTCCCATCCTTTTTATTTGGTCTTTTGGAAGAACCATTAAAGCACATATTATATTCCTATGAAGTGTCATAGAAGGAAAATATTTCATCTTTCAGGAGTTATATGTTCAACACTGATTTTTTTGGGATAGGGTGTACTATGGTAACATCTGCTACTATATTCCCTTTAACTACCTTCCAAGACACAAAGTGGATATTAAATTTCTACAAAATGAATGGAAATCCTACTAGATTCCTATTTAACATTGGTTGACTATGGATATATTATAGTTGTTCAACATGTGAAACAAGGTAGACCTCATGTTGTTTCATGTAAGGTCTCAATTTATTCCCTATATCAATCAATTGACGGATTCAATTTTTTATGTTATAATATCGAGTCTCTATATCGATTATAGTTGTCCTTAGATATTGGATACCATTATCCTTCCCACTATAATTATTATGCGAAGGGAGGGAACCAATTATTTTCTCTATGGTTTCATTATAGAGGATGATATGCTTCATTACTACAAATGGAATAAATGATGGGGTATATAAGAGTTAGATATTGAAATCATCAAAATATTTCTTATAATATTGATCCCAATAATATGAAACTACATTCTTTTTTAACTCAGAGAAGGAAAATCATTTTCTAGTGAGGATAGCCATGAAATGTATGATGTATGAAATCCTTGTACTTCCCTCAACTTATTGAGACCTTGAAAAGGTGGAATATCCAGGGTCACCTAGGTATTCTGAGTAAAAAATTTAATATCATGATATTGTATGATGATGTTAATGAACTTCCCCTATGTAACCCTGAATATGTATTTTAGGGTGGTCCTCTTCATGTTATTTTGATTAATTTTATTTAAAACTATCTCAATATTAGTAATATGGTCATTATAGTTTTTATAATAGACTAATATATTGTCAAAAATCCCTCTAAGGTCTCACAAAAAAGGGGATTTAAGATATGATGCATTGAACATTGATATGTTGAATAAGAATTATTTAATTCCAAGGGTATCACTTTATATAAATATATACCTTTAGGTTCCCTAAATTCAGATAAATTCTCATCATTGGGGGATATCTAGATTTGGTTATATCTTGATTATTTCACCATTAATTATAGGTATTGAAATCTACCTATTTCATCAATTAGTATAAGTATTATTGGTAGTATGAAATCATCATTTGATAAATGCTGATTGAGATCCCTAAATTCAATATAGTCCCGAATCAAACTATTATTTTTCTTAATGTAAACAATGTTAGTGATCCACTTTGTGTATTTTAATTCCCTGATAAAGTTATCTTGGGTGATTTTGATAAGTATAGTAACTACCCTATTGGATGCATTCTCCTCATCGCCTTCATATATCCACAATAGCCATAAGAAAACCCCAAGTGATTTGTTTCCACATTATGTTCCAACCCATGACTCTTTTTATGGTTACATGAGTATATAACTCAATGTTGTTACAAAAAGGATATGTTTTTATTCATTTATTTGGAATACATGGAGAAAAAATCCAATGTTGGTCATATATCTTCCTCTAACCCCATATAAGTTTTTTATGTCCACAAATGGAGGTAAATACACCTTCCTACAATATCAGAGTGGCATCCATGAGATCGGCTTCTTCATTTTATTTTTCCCTTATATTTTCAAATGTTGGATATGGATTTGAGATTTGATACATGGCCAATTATATAGTGGAATCTTTAGATCCTAAAGTTTATGTAGGAGAATCAATATCATTCCCATCAAAATTAAATAATTATTCTAAATGGATGAGATCACTTGATACAACTAAAACCATTAGAATGAGAGAAAATGATCCTAAACCCCATACTCTTAAATTTTTTTGGGATATATATCAACTTGGTCGAAGAGTCTTGACTATATTTTCCAAAGACCGGTCATAACTGCATAATGGTAAATATGATTAGGGGATATGTTGATTCACATGGATGGTGTGTCGATATTCTTACCTATCAGTGGTGACTTCTTAATGTAGATTTCCACATAAAAAACATATAAATAAACAATGTCTAGATTCGTAGGTTAATTATATAATCGATCCCATGTTACTTGGTGAATTCCAATACTAGTATTTGTGTCATTGATTTATTATACTTGAAACAAATAGTCTTTAATGAGTTTTCTCCATGGATTGATGGGTGCAATTTCCAGACCATTGGGAGAAGTAATTTGAATGGATTTATAAAGCATTGGTTTATTACACTACCTTTTATAGAACTTTTTATCTATATATTATTATTAACTAAAATGAATGGTATTATTATCAACATAAAATACATCAACATTCCTACTAAGTAAGTATATTAGTGACTAATGGTATAATGGAGGCACGTCCACATGCATATGGAGCCACAATATTCCTTGAAAAAAGTTGAAATACATGTATTGGTAAAGGAAGATGAATTCATAGTTATAAATATGGTCTCTATAATAGGATTTGAATTGGATCCTTTTAGGTGGTTTATACTCACTCATATCATATTTTTAAATCATTTGGCTGGAAGGATTCATGTCGGCCTTAATATGTCCCAAAAACCTAGGGGTTCGTATCAAGATAATATTGAATGTAAAACTATTATTTATTAAGGATAACTAAATGTTGATATCATTGATATTTTAAGATATATACAAGAGCCTTGTGTGTCCATGTATTGAAGCTTCTCAGTCTTTACCTATGAGGGAAATGACCATGTTACATTCAACAGATCCTATCTTTAAACGATATGTCTCAATTTCCACAACACCATCCATGAAATATTAAATAGTTAAGAGGCAATAAATATGAGTTTCTATGAGTTTTTTAGAAATATTAAGGGAATCTAATATATAGATATTGTTCATAATGCAAAAAAAGTTTCATTAAACTTTCATACATCTAGACTAAGAGTTTTTTTTTCATAATATATTGATGATATAATCAAGTTTTAATATTATATTTTGATGTTTTTGGTGTAAACAATTCATCCCTTTGATTGGAATTGGGGGATACATTTGTAGTATACTATTTGGGCTGAACTATCCTTCCCATTCCAAAATATTGACTAGAAAACTAAATATTTTCTAGTTAGTCTTCCAATGTTATTGGGTCTAAACATGCCCTAGACGATTTATGATCAGATCTATAATCTTTTTAAAATCTTTAGAGAAAAGTTTCGGTTTCTATGAAATATATAGGATTTGTAGGAATAATTATTTGGAATCAAGTCCCATTTTGAACTCATATTCCTTGAACTCCTGAAACTTTATGACCTTCTTATATATAGCGGATGGGGAGGTCAGGTTTACATATGTCTTCTTCATCATTTGAGGTATCTATCATATGGGTGGAATTGAAAAACTATATTGTGACTCTTTATTTGATGAGAATCTCATTTGGTGGGGTGATTACCATTACCTTTTTTGGTGGGATGGTCCACATCCTCCCAATGATGGGGGTAAGATGTCAAATAGGGTTTCAAACAAATTAGGTATAGGTAATCACTCTTCCTTTTTTACTTCTTATTCCGATGTCGATTGTTTTGAATCTTGGATGATTGCAATGATGAAGAAAACAATTCTAGTTTTTAGTGGGAACAGGGTTTAGAACAGGCTAGTTTAGGTAATACATGAGTATGGAATGTGCCTAACTGACTAATTTCTTAATCATTCAGTCATCAAGATTCTACCCATACATGTTTGTAACTTGATTCCACTATCTTTATTATTCTCGTATGGTAAGAAAAATTCATGATATATGTGTCATGGGTTTTCGCAACATTACTTGAATAGATTCAACCAACATTTTGAGTATATTTTTGAAGAATAAATAGCCTTTGATATTTATTCATAGCATCTAATCGAAGGGTTAGTAAAGGGGGTATTCATTTAGACTGAATTCATTCGATTTCAAGATCTCTAATAATTTTATCAAGTTTTTTCTATAACAACATTGAAATACCTTGGAACCTACTCTATTCCGAAGAAATAGGTTTTATTCATTTGGTTTTTAAACTTTTCATTATATTATCAATTTTACCTTTTGATAAGGGTCTTGTTTCTAATTCTATCATTCAAGGAGAGATACCACCTGATATTTTGAGGTACGATGAGTTGGATATGGTATCAGCCTTGGCTTGAGAATGGCTATTTTAGCCATTGATATTCCATATTTATTTCCTAGAGCTAATGATGTTGGAAAAGATATGTCTTTGGACGATCATGTGGAATTCTCCAAGAATAATTCCATAGATAAAAATTCTTGAAATCCACCATTATATTTTATAAGGATTAGCTATATATGAAATTAATAATCTATACAAATATATTTGAGCCACTCTCACAAGAGTATCATATTTAGGAAAAAATTAAATACTCTCCACATGAAAATTAAATCCATGACCCTCTCATTTTCAGGTTTCTTTCAATTTTAGAGGCCATGGAAAATTTTCTTCTTCATAATTGACTTTAATTGATAGTGGAACTATCTTTGTAAATATTTCCACTGGGTAATGGATCCCTCTAGTGTATTAATATATGAGAAAAATGATGTCCATTCCAATGTCTAGAAATAAAACAATGTTTTCCACCTCTTTCTGATCTAATGTTTCCTTAATGGGACCACAGAAATACATGAAGTGCATCAAATTTTGTTCAGGGTCTCGAGTGCAATTATAAATTTGAATGGAAATATTCCAAAACATGGTAGAGGAGGAGTTACATCTACCCAACTGAGATATGGTCTAAAGTTTCATTAGTGCACATCACCTCTCCATAACTTCAATTCAATTGATAAGGCACTAGATAATGCTAATGAGTTTAGGCAATATTGTCATCTAGGAAGATTCTAATGTATAGGATACATGCAGATGCTGATATGGTCATATCGCCTATTTTTACTATTTATATCCGGTTTGGGGTAGCTCAATTTACATATAGGTTACTATTTACACACAAGAAGGAAATTCACAATAATATTTTCCACTAATGTAAGGGCTTGAGATTTTGGATCATTTAAATTAATACAAAATTTAATAGCTCATGTCAAATGCAACACAAAACTAATGAAAAACTCTTCTAAAACAAACCGAATTAAGTTAAAATTAATTAATAATATAATAATTAGTAAAAAAATGTAATAATAAATTAAAATAATTACACATTATTATTATTATTCTTTTTATTTAATATTTTTTCAAATGTTTCCTTCTGAAGAATCATTTTTAGAAAATGGTATTGAATATTACCTAAATAAATAAAATTTATCACATTTAAAAGTTTTTTAAAATAGTTAATATATGTATTTTTAAATTATTTTTTTAATCTTGATTTATTTATAAATTTATAAAAAATATCATTAAAGACAAATGATGTTTAAGAAGACATTTTTCAATAAAAAATGTTTTTAATATTTCTTTATTTATATTAAAATAAACATATAAATAAATTTTATATATTGAATTTGATAAAAATATTATCATTTTTTAATTTATATTATTAAAATTATCTTACAGTTATATTATTGGATTTTTTTCTAAAAATATAGTTTTTAGGGGAATAAAATAAAATACTGTTTTTACTAATAACATAAATTTTGTTACATTGTTAGAGTATAAGTATAAGTTAGAAAATCATGAAACCTTTTAAAAAATATATTTTATAAATTAATTTATAATTAAAAAAATATGGGATTTAATTTATAAACCCAAATTTTACATTTTATAATATAAGTTATATGTTTTCTAAATATTTTTTTAATATATGACACATTTATTATTTTCTTATTAAATATTTCCACTTTTAAAAATTGACTCAAAAAATGAATTTCAAATTTGGAATAATTGGGTTCAAATTATAAAATAGGTACCATTTTATTTTTATGCATAAATGACAAATTACCTTGGTAAAAAACTATTGACCGTGGTAAAAACCAAAATGATAAAAATGAGCAGCCTAAGAGGTAAAGGGACAAAAATGTTAAAAAAATAATTTTAATTGAGTTTTTAGGGTTTGGATAATTATTATATCTTCTAATATAAATTATATATCAATTTTGGAGACATTTTACATGTGAAATACTTTCCATTATTGAAATGTTTTAGGTATTTACTAAATTTACACTCCTTATAATTTATGAAAGAGCCTCTCCCATCCTAACATCTGATCAAACCAATGTCCCCTTATTTAAGCACAAAATATACCTAAAAATCTCCTAAAAATAACTATAAAAATTAAAGTTGAATTTTTATTCTCAAAATAACACCCTTTAATGGATTTACCCCTTTTTCAAAGGATATTACACAAGCAGTGTAGTATAAATTTCTTACCATTTCATACTGTTTTCATTTCATTATATGTATTAATTCAATCTAAAATTTCTTTTAACCATTTTAAAATTATAAAATAATTATAATTTTTATTCTAGTAAGTTATTATAACAACGGTACAATATTTAACTACGATTCCCTTTTTCCTTTAGAAAAATGAAAATGGCATTTGTGTATGTGTAGACCACCACCACCAGAAATCATAATGTTTCATTTTCATTTACCAACATAAAAATATGATCATTTCATTGAATTTATTAAAAAAATTATATTTATAAAATATTATATCTTCTTAAATGATAAAACATATTATTAATTTATCCTATTATTTGAAAAATGAGGTCATCAACCATGTGTACGTGTGAACTATCACCCCCATGAGATGATAGAATTTTGTTTTTTATTTTTCTCACTGCCTTATGTGAATGATCACGAGAATGAGTTTAATGGATATATATTTATTTATTATATAATTAAGGTTATGGTATAAAAAATATTTAATCCTAATAATGATATGATTTATGCAATATTGTCAATAATTCCTTATTTTAAAAGTGGCATACTAAGAGGAAATTTTTTAATTAAATTTAAGTAATATTTTCTTATGAATAAATTATTCTTATAATTCCTTTATAATTATGATATATCACAATAATAATAACTAAATTATATAATTATGATACGAGTATAATGATATTACAACTAATTCACATCATAATCATCCCTTAATAATGATATGTTCATGCTTGGGTCGGTTTGACCACCTACTTGAACAATGATATAAAATTATATCATGGATAATTACGAAGACTAAATTAATTTTATAATACTATATCAAAATTTAAATAATTATTTTTTTGGTTTATGAAATTATATATCAATATTTAACTCATTCATTAAGAAAACACCCTTCATAGGTTAAAAATCACTAAAAAATATTGATTTCCAATTTCATATTTTTGGATAAGGACTAATGTACTCATGGAATGTAATCTAAACATCATAAATCATTGTAATTCATCCAAGAAATTAAAATTAATGATGTTTTAACGATTAAAATTAGGATAATAATTAATAATAACACTGCTATTATGAAACTAGTTTAAAACATTAATGATTACCCACACACGATATATGAAAATAGAAAATAACCAGCTCATATAAATGTAGAGAATGATTATAAATTATTTTTTTGGGGTGAATCTAATTTGACTATGTTTTACACATAATTATTACTGTATTTTAATTATTTTTCATTGAAAAACATTATAAACTCTATTATTTTGTGAATCTCGTTGATTTATGTGTCAAATTTTAATTCATTGCATTATTTCATTGTAATGTTATTTTTTAAATTTTCCTACGTATTTGACTTAAAATTTTCTTTTTTAATATAATTTTTCTCTTTATTTTGTGTAATTTGATAAATTTAATTGTAAATTTCATTTTGTGTTTTGATTTCCAAAATTTGTTAATTGATTTGATTAATAAATATAAAAATTATATTTTTAAAAAAATATATTTTTAGAGTTTTTGTGATAAAAATTCAAATTTTCTGTCACGGACCATCCAAGTGGGGCATGTTCTGAGACTCCCTAATCCCACCTCTAATAGTTTAGTGGATAGTTACTAGAACTGAGTAGACATATCACTAACAAGGGAGGCATTTACTATGTGTCTATACACAAACACACATCTCCAAGCCCACAAAATGGTGAAATGTAAAATCTAATAAATAAACAACGCATTGATACCACTATATCCCAAAACCAGAGTATGACAGATGGTAATGTAATTTAAATATGGTTAGAATTCAAGACCAACAAAAAGAGTCTATAAAAAAAATCCAAACTATAAGAAAAAGGTACTGGGACTACTATCCGAAAGTCGTAGGAACAAACCTCAGTATGTCTAGTATCACTTAGCACCGTCTGGTCATGATAAACCTAGGACCCCATTAAAGGATTAAATATTCTACATAATACATGACTCATGTGGGAAAAGTCCATACATGGGTGCGTAAAATGATACTTATTAAGACTCCTTGAAATCAAAAAGCAATACAAAAAAGTAAAGTATAGTTAGCTCTACATAAGTATATTTCTACATAACATATAAAAAGAATATCTTGATATAATCAACCAAGACTCATAGTCTGGAGGTAAGTCACCACCTCTTCATACCAACCTCAGGAATTCATCTCAAAGATTCTACATAGCACTCATCAAGTAGAACACACTCTGGAGTCCTATAGCACTTATGACGTTCATCCGAGAGGTACTGGTCATCAGGTCTCACCACGAGGAGGATACGCTGATAGATATTAATAGATAATTGATACAACAGATAAGGATCACATATAGGTCCATGGGGTGATCCTAAAACTCAGTCTATATTTAAATGATAAGTAGAGGATCGCTGCCCGCATGGTGTTGGTCATGTTGATACTGAGAAATCCACCTACGGAACGAAGATTGAATAGATGATCTTGCATTGCGCCTCTAGGAGGATTTTAACAACTCTATCAAGGATGTCCTATTGAAGGGATAATAGTTCTATTAGTAAGAAAGGATTCAAACCTACCTTTTGTGAAAGGACAATGTTAACAAATCCTAATGAAACTTGTCTAATATACAGAGGAAAAGTGGCTCAATCCATGTAGGAAGGGGTATACAAGGTGTATTTGGGTCACAGGGCATGTCCCTTGACCCTGGGTACTTCCTGTGTACAAAAGACCATCTCTTTAGAACATGTCGTGTAGAAGATGGGTACACAACATGTAGTAAGGGTTACACACCATGTCCTTCCATTCGGGGTCGTCCCATGTACTATGGTCGTGTGCCAGTTCATGACATCATCTTTTATGTGCTAGCCTATGTACCAATACACAGGATAGTCCATGTAACTGGCTCAGGCCATGGCATGTGGGAGAGTAAATGATATGTAGGTAACCCATGTACTCCATATGTGTCTGTGTACCTCTTAGGGTACAAACTGAGTTGTCCAATGATGAACACATGTAGTGTAGTCAATAAAACATGTCATGTGTATCAGGTTTTCCCAAAACCCATATTGTTCCTCGACACACCACAATGAATCATCCAAATCTTTCTACAATGGTTCTTTCTCCTCAAAAAGCCAAATATATGTTCATTTCACCACCCTAACACAAAATCATTGGGTTTCAGGTCTTCAATCAGAACATAAATATGATTCAATCCCCCCCGATACAACTCACCTAAAGAATGTGTCCTCCCAAATCACTTTGATTCATCCACCATTGTCATCATCACACCTCCGTCGAGTCATCATAAAGACAAATCCCCATTTTATTAACATTCCACCAAGATTCGGAGGCTCAATAATCTTCTGTTAAAAGTTGGGGGATGAATGAAGAATTCACATCAAGGATTCAAGAAATTTGGTGATAAAAAGAACAATGAAAAATTCCAAGGAATGAACCTTGTCCATTATTCATTCTTGCCTCAATCAATTCCCATAAGAACAATAAAAAAAAATAAAAAAACAAATCTCTAGAACCAAATCCTAATAAACCCAGAAAATATCATCCCATCCCGCAAGTATGATCGATCCCCAGGATAATATGTTCATGGATTAGTCCCCTTTTGTCATTGGAATAAATTATGGGAAATAATAATAGAAATAACGCATCCTACCTTTATTTTTGATCATTCTCTGATGAAGATCAGTCGTCACATCATCTCCATTAGGGAGATCTACCAATAACTACGTTCGTCGATCTCTGATCCTATGTTTTTTCATTGCATGCTGAGAGGATTCTATAGATCTCTCTCTATAGGGCCTCCAAAAGACTCTAGGGTTATGATCCTAACCTAGGATCTATGCAGAATGGTTTATTTAAAATAAATCTGTTGATGCATCTCCGAATCAATGAAATTAAAATTAATTATATGTTTATCAATTTATTTTATTCATTTAAAACACCTATGATGAGTTTCCACAAATGACCCATGCTGAACAATGCTGGGTTGTAAATGGGGTAAATATTCTACTATAAACAAAATATTTTCATTAGATTTCTATTCCAGACACCCATTTATAATTTATTCTACTTTTTCAATAAAACAGTGTGCGCATGCTATTTAATATTTTAATATTTTTCAAATAATTGTTCCGAGTACACTATGCCTCCAAATCTCACACCGTCTCATAACCTAGTGTAGAATTTTATCCATATAATATTTGGTACTATGGATGAAACACTACTACAACATAAAACCATTCCACTGCACACATGATATCACATGAATAAATTATATGGCAGTTCCACCACCTAGGTAGTTCTACCAAGATTGAAAATTTCCCCGGCCATTATATTTATTATTATACTACTGTTATCCCCATGAAACCATTACTGGTGTTCTTTTTGTACAACAATACTCAATATTCCTATACTTATCACTCCATTTATTCCAATAATGGTATTTTCCTCTCCATTATTGAAACCAATTCCGCTGTCATTCCTAGTTACCCTGAAAAAGGAATTCATGCCTCCTTGCATCCATAGAAGATATGCCAAGCCTATTGTAATCAAAAGAAATTACAAAAGGAAGAATGGGAATTTTCCATTGTTGGGGAGTCTGACCCAAGTTATGTTGACCTATAAATGAATATAGAGGATAGATCTTTGATTTTAGATAGACAATTTTTCATGGATTTCTACTAAAACTAATCTTAAATGAAGAAAAACATGAACCCATGGATTTTTTGAGCTTCACTTGTGATAGAATATGAGGAGGCTAGATTGAAAATAATAGAATTTTTAACTAGGAAGATAGGTTAACACTAATTAGTGAAGATGACTCATATCTTATAAACATGATTCAATGATTTTTGAATACCCAAATCTGGGCCTATGTTGGAAGTAATGATGAACCATGGGATGACTCATTTTTGAATATCGTTGATGGTAAAAAATATAGAGTCAAGATTGATGGAATTTTAAAAATATTTTTTATAAATTTAATAGTGATCGAGGAATTGAATTGTAGTATAAAAATATGATCATTTTTAGGTTTATTGTAATTGTGGTATAGTTGAACAAGGAAAATAAACTGATGAAATGAAGAACTGTTGTTGAATTAAGATGATTATTTTTAATTTGGTTGTAATTTTTATTGTAAAATGATAATATTGATTTCCTGATTATAAATATGAATAAATATAATATGAAGAATTTAAATTCTCCATAACTATGTCATCAGTTCCAATAAGGGTTACTTACAGGGTTTTTTAATTAACGATTTAATGAATATTTCCAGGATGGTCTACGTGGCACCTTGTTGGTAGGGTCTGGAGAAAGAACTCATGTCAGTTTTCTGAAACTTGGTTTAGCATAATTGAAATTGAGAGGTTTGGTTATCTAAATTTTGAACCAAAATTAATATAAGATTTGTTCAATGGTGTTCTTGTTATTAGATATGACATGTGTAGAATTTGGTAGCATTCAGGATTCTGAAACGATTTATTTACATTCCATTGACGTTGGTTGTGGGAGTCAGATTATTGGAGAATTCAGGAAGTTGTTGGAAATACTTGAGAGTGCACCAAGCTAGGATTCTCTACTAGGTTCATTTTAATGGGATCATAAATATATGTAGATGGGTTTGTAAAAATTCAGTGAGGAGGGGGTGGTGGGTTTGGTTCGTGTCACGTAGTGGTGACATGATACAATAACAAATGGCACATGGAAGTTAGTTAGTTCAATAATTTTGTTAATTCAATGAAGGAGATGGTGACTTAAAAATAATGATTAAAACAGAGCAATAATGAGAGACATAGGGTGGATCATAAAAAACCTTTCATTCAAAGAATTTTATGAGGCTTTTATGGAGTGAGAACATGAGGCAATAGCAAGGAAATTATAGGGATGGAATTTCCTTGACCAAGAATAGTGATTTCCACTTCGTTATTCTCATCTTATTATTGATTAAATAAAATATTTTTAAAGTTTTAAGATAAATATATTTTCTATTAAATTTATCATGGTAAATGAGATAGAATTCGTTTTATATTTACATATTTCATGTATAAAATTATCTTTTTTATTATTTCTATCACCCTATAATTCTTTTATTGTTTCATTTTATTTTACATTTATAATTAATAGAAAATATTATATATTTGGTTAACTAAAAACTATTGATTCATTTTTAATATTCTAATAAGATATTTTCTTGAAATGGTGGAACATAATGATTAATTGATGAAATTAATTTTGTTTAAAACAAATTTAATCATTTGTTTGAATGATTTAGTTCTATAGTAGAAAACTGATGAATTTTATCAGTCATGAGTTAAACTAGCAACAAATCTAGTTAAACTCTTTAAATCTTAGTTCTAGTGAACGTTTATTATGTATGAATGAAGGTATATTTTGTTAGCTAATGAATCAAGTTCCAAACCATCGTAATTTTTGTACCTCTTTCTCATTGATGTGTTTACCTCTTATTTGTCACTAGTTTCAAATATGATCATATATCTAAATTTTGATCTATGTTCATTGCTTATATTGCATGTTTATACTATTATTGCTACTAGTTTTGTGCATTTTTTCTTTTTTGACTTGTGTTTTATTAAGTGATTTTGTGTCCTCCTTGGTCACTACATGTGGGTTTTCCTTCTCTATGGTTTAAAAAATCTACACACTAGCTATACTATATTTAAATTGGGTATTAAATAATTAATTTTTATATTTTTAATGAAAAAATGTTTAAATTTTAGAATAGTTTATTTGGAAGGGATGGGTTTCCAAGAGAAATTATTTAATGTAAATTCGTAAAAAAATTGATAAATGAAACATTCTGAATTTTAAAAAAAACTTGCAAAAATTAAAATTTTTAAAATAATTACAAAAAATAACTATGTCTTTATGTTCACCATATCTACTGGTCAAAAGCTAGATCATTTCATTCTTGATATTGAAAAAGAATTTTCTCTCTAAAATAGAGGAAGGAAAAGGTAAAAATATATTGAAATAAGTAATATTTGAATAATTAAAAAATTGAAAATATGAATCCACATCCTCATAGAAATGAATTTTATGAGGGAGTAGTCCTTATGTAGTTTTAGGTTCCCAATGTCTACAGTAATTCTTCATGTATTAGGTACACCCATAGGGTATGAAAATATTGGATTAATAAATCAAATATTTCTAAAATTTCATCATATAATGGACTTAATAATGTCTACTCTTTTGAATTTCTCTAGAATTTTTATTTCGTGGTGAAGCATCTTCCATTAAGAGGGTTGAGTTAAGAAGAGTTAAAATTTAGATTTTTTTCTTTATGTCTAAAGTGAAATTCTAGAACATGGATTCAAAAGTTTGGTGAGGAAATATTTGATACATGTTATAAAATATTTAATTCCTTTATGATAAAATTTTTTCCAAGGAGATTAACAAATTATATAAGGAATAAAATCACTAGATTCTTGCAAGATGATGGTGAGATTTTTCACAAGGCATGAAAAATATTAAGGGGACTTTTTAGATTGTTCCCTAATCACCAGTGGACTCCAAAAATCCTCAAGGACACATTTTACAAAAAACATACCCCATACCCCCAGACTCTTGTCGATCAATCTTATGGAGGGGATTTTAGTTACGAAACTGCTGAATAATTGAAGTAAATATTCCACACACATTCCAATAACTCTAACCGTAAGGGTTCTAGATGATGAAAAATAGTTAAAAAAGGGAATAACAATATTAAAAAAATATGAAGTCAATTATTATATGTATTATAATGAGAATAATAAAAAATCACTTGGGATTACCACTAGGATGTATTTATCCATTTCATCGCCAGTTTCCCTAACATTAATATGCCTTCCAATCACTTAGTAATGAAAAATACACCGGTTATAGACCTAGGATGCTACATGAGGATGAAACATTCTCTAATAACAATAACTATGGGTATAGAAGTTATCTGATTCCTTACTGGATAGATCAAGGGTTGTTTAAAGTTGTTTTTACCCTTAGTTTCAAACATCAACCTAGACATCCATAGAATAACCGACCAATGGAAGAGCCTTCATGTTCTAAAGGTAATATTGAGGGATAAATGTTTTATATACTCAAATAAATTTTAAATAGTATGTATAATCATGATGAAAATTTCAAGACTAATATTTTTAATAAATAATATCAATATGATTTTGATAAAATTTAATTAGATGTCAGGCTGTAAAATTATAATTTAAATGGGATAACTTTCTTAGTGAATGAGTCGAAGAGAAATTGGAAAATTAATAAGTATTAATGATGTCAATAACAGGGATAATATAATTTCAATAACTTCAAGGATTTCTTTTTATATTCACTAATAATCTGCAATGAATCTGAAACACTCAGTAACTGAAATCCTGGAAGATAATGATAACCAAATCAATGAAATATCTAAAACTAAAAATATGGATAGCCCCATTGAAATCTATGAACAACCTACTATACCAATTATTAATAAATATGATAAATAGATGAAAATAATAAAAAATAAAGGTAAATAGAATATTAATAAATGTTTTATGTGGATTCAAAAAATTTTAAGTAATTTTTGTCCACACATTCCTTGTTTAGAGAGCACTAAGAAGAATAACCATGAACTTGAGCTTCTAAAATATCTTGAGTTATTTATAAGGGTTAAAATTAATATCCCATTACTAAAATAATTATTTTATTTTCATTAATATATATAAAAACGTAGAAAAATTATTTCATATAAGAAAAAACATGATGAGTTTTCCCCTTATAATATTACAGAGTAGTGTAGTGTTATAGTTCAGAGTAGGATACCACTTAATCTCAAAGATCCTTCTTGTTTTGTGATTCTATTTAACTTTTTAAATCATGTTCATATCAAATGCCTTTGTGAACTTGTAACAAGTGTTAAAAATATACCTTACTCATTGTTCATATAGTTTATATTTGGAGATCTATTTCCCACCACTAATTTCTTAAAATTTTCTAATAGATCCATTTCCTTCCCTATAGAAATAGTTGATGATTAAATAGCATGGGTTTATAAAAATATTAACATTGAATGATTCCTACACTTTATATGTTCTATGACAAGGAATTATTTATAATTATTAGTTGACCATTTCTTGCCAATGGAGGAGTTGTAATAAATTTTGTTAAATGAACATTTATTTCCAATATGGGAGAGAAATGTGAAGGATTTAATGTTTTTTTAAAATAAAAAGTTTCACCACAATATTTAAAATATTCTAGTGATGAGATACAAGAATTTAAAAAACATTCTAGAAAATAAGTGGAATAATTTTTGAGGATTATTTAAAAAAAATATTAACTCTATACAATCTGAGACTTTTATGGGAACTTTCTCTAGTAAAGAGTTTGGGCAATCTAATGCTTATGAGTTTCTGTTTTTTTAAAAATCATGATCAATTCGCTATATAAAAATTTTAAAAACAAATTTGGAAACTGATTATGAGGATTTTTATAATCTAGATAGCAGTGAGTATGAGGATTTTTTATCTATTATTCTTTTTGAGGAAGCATATCTAGGAACTTGGACCTCATAGGTCCAAATGACTTCAATAAGAACCCAGTTTAGATATGAATACTCTTCCTTATCATCTAAAATATTATTTTATTGGTTTAAAGTTATACCTTACCTATAATAATCTTAACTGTGTTAGTAGCGAGCTTGGAAGATATTTTTATTTTTTATTTTTTGGATGTTCAAGTATGTAATTGGATAGTTTATAACCTATATTTAGGGAATAATTACATATTTATTAATTCATAAAATACTATTGGATCCTAATAAAAATCATAGAGTCAAGGTTCAAAGATGTTTAAATACAAACCTGAATGTGGTAGTCATATAAGAAGTGATTAAGTATCATGATTATAGAATATTTCATCTTTTTTCTTAAAATATTTGGGTTAGTTCTGTGAATGTAGTCCCTAAGAAGAAAGATTTCATAGTTTTGAATAATGAGAAAAAATATACAAATTTATGTTAGGATAGCTACAATATGGAGAGTCAATATTGTTTATAGAAATCCAAAGTTTTAAACTATGATAGAGCATTTTACAATGGATATTTTAGATCAAATTCTTGATAGATTGGTTGGAAATGAGGTTTTTGTTTCCGGGATGTCTATTATAGTTTCAAATCTATTCTTAAAGCCTATGAGGACTTGAAAAAGAAACTTTCACTTGTCTATATGGTACAATTACCTACATGCCAATTCCCTTTGGCTAGTGTGGTGCCCCTACCACTTTAAAAATGTGTATAGTGGACAAATATTTGATATGATTGAGAAAATAATCAAAGGGTTCCTTGAAATTCTTTCCATAGTTGGTTCTAATTTTTAAGTCTATTTAGAAAAAATGAGAACTATTTTATAGGGGTGTAAGGAAACAAACCTTTTAGTATACTAGTAAAATGGTTAGTTAATGGTTATTGAAGAAATTTTATTAGGATATTAAGTTTCTAAGAGGGTAATAAAATCATAAAATTCAATGATTTATGTGATTAAAAATATTCCACTACTAAAAAATTGAAAGGCTTTATGATTTTCTTGGGTTACACTGATTTTTATCAGAGATTCATCAAAGATTTTCCATAAATAATTGGTCCACTTTTATTATTTTTAAACAAGGATACAACTTGTATATTCAATGGAATGTTACTATAATCATTAAATTTTATAAAGTAACATATCAGAACTTCGCCAATAATTACTTCCCTTTGCTTGTAAATGTCATTTGAGGTCATGTGTAATTCCAATAATGAGGAGATTTTTAATTAATTAAAAAATAATAGGTTATATGTGATTTTTCTATTCTAATATGTTTTTACATGAATCCTATGATTCCATGTACCCACACTTCCAGATCTGGTGCAAATCATTCATAATTTTTATTACATCATATGATTTATAACAAAATCCTATGATTTAAAGTTCATTGTCTTTGGAACTAGTTACATTTACAATTAAACAGATTATATAAAACACATTTCTTACACAATGAATCTCAACACATGTAATTACTTTATACATATCCTTTTCCTTAAGAGTCCCAAATAAATGGGGAAACATTAGAAAAGGGTTAGCTATAAAGCCCAGTAAGGGATAACCAAGTAAAATGGAGCATAATAGTACATCATGGGTAAGGCACAAAGAATGATATGAGAACATAAAATTAATGACAAGACGCATAATCTGATCATGAGTACACGAGGCATATTATGATATTTGGTATATGAGGCATAACATGATTATATTTACATGTGGCATAAAATATAAATGAGGATACAACATAAACATGATACATTCATATTAATATCACTATGCTTCACCACTAAGGCATTGTATAATATATTACAGAGGCATACTTCCATGATATCTTTAACAAATTCACTAGAATTCTATCAGGGCACATACTTCATATTACCAAGGTTGTTTACCAAGGTATCCTAAAACATATTTCCAAGGTATACTATCAATATATCAGTACACAATGAACCAGAACTCAATAAGGTCACACCCTCCATATTTATTAATTAATCTATGCCACATAATGAATAAAATGATCAATAATCATATCATGATAAATCCATTGGAAATTTAATAGGAATTCAATGAAATACGGTGTCATTCTATGTAATAAACTATCAATCGACATTGTGAAGTCTAAGGTATTTTCACCATATATATAAAGGGAATAAATTTTAGTAAATATTTCCACCATTTAATCATTTTATGGGTATCGTGGTGAATATCCTTCAACCCAAATAATCATTCAAATGTATTCACATAGAAATTAATTCTTACACATAACTGATGATAAAGAAAGATAAAAGAAGAGAGAGATAATTTTATAGGGTGATAATATTTCCATTATACCACATCTACATAAGAACATGGACATATCAATGAAAGGATAAATCAATGATAAATATGGATAGTGAAAGAGAACATGAACATTGGTTACAAATTGGGCTTGAAAAGAGACATTTCAATGGATTAATATGTCAATCTTTGTGAATATCCAACAATTATCTATGGAAACTATAGGATGTTAACAATTAAAATGTTAGTGAGACAACAGAAATAATGATAACAAGAAGTGGTTGAGGTTAAATTAATTAAATATGTATATAAATTTAATGTAAATATCAATCCATATATTCTGATCCTTTATTATAGATCTCAAACTGCATGTGAATTATCCAAAGAAAATACCTCTGGAGTGTCAAACTATATACGTGTTAAGGTTCCACTCACCATGAACCTAATCGATGATTAGGAAATACCCTACCAACTCTTTATGGTATTTTAATCCCTACATTCATCTAAGCGAAAAGCATATCCACTTGTAATATCCAGATAGGGATGTCATTTCTAGGAAAACAACACAGAATTTTCATTACCAAATTGAGGATTGTTTTATGGACATGAAAACCCATGAGCCTTAGAATAGATTATAAAGGTAGTTTAATGAAAGGCAATCATGATATATCATTTATAATATGGTAAGAAAATTACAAAAATGATTCATATAAAAATTTTCTTTTTAAATGTTAAGAACTAATAAGGCTCACAAAAGTAATGGAATTGGAGGGGAAATGAACCCTTATTTGAACCGAGTAAAGGCATAGAAAAAAGGTATAATGAGAGTAAAATGATGTATGTAATTAAAAATAATCATATTAATTGTAATATTAGAACTTAAATTCACTTTAAAACATAATAAATTTATAATTATAGGATTATAATAGAATAACTTGAACCGAATGAAGTGGATGAAAAGTCACCAAAACATGGGAGGATACTTCATAAAGATAGACATGGAGCCCTTAAAAACTTGGAACCACCTTAGAGGGAATACTGAGAGTATATTAATCATGGTTAATATGTTTTTTTTGGAATGTGAGGAGGGAAAGTGGTACTTTTACTTGAGGAGAGGTGTGTTTAACGGTTAATATATAGGGTATTTATCATATAGTCCAAAACCTTATAGTTAAATTTAATTAAGAATAATTTTATGGATAATTAATGATTGGGAGAGGGTATGTGGCCATTAATGTCCTTACTATACTAAAACATAACTTCCAAATCACCAAATTAATGCACAAAGATCCGAAATAATCATAATCTCAAAATTCAAATTATTTGTTCGAAAATATAAGGTATGAATTTATTAAATAAAATTAATTTTTTTATTTTTTTATACTTATTAATTTTTATTTTTATTAAATAAATATTTTCATAAACTTTTTTCATTATGAAATGATAATGATTCCATAAAATCACAGTGTTTTATAAAGCAACGATTTTCCCATTTTTCACCAAAAAATCAACTTTGTTAAAAATTATGAAAAAATAACCCTAAGATAATTTAGGCTTTTTGAGTCTAAAAATTAATATTCATTTATTAGAATAATTTTAAAAATATTATAATTTAATATTTTAAAGAAATATCCTTGTTTATTGAAATTTATAAATTTTATAGAATAATAAATATTCTTACCATTATAAAAATTACATAGGAATTCATTAAAAGATTTTATCATTTAATTTTTTTATGATTATTCCATGATAATTACTTTTATATAAAACTTTCTTATTTTTCATAGACACATTTTTAATAGAATATTTTTATACTCTCTAAAAATAATAGAATTTTGACTATATCATTAAATAATAACTTTATTGTTTCTAGTTGTAGTTTTCCTAGATGGTTAATGTTATTATGAAATGTTAACGTATTTATATATGATCATAATAAAAAAATTAATTTTATAATAAGAGTTCTATTAGTAACATAAAGTAATTTTTGGTGTGTTACATTCTACGTCCCTTAATAAAATTGTGTCCTCGTAATTATACTCATTGAATAACACTTACTAAACCTAAATGTTCAATTAAATATTATCTATAGATATGATTTTTTTTTGAATACCTATGAGACGTTAATCCTATATACCTATACTTTTTATACTTATCATCGAATTATTTACTAAATTTATATCTATACAAGTATCTATACCCAAATATTTAGAATACTTATTCCTAAAAAAATAACCAAACTCATCCATTGATACCAAATGAATCACCCCAGCCCCACACTTCTAGATTTTGTGCGATACATATATAATTTTTATTATATCATATGAATTACAACAAGACCCTGGGATAAGAAGTTTGGAATCTTTGGGAACTACGTACATTTAGAACTAAACACATTATAGAAAACACATTTCTTCCAAAAGGATTCACCACACATCTAATTCCCTTATATGGACCCTGTTCATTTCAATTCATGGGAAAATGGGGAAAAATAAAAAAAGGTGAGATATAAAACCAATAAGGGATAACATTTTATACCCTGACCTTTAAAATTATTTTATTTAATTATTTTTTTGATATATATTTTCTTGTTGAGGTTCAAGTTCAGTGTTGGTTTAATTTTTTTGATGTTTGATGATTTTGGTGGGTTTTAGGATGGTGCATGGGCACTGCATGGTTAGAGGTAATCATGTTGTCGGACCAAGTGACCATGTAGTTACCCAATATTTAAAATAAATAAAATTTTAGGAAAACTAAGATCAAAAAACGTTTTAATAAAAATAACAATATTATTATTATTATGATATTATTATTATTATGATATTATTATTTTTATGATATTATTATTATTATGATGTTATTATTATTATTATAAATATGTTATAATTATTATTATAATTATAATATTTACTATTATTATAATTATTAGGGTTAAAAAATAATTAAGAAACCCCACTCCCCTACCCTTCCATGGGCATGCTGTCCTCCCCCTACTCTTTCCCTCTCCCACGGACTGATCCCCTAGGTCGGCTGCCTCATTGCGTGGGCACACACCCGCATACACCAGATCTGCCACACACTACATCGATTGAGCTCACATAGCATCCCTTCATCAACATTACCACCACACCGTGTTCCTTCCTGCCAAACCATGGCCTCCATCCAAGTGAAATACCCCCTAGAATTCATCCCCTCCACTTTCCTCACGCCGAATGTGAGATCCTAGTCCGTAGCTTCCCAGTGATAGAAACCTATATAGTATCCCTAATTACTTTGTCTCCCTACTTCCTTAGCCTACATCTGACACCCCAACCCTAGTCCAGTGGCCACCACCCCTCCCACTCCCTATACCTTTCCGTCATATCACCTGGATCCCCTCACCAGCTGCACGAGCAACCACCGCTGGATTCCTAACATGATTTCTCACATTGCCAGTGACCCCCCTCATTCTAGAGTAGTCCACACACATCAGATGGTCACATCACTATCTTACCATCAATGATTATAAAAATAAGTGCTCGTTGAGTCTATGTCTGTCAGAGGATCGTGTGCAATACATCATGTTGTTTTTATTTGGAAATGATCAAGACAGTTACCATGATTGTTTTGGAAACACGAGCTTTGGTTGTACGTTGGGTATATTGGGACCCATTGGTCTACATTCTGGTAAATGCCTCCATCAATTTTGGGTAAGATTCTAAATCCATGTTTGGTTTGACACCCTCTATATTAAGGATTTATGGTGTTTTTGAGGATCAATGATTTATTTCAGGGAGTTTCAATCAATTTCTAAGGCACAAACACATATTTCTAGGTATAGATATATATAAATATATAAATATATTGGGTTCATGTTCCCTCCAGGTGCATGGAACATGTGCATTGGTTTAAGGATATGTATATTTATATATAGAAGTGCGTGCGTGTGAGAAGACTACTACATGGGTTAGATATTTTTGGAATGGCTATCCTTTTTGTTAGTTTTTCATATGCACATACCTTTTCAAATTTAAGGACCATCATTTTCATGATTTTTGAACCATGTTTTATTATTTGACATAAATATCTGAACCTTGGTTATATTTTTTGGTTTAAAAACAATGTTTTAAGCCTTGTTTTTTTGGATAATTATTCTTGTTTTGTTATATAGTTCACACCAAGTGTTTGTTTAAATCCCCGTTTGGATTTATCATGTGTTTTATGAAATGTATAGTATGGTTAGGCCTAACAGATATATTTTTGGCATGAAAAATGATGATTTTATTTCCTTGAATATGTTTTCAAAATAGTTTTTGATTTAAAAATAATTTGTATTGGTTTTAAAATGCGGTTCATCTTGTGTTGTCGATTAGTGGCCCATTTGGCATTTTTGATTAAAATTGTTTTTTTATGAAATTGATATGTGAGTAACTTGAAGGCACTATTTCCTAAATGGTTTTTCTTGAAAATTTACTGTAAATGTTTTAAGTGGATTTTATTGATATTTTGATGTGTAAAATGTCTTGTCTACACCCCTTTATAAAAAGTGATTTTTGTGTTATCGTTAAGGGTTTGTTTTAAAAAATGATTAAGGGATATCATGGACACATTGTAATAATAATGGAAAAATTTTGTTTTAAAAACCTCTATTGGTTGTCTCTCATGCTTCATCTTGAATAATGGATGGGAGCTCCTAACTATGGAATCCTCTAGAGCTATTATCTGGGTTCCCCAAATAGGACTCTTTGTGTTATCTTTATTTTTTATGTATGATATTGGTACTTGGGGAGGCATTATGTGTGGACTATTGTGAACTTTTATTATTATATATATTTTTGATCGGATACTCGGTGTGTATCAGTTGGATCACCCCATTATATACATGAGGCATGAGAACCTGGAAAATTGAGAGAATTATCTGAGAATGTTTGCTGCACTAGTAGTTGTCATAATGACCAATGGCTCATATTATGTTGATATATCTAGATTTATTGATATGGTATAGGGACCCTCAGTATGTCCAGATTTAGAGTGGATGGGCGTTTGGGTTTTTGTATTTCATCATGTGTGGCATGCTACTAGGGATGGTGTCTCATGTATTAGTATGTTTTGGAATATTCTAGATCTCCTGGGTTCACCTATATCAATTAGCTCATGGTTTTTTTCTATAATAAATGTGATACTTGAATGTATATTTTCATTTCCCTTATTATATGAATATTTTATTGTTTACTTGGAAGTGATGTGTTGGTTTCTAAAATATTGTGAAAAATGTTTCAAGGTCAAAGTGTTTTATATTCTGCCTTACTGTAAAAAATCAAAAACATCACCTCCCTTTAAAAAAAATTTCAATGAGAAACTAATATGGTGAACATAGTTTTGGAAATGAATAAGAGAAATGATTTTTATTTTTTATTTAATTAAAATGGGAAGAAAAGTATACTTTTTTATTTTTAAATTCATACATAAAAATTGATGATTCTTTTATTAGAAAGTTAGTGTATTGGGAATAGATTATGAAGCTAGACTAGTGAGTTTTAATAATCATGAATATAGGTTTATCCTTGTTTTTATCTTTAGGTGCTACGACTTTTGTAGATTCAGTTGTAGTATTGGGACATTGGTTTAAGGTCGGTGGTGACTTGCTGGGTCACATAGAGGTATGTGAAGTTTTATTTTATTTCTATGCCTACTTTTGGTTTTTATAGTTTTTATTATATTTAAATATTTATCTTTTATTTATGGGACTAATCGTTCCCAACTATATAATTTTTGTTCCCGACACTAGTTTCTAATCTATGGAGATCACAGACATCCATCAGGCCTTGCTGTAGGCCGACTCAGGTGAGCAGATTAGGGTTGACTAGGGTTGGTTCGTGGAAAAATGGTATCAGAGGAATCCCTTGATGTTTGTGGGGTCTGGTAGATGAAGACTAGGGTTACGAGGGATCAGGAGGTAGGTTATGGGTTGGTTACTGATCCCCACCACTCATGATGATACCTTAGTTAATAGGGGTCATCCAAGAATTGATTCTTTTTTATTTTTTTTATATTGAGGGATGATAATTGAGGAGAGATGATGCCATGTTGTGATTTCACGTGGATTCGTGAACCATGTGATACTCAAGTTCCTGGTTCATTTTCCTCTCAGTCTCATTTCCTACTTGGGGCATGTCTCACTACCATGTCTATGATTTGGGAATAGACACCAATCACTCTCTCTGGTAGTTTTGTGTAAGTGGTTCTTTGTCTTGGTTTTGTTGGAAGTAAGTGTGTTTTTGAAAATGAAAATGTTTTCTTATTATTGACATTAAATTTGTAAAACGAGTTTGAAAATTGGAAGTGCTTGGTCTAAAAATATGGTGTTTGTTTGGATTTGGTAAAGAAGTTGTTTGGGTGCAACCTTGTGTACTAATTATGAACATTTTCACATGTGAGAGTGTGTATGGAAAGTGCGTGTTGGTGTATATGGATGGAAGCAGATGAACACAAGTGTAACGATTCATGGGATTCATTGATTGTGTGTTGTGGATTAAAGGCTTATCCATGTTTTCTAAATTGACTTTTAAAGGGAAAATGGCTTAAAAAACATGGTTTTTTTATAATGGGGGGTTTGATTTTGTAAAAGGAGGTTTTGTGTTTGGAAAGTGACTTTGAAATGAAGAGGTTTTGAAAATTTAAATGGAAATAGGGTGTTTAGAGAGATTTCTTTTTTTTATGCTTGTTTGTGTTTTGGATAATTTTCCTATTGTTTTGGCTTTTCATATTCTTTCCGATTGTGTTTTAGATTGATGTTAGATTTGATTTTATGTTTCTTATGTTGTTCAGAAAAGCCCCCAAGAAATGATCCTAAGGATTCCAGTGATCCATTCCTAGTTTCTAGTTCTTCTCAAATGTTTCCTATCCTTCACGGTGATCGAGGTCCATTAGAGGGAGTGGATTTGCTTTAAGAGGTCGTGCATGTCTTCAAGATACTCAGAACTCCCGAAGCTGTCAGAGTGCAGGCAGATTTGGGTCTCTTCAAAGGTCCATATTTGGATTAATGAGAGCTGTTCTCCATACCAAAATAGCATACTGGGATGATGTGGGATGTATTTATATCTTTATTAATCTTGTTTTTCATACATAAATAGGTGAAGATGATGAAAATGGAAGAGCTCATGGGAATTCCAAAAATACAGTAGTCAGTGAAGGACTATGTTGACCAATTTAAGGAACTAGTTTCTTTTTATCTAGAGATAGAATCATTGGATTTCATGAATACTTCTCTCTTAATTGGGGTTCTTAGTCCATAGATCAAGGGGATATTTATCTCTTCTATGTACCATTGTTTTGAGAAGCTGGTAGATGAATCTTTCCTAGATGAATTGGTTTCCATAGAGTGTGGAATTTGTTAATAGGTGCCTCTGGTTTCTTATGAAGGTTACCCATCTGGATAGGAGTGCATATAGGAGTAAACGGCTTATAAGGAGTCTCATTCAATGTTTCTTGTTTCTAGTTCATCATATCATCATCATGTGTGACATCAGTGTGGCTGGTTTGGGAAGTCGAAGCGGTCATGTTACATCCCTCTAAAGACGTTCCATTAATGCGGCTATCTCGGCCATCTAGAGAAGTTTTGCAGTAAGGGTCGCATGAAGGAGACATTATGGCTGACGTATGCTCATGATTGAATGTGATATAGGAGATTCTTTAACAATCAGAGCCCTGGCCTCATGTCTTAGGGTGAAGCTCTCACGTAGTCAGGAGTTACTAGAGGTGTGAAGCCTTGGTCCGAGTTTTGTGTCATATACTTTTATTGGAACATTTGATGTCTTTTCATTCTTGTTTTTCTGATATTTATGTTGTACTGTCATTGTATGCTCACCGTCTATTGTCACTACTAGAAATTATGCTATAGCCACGGTTTCAAACCGTGGATATAAGCCCAAAAACCATTGCTATAGGTTATAGCCACGGTTCAATGAAGCGTGGCTGGTATTGGCATGGCTATATGCCAACTCCTATAGCCATGGTTTTAAACCTGGGATAAATCCTATAGCCATGGTTCAAACTGTGGCTAAAGCCCTATAGACATGGTTTAAAACTGTGGTTAAAGCATTATAACCTCGGTTTGAAACCGTGGAAGAAGGTAAAACACAAACAAGACTTATATCCACAGTTATAAACTATGGATATAGATCAAAGTTCAATAAAAAACACAGCAAGCCTGCAGGCCTTCCAGTACCCCCTACCCCTACTAGTTCCCCTGCCAGTCCCCCCTGCCCCCTACTAGTCCCCCTTCCCCCTACTAGTCCCCATTCCCCCTGCTAGCCCCCTGCCACCCTTGCCAGTCCCCCTGCCCCATGCCACCCCTGCTATTCTCCCCTACCCCTTCTAGTCCCCCCTACAACCCCCCTGCGAGTCCACCTGGCCCCTGCTAGTCCCCCTGCCAATCCCCCTACCTCCGGCCACCCCCTTCTAGTCCCCCTGCCCCCTGCTAGTCCTGCCTGCCAGTCCCCCCTGCCCCCTGTGAGTCCCCCTGCCAGTCCCCCTGCCACCCCCTTCCAGTCCCCCCTACCAGTCCCCCTACCCCCTCCTAGTCCCCCTTCCCCCTCCTAGTCCCCCTGCCTATCCCCCCTTCCCCTGCTAGTCCCCCTGCCAGTCCCCTGCTAGTCCCCTTGCCCCCTTATAGTACCCCTGCAAGTCCCCCCTTCCCCCTGCCAACCCCTGCCAGTCCCCCCATCCCCCTGATAGTCCTCTTTCCCGCAGCTAGTCCCCCCTTCCACCCCCTGTCAGTCCCCCATGCCCCCTACTTTTCCCCATGCCAGTCCCCACTTCCCCCTGCCACCCCCTGCTAGTCCCCCTACCAGTCCCCTGCTAGTCCCCCTGCCCCTACTGGTCCCCCTGCCAGTCCCCCCCTTCCCCCTTCCACCCCCGACCAGTCCCCCCTTCCCCCTGCTAGTCTTGCTGCCCCTACTAGTCCCTTACCTTCCAACCCACCCTGCATGTCTCCCCCATATTTTCCATCTCCCTCTACCCCCTGCAATTCCCCCTATCTGTTTTCCCCTGGTTCCCCACCCCCTACGAGTCCCCCTACCTGTTTTCCCCTGGTTCCCCACCCCTGTCAGTCACCCCTGTCTATCACCCCCCTCTGGACACACCCCCTCCCCTCCCCTGCACATACACCCCCCACCCAGGATAGACACCCCCCTAGACAGACAGAAAACCCTGGACACACCCCTTCCCTGGACAGACCCCCCCTAGACAGAAACCCCCCCTGGATGAACCACCCTATACACCCCCCCTCCCCGGGACAGACCCCCCGGACAAACACCCCCCACCCTGGACAGACACCCCCCTGGACAGACAACCCTGGACACCCCTGGCTGTACATATGTTGGATTTTTTCAAAGTAGCAACACATCAGAAATTTTTCAGAGCATTGTAAGGTTTTCTTAGGTGCCCAAATAGATTATGGATGAGCAGCACTTGGTATTTGGAATAGTGAATAAAGGCTATAGTTGGGATGCAATTACAGCTGGGCTATCTATGTTGAAACTGTTTGGTTTTACACGGGATGTTGGTGGATGAAAGGACATAAAGGATCAAGAAGAACTGCACCGGAAGGTGCTCTTACATGTTCCAGATAATGCTGTCATGGAGGGAGTGAAGGATATTGTAGTTATATCCCACAACTGGCTTAAAGATTAAATGAGACAATATGATGTTTGGAATGAAGAGTGAAAACCAATGTTCCCATGGTTATAGGTGTTAGAGTTATCCCTGATCATTGTATCAACAATTATGGAAAGCCTAACCTTGTCTATTTATTACTTTTAGAGGCAAATAACAAATAATAATTGGTTTCTAGTGCCAATAGTACTTCAAATACGTTGACTGTAATAGCAAAGAAACATGTCAGCCATGCTCTCCTAGTCAAGAAATTAATTCAATGGTGGTGGTGAAGACAATGCTGGTGATGGCATAAACAATTTTTTACTTGATGAAGATGAAGTTTTCTCCTGAGTTGAGACTCTTTGAAGCATGTGAAATCAACCAGGCAATGATTTCTATTAGTGGTTTCTGGATATTCAACTTGAGGACAAGGTGGGTTTTTGTACAGGTGGAAATTCTAGGAGTGTGGATGTGTGGCTGTCAATTCTGCTAGGCATGGATGTCCTTTTGTGGGAGTGGCTTGTGGGATGTCCTAAGGGAAACATTGTCTTTTACTTTTATTAGTTACTAGGGGTTGGTAATAGTAGGTAGGGGTGGATGGTTGTTGGGTTGGGGTATTAAATAACAGCATGGCTAGGAGCCGATCCTTGGGAGGTATGGGGGGCCTTTTGAGAAGTGGTCTTTCTAGGAGAAGTTCTTCTCCTCCCTCTTCATTTTCATTTTTGTTTTTTCTTCTTAGTTTTTTGTTAACTCTGTTCCAATTACTTCTTCTGGATATAACAACATCTACCATATTTTTTTTCTCTTCTTCCTACCTAATCAGTACCATTGTTAGGCAAGAGTACTAACACTATTCAAAAGGTGTATTTTTATCACTCATTTAAGTAATATTCTCTAGAAAGATATATGTAACTATTTTTTTAGAATCAGAATGTACTTTTCATTAAGTGTTGTGAAATGTAGCTGAGGATAGTTTAGTTCGCTCATTTGTCCAATGTTTTCTGAAGTGGACTGAACATCGAACTAGCTAAATCACTCGTTAAAGATTCAATTATCAAACCATGGTTATGCTGGTTATTATTAAAATAATATATTTTTAAAAATATTTATCATTAAAATTTAAACAATTTATTTTCATTATTGGAGTCAGTGTTCCACATCGAACATGAGTGTTTTTTTATCTTTATATTTCCCTATGAATAATCTTCAAGGACTCTATTAAGAGGTATCTTGGGTACTGGTTCACCTCCCTTATCAGTCTACGTGGTATCAAATGGGGTTTTAGAAAAGAACCCTTAGTCTTGTTTCACTAAATTGATCTAGGGTTCATTCCCTCCCCCCATGGGGGGCGGCGGACATAAGCCCTTGGCCACCATCGCGAGCAGACTCCGCCCCCAGAAGAGCCTTCCTCCCTTCATGAGCGTGCCCTCTGCCCATAGCGGCCCTCCTACCATCATGAGATGCCTCCACTCCCATCGGCACCCTCCTACCATCATGAGTGCGACCAATGGCCCTAGATACCCTCCTCCCATCGTGAGCGTCCTCTGCCCCTGCGTGACGGACCTCCTGTGCACCTCCCCTCCAACCGGTGGCCACTTCTCCTTGCACATTTACCTCATGAACACCCTTCTACTATGGGAAATAACCCATCACAAATGAATCTCCAGCCGCAACCTCCATCCAGGTAGACGTCGCCTCCCTTATCTCCCTCCCTCTAGGAAGACGGTGCCTCTAGGCCCCTCCTATGTCGATCACGACACCTCCTTGTGTGCCTACACCCCTGCACCCTTTCACTCGACCTCCCATCACCGACATCTCCCAGTGCGGCTTTCCCGGTGCCTCACCTGTGTGGCTTTCCCGGTGTCCCATTGACTATCCCCACATGTGCGACTTTCTCAGTGCCCTGACTACCGGCCCCACCTATGCGGATTTCCCGGTGCGTCGTCGACTGGCCACGCTCGTGCGTCTTTCCCAATGCTCTATCGACTGACCCTGCCTGTACGGATATCCCGACGCCCCGTTGACATGCCCTGCCTATGCAGTTCCTTTGCTACGCCTCAACGAATTTTGACACCACTGATGTAATCCAGCTATTTTAGTGACATCTTCTATCATCCATCATTTTCATCTCGAGGGGGAGCTATGAACGCCGATGATTTCTTTTTTTTTTCTTGTTTTATAATCAAGCTAGATATGTCCTACTTGAGGGGGAGTACTAAAGTGTATTTTCTTTGTTTTTAATTACTTTTTTTTCTTTAATTATTAATTCATGCTAGGTACATGTTGATTGAGAGGGAGTGTTGGATTCTATGTCCCACATCAGACGTGAGTGTTTTGTCATCATTATATTTCCCTATAAATAAACTCCAACACCTCTCTTAAGATGTATCTTGGGTATTGGTTCAACTCTCTTATCATTCTACAATTATAAACCATCTTTTATTAACTATATGGATGTAAAAAAATTCATTTTTACTAAGAGGCAATGAAAATTCAAATAAAATCTATGAAATAACAAAAAACAATATGCAAATCACACACCAATTGATCCATGGTATAGAGTGATGTGGAGACTTATATAATGCTTTATTTATTATTATTAAAATTAATATATTATTTAATAAATTAATAAGTATTTGTATAGTAATTTGAAGGGTTGTATTGAAAATGGTAGGTTACAATGCATTGAAAAATGGTGTGTGCCATTGTATGGGAAAATGGGTGGGAGTGGGGCGTGCCATTGGGAATTCAGCGTTTCAAATCATAAGTTATTTTAGATTTCAAATATCAAAAGAAATTAAAAAAATAAAAAATTTAAAATCTTAATCCATAGACTATTGGTATGCCAGAGGAAGGAAAGGTTCTTTGGTCAAGTCTTCAAATCTTTGGGAGCGGGAGGAGGCGGGGTAACATTCCGGTCGTCGCCCCATCGAAAAAAATTGTGATTTGTCAGTCTCAACATTGTTCACAAAACTAATGGAATATTTTCACTGCAAACTGTCACGAGGTGTCATCCTGGAGCAGGGCAAAATCACGTCGTGACCACGGAATGAACGCGACGTGACCGCGGCGTGATGGCGGCATGACCGCGGCGTGAACGCGGCATGACAGCGGCGTGACCGCGGCGTGACCGCGGCGTGACCGCTGCGTTTTGTCCCGGTCCAGCGACATCCATGGGGTAGCATCTTCTGGCCAAGAGCGAGAGGCGGTGGGGAAAATTTTTGGTCATCGCCCCACTGAACAAAATTGTAATTAGTTAGTCTCAACATTGATCACAAGACTCATGGAATACTATCACTACAAACCACCGCATGGTGTCATCCTGGAGCATGGCCAAATCACGGCGTAACCGCGGTGTGACTGCGGCGTGACAGCGGCATGACCGCAGAATGACCGCGGCATGACCGCGACATGTTGGACCGGTCTAAACACATCCTCGGGGTAGCATCCTCTGTCCAGGAGCGAAGGGAGTGAGAGGAGGTGGGGCAACATTCTGGTTGTCGCCCCACTGTTAGAAATTGTGATTAGTCATTATCAACATTGATCACAAGAATCTTGGAATACTATCACTGTGAATCACCGCAGGGTGTCGTCCTGGATCAGGGCCAAATCACGTCATGACCGCAGCGTGACCGCGACATGACTGTGGCATGATGGCCCGATCTAGCGACATCAGCGGGGAAACATCTTCCAGCCAGGGAATGAGTAAAGAAGAGATTTCAAAATTGATGCATGTAGAACCCCGAGAAAAAAGGCGTAGAAGAAGACGGTAAATGTGTATCATTTGATCAATGATTTTTCAACTTTCAGTTTCCCTAAACAGATCTAAAAGGACGATCCTGGAGCATTAGATCGCTCAACCAAAGGCCCGGTACCTTGCGGGTTTATGAGTGGAAGCTACAATTTAGTTCTAATGACAAGAAATTAGTGCACAGATCTTGTTTAAGATTCATAGACTTAATTAGGTACTATGGCACTAGGAAATCTTATACGATATCACATTCGTGATTTTCATTCAAATCAGGATGAACTATTCCACTAAAAATCTAATTTTTGGTCATTATATGTGTGTATTGGTAGAAGTGGATTTAAGTTATACACTAAAAATCTGGGACCAACTAATCAACTGAGGTTCAGGCTCAGCATCAAGCAGTTGAAAATTCAGGGCATGTCCCAGTTTTAGCCCTAGAGGATCAAGTTCATACTAACGATAGGTCTATTATTTCTCAAAAGACATCTTCTATGTGTTTGATTGCTAGAGGCTTTGATTATCTTGTTATTGGATCATCCGCCCATTATAGAGATTCTTGTATTTCTATTTCTCCTAACAAGTTGCAAGTGAAGAGTTCCTGGGATGATATGGAAGAGAAATCTCATGCTGCCACAACTGTTTTCTTTATAATGAATATCTATCAAGGGGTATAACTGATGAAGTTGAAGAAGAATTTGATGATAATCAAGCTAAAATGGAATTAGTTGTGCAAGATGACATATATTTCAATTTCTAGAAAGAACAAAGAATAATATCTTCGAAGTATCATAAAGGAAAAGCAAAGAAAGTGGCTACCACTTCAGGGAAATTCAAAAGTAGAATATGTATCATATTGAGTGATGAAATAGTGGATGTCTTCACTAAAGTCTAATGTGGGACTGAGAAATAGTGTCAACAAATAGAGGAAGACCACCCCATGGAGGATATGGACCATTCTCATAGTGGATAGAAAATGGATAGTATTTTTCACCTTGTCATGGTAAAACTTGTGGATGTAATGTTTTATTTAAATGATTTATAAAATAATGGAATCATGATCATTTTTCAGTCCATAGTCGAAGGAATAACAATGAATAGAAGATTACTAAATCTCTTTGTGGGGAAATTTTTAGAGAATTTATGTGAATTGAAGGAATATGTTTGACCATACTAAAACCATACTAAAACCTTGTACAAGCCATTCCATCCAAATCATGCTATTCACTTAGTGGTGACTTGGTCATTATGGGAAATTCCATCTTAAAAGTCTAACGGCACTTAAAGGGTGACTTGGTTCAAACAATCATTTTAATAAAAAGAGGTAAACCCCCTACATGGATATAATAAGGGTCATGTATGATGTGTGCTTTATGACTAACAACGACATCAAGTATAAGGAAAACATCAATGCAATAATGAGAAGCAAGGTATACCACTGTGAGTTTTCGCAGACAGCGCACCTCCGTTGGAGGGGTTTTATTACAAAACCATGACTTATTTATCAAACCAAACAATTATCTTAACTAAAACTTATTCAATAATTTCAATTTTATATAAACATGCAGAATTAAGAAGGAAACAAAATTCAATTTAAACATTCTTGAATTAAAGCGGCTAGGAGAGGGACCCTACCTCAACCTCAATGTGCGTTTGCTTTTGACGATGAAAACTCAAATCTTCCTTTTTTCCGTTTGCACGCATATGCAAATTCACATATATATAAGGACACCTAGCCCCTATGTACATATTTTCATGGCCAAATATGCACAAGGGGGTCCTTAAATATATGTTTATACTTTCATATACCCCTTTAAACTTACACATGTATGCATTTTTAATATCCATATATAAGCACACCTAGCCCCAATATATATATTCATACTTACATGAGTGATTATATATAAAGTGGGAACTTATATATGTATATTTCTACCTATGGATACACATGTAATCCTTCATCAACAGCAACTCGAATCCACCTCAATGAAATCTAAAACGCACTGCAAAAATATATGGAACCCAAAAATCACAAATTCCCTAATTAAAATTGGTCCAAAGAATAAAAACAGAATAAAACATACCCAAATCTGACGTTGAACTCATTGTCATCGATGGTGGGGGATATAACCGGCCTCATTATAAGAAACCACCTATAAGAAAATAGTGGGAAAAAATGAGATATAACAACTTCTTATATATATGTGATCAGTGTGTAAACTGTACATGATAAATTATACATGAATCCATAACCAACAATGAAAAAATAATATTCAGATTGATATGTACATCCCAAAACTAAATAACATGATCATTAATAAACCTATTTATTTTTCCATCTTACCCTTCAATTGCCTATTCAAAAATCAAAAATCACAAAATATGGGAAAAAAGTAAACTTCCATCAGCACTTAAATGCGAAAAATAGAGATTAAACACTGTTCTTAACCTTGGGCACTTGAATAGTGTTGTTAATGGAGTGCCACAAGGTTCTTCATCATTTTTCATGTGTTGTGGTGAATTAAGCCATAATAGGGGTTGCTGGTTGTGTTTGTTGTAGTTCAAGACCTTCGTCATCATCTTGCATGTGTTGTGTTTTTCTAATATCAGCCATCTGCATATTGAAAAATAGATTCTCAACTGATTCTTTGTCAAGTATCTCATCATTGTGTGAAGGTGATGAGAGTTGATGTTGTTTTTCACTGTCAGTAGTCACAGCATAAGTGTCATGCAGACCCCCCTGTAGACCACCTCCCTTCCCTTCAGACCTCCCCACTCCACCATGCCCCCTCCCCCTGCCCTGCAGACCTCCCCCTCCCCCTCCCCCTCCCCCTGCCCCCTGCCCCTCCACCCTGCCCCCTCCCCGCCTCCACCCTGCCCCCGACCCCCTTCCCCCCACCACGCACACCTTTCCCCCTACCCCCAGCCCCCAGCCCCCCTCCCCCCAGCCCCCCTCCACCCTCACCATTCCACCTTCCCCTACCCCTACACTCCTGCTCTGCAGACCTGCCCCCCCCCCCCCCCCCCGCCCCCTTCCCCCCTGCCCTTCAGACATGCCCCCTGCCCCCTACCCTGCAGACCTGCCCCCTACCCCTGCCCCATGCCTCCTCCCCCCTGCCCCCCTCCACCCACACCATGCCCCCTTCCCCGGGCCCCATGCTCTGCAGACCTGCCCCCCGCCCCTGCCCCCATCCACCCTCCCCCCTGCACCCTACCCCCTGCCCTGCAGACCTTCCACCTTCCCCATGCCCCCCTCCACCCTCCCCCCAGCCCCCAGCCCAGCCCCCAGCCCCCAGCCCGAACGCCCTTCCACCCTTCCCCCTTCTGATTTTGGACCTCTACCACCTATTAAGATGAGTGGAACCAATATGAAATGAAAAAACTAAATGAAATATAACAAAAAAATATTTTTTTATTATTCATTAATAACACTTAGCCATTGCTAAAACTAGTTTTACATACCTCGGTTATAGATTATCCATCATAATCTTATTATTAATTATAATGGTTTATGAATCAACAGGTTATACCCCCATTAGTTAATACTCCATTTGACCCTAATTATACCCCCAGTGATTTACCTCTTTTTCCTCCATTAGTTAGACCTAAAACAATTGAATGGTTATAACCCCCAGTGTTGAGCCTCTTCAACAACTGGTCCTCCTAATCACAAGGTCATTATTCTTATCTTGATCAATTATATGACGATTTCATGATCTCCCTCAATGGGATTTCTATATTTGACTTGATAATGTACAACTTCAAATACATTCAACAGAAACAAACCTTTTATGTATAATTTTCTTAATAAATTTAATCACTTTTGTATGATCAATAGGGTAAGTGAAACCATGATCAGGAAAATATTATTTCTTCTCCTGATGTTTTATCTTCAATTAATCACTAAATTCTCATGTGTGAAATATTCTGATACTACACACAGATTAGTCTCAAAACACTACACAATATTTATGGAAAATATATCGCAAGGTCTTTTCTCAAACCACATTAATGTTAGAAATAAAGAACCCCCTTCAATTTAATACATTTAGATAAAAAAATTAACATTATACTCACTTATAGTGAATGAGGCCTCAATGATTAATATTGACTTAATGGATGGATTTTTATATTTTATTTCCTGTTTTTTTGTTACTGGGTTGAATTACATACATATTGAGAAACCGATAAACAACTTAACGAGAAAATATTCTTTGAATAGTGAAGTGGGAATGATAATAAGTTATAGTCCTCATTGAAACTACTTGAACACATAAATAATTCTTGATGAATTTAGAAATTAGTTCCTATATATAAATAGATATAGCCTATAGGTCTCTTCATGTATAAAAACAAAAAATAGACAACCGAATAATTTAATTAAGAAATAAAAAAGTTTATTTGTTGTATACAAATATTTTGGGCACAAACAAGATCATTTCAATTGTGGGAGGCATAAATTCCTTGACCATTTTGCCTAAGTTTACATTAAATTGTGTGCAGAAATTTTGTTGTTACATTATAAGAATCATATAGGATATTAAAACCTTACTGTGACTTGATTTTAATTTTATTAAACATTGAATGTTTTGGGAACAATGATGAGAAACTGGATGGGAGACTGAGCTACAATGACGGTCGATGCTGGTGATAGAGAGATATATTTATACTATGTGCAATGGTGTAGGAATTACACTAGATTTATAGTATGAGTTTAGAGTTTTCCTTTCTTATATACGTAAATTCTTATTTAAGGCATTCAAATTATAGATAATATATATTACCATTTTCATTTATAACATCATAATTCAGTTTGAATCTATGAAAAATAAGAGAATCTTGGTTGTGGTATTTTAGAATTAAGCCCTAGAGTTCTCAGATAATAATAGAATTATTAATAGTTTGATAAATGAATGAGTTTGGATCTTAGTGATCATAGTTAATGATGAAATTTATGAAAAATAAATATAAGAATTTTCTATGAGAAAGAAACTTCCCAAATATAGAATTGCATCTATTGTTAATAGATTCAATATTACTTTAATGTGTTAATAATGATTATTAGAGGATTTTTTAGGATTCATGAGAATGATCATATGAAATTACCTAATATTATTGAGTCACTTACTTAATCCATAGAGAATGATTTATAAAGATACACCATAAATTAATCTAGTGGAGAAGTTTAATAATATATGGAAAATCATATCTAATATTTGTTGGAATATTGTTAAATTTTTATGACATGCGACGAGGGGTGAAAAATAATCTAAAAAAATGTTGAGGTCATTGAGAAAAATAATTTAGGATACAAAATTCAAGGACTATAATAATACTAAATGATGAATTAATAGTATAGATCTTCTACGTAAAAAGGAATATAATAAAAAACATTGGAATATGAATATATATTATTGTAAAAGGAAATCATACATTTCTACAATTGAAGAAAAGAATGACCCAGGTTGAGAGGATGTACTCATCCTAAATATTGTATCCAAGACAAAAAAAGATCTTCATTATTCCCTATTCTTATTGATTAATTATTATAAATTTTAATCGAATTAATGTATAAGGTTTTTTGGATATACACACTATATAAAAAATAAGATGATGATTTTTTAGGGAATGTATTTGAAAATAAGATATAATGATAAAGGAAACTAGAACATCCCTTTTAGGGGATAGAAACTAAGAAGGAATGTAATATACTACTACCTAAAACCATTGTATAGTTACCAAAAAAATTGTATGATACAAGAAATCCGGCACACCTACTTGTATACCAGAGGCAACCAACTAGAAAATATGGTTTGATAGGAGTCCTTACAGAGACTATAACCATAACAACTGAGTGAAATATAGAAGTAGATAACTGAAAAAACATATATCACATAACATCATAGGATAACTTCCATAAAATTTATCATCAAAAAACATAATTCATGAAATATTAAAAATAGGGGAATAAGGTAGTAAAAGGATAACATTCCACTATATGCATGCAAAAGGTAAAAAAGAGTACAAAATGGATAGAAAACTACATGACTCAAAACAGTGACTGGAGCTCTACTCTGATACCAATTCCTTAGCTCCATCCTAACGTAAAGTCCTACACCAGTCATCAAGTTATTTCCCATATCCCGAAATGAAATGATGAAATCCACTATGGTACCAATGATGAACCAAGTTGGGTGTGTTTAAAACTTAATAGGCCACCACAAATGGCATTCCTATAAAATCTAGGCTGAAATAATAAGTTTATATAGTGGCTGAATATATAAGTTTTTATCATAACTAGAACAATAAATAACTAAAATAAAACTGATCATGGGATCCATGGTGATACTTTAGGCTAGACCCACCTACAATAGACAATGTTGGCTGTCTCTAAGTGTGTTTTAGAGACCAATACTACCTAATAAACTCCCAATGGTAATACACATGTATGTAGTCCAAAATAACACTTATTGGTAATATACCCATCCCCAAGGCCCTGTGTCCACATGGGGGATGTGTTCACTTGGAATTTAATAGTATATCTCAGTGCCCACCCAAGGGACATGTTCAGTGTAGGTTTAATAATAAATACCATCAATTCCATTATTCAATAACATTTAATAAGTTTATTTTCAATACAAATAACCCTTTTGAAACTAGATTCAACATTAAAACATATTAATAATAATAAAAAAATTTCCAATTCAACTTACTATGTTTTACCTTCCAAAAGTCAAAACACAAACCTATCCCAAATTTCCAATTCCAATGTTATATTTAATGGAATAATCATAGTATTTGGTTCCCATTATCCTAACCATTCATCCATAGTAAGAAAATTATTTTCAATGGATTTATAACATAACATAAACTTAGTTTCAATCTTATAATGATAATTAAGGATACAAATTGAAACCAACTGATGTGCCCTCATAAGCACTTAATGAAAATTAATTTTACTATGGGAAACAATTTGGGACCAACTACCTCATTTATGACAAGGTTTAAATTAAAAATACATTACTTTGATTTGGATAAGAATAGAATATATAGAAGTAGTAGAGAAATTACTTGAAAACTAGAAAAACTGGGTAAATCCTATAAAACACACCCCTCATAAGAAATGAGATAGAAGAAAAGGGGAGTCATACTTTTACCAGAAGAAAAAAAATTTATAGATGAAAATTAAATACTCCAGGGATCTATAGATCTTATCTATGGAAGGATCGGTAGGAGAGGGATTTTATAATGAATGTGTTGTTGTGTAATTTGGGGAGAAAAATTAGGTGAGGGGTATTAAATAATGAAATGGAAAAAATGGAAAAAATACCAATTATAAAACAAAAATTGACTGGATTCTTGGATAGTGGCTCTCATACTCTTGTTGACGGGCCTCCATTATCTTAATATAGCTACTGGAATTCCACCAGCAAATTGGTGGTTTACAAACTATTAGTTGATGACACTACAACCTCTTAGCTATATGCCATGTCTTCCTCTCATGCACCCTGGAGACTCTCGAGACCCTCTAAACCCCCATATTCATTCATAATTGAGGAATTTCATTGAGGCTAAAAACATTAATATATAAATATACAATACCTAGAAGAGGAGGGAGCTATGGTGATAGGTCGTCCGAGAGGAGGGTGCCTAAGTGAGAGAGGTCTCCAGGGAGGATGTTGATTCTATGAGAGAGGTCGTCGGGAGGAGGGCGTCGCGGTGAGAGAGTTCGTAGAAGAGGAGGGCGCTGAGGTGAGGAGAGGACGAGGAGGAGAGGTCAGGAAGGAAAATTCATTGGGGAGGAGGGCGCCGCAGTGAGGAGAAAACGTCGGGGAGGAGAAGTCATCGGGGGAGTAGGGCGCCACAGTAAGGAGAGGTCGGGGAGGAGGGCGACTCGACCATGCATGGTCAGGGAGGAGAACTCGTCAGGAGGTGAAGGGAGGAGAATAAGTCAAAGGAGCACGAGAGGTGAATCGGGGGACCCCGATACCAAATTGGAAAACACACAGTATTGCCAAAGTTATTAAATTAAAGCGTGGAAATTAGGAAGATATAACCACAGACCAATAAAACCATGGCTATAGGTCCGTGACTATAGCTTTACTTTCTAGTAGTGTGTGATGTTATGATGGACATGTTCTATTGTAAATCTAGAAGACCTATTTCCTGAATGTCTATTTTAGAATCCTTTATTTACCTTCAGTGTTTTTAACCCTGGTGTGTATTGATCTCATTTTAGCTATGGTAATTTAGAAATGTTTGTTTTTGGTGGAATTAAGGGGTGGTGTTTCCAATTTGATGTCTGGGTGAATTTATCTACATGGGGTTTCCGTAGAGTTGGGTTCTTTTTTGTCTTGGGTCGAGAGTTCGATGTTTCAGTGAAGGTATTGTCTCGCTCATGTTATAGAAGCTGATTTGGATTGGATTGGAGTTTCTATATTGGCCCCTTCCCTCCCAGGGATGGTATGTTTAGGTTCAAAATTATGAGCTGGTGTAACCCTTGTGGAGGAGAGAACTCTCTGGTGTACTAACCTTGTTTGGGGTACTGGTTTTATCTAGATCGGCTGGGTGTGACATGGGGAATAAATAGTCACCCTAGAATTCCTTGTTTCTTTTGTTCATATTTGAGAATTTACTCAAATTTTGTTTAACATTCTTCTTGGTGAATTTATGGGGGAATAACGTTTTTGTGGTGGGGAGAATTGTCACACCCCAACATTTAAAATTATTTTATTTTATTATTTCCTGACTTTTTTTTTCTCACTGAGGTCCAGGTTGAGTGTCGGTTTAAAATTCCTGATGTTGGATGATTTTGGTAGATTTCGGGTTGGCGAATGGGTATCAAATGGATAACAGTAACTATGCGGTCAGCCTAGGGGACCATGTACCTTCCCAATATTTAAAATGAAAATATTTTTAAGAAAATAATATTTAAAGAATATGTTAATAATAATAATAATAATAATATTATATAATAATTATTATTATATTATTATTGTTATTATGTAGTTATGATTTTTATCATTTTATTATTATTATAATTATTACTAATATTATAATTATTAGGGTTTAGTAAACTATTGAAGAAATACTACTCCCCTACCCTTCCACGAGAGTGCTACCCTCCCCCTACTCTCTCCCTCTCCCATGGAGCCATCCCCTAGGTTGGATACCACCACAAACGACCACACCCCCACATCAACCTCACTCAGTCCACCTGCTCTGTCAACCCTCCATCGTCTAAGCTCGTGATGCCTCCCTGCATCAGTAATCCCGACCACGCCACGTTCTCACTTTATCTAACCCTATTTGCCATCCCAACTTGCTTCCCTATAGACCCTAGCCCCATCTCTTTCCTCACATCATAGGTGAGCCCCTGGTCTATAGCTTCCTGTCACTTGAAACCCTTACAAAAGCCTTAATACATTCCCTCCCAACTTCCTTAGCTGCCATTAGACACCCCAACCCCTAGCTAGTGGCCACCACCCCTCCCTCCCCTATACCCCTCCAGCCTGTCACCTTGCTTCCCTCAACTTCAACATGAGCAGCCTAACCTGGATGCATATCCTACTTTTTCAAGTCACCAGTGCCCCCCATCATTATTGAGTAGTCCATACACGCAAGCTGGTCACCTTGTTGGCTCACCATCCTAGATTGAAAAAATAAGTACTCGTTGAGTTTCTTCCTATCATAGGATTGGATGCATGGTAGCATAGTGTTTTTCTCAAGAAAGGATATAGACAATAACTGTAAATATTTTGGAAACCGGACCATGATTTGTATAGAGGGTGTCTTGGGACCCATTGTTTTGTGTTCTGGAAAACTCAGTCATCAATTTTTAGTATGTTTCTAAACTTGGGTTTGGTTTCAAACACTCTATGTTAGGGATTTATAGTTTTTTTGAGTCTTAGGTATTTATTGTTGGGAATTGCAACCTATTTTTAATGCACACATGCATATTCCCATGTATGAATATGTATTAATATATAAATATTCTCTATGTGTGTTCCCTCATGGCGCGAGGAACACATAAAATATTTTAAGGGTATATATATTTATAAATAGAGGTTCATGCATGCAAGTGAACTGCTTCCTAAGTTATGAATCTTTGGGTTGGCCATCCATTGAGGTAGGTTTCTCCCTTACACATACGTTTTTAAATTTAAGATCCATCAGTTTCACAATTTTCGCCCCTTCTTTGATTATTAGATATTGATATCTGAAAGTTGGGTTGATTGTTCAGTATGAAAAAACTGTTTTAAGCCCTATTTTTTGGAATAATTATACATTTTTTAAATAGCTCACACCAAGTGTTTCTTTATATGATCATTTGACTTTTTCTTGTGTTTTGTGACATCTAGAGCATGGTTAGGCGCCATGAATATATTTGTCTTATGAAAAAGTATTATTTGAGTTTCTTGAATTTTTTTTAATATATTTTTATATTTTAAAAGAATTTGTTTTGGTTTTAAAATGTGTCTTAACTTGTGTTTCCAATTAGTGGTCCATTTGGAATTTTGATTAAAATGGATTTGTATTGAAATTGAAATGTGAGTACTTAAAAGGCAGTGTTTTCTAAATGGTTCGTATTAAAAATGTATGTTGAATGTTTTAAGATAATATTATAATTGTTTCGATTTATTAAATGGTGTGTTTAAACCCCTTTATGAAATGTGGATTTTTTATTTTTGATAAAGGTTGGTTTGGTAAAATGCTTATGGGCCTTATTGGCCACATTGTAAAAATGATGCAAAATAATTATTATAAAAAACTCTTTTGGGTGTTTCTCATGCCTCTTCTAGAATAATGAATGTGATTTCCTCACTTTGGATTCCTCAGGATCCATTATTAGGGTTTCTCGAATGGAACTCTTTGTGTTCTCTTTATTTTTTGGCATGAGATTGTTCCTTAGGGAGACTTGAGGTGAGGTGTATTGTGAACTATTATTATATATATATATATATGATTGGATGATCATTTGGAATTTGTGGGATTACCCCCATAATATACATGAGACATGGGAGGTGGCATATTTAGAGAATTATTTGAGAATTTTTACCACATTGGAAGTTGAGGTACTAACCAATGTCCCATAGTAGGTTAATATATCTGGGTTTATTTCTATGGGGTTGGTCCACTCGGCCTGTCATGTGTTCGGGTGGCACGGAATTTGGGAGTTTTCATTTCATCATGTGTGGCATGCTTCTGGGGATGGGGTCTCATATATTAGTATATTTTGGATTATTCTTGATCTCCCAGGTTCACATATATCTATTAGATCATGGTTACTTGTTGAAATAAATGTGATACTTCCATGTAAATATTAATATCCCTTTTTATATGAATATTGTAGTGTTTACTTGGATGTGATGTGTTGGTATCTAAAATCATGAGAAAATGCTAAAAGGTTAAAGTGTTTTGTAATCATTCTTCCCATCAACAAACAAAAGCATAACTTCCCTTTTAAAAATAATAAATGTTAACAAACCACTAATAGGGTGAATATGGTTTTGGAAATGAATAAGCATAATGAGTTGTATATTTTATTTGAGTAAAAGGTGTTGAAAATAATAATTTTATATATGGTCAAAATATTTCACACCTATTTAATTTTGGTTCCAAGCACTATTTTCCAATCCTTGGAAACTAGTACCACCCTTTGAGCCTTACCGTACCCGACTCAAAGAGACCGTTTCAGGGTTGACTTGGGTCGGTTTTTGAATATGCAATTAAAAAAGCACAAAATAACAACAGGGGTAAGGCATGAGGCATGATATAAAACATTAACATGAGGACAATAGGCATAACATGACTGTGAATAGATGAAGCTTAACTTGATCATAAGTACATGAGGCATAACATGATCATAAGTACATGATGCATGAAATGGAAATGTGGCCATAATATAATCATGGGACATTCATAAGAATATCACCAAGGTTCAATACCAAGGTGTTATAAAAACATATTACCAAATAATACTTCCATGATATCTTTACCCAATTCACTAGAGTGCTATCACAGAGGATCCTTCATATTACAATGGTATTCCACTATAGTATCATAAAACATATTACCAAGGTATATTGCCCATATATATTTACCCAATGCACTGGGGATCTATTAGGTTTCACCCTTCATATTTATTAAATCTTGTGTTCCATATAGGGACTAAATCCATCAATAATCATAACATGATAAACCCATTGTAAATTAAATGGGTATCTAATGAAATTCATTAACTTTTTAGGTAAATAATCATCAATTGACATAATTATATCTATGGTATTTACAGCATATAGATAAAGGGTATATGGTTTAGTAAATATTCCCCCAAAATTAATCATTTAATGGCTTTCTAGGTGAATTAACTTCGAGCATAAGAAGAATGCAAGGGCATTCACATGAAAAGGGATGATTACACATAACTAATGAATAGGAATGATAAAGAGATTAAAAAAGGACAAAGAGATTGATGGATCGTTCTCTAGAGAGATCAAATTTCTACCATACCACATGTACATAGAAACATATACATGTAGATGAAATGTAAAATCTATGAGAAATATGGAGAGTGAAAGGGAACTTGAACATTTGTTACAACTTGGTCTTGAAAGAAACCCATTCAATGGATTAACGTGTCTATCTTTGTCATACAATCATCTTTAGAAACTATTGGATGATAAATATTCAATGGGTAGTGACCCTTTAACACCCCAAGCTTCCACGATACACTTCTTTTTTAAAAATACAATAACTTGAGCTGCATACAACACCAATTTCAAGCACACCATGACCTATCAAACTAGCTATTTAAAAAGAGGTTATGAATAGTATTAAACACATTACAAAATTTATAAATTTTATTTTTCAAAATAAACTTCAATTATGATCTTCTAATATCATAATTATCTTATAGTGTTTTTTTGTAATTTTTCGAAATGTTTCAATTTTTTTTAAGAATATTGATAAATACGGCACTGTTGTTAAAAATGACCTTTTTCATTTAAATTATTATTTTAATGTAAATTTATTTTTAAGTCACAATTGATAAATAATTCATATATTAATATAATATAGTTCATTAGAATAATTTTATAATATAATTAGATATAAATATTTACTGAACTTTTGAACGCCTCTTTTACCCACCTTCTAGCCACATTTGCGGGATTGACATTAAATGTTATTTTTCCGCTTCCGTGAATTAAATTTAGAAAAAGAAATTAAATTATTGTAATAAATATGAAAAATTTGGTATAATAGGATCAAAATAATTTTTAATAGTAACTTTTGGATTTTATTTACGACAGTTACAGTTATATAAGGAAATTAAAGGTAAAAACAATATTTTAATAAAATAAAATTACCCTAAAACATGTTCTAATTTCATTGTATTAGTCTTTGTCGACCAAAATAAACCTTAATTCAAAAAAATGATCCCTTTTAAGACAGTTGTGTTAGATTAGGATATTTATTATATTTTATTTAAAGAAGAGTTAAGATTTCATATTAAAATTATAATAACTATATAATTTTTAATATAATGTTATATAAGTTATATGATAAAATATATATTGAATTTATAAAGATAAAATTTTATCTACATAATTTAAATTTATTTATAATTTAGAAAATAAATAATTAAATTAAATGGTGACACAATGATGATGTAGTAATTGATATATTAACGGAAGAATCAATTAAATGATATTAATAATATTAAAATAAATATAACTCGAAATATTTGATGCCATACATGAATTTCATGGATAAAATTTACATGTTAGGGGTGAGTAAATATATTTTTTTATATGTAATAAATTTATTATGACTTTAAAAAAATCAGATCTTAAAAAGTCCCAAAATTTACATAAATGAGCTTTTAAAATAAATACTATTTTATTAAATGACATATAAGTCATAAAAAAATTATTCCAAACCAAATAACATGGATAAATTTAAATATTCCATTAATGATCCAATTGGGGTACTTTTTCCATTTTATAGTAACTATATTAACTCTATAGTATAAAAAGACAAGAAGACACAATAAGAGTTGAACAGTTTAAATAGGGGTTAAATCCAAAAGATAAGGTAAATTTGGTAACCTAAACATGTTTAAACTATTTGGTTGAGAGTATTTAGACCCAAAATCAGCATAACCTCTAAATTACTCACTTTAGAACAATTTTAAATCGAAAATAATTTCATAATAAATTAATATTTTTAGAGTTTTCAAAAGTGCCCCTCTCCTTCTATTTTATTCACACCTCTAAAGCCCTCTTGATTGAAAACAAACCACCCAATTATCCTCCCAAATTCCCTAAATCCATCCTATATTCCCTAACTTTGGCATAAATTCTAACATAATGAGTCCTTCTGTTCAAATTAAATGGAGATAACCGAAAAAAGTAATTCTTTTATCAACTCATTTAACGTTCCATTCTTCTTATACTTCATGTACCTATGTTGTTTCCTTTATGAAGTAATAAATACTATATTATATACATTCTGATATGTTATTATAATTATGATACAACCATATTCCTCTTTTTAACCAGCCAATAAATAACAATATCACTATACGTACTTATGTACGACTTACCATCTCCACGTCGTGCTGTAATTTTTTATTAAACACCTATTTATTTGGATGGGTATAATGATGAGTATAAAGAATATAAATAATTACTATGATAGGATATTATTTTGTTTTTTATTTTTTATATTTAATATATTATTCAACTCCATATCATTTAACAATCAAGGGAATGATATCGTTGCTCGTGTGAATGTATGGTCTATCATCTCCACGATGCGATAAGATTCATTCTCTACATTGACCACTCAAGACTGATTATAAAATTTATATAATGAGTAAAAATAATAATTATGAACCAAATATAATTCTTGATATGGTTAAAATACATCCTATTCATAAATAATATTACTTACACGACAAAACGGGAATGGAAAACGATGCAGTTAACACCTGAAACAATGGTAATACTGAAATATTATTAAATAATTAATATAAGATCGTCATATATGACATCATAAATATAGATATGGTTCTGGTATAATTAAATAACACACTATAACCATTATAATGGTGTTTAAATATCCCTCTAATAATGAAAAGTACAAGGTAATGGTAAATTTTTAAAAATCTCATTATTATTCATGGTTGTTTATATGTATTTATTGGGCCATATTAATCATCCATGTCCATGTTTCATAAAAAGTATTTCAAAATATTATCTGAAATTATTTAAAGTTATATTAACCCATTTTTGACTTTTTATAAAAAAATTGGAATGTAATCTTTCAATCTATTTTCAATCGAGGTACATTATATCGTTTTTGACAAATTAAGGAAGAAATGTTTTTTTAACTTATACGGTGCGGGAAGATATTTTCTGCTATTATGACACCTTACCATTTTGAATATTACCTTAGAATATTAGAATGTTATTTCAAAATAAATGTTTACTTTTATATTTTTGCGGCTTTTATATGATTTTAATGGAAGAAAGGGATACTTCTATAAAATATTTTTAATGAATTAATTATATTATATTCATCTATCTCAACATCCTTTGTTGGATTTTGTTCTGCATTGAGGATGATGTATTATGATATCATTTACCATATTTTAATCTGTTTTTTATGATCACTTTTACTATGGATGTTCTATTTTAATACCATTAATGGTTTATGGTTAAAGTATCAACATTTCGTATAATAGTTATAATATGAATATTTATGTCATGTTTCAACCTTTTCTTATTTGAGATGAATTGAACTTAGTAAGTGGTGGGTGGGGCCTGCTATATCCCTTTTATGCATCAGTAGGTCTCATGAGAAAAACTAGTTTGGGGTTTTACATATTTATGTATGATCTTGGCACAATAACTTGATGGTATGGTTTTTATGTACGACGTTATGCATTCTCTTACTATGAGATTAGTAAATGATATTACATGTGACTATTTGACATGTAGAATATACATGTGAACATTTAAATTGAATTATTTGACTTATTTTTACCATATTATGATCAATATTATGTTTAAAGGGATTATGTTTCAGTTTTATACCTTTCCTTAAATTTTTATACTTATTTATGATAGCCCCCACTATATTTTTTATCCTTACTGAGCATCTATGATCACCCATTTCTTATGATTCATTTTCCCCCAGGATACAAAGAATTATATTATGACAAAAATCCATGGATAATATTTTGTAAATTAGTGTTTCCAAATGATACACTATGTTGTTTTTTATTTCAATATGTAATGTAAAACTTATGTTTGTATCTAGTTTTTTCAATGATACTAAACCAATCTATCCATCAGGATTTTATTTCATATGAGAATATTGATTTAATAAAATAATGTGCTAACTCTGGGTAAAAAGGTTTGGGGTATTATAGTAGGTATCTATAAATGTTTAGAACAAACCTTCCAAAATATATTTTGAAAAACCTTTATTTGGGAACATTACCCTAACATAATCATTGAGGAGAATTATAGAAGAACATCCAAAAATATTGGTTAATGTAGACAATATGGGTATTCCTAGAAATACATCCATTTCTTGATACTAAAAGTGGAAATAGTTATGGAATAGATGTACCTATGAGTAACAACTTTGACAAAGTGCTCTGGTCATGTCTTGGGGTAACCTAGTACACAAAAACGAGCATTACTACACATCTAGTTTGACACTTCTTGGGGATATGCTTTGGATAATCAACATTTTATTTTCAAACAATTATGAAGGATTTATGAGTAAATATTTCCACAATGAAAATATTCTTATGATTATGGATTATATAAATGTATATTTAATTTATGTTACGTATTTTACTAGTTTGGAATTATGCATTATGATCCATAACCTAATCTATTGTATTGTTTTGTTTTGAAATGGCGCCTAGTGAAAGTATTGGAAACCGTATCAATGAAAATAATAAATATTGGGATTTGACTCTTATGAAACATAATTACAGTGGAGCTGGTGATACCACTACTGATAAACAACTTATAACCATAATGGTATTGCTGAATCAGGTTACGAATAATAACCTTACCCATGTAGAGCACCCTGATCCAAACTTTAGAGGATCAATTTTAGACTACACCATGAGATAAGAACCTCTAACATTCAATGAGACTACAAATAAATTTATAGTTGAGAAATGGATAATTTCTACAGAGAAAATATTTCTGACTTTAGGGAGTAATGAAAGGGCACAAGTTTTCATGGCAGTTTATCTTCTCTAAGGAGTTGCCGATCAATTTTGGTCATTAATTCAGAACATGAAGGAAGATGAAGAAGTAGAAAATATGGAATGGAGGGAGATTAATGAAATTTTCCGAGAAAAATACTTTCCTCATGAACGAAGATCTGATATGGAAAGGAAATTTCTGATTCTGAGGAAAAAGGAATATGAGAATTTAGCAAAGTATGAGGCTAACTTCACAAGGTTATCAAGGCATGCTACAGACTACATTTTTAACCTAAGAAATAATATATATTCATTCTATTATGGGTTAAAACCATTACATTAATTGGAATTGGTCCCAAAATCATTCTCATGATACAAATATAAAGTATCATGTTCTATCAAGCTATATTAGGTATTATCTATGTCTTATGAATTGAATGTAAATAAAGAGAAGAGGAGGGATGTAAAACACTTTGGAAAATGAAATAAGGGGAAGAAAGGAAAAGTTGACCATCCACCATGTGGTAATTGTGAGAAGAAACACCCTGGTACTTGCCTATAAGAATTTTGATTTTATCAAAAGATTGGAGAAAAATTCCACCATGTTTGTGATTGTAAGGGGAATAAAGAAGCTTTCAATGTTCAATACTATGATTTTAAAGATATGAGACATTTTGAAAATGACTGTCCTATGCATTGTGGAAATTTTCCACATAAAAGTACAAGGGATAAAGACCAACCTTATGCGATCAAAACTGTTGAGGATGACATCTTGAATGATGTGGTGGTAGATAATTCAATCATCTCTTCAAAATTATCCAATTCTTTGTTTGATTCAGTATTATTGCATTCTTTTATATCATCCTAGTAGATTTACTGAATTAGATTATTGGTGAGGAAGATAAAATAACTTATAGGGATGAAAACATTAATATTAAAATTGAGGACATACAAATTGTAAAAGAATACCTGGATTTTTTCCAGAAGATTTTCCTAGAAACCCCCTTGAGTGTGAATTTTTGTTTTCTACTGATCCAATCCTTGATGCAATAACAATATCAAAGTCTCCCAATTGAATAACAACATTCAAATTAGTGTAGTTGGTAAAAATGGATTTATTCACTTGAGTGTATCTTTATATGGAGGCCCTATTCTCTTCATCAAGAAGAAATATGTATCCATAAGATTGTTTATTGATTATAGGGAAATAAATGCTCTTATTGCAAAGAACTAGTATCCTCTACCTCGTATCTATGATTTAATTTATAAAATTTAAGGAGATCAATTCTTCTTGAAGATTTTATTTCGTTCTGGATATTATCAATTATGAGTGAAGAATGAATAAATTCCAAAGAAAACTTTTTGGATGCGGTATGGTCATTACAAATTTATAGTAATTCAATTCGGATCAACTAATGCACTCTTAGTGTTTATGGATCTCATGAACATATTGTCCAAGTAAAATCCTGATGATTTTGTTGTGGTATTCATTGTTGATAATTTGATATATTTTAAACGGTATTAAGACCATGAGAATATCTTAATAATCATTCTTGAGACTATAAAAAAGGATGAATTATATGGAATATTTAGCAAATGTGAATTATGGCGTCATGAAATTTATTCTCATGGCCATATTGTCTCCAAAGATGGAATATTTGTTGATCCTAATAATAAAAAGGAAATATAATTATGGCCAACAATGATGAATATAATCAAGGTATTCAATTTTATTATTTTAGAAGGTTACTATCAGTGTTTCATCCAGAATTTTTTCTCAATTTGAAATCCCATTAACCAAGATCACATGAAAAGGGGTTAAATTATTTTGAAAAAAGAGCGTGAAGAATGTTTTGAAGAATTGAAGAGAATATTAGTCAATGATCCTATCATGACATATCCATCAGGAATTAATGGGTTTTTGATTTATAGTGATTCATCATGGAAAAGAAGTTGTTGTGTTCTTTTGCAGAATGAAAGAGTTATTTCATATGAATCAAGGCAGTTAAAAATTAAGGAACAAAACTACCCAACTCATGATCTTGAGTTATCAGTAGTAATCTTTTCAATGAAGATATGAAGACACTATCTCTATGGTGAAATATGTGAGATTTATACTGTTCAAAAGAGTTTGAAAAATATTTTGTCACAAAAAGAACTAAACATAAGACAAAGGAAATGACTTGGGCTACTCAAGGAATATGATTTCACAATACACTACCACCCATGTAAGGAAAATAATGTGGAAGATTATTTGAAGTGAAAGGAAAATTGAATTATTAAAAAATGAGAGTTAAAAATGATCTTTTGTTCATGTATCTAGTAAATATTAATACTGTAATTATCATGGAAGGTAAAACATCACAACTTTTTCAAATGGTTTCCAAACCATCTTTATTGGAAAGAATAAAAAGTTATCAGTCTTGTGATGAGGTATTTGGAAAGTAAATTAAAGATGTGAATTATTAGAGATTGATTGAATTCGTATATAAAGATTTCATTTTGAAATTTGGGAAGAGGATTTGGGTTCTTACTATACCTGAGCTAAAAAAGAATTATTGGATGATTCTCATTGCTGCAATTTCTCTACACACCCTGGTAGCACTAAGATGTATAGAAATTTTAAAGATCATTTTTAGTGGGACAACATGAATAGGGAGATTGTTGATTATGTGTTAATATGTTTTGTTTGTCAACATGTGAAGGCTAGAAAAAAAATCCTATAGGACTCATGCAACCTCTTCCAATACCCATGTGTAAATAGGTTGATATTATGACAGACATTGTCATAGGGCTACCAAAGTCTCCCAGAAGTAATTATACGATATGGGGGTATTATTGACCATCTTACCAAATAGGCACATTTTCTTGCTATAAGTGATGATTTACCTCTTGAACATTTATCAAGACATTACATTAATGTAGTTGTATGAATTCATTGTGTACCCCTATCAATTGTTTCTGACTGTGATCCTCATTTTACATCAAGATTCTAGAAAAGTATTCAGAAATCCATAGAAACCAAGATTCATTTGAGCACTGAATACCACCCTCAATTTTATGGACAATTATAAATGACTATTCAATCTTTAGAAGAAATTGTGAGATCTTTTTAACTTGAATTTCAATGTAAGTGGGTTTAATATTTAATTTTATTAGAATTATACTATAATAATAGTCTTCAATTAATTATTTATATAGAACCATATGAAGAGTTTTATAAGAAATATATCTTACACCTAGTTGTTAGGATAATGTTGGTGAAAGAAAACTCATAGGCCCAGAAATTTTTGAGGAAGCAACAGAAAGAGTGAATATTATTTAAACCAATATCGAAGCATCACAAAGTAGGTAAATGAGCTATGCTAATAAATATAGAAAGGATTTGAAATTTCAAGGGGGAGATCATGTTTTACAAGAAGGTTTATCTATAGAAGGGTGTCATATGATTCAGTAAAAAGGGTAAATTAAGTCCCATGTAAATCACACCTTTTGGAATTATAGAAATAGTTGGAGCTATATCTTACCATTTAGTAATACTTCCAAGTGTCTCCAATGTTCATAATGTGTTCCATGTATCACTGTTAAGGATATACATGATAGACCCAATGCATGTACTCAGCTACGAAGAAATAGAACTAGAAATTGATATATCTTTTTGTGAAGAGAATGTCAAGAGTTTTGATACCAGAGAACAAGTGTAGAGAATCCGGATGACTTTTTAGGTAAAAGTACTATAGAGAAACCATAAAATGGAAGATGTGATAGGGGAACTGGGAAAACATATAATGAAGAGCCACCCGAATCATTTTATGATGTGATATTTTATAAAATATGATGATGAATTTTTTTTGATTAATGGAAGAACGTAACACCCCAATCTTCCATGGTATGCTTCTTTTTAGGTAATTCTATAGCATGCGATACATGCAACACCAAGTTTGAGCACTCCATGACCTATCAAACAAGCCGTTTTAAAAAGCTGTTATGCATAATATTAAACAAATTATGAAATTATGAAATTTTATTTTTTAAAATAGGATTCATTTTTGAATTTTTAATATCAAAATTATTTTATGGTGAATTTTTGGAATTTTTCTGAAATGTATCAATTTTTGGTGAATAGATAAAAATACTTCATTGTTGTTAAAAATTGACCATTTCATTTATATAATTATTTTACAGTAAATTTATTTTAATGTCACAATAGATAAATAATACATATATTAATCAAAATAGTTCATTGTAATCTTTTTATAATACAATTAGTTAAACCAATTTACGGATGATTTGAATGCATATTTTACCCACCTTCTAGCCATATTTACAGGAATAACATTAAACATAATTTTACCGATTTTGTGAATTGAATTAAAAATATATATATTAATGGTTGTAATTTTTATGAAAAATGTGGTCTAATAGGATCAAAATAAATTTTGGTAAATAGTAACTTATGGATTTTATTGACCATAGTTAAGGGTAAATAGGGTAATTTATGGTAAAAATAATATTACAATAATATAAAATTTCCCTAACACATATCCTAATTTAACTGGATAAGTTTTCATCGACCAAAATCAACCTTAATTAGAAAATATTATCATTTTTAAGCTAATTGTGATAGATTAAGACATTTATTATATTTTATTTAAAGAAGTTAAAATGTCAAATTAAAATTTTAATAACTATATAATTTTTAATATGATGTAATATAAGTTATATGGTCAAATATAAATAGTATTAAGAAAAATAAAATGTTTATCTATATAATTTTAAATTATTTGTATTTTTAGTAAATAAATAATTAAATTAAATGGTGACATACTAATGTTGTGTTAATTGATTTATTAAAGGAAGAATCAATTAAATGATATTGATAATATTAAATTAATAAAATTTGAAATATTGGATACCATCCATAATTTATTGGAAGAAATATACATGTTAGGGATGAGTTAACACTGTTTTTTATAAGTAATAAAGTTGTTATTACTTTAATAAAATCATGTATTAGATAATGTTAGAATTTACGTGAATGAGATTTCATAAAAAATAATATTTTATTAAATGATATAAAAGTCATCAAAATCTATGATTCAGAAAACTGACTTGGATACTGTTAAATATTACATACATTATCAAATTTTGGTTCTTTTGGTATTTTATAGTAACTATATTAACCATAAAGTATAAAAACACATGTAGACACAGTAAGAGTTAAATTGTATAACTAATAGTTAAATCCAAAAGATAAGGTCACTTTTGTGACCTAAACTTGTCTATAAATAATTGGTTGAAGAGATTTTGAACCATAATCATATTATACTCGAAAAAAATCAATTTTAGTACATTTTTAATCTAAAATTATTTTATTATTAATTAAAAGTATTTGAGTTTCCAAATGTTCCCCACCCCTCCCTTATAAAAGGGAATATATCCTTCTCTTTTATTCATACCAATTAATACTTTTTTCTCATAAAAAACCAACCCAATTCTCCTAAATCATTTTCTAAAATTTTCCAAGATGCCCTAATTTCGGATAAATCCAACCTATGGAGACATTTTTTTCAATTTGAAAGAAGATACCAGAAAAATGGGTAACTATTTTATCAACACTTTTAAAGTTATTTTGTAATTCTAATTCCTCTTCTTATTTTTTTCCATAATAATGTAATATAAAATGTATCATATATATGATGAAATGTTATTCTAATTTTTATACAACCATATTTCTCCTTGTATCCATCATACAAATAACAATATCACCATGCGTGTGTACGTACAACTTATTGTCGCCACGACGTGGTGTATTTTGTTATTCCATACTACTTTATTTGGATGAGTATAATGATGATTATAATGGATATAAATAATGAATATTAAATTATTATGATTATTTATTTTTAATATACTATCGAATTCCATTCCATTTAACCATCGAGGGAAAGATACTGTCACTCGTGCGTATGTACAGTGTACCATCTCCACGATGTGAGAGGATTCATTCTCCATGTTAACCATTAAAGAATGATTATAATGTTTATATGATGAGTAATAATAATAATTATGAACTCAATAACATTCCTTATATGAGTAAAATATATCCTATAAATAAAAAACATTACTGAAAAGAAAAAATAGGAATTGAAAACAAAGCAGTTTACACCCGAATCAATTGTAATACTGAAATGTTATTAAAAAAATGATATAAGAGGATCATATATAATATCATAAATACGGTTATTTTTATGCTATAAATTTATAAAATAATTCAACTATTTTATAGAAGGCCAATTAACCCATTAATAAATAAAAGTAGAAGATAATGGTTAATCTTTCACAATCTCATTATTACCCGAGATAGTTTATACGTAAATATATATTAGGTCATCTTTATCATTATTTTCCGTATTTATTAAAATTTAATTCAAAATATTATCTAGAATTTTTTAAATTCATTTTTACCTATTTTTTATTTTTTAATAAACATTTTGAAAGGTATCTGTTCGTCATATTCTAAACACGTTACTTTATGACCTTTTCGACAAATTAAGGAAGGAATATTTTTTTAACATTTATGGTGTGAGGGACTATTTAACAGCATTATAATGTGTTACCATTTTGAATATTCCCTTACAATATTGAATGTTTAATTTAAAAATAAATGTTTTATTTTATAATTGTGTGGCTTTAAATGATTTCAATGTAAAAATCTTATTTCTCTCAAAGAGTTTTAATGAATTTATTAGATTATTTTAATCTATGTCAACATCCTTTGTTGGATTTTATGCTTGAATGAGGCTGATCTCTTATGATATCTTGTAAATTATTTTATTGAATGGATTATGACCAGTTTTTTTGTGGATGTACTATTTTTATACCATTCATTGTTTATGGTTAAAGTATTAATATTTCGTGCACGAGTTTTCAAACGAATGTTTATGTTATGTTTCATCGTTTTCTTATAAGGAATGAATTAGACTTAGTAAGTGATGGGTGAGGTCTGCTATTTCCCCTCGATGAATCAATATGTCTAATGTGACAAACTAGTTTGAGTTTTTACTCATTCATGTATGGTATTTGCATGAGACCATGATGGTATGGTTATGATGGATGATATTATGCATTCCATTGTTATGAGATTAGTTATTGATATTACACGTGTATATTCAACTATTAGAATGTCCATGTGAATGCTAAAATGGAATTATTTTATTTATTATTTCCATATTATGATGAAGATTAAGTTTCAAAGGCTTGTGTTTTAGTTTTATACCTGTATTTCAATGTTTATTCTTATTTATGATTTCTTTCGCTATATTTTTTTCCTTACCGAGCATTTGTACTCACTCCTTTATTCGGTTCTATTTTTTCCCAAGAAAAAAAGATATATATTATTACTGACCTAAAGGGATAATATAAGGGATATCAGTGTTTTCAAAGGAGACACTTTTTTGGGTTTCATTTCCAGATGTAATGAAAAACCTATTTTTGTATATAGTTTTTTCAAGGCTACTAAACTGATCGGTCCTTCAGGATTTGATTTTTTGTGATCATGATAATGTAATAAAATAATGCACTGACTCTGGGTAACTAGGGTAGGGGAGTTATAGACACCATTTAAGTAATGATAAAAAGAATTTATGTGGAGAAAATTCAAGGAATATATATATTAGTTGAATGTAAATATCAATCCACATACTTCGTACCTTTATTATGGCTTATAAAGTGCACACGAATTATCCAAAAGAAATACCCTAGGTGTGTTAAAAAAGTTTCATAGTAAGGACCCATTCAATGTGAACCAAAACTATGCTCAGGATATAACTAACTAAATATTTTAGGTGTTTTAATGCCTCGTTCTATTTAATCAAAAAGCTCTTCCACTTTTAGTATCTCGACATTTATGTCATTACTAAGAAAACTACAAACACTTTTAATTACCATATTTAGAATGCTTTTATGGCTACAAGAAAACTTGATCATTACAAAAGTGTATAAATTCTGTATAATGATTGGTAATGGTGATCAATTATTGATATGACAGTAATGAAATTAATAAAATGGTGCATATTTATGTTTTTCAAAGAAATTAGAATGAACTAATAAGGATGAAAAAAGTAATTAGAATAGACAAGTGAGGAACCCTTATTTTGACACAGTATAACAAAGGAAAAAGATATAATTAGAAGAAAATGAATTATATCATTAAAAATACACCATATTAATGGTAATATGGGAATTTAAAATCACATGAAAACATAATAAATCTAGAATCATATGATTATAAAAGACGAACTAGAATTTAATGAAGTGTATGAAAAGTTCCCTTACGTTGGGAGGATAATAATTAAAGTTATCGATTTTTACATTAGAAAATTGGAACCAAATTTTATGGAAAATTGAGAAAATATTATGATAGAAATTGTGATCAATGGATTTTTTGTCAAAATTTTGGAGGGAAATGGGGTATTTATACATGTGGAGAGGCGGTTTTAAGGGTTAAAATATAGGTTATTTAATTTTATAAGAAAAAAACTTGATTGTAAATTAAATTATAAAATTTATTATAGACAATTAATCAATGGTAGTGGGTGGGTGTAAACTCAATGAATTCTTAAACTATACATACCTTCTAAACTACCCAATTAATTGAGTCAAATAAAACAAATTTATGTTAAAATTTTAATTTTTGGTTTCAAAATGCAAGGTACAAATCAATAAATTAATATTAATTTTTAAAATTAATTTTTGTACATATTAAATTCTATTTTTATTAAATAAATTTTTAATAAACTTTTATTCATTCTGACATAATAATAATATCATAAAATTTCAATGCATTGTAAAGCGGCATTTGTCTCCTTTTCACGAAAAAATAAACATTCTTCGAAAAATAGTAAAAAATAACCCTAAGATAATTTGAATGCATGAGTCTAAAAATGAATAGTATTTTATCAAAATAATTCTCAAAATAGGTTAATTTCAAATTTTTAATAAATATCCTTTTTTATTGAAATCTAACAATTTCATAGAAAAATAAACATTCATATAATTATCAAAATAACCAAGGACTTCATTAAAATATATCATCATTTAAGAAGTGTTTTGTAAGATTATTTCATGAAAATAAATTTTATTTATTTATCACAAACAAATTTTTAATTGAATATGTTTTAGTCTCTAAAACAAATAAAATTTTTATTATATCATTATATAACCCCTTTACTATTCCTTGTTATAGTTGTCCATGATTTTTAAAGTTATTATGAAATGTAAATGTATTTATATGTGATCATAATAAAAAATTAAATATAAAATAAGATTTAAATTTGTATCATAAATAAATTTATAGGAAGTTACAATTCCTAATGAAACTATTCTACTCTTAAAAAAGTGTGGACTGCTTTTACATTTTCCTAAGACAAGTTTTTTAAATATCACATAGGTGTGAAAGTCATAATATTCACTGACCATTCATATATTTAATATTTTTAGGTTAAATATAAATCCAAAACAATAATTATAAGATTAATTTTTTTTATTGAATGATTTTGATTTAGCCATAAAATAAATCAAAGGTGTTGAAAATGTCGCAGCTGACCATTTTTCTAGGTTCCCACAACCACAACTCCAACGAGTGGAAAAATAAAGATCAAGACATATTCAAAAAAGACTTATTATTATATGAATAAATCTAATTAGTTTTTAGACTATTTCAAATTTCTTTCTATTGGTTTCATTCCTAAATAACATTTATAAAATAAAAGAATGAAGTTCGTTGATGATTCCAGGTACTACATTATGGATGATATCTTGAATTTTCATAGGTTCACTGATTGGATACTAAGGTGGTGTGTCACTGAGGAGGGAATTATTCACATTTTATAAATTTTCCACTCTTCATCATGGGGTAGAAACCATGGGGGATAGAGTACTTCTCATAAGGTCATCAAATCAGGTACTTATAAGCAATCTTGTTCATGTATGAAATATGAATTTTTATGGGCTCTGATATATTTCAAAGAATGGGAAATTTGGGTTGGAAGACATAATTTACTAATATGTTAATTCTATTTGTAACACCCTATAATTATAAAATTATAAAATTATATTATATGGAATATGTGACACACAACATTGTGCTTAAACAACACAAACAATATATTTCTATAAATTTAATCTATTTGATAGCTTGCAGAACACACAACCACATGTCTAAATAAACCGTGATATAGTATACCATTATAAACTATATTTGAAATTTATAGTTATTAATAGTACTAAATAAACTATTAAAATCATATTTATATATTAATTTTAAATAAAATAAGAACCATTTAAAAAAAGAATCATTTTCTAAAAAATTGTATTTTTGTTTCAAAATGATGTTATAGTCTGGCTTTATGAACATAATTTAAATTTACTTTTTTATAAATTCTAGAAAATTTATTTTGAATAATAATTTTTTTTAAAATTATTATATCAAAATTTTATTAGGTTATTGTGGGATTTTTTTGAAATGCTACATTTTTTTATTAATAGAGAAAAATACTATATTTTAATTGAAAAGTTCCTTTTTTAATTATTTATAAAGTTAAATAATATTTTTATTTTTAAAAAATTAATTTTAGTGAAATTATATATATTAATCCAATTTATATCATTGGAATCATTTTCATGTATAATTTTCATCTAAAAATATTGTAAATTTTTGAACACTTTCTCTTTGAAAATCAACATTCTTTTCGCGACATTGGGATTAATTTAAAATTTATTTTTACCACTTATATGAATGTAATTTTAAAAAATTTATTACATATTTATAATTATAATAATTTATATTATATAATAAGTTCATGTTAATTTTTTACCAAAATGAATTGTGAAAATAGTAAAAATTATTTACCATGATTAAGGTAAAATTGGATTTATCATTGGATAAACTAAAAAAATAAGGTTTAAAATGACATAATAAATTTTATATAATCTATTTATTAGTAATATATAGACCTTATAATATTTAAGACTCTATAATAATCTATTTTTTACAATTTTTGATGGTGGAAAAATTGGAGACACCTTTTTCATTTCAAAATTTACTAGTGTGTCAATCTCCTCACTTATAAAAGGACCCCTTATCCTCTCTTTTCTATATATTCAAATGCTATTGGTTCAACAAATACCAACACAAATAAATTCCCAAGTTCTATAAATAAATCCTATTAGCCTTATTTTTGTCATAAATCCATCCTAGGAGATATTTTGGAGGAAACCAAAAGAGTTTACTTGAAGAAGAGGAAATGTTTTTTTATGATATTGTTTATTTTATTTCCTAATCCACATCCTTATATTTTTATTGAAAAATTATAATACCATAAAATATGTTAATTGAGAGACCTAAAAACATCCAAATTCTATCAAATGTGTGATGAATTAATCATTTTTGTGTACAGAGGACTTTTTCATTGCGAAGTGGTGTCATTTTTTCAATTTCCTCCTCTAACGGTTGGGTATGAAGATATATTTATGATATATATAATATTTTTTTAACAAAATTAAATACCTGGAGTCATTATTTCATACATATATTTTTTTTACATTTAATTGTGTATAGGATAGGATAACGTCACTTGTGTGTATGATGGAGAATAGTCTCATGAAGCGATGTGATTTTCTATTTCACTGACATTTGACATGGAAGCTAATAAGGATAAATTTAATAAATATATGTATTATAAATTACATAATTATGATATTAATTACAAATTTATCATTCTATAAAAAAATACATCAGTTTCATTCTTACATTTTCATGCACATAAATAAGATAACAACCTTCATGTACGTGTGGACTTCCACTTTCCGAAGTGATACGACTCTCTTTTATCACAATGCGTGTGTACGTACAACTTATCATCGTCACGCCGTGGTGTATCCTTTTATTCAGTACTAATTTATTTGGTTGAGTATAATGATGATTATAATGGATATAAATAATGAATATAAAATAATTATGATTATTTATATATAATATACTATCCAATTCCATACCATTTAACCATCAAAGGAATGATATTGTCGCTCGTGCGTATGTACGGTGTTCCATTCCATGACGTGAGAAGATTTATTCTCCAAGTTAACCATTAAATAATGATTATAAGGTTTAAATGATGAGTAAAAATATTAATTATGAACTCAATAACATTTTGTACATGAATAAAATATATCCTATTCATAACAAACATTGCTTACAAGACTAAATAGGACTTGAAAACAAAGAAGTTTACACCCAAAACAATGGTAATGCTGAAATACTATTAAAAATCGATATTAGAGGATCATATATGATATCATAAACATGGTTATTGTTCTGGTATAATTTCATAAAATAATCCAACTATTATATGTAAGGTTAATTAACCCTTTAATAAAGGAAATTACAAGTTAGTGGTTAATTTTTCACAATCTCCTTATTACATGAGATTTTTTATACGTAAATATATATTGGGAAATTTTTATTATCCTTGTCCATATTTATTAAAATTTATTTCAAAATATTATCTAGAATTTTTTAAAGTCATTTTTACCCATGTTTTAATTTTTTTAATACATTTTGAAAGGTATCTTTTCGTCATATTCTAAACGTGTTACTTTATGACCTTTTCGACAAATTAAGGAATGAATGTTTTTTAACATTTATGGTGCGAGGGAATATTTTACCGCATCATAATGTGTTACCATTTTGAAGATCCCCTTACAATATTAAAATTTTATTTTCAAAATAAATGTTTAATTTTATAATTTCTTGGCTTTAAATGATTTAAATGTAAAAAGGATATTTCTCTCAAATAGTTTTAATCAATTTATTAGATTATTTTCATCTAGGATAACATAATTTTTTGGATTTTATGCTTGATTGAGGCTGATCTCTTATGATATCTTGTAAAATATTGTTTTGAATGGATTATGATCAGTTGGTTTGTGGATGTACTATTTTTATACTATTCTTGGTTTATGGTTAATGTATTAATATTTCATATAATAGTTTTCATATGAATGTTAATGTTATGTTTCACCATTTTCGTAAACGGAATGCATTAGACTTAGTAAGTGATGGGCGAGGCCCGCTATAGCCCCTCGATGAATCAATAGGTCTAATGTGACAAACTAGTTTGAGTTTTTACTCGTTGTGGTATGGTATTGGAATGAGACCTTGATGGTATGGTTGTGATGGACGATATTATGCATTCCCTTGTTATGAGATTAGTTATTGATATTAAATGTGTATATTAAACTATTAGAATGTACATGTGAATGTTTAAATGGAATTATTTTATTTATTTTTTCCATATAATGATGAAGATTATGTTTCAATGGCTTTTCTTTCAGTTTTATACCTTTATTTGAATGTTTATTATTATTTATGATATCTTTTGCTATAATTGTTTTCCTTACCGAGCATTTGTGCTAACCCCTTTATTTGGTTCTATTTTTTACCAAGATGAAAAGAAGTATATTATAACTGACCTAAAGAGATTATATAAGGGATCTTAGTGTTTTCAAAGGATACACTTTTTTGGTTTTCATTTCAATATTTAATGAAGAACCTATGTTTGTATCGAGTTTTTTTCAAGGCTACTAAACTGATCGGTCCTTCAGGATTTGATTTTTTGTGATCATGCCAATGCAATAAAATAATGTACTGACTCTGGGTAACTGGGGTAGGTGAGTTATAGACCAAATTGAAGGAATGATAAAAATAATTCATGTGGATAAAATTCAGGGAATATATATATTAGTTGAATGTAAATATCAATCCACATACTTTGTTCTTTTATTATGGCTCATAAAGTGTACATGAATTATACAAAAAAAATCCCCTAGGGGTGTTTAAAATGGTTCAGAGTAAGGACCCATTCACTGTGCAGAAAAATTATGTCCAGGATATAACAAACAAAATATTTTAATTGTTTTAATCCATAGTTCCATCTAATCAAAAACCACATCCACTTTTAGTATCTAGACATTGATGTCATTGCTAAGAAAACTACACAAACTTTTCATTACCATATTTAGAATTCTTTAATGGCTACAAGAAAACTTGAGCATTACAAAAGTTTATAAATTCGGTATAATGATTGGTAATGGTGATCAATTATTGATAAAATATTAATGAAATTATAAAAATGGTGCATATTAATATTTTTCAAATAAATTAGAATGAACTAATAAAGATCAAAAAAATAGTTTGAATGGATGAGTGAGGAGCCCTTATTTTGACAGATTATAATAATGGAAAACGATATAATTAGAAGAAATTGAATTATATCATTAAAAATTCACCATATTAATAGAAATATGAGAATTAAAAATCACTTGAAAATATAATAAATTAATAATTATAGGATTATAAAAGACAAACATGAGATGAAAGAAGTGTTGGAAACGTTCCCTTACCTTGGTAGGATAATTATTGAAGTAATAGATGGTTGCATTATAAAATTAGAACCAAATTTAATGGAAAATTGAAATAATATTATGATAGAAATTGTGATCAATGGATTTTTTTTGTTGAAATTTACGAGGGAAAGGGGGTATTTATAAAATTATGTTTAGAAAATTAATCAGTTGTAGAGGGTGGGTGGAAACTCAAGGAATTATTAAACTAAACATTCCTTTTAAACTACCCAATTAATTGAGTAAAATAAAAAATAATTTTTATCTTAAAATTACAATTTTTGGTTCCAAAAATCAAGGTATAAATCTATAAATTAAAATTATTTTTTTAATTATTTTTTATACACAAAAAATTCTATTTTTCTTAAATAAATTTTTTAATAAACTTTTATTCATTCTTCCATAATAATAATGTCAAAAAATTGCAATGCATTGTAAAGCGACATTTTTCACCTTTTCATGAAAAAATCAACATTGTTAGAAAAATATGAAAAAATAACCATAAGATAATTTAGAATGTATGAGTCTAAAAATGAATAATATTTTATCAAAATAGTTCTCAAAATAGGATAATTACAAAATTTTAATAAATATATTTATTTATTAAAATTTTACAATTTCATAGAAAAATAAACTATCTTACAATTATAAGAATTTATGAGAACTTCATTAAAATATATCATAATTTAAGAATATTTTTTTAAGATTATTTCATTAAAATAAATTTTATTTATTAATCATAAAAAAATATTTAATAGAATATGTTTTATTCTTTATATATAATAAAATTTTGATTATATCATTATATAACAACTTTATTATTCCTTGTTATAGTTGTCCTTGATTTTTAATGTTACTATGAAATGTAAATGTATTTATATGTGATCATATAAAAAATTAAATATAAAATATGATTTCAATTAGTAACATAAATAAATTTCTAGGAAGTTACAATTCGCATTGATTCTATTCTACTATTAAAAAAGTGTGGATGACTTTTAAGTTTTCTATAGACAAGTTTTGTAAATATCACATAGGTGTAAAAGTCATAATATTCACTAACCATTCATATCTTAAATATTTTTATGATAAATATAAATCAAAATCAATAATTATAAGATTAAATTTTCTATTTTTAAGAGCTTTATTGAGACATAAAATAAAACAAAGGTGTTGAAAATGTTGCAGCTGACCATTTTTCTAGGTTACCCACAACCACAACTCCAACGAGTGGACAAATATAGATCAAAACATATTAAAAAAATATTGTTTATTATATGAATAAATCTAATTAGTTTTTAGATTATTTCAAATTTCTGTCTATATATTTCATTCCTAAGGAACTATTATAAAATAAAAAAATGAAGTTCGTTGATGATCTTAGGTACTACTTTCTGGATGATCCCTCAAATTTTCATAGGTGCACTGATGGGATACTCAGGTGGTGTGTCACTGAGGAGGAAATTATTTCCATTTTATAGAATTTTCACTCTTCTCCATGGGGTAGACTCCACGGGGGATAGAGTACTTCCCTGTAGGTCGTCAAATTAGGTATTTATAAGCTTATTTTGTTCAAGAATGAAATATTATTTTTTATGGGCTTTGATATATTTCAAAGAATGGGAAATTTGGGTTAGAAGACATAATTTACTATTAAGTAGATTCTATTTGTAACACCCTATAATTATAAAATTATAAAATTATATTAGATAGAATATGTGACACACAACATTGTGCTTAAACAACACACACAATATATTTCTTTAAATTTAATTAATTTGATAGCTTGCGGAACACCCAACCCCGTGTCTAAATCAACCGTGATATAGTATACCATTATAAACTATATTTGAAATTTATATGTATCAATAGTATTGATTAAATTATTAAAATAATATTTATATATTAATTTTAAATAAAATAAGAACCATTTAAAAGGAAAAGAATCATTTTATAAAAAATTGTATTTTTTTCTAAAAGATGTATTAGTTGGGCTATCTGAACATAATTTAAATTTAATTTTTTATAAATTTTAGAAAATTTAATTTAAAATATAAAGATTATTTTTTAAATTATTATATCAAATTTTTATTAGTTTTTTGGTGTGATTTTATTGAAATGTTTCATTTTTTTTATTAGTAAAGAAAAATACTAAATTTTAATTGAAAAGTTCCTTTTTAAATTATTTATAAAGTTAAATAATATTTTGAATTTTATTAAATTAATTTTAGTGAAATTATATATATTAATCCGATTTATATCATTGTAATCCTTACCATGTATAATTTTCATCTAAACATATTTTCAATTTTGGAAAACATTCACTTTGAAAATCAACAATCTTTTCGTGACTGTGGGATTAATTTAAAAAAAATTTACCACTTCTGTGAATGTAATTTTAAAAAATTTATTACATATTTAGAATTATAATAATTTATATTATATAATTTGTTCATGTTAATTTTTTAACAAAATTAATTGCGAAAATAGTAAAAATTATTTACCGTCATTAAGGTAAAATTGGATTTACCATTGGACAAACTAAAACAATAATGGATAAAATGACATAAAAGTTTGTATAAAATATATTTAATAGGAATATATAGACCTTATAATATTTAAGACTCTATAATAATCTATTTTTTACAATTTTAGATGGTGGAAAATTTGGATACACCTATTTCATTTAAAAATTTACTAGTGTGTCACTCTCCTCACTTATAAAAGGACCCCCTCTCCTCTCTTTGCCATGTATTGAAATGATTTTGGTTCATACAATACCAGAACAAATAAATTCCCAAGATCCATAAATAAATCTTATTATCCTTATTTTTTTCATAAATCCATCCGAGGATAAATTTTGGAGAAAACCAAAGGAGGATACTTGAAGAAGAGGAAATGCTCTTTTATGATATTTTTTATTTTATTTCCTTCTCCACATCCTTAAATTTTTATTAAAAAATTATAATACCATAATATATTTCAATTTAGTGACCTAAATCCTTCCAAATTCTATCAAATTTGTGATGAATTCATCATTCTTGTGTACAGAGGACTACCTCCTCGCGAAGTGATGCCATTTGTTTTTCCATTACCACCTCTAACGGTTGGGTATGAAGATAGATTTATGGTATACATAATATATTTTTAACAAAATTAAACACCTGGTGTCATTATTTCATAAATATATTTTATTTGTGTTTCATTATGTATAGGATATGATAACGTCACTTGTGTGTACGACGGACAACAGTCTCACGAAGCGATGTGATTTTCTTTATCACTAACATTTGACATGGAAGGTAATAAAGATAAATTTAATAAATTTATGTATTATAAATAACATAATTATGATATTAATTAAAAATTTATCATTATATAAAGATAATATATTAGTTTCATATTTACGTTTTCACTCACATAAAGAAGATAACCTCGTTTGTGTACGTGTAGAGTACCACTTTCACGAAGTGATACGACTCTCTTTTCATCACCACATAACATGGATGATATATATAAGTATATTTAAACAAATAATATTTTATTTATGATATTATAATAATTATGATATGATAAAAAATTATATACATATTTCTATAAAGATCATTGAAAAATTGAAACGTTACCCATGAGTACGTACGGACTACCGTCTCCATGATCATAACATAATTAATTTCTCCAAACCATCTCTAATAATAGGTATTAAAATTATAATATATGTATAAATATGAAAAAAATGTCATTAATATTATTATTTATATTATGGAAGTACATAATAAAAACAAGATATAGAACCTTCATGAAAAATATGAATGAGAATACCAGGAAATTAGCACCCGAAACAATGAAAATAATGAAAGATTTGTAATGAAAGGGTGATAAGATGTTATAAAGAAACATATATGATATTATAAATATTAATATGGCTCATATATAATTTAATAAAATCTTTAGAATCACTATAAAGTAGTTTAATTCATGTTTAGCAAAAAAGAAGCATGAAGTAAGGGGTTTTGTCTCAAATTCCCATCATTGAGGAATATTATAATGTTATGTTCCTAATTTCTTTTATATGGTGTAAATTCTACCAATTTTACACATAATATAATTATTAATCCATATTTCAAGGTATTTTATGTCTAAACTTTAATTACTTCATCCAAGGGGATTTGACTTGAAAACTAACAAGTGGTAAGGAATTTAATAACTAAATTTATTTTCATTGATTTATATTACATATTTATTATCATTGATGTTTTATGATTATATATGAATTGAATATTTACAAAATTATATATTATATCAACTTATTTTATATATTTAAATTTTATACACATAGTCTATTCAATGTTTAATTCTCACTTCAACATCATAATCTTTACAAGGTTTAATTTCACAATATCATTTTAATCAGGAATGTTTACTCGTGAATTTCCATTGAAGGAAATTATTTGATTGTGGTTTACCAAAAAATTTAATTTTATTCTACTCTAGTGATTCACGAACTTTTTCAAGCAATAGTTTCATTTTACCACACATTGGTACTTAAAATGATTATGAAAATATTTCTAAGAAAATCCAACATTATTTCTCTCTTCGGTTGGAAATCCATTTTCTTTCCAAATCATATTTTCTAAAATTCTCTTCAAAAATATTTTTAATAATTTCCAAATACTTTATTCAAAACATTTTTACCCATGCTTACTATTTAATTTTTTAAAAAAAGGAATTTTCATGTCGTCTTCAAAACAAGGTCCATTTGTCCTTTTATCGAAAATGAGAAAGGAATATTTATTTTGACCTACTCGACATGTATGGAATTTACAGTCATCATGAAAAATCAGTTTTCCAAAATTACTTTATATATTAAAAAGATAATTTAAAAATAATATTATTTTTAAATTGTTTGAACTTTTATTTTTAAAAATATTTTCAATGTAAACAATGAAATTTTCCTCAAGAATATATTTATTGATATTTTTATTGTATTTCGATTTGTTAATGACAAAAAACTTGTTATTTAACATTTATAATACAAGGGATATGTTTTATTGATACCATTATAATTCTTACTCTATATTTTTATGATTATTTTGAACAAATATAGTATTTATATTCACTTCCTTGATTCATTTTTGTGGTCATTATCTTTTCCTTGAATTATTCAATTTCTTATGATCATTGGACATTAAATTACCCCTAGATATTCATATTATTTATCATGGATATGATTATTATATAAAATTTATCTTATGTTCACATATGGTGTTTTAATTTTAAGGTTATTTTGTTGACTTGGGAAATATTGATAATGTAACACCCTAGAAATCTAAAGTTGAAACATTGTATTTGATAGCGTGTATGACACACAACACAAATCACTTAACGGAATATAATATCCCTAGAATTTATAATATATTTACTATTTTAAATAAATTCAATATATTTTATAGCTTTCAATTTAGGAGACACTGGGTTCGCATAATTCTGACACAATGATGAGTTTTTTCAATGGCTTGCGTTACACACAAGACCGAGTTTTACTGAGAAATAATATATTATTAAAATATTACTATTTATTATAACAAGAGTTAACCTAGTTGTTATTTTATTATTTATAAATTTTATTAAGTAGGTTATTAAAATATATGGTTTACACAATTATAAAACTAATTCCATTGTTATAAATAAATAGGAAATTAATTTGATAACCAATTAAATATATTGATAATATAGTTGTATAAAACTATTTTTATGTTTACAAAGCAATTTTACTATGATAAATTCTATTAATTATAAATATTGAGTGAAATTAATGAAATTTATATATTTATATTATATTAAATAAAATATTTTTTATATTCATATAATATAATTGATCAGCATAAGATAAGAACAAACCCAATATTACCCATAAAAACATATATATTTATTAATTCACTTTTACGGCCTTTTAACAGAGAACCTATTTTCAAAAAAATGGAAGTTTTATAAATTTTATATCTAAAAATAAATTAAATAATTTAAATATTAAAACAGAAATTAGGTTAGGGTTATTTTTCAGTTTTTTTGCGAGGTTTCATTTTATAATGAATAGTCAAAAATACCGAATTTTAATTCAAAGATACATTTTCATATAATTTATTTATATTGTTAAATTATATTTTAATTTTTTTTAAAGTAAAATAATATCCGTTATTTATAAATTAATCAAATATTGTTCATTTTAATCATATTCACATTCAAATTAGATTTAAAAACTAAGCGAACTTTTGAACGTTTTTACTTTAAAAGAATGATTTGTCGTCCCATCTATGAAATTAAATTAAAATTAATGTATGCCACTTATATTATTATAATTTAAAGAAATGGATTCCATATTATGAATAATAATAATTTATAATTTATCATAATGTGAAATTAGTTTTTGAAGAAATATATTTGTGAAAGTAATTAAAATAAATTAGAACAAATAAGGTGAAATTAAGCATAACAAGGAACTAAACCTTAAACTTGTGGGAAATAATTACCTATAAAATAGTCTAAAATATATTTTATGTAAATATTTATACCCTATACTATATTTTATATACTTTGGTATCCACTTTAAATAGGAAAACATGGGTGGAATTCCCCTTTCCAAAATTTATAGGAGTATTACTACTCCTCCACTATAAAAAGAAACTCAAGCCTCCCACTTCCTCAAAGGTATAAATATAGTATTTATCAACCAATACCTACCCAAATAGATTATAAAAATACCTCCCATAAATATAGATTTCTAACATTGGTCAGAAATTCATCCATGGAATCCCTTTTGTGTAAATGAAATGTTATTAGCGAATTAAGAGGGTACATATTTCCCAAAGCTCTTTAGTTTTATTTCATTTCTATACCCAATAAATTCTCATTATTAACTGATTATATATGAAATAGTATCCCAAACAGAATAGTATGTTGTTCTGTTATGTTTTATATCTACACTTGTACAAACTTCTATCTAATAGTTAATGAACTTAATATTTATGTGTACGATGAACTACTGCCTCATGAAACGAAGTTGTTTGTTTTTACTTTACCACCTATCATTGTAGGGAACTATGATTGATACCATCTTAATATATGTTATATATTATATTTATAATTTTTGTAATCTTATGGAATTATTTTATAATAAATTCCTTTATGCACTCCATTTTTTGGGAATATGATAACATCGTTTGTGGAAGTGTGGACTATCACCCCTCAATGCGATGCGATTCGTTCAAACGATACATGAAACATATAAAGGATATTTTTAATAAATATATATTGTATATATGTAATATATATTATAATATAATTTTAATATATATATATAGAAATTTTGTTTTATTATTTTAGTACGACAAATAAATGAAAGCAGCGTTCATACGTACGTACGACTTACCATCTCCATGAACGACACATTTCATTTCTTATCTAAAAATATTATAGATTATTATAAATAATTATATAATAAATATATATGTTAATTAAATCATGTTTTACATCTTGAGATGATGAAATTATGATTTAAGTAAGAATAAAAATGAGTAATAATTCATAACATACTCAAAAGACTAAGTGATTGACCACCAAAGTACTGAAAATGATGAAGGATTATTAACAAAAGGGTAATAAGATATTATAAGAAGATAATATATGATATTATATATTTGATTGTGGTTATGTTATTAGTTAGTGACTTTATTAAAACTATCATATTAGAATTTAATAGACGTTCAGTGAAAGGAAATATAATATAATGGATTTCATCTCAATTTACATTCTATTGATACTCATTTGTTGTTATGCACTAGTTTATTTTATATAGTGTATACACTTCCCTTTGAATGTTATATTGTGAATATAATTTTTCTCATGATATTATAAGTTTCATTTAATGTTATTCCTTCATGGATATTACGATTTAAATGTTTCAAAATGATATGGGACACTTTAGAATGTTTAAATATTATTCTCCTCAAGAATGTTTCTGATGACTATATTTGAAATCCCCCTTCTTTTTGTGATTGTTAACATTGTCATAGAACAATAATTTTTTTCACAATATGGTGTACATACTTAAAATATTTCATATAATATCACAATTCATTTATTCTTTATGGTATTTGTCGTACAATTTACATTATTTCATTAAGGGTATTTGAGTTAAAAGAAACCAAGTGGAAACGAACTTCATAAACCAATTTCTTTTCCTTGGGTTATATTACTTATATGTGGTCATCAAAATTCTATGATTATGTGTTTAATTAATTTTAATGTCTATTGATTTATATCAACTTATATATATAGATTCATAGTTGATTCAAATAATATAATCATTGATTGATTATCAGTCCAAAATTATAATATTTTCATGGGATTAATTTATAATCTAATTTTCTTCAGGATTGTTTACACATGAATTTATACTAGTGGAAATTATTTGATAATTGTCTATTAAATAGTTTAATTTTTTCCTCTACTTATTCATGACTCTTTTCAAGTAACAATACCATTTTTGTACTCTTTAGTATCCAAAATGTTTTTGTAAATTTTTTTAATAAAACAAAAAGTCATTTATATCTTTAATCAGAGAACATATTTTCATATATAAACCATGTTTTATGAAAATTCGTTCAAATATGTTTTCTTACATTTATAAAATTATTTATCAAATACATTTTCCCCCTTTAAAAAATGTTTTATATTTTTAAAAGAGATTTACAAAGAAATGTATTTTCATAATGTTAGAGAAGGATATTTTCCTCAAGAATATTTTCAAAATAGATTTTATTGTATTTATATTCATCAATCACCAAAAACATCTATCTTTACTCTATATGGGATATTATTTCTTGATTCCATAATTAGTCTTCATTTGGATGGTTTATGATTGATTTGACAAAGGATAATATTAACATTCATTTCCTTGTTTACTTTGTTAGTCCCCTTGGAATATTAAATTTCCAACGATTAATGAAAATTTAATTTCCTATAATTATCGATATCATTTATCATTGATATGTTCATTGCCTAAATCATATACCATTTTTCATAAAGTGTTTTCTTGGAAAGTAATTTGATTATTTCTATAAATATGGATAAATCTATATATTCTACTATGTATGGATATATGATAAAGAAAACTATTAAATAAATTACTATATATATAGGGAATTATTTGAATAGGTATGACATGGGTGTGAAAAAATTATAGATATCCACCTGATGCATCTATAGTCTCTTGGGGTGAATCAGATGGATAGCTGCCTTAGAAGGGTTTTTACATGATATTCTTAACCATATTTGAAAATTATTGATGGTAATAGTTCCATGTTACTAGGAAACAAGACATCCAATAATTAAGCATTTCCCTCATTTAGTTTCAGTTTTGATTCATCCATGAGATTTTACATAGACATATCTATGGATGCATTTCATTTTCATTTAATTGTTTAAATGAAATATGTTATAGTTTCTTACCTTTCAATATTTATTTTTATATATATAGTTTTTTATGGAATGTGTTTCTAGTTATTACCTTTAGATATTATTTATTCACTTCCTTCTCCGTTTTATGATTACACAGTATGTGTGTTCATTGATTTACAAAGCCATAATTTTTATTCCTAATGATTCATTATTGATTTCACTATACATTACCCTTAATAAGAATTTGATATCATCCATATTTTGTTTCATTTTCATAGGAATCTAAGAAGCGTACTATGGAATACATGAAAGGATATACAAGATAAAATAAATTTTTCCACTAAAGAAAAAAAAATTATGTTGTAATTAGTGTATTAAATTGTAATACAAGACTCGTTTGTGTATATGGTTTACCAAGACTATTAAAAACTTCAGTACTTTGTGATTTGATTCCTTTTAATCATGCCAATGTAATTGATAGAGGACATAGACTCTAGTATTTATGGGGCTGAGTCGCTACAAATAATCCTTATTCTTTCTTCAATACAAATATTTAATGGAAAGACATATTATTAAGGAATTAAATTATTTATTCAATATTTGATTAATGATTTGGACATGAATATACAATTGTGGCCTGATTATAAATATACACTTAATGTATTAGTAGTCTCATGAGATGAATTTTTTATATAACCTTAGTAAAATGTGTTTTTGGTGTATACATACCCATCAGTTTTATGTTTTCTTGAGGAAAGATCTTGAAAGTCGAGGTATCATGATGTCTGATATCATGACATCCAATAATAAAGAATTTCCTTCATTTAGAATTCAATTATTATTATCTTTGATATTTTCAAAATGATATTATATTTCTATGCATTTCATTCTTATTTTATTGATTAAATGACATGGGTTTTAAGTTATTTACCTCCCATTATTGATTATTACTTATCTTGTTATGTTAGTCAAGTTATTAATTAAATAGAACATGTGATCAGTTATTTAACATTTCATATTGACTATGCCTTATCTAATCAAGACATTTAAATAACTTAAATGACATGTGCTTCTGTTTTTTAACATTACAAGCTGTTTATGATTATTGATTCATTATAGCTTCTTAAATACTTAACCTTTATTGATAATTTGAGTTCACCCTTATTTTTTTCATTTAACATGAATTCATGAAGTGTACGATGATTGATATGAAATGATATTTTATAGGAAATAATGTTATTATAATTTTTTTAATTCACGTATTCAAATGTAATATGACAATCATGTATGTATCTAGTTCACCATGTCTACTAAACTATTCATTCCATTGGAAAATGATTCATCATATACTATAACAGTGAAATAAAGTAGATACTGGCTCAAGGATACAGGTGTTTGGGTCACTATAGTGGGTATTAAAGTAATTTTAGTAGAAACCGTTGGAAGTAGATATAGGGGAAAAAAATATTAGGGAACATAACCCTAAGATAAACATTGAGGATAAGTATATAAGAACATCATGAAGTGTCTGTAAGAAACAATATATGTGGTTTTACTTTAATATATGCCCCTATATAGATTCTAAAAATAGGCATGGTTCAAGAACATATATAAATAGGGGTAATAAATCTGAAAAAGGAACATTGGGATCAACCCGATTGTCGCATCGTGTATGAAAAAGGGCCTTACTGTGTGCCTTGTTTGACTCTCTTAGGAGATATGCTTAGGATAATTTACATTTTTTTCAAAAAATATTATTAAGGATTTTAATATACAATTAAAATGAATTACAAACAGTTTTCATTATTTAAACATCTTATAAATGATTATTATTTCTCTTAATGTGTTTTTTGGTTTTATTCAGTGGCTGGAACACAAAAAAATCTTGTTAACGTTGAATATGAAGAAAAATGAGGTGAATATGAGAAAACAAATGGGATGATGGAAAAAATTAAAGATATTAATATTATGCCTAATTACTTATCTTAAAAATTTATTAACAACCTATGATTTTACCAAATCTCAGAGTCACTAAAAAATATAAGGATTAATTTCTATAAGAGCTCATGTGGTGGAGACCATGGAGGAAAAAGGACTGATTTCCACCACATGAGAAATGTGTAAAGTGACTTCATGAATGTGTCTAAATAAAATGAGAAAATTATTTATGCGTGCAAAGGAAGGTCATAAAGATAATAATTCATGAGGAAAAATTAAAATCACGATGTCAGGAAATAAATCTCATCATATGGATCCATTTATAGTGTATTGTCTTAAATATGGGCAACTTGGGAATTATCAGAGTTAAATTTCTATTTTAATTATTATCCTATAGACCAAGGAAGGATAAATGTTGAAAAAATATGAATTATTTATGTATGTTGATTAAAAAATTATATTGTAGATTTATTTTATAATGGTATTTTTGTTACAAGAATCATGAAACATATACGGATTGTGTTAAATATTATAAGGATATGTGTATTCATTAACTTAAGAGTTATAGATACCATCCGTGATTTATGAGTTCAAGATTTATCAAAATATCATTCTCAAACACCCGTAATTATGTTTTATGTGATGTGAGTCTTCCAGGATTAAAATTATTTTGGGGGGAATTTATGGAAATATGACCCATTTGTTTATCATATGTTTTAGTAAAAAAATTATTTGAAGAATTACGCCTTTACATTTTATAGAAATAATTTTTGAGGTATTGAAAACCTTTAGGGTTGATATGATCAATAATGAAATTATAATAATAGTTAAATAATATTACTATACTTTCTAATTTTTTTATTGTAAACCTTTGTAAATGGGTTTTTTAATGATTAATTTTATTTGAAGAATATCCATCATATTTTTTATGAAATGTTATAGGAATTATATTAATATAGTTTTAGATAAAGGACCACCCACATTATGGGTGACAACTCATCACATCCAGAAATGATATGGGGCTTGAAAAAATGATTGAAGGATGATAAGGGTTTAACAAATACCAATAGCCGACATTATATCCTAGGTTAATATTTTATTTGTTATATTATTTGATAAATAAATACTAATTATGAACTAGTTGTGTTACTTTTTAGGTTTATAGATTAATGTATTATATTGGATAACTTATGATAACCATATTGGTTTTGGAAAATAGTTTGAGACTGATGGAAATAATTTTCACTTTCTATAGATCGAATGATATTTTAAAATTTATTTTTAGTGCTTCAGGCATAAAAAATAATTTTGTTCAATTTTCGGAGTAAGCGATCCATTGTAAATTGATCAATGCACCACTAAAGGATGATATTGTTCTTAAGAAATAGAAATGTATTAAGTGAGTATATTTCTATATATTCATAGACAATAACAAAGTTCCTAAACATATGGAAAAATGATCTTGAAATAAAAATGTAATCCTATTACAACCATATATGATGAATCATATGATCTTTTAAATAATTCTATATTTTTGATTTTGAGTTTCTTAACATTCCATTTATCATTAAATTTCTTGTGACCAAGGACCTCTATAATTATCAATAATTATTTTTGATTTTATTATACATCCATATCTATAAATTCAAAAAAATTTCTTCTACTTGAAAAAATTGTTATGTGTAATTTTATATTACATTTGTACATCCCTTTATCTCTTATTAATAAGATTTTTTATTAGCTACATTATGATGTGGGTTTTTAAAAAAAGAGTTTTAAAATTAAAAACCCTTCATTACTAAGATCAAGTTTAAATTGTGTGGAAATAATTAATATAAGGTGTGGATAATGTAAAATTTTAAATTCTGAACTAATAATATTTTTTATAGAATATTTGATATTCAACACTGAGTGTAAACTATCCACGAAATATATTTCTTTAAATTTAATCTCATTGATACGTTACTAAACAATCATACCTAAGTCTATATGAACCATAATATAGTATAACCTTATAATATATCTGTTAAATTAGAGACAATTATTATTACTAAAAAATTATAAAAATTATGGTTATATATTTATTAGAAGTAAAATAAGAAACATTCAAAATAAAAAGAAATGTTTTCTAAAAAATGTTTTTTTCTAGAAAAAGGTTTAGTCGTGATTTTCTCAAATAATTTAAAATTAATTTTCTACACTTTTAGAATATTTATTTTACTAAATGAAATTTATCATTTCAATTTTAATATAGAAATTATTTTAGGGTGAATATTTGTAAATTTTCTAAAAACAGTCATTTTTAATGAATAGTGAAAATATAAATTTTTAAATGAAAACATCCTTTTTTATTCAAATTTTTTTAAAAGTAAAATCATATTTTTAGTTTTTTTAAGGGAAAATTATTTCAATTATATATCTATTAATCCAATTTAGTTCATTGTAATATTTTTTATATTGAATTTTGAAATAAAAACATTGTAAACTTTCTAACATTATCTCTTTGAAAACCCACATTCTTGCCGGGTCTATGAGATTAATTTTGAATTGAATTTTAAAAAATGGATTGTATATTTGGAATCATGTTAATTTATATTATCTAATAATTTAAACTGAATTTTTGTCAAAAATGAACACTGGAAATCATAAAATGTATTTACCGCGATTATGGTAAAAATAGAATTGCTTGGTGGTTAAAATAAAACGATAACGATTAAAATTAACTAAGAATGTATTTTAAATATATTTGATGGAAATATTTACAACATCTCATGTCTAAGACTTTATAATAAACTTTTTATTATTTCTTTGAAATGATAAAAATATGGTTACACCATTTTCGTTTAAAAAATTACAAGTTTACCACTCACCTCACATATAAAAGGCCACCCAGTCTACCCTATTCTTCCCACATTTACACCAATTTGGATCAGAAAATACCTACCAAAAAAATTCTTTATCTTCAATAAAATCATCCTAGAAGAATTATCATTCTTTTGGAATTCAACCTAGGAAGGCCTTTCGAGGAAACTTAATGAGGTTACCAGAAGAATAGGTAACGTTCTTTAACGAGCGTTTTTATTTTATTTCTTCCAGCACTTCATTCAGTTATTATTTAACCATGTTGATATAACAAAATCAGTATATATAATATTATTATATATTTTTTAATATTAAGGTAATTACCTAAAACCATCCCCACTTCAATCAAATGGGTTACGAAATCAATAGTTGACTGTACGTCGGACTACCGCCTTGTTAACCAAAGTCATACATTTTTCCATTTTAACCTCACATGATTGGGTATGATGATGAGTATAAATTATATATAAGATATTTATAACATAAATATACCTATTTTGTATTTATAAAATATATATACCATTTTTATTTCCATTTTAGAGGGAATATGATAATGTCACTAATGTGTATGGTGGACTACTACCTCACGAAGCGATGTGATTTTTTTATTTAATGATTTACATGGAAGGTAATAAGGATAAATTTAAATAAAATATGTGATATATATGAGATAATTATGATAATAATGAAAAATTTAACATTATTAAAATATAATATATCATTTTATTTTTATCCTTTTCACTCACTTATAGATGATAATATTGTTTGTGTATGTGTGGACTTCCACCTTTGCGAAGTGATGTGACACTATTTTTTTCATCACACCACATGGTTTATATATATAATAATATTTAAAGAAATAATATTTTATATATGATATTATTATCATTATTTAAATATCAAAATATTACTTACATCCTTTCTATAAAGATCATTTAAAAATGGAAATGTTACCAATGCTGACGAATGACATACCGTCTCCATGATTGTAACATACTTCATTTCTCAAAACAATATTTAATGCTTGGTATTAAATATATAATTTAGGTATAATTATTATAATTATTTCATGATTATTATTCTTGATGATACATAAATATATAATATTCACAATAATCAGAACTTTCTTGAAAAAATACGAATGAGAAAAAAAGATAATTAACATTCGAAACTATGAAAATAATAAAATATTATTAATGGGTGAGTGATAATATGTTATAAAGTATCATATATGATATTATTTATATCAATAAGGTTATTATATATGTTAATATCATGTTTACAACCACTATACTTGAGGTTAAATTAGTACGCATGAGGTAAGGGACTTCATCTCAATTTCCCATAAATGAGGCATATTGTAATACTATGAACCTAATTTATTTTATATGGTGTATATAATTCTATTTTGATACATTATATCATGACTAATTCATACATCATGGTATTTTAACTTTCAACTTGAATTATATCAACCAAGGGGATTTAACTTTAAAATTACCAAGTTGTAGTAAATTTTATAACACAATTTCATTTCACTAGGTTATATCACTTCTTCCTTCTCTTTGACATTCTATTATTATATGTGTATTGAATTTTCAATACAATATGTTTTATAACCAATTTTTTATGTATTTAAATTTAATACACATAATCAATTCATTGGTTTATTATCACTTTAACGTCAGGATCATTTCAAGGGTTTATTTCATAATCTCGTTTTAATCAGGATTCTCTATACATGAATTTTCATTGAAAGAAATTATTTGATCATTTTTTAATAATAAATTTAATTTTATTCTTATATGTTTCTCCATGATGGTTTTCAAGTGATATTACCATTTCACTCTTTGATACTTAAAATGATTGAGAAAATATTTTTAAGTCAATTAGACTTCATTTTTCTCTTCGGTCAAAAATACATTTTCTTCCAAAACCATGTTTTCAAAAAATGTTTTCAATTTTTTTAACCTTTTAATAATTAATTATTAATTAAATTTTTATATATTTTTACTTTTTACAAAATTATTTTAAAGTAATATTATTTTCTTTTACAAAAAAAGTCCAGTTTGGATTTTATAGAAATTGTTAATGGAATCATAGTTTTAATATACTCATCATGTACATAATTTATAGCCATCATAAAAAATAAATTTTTTAAAAATAAAATAATATATTTCAATGGTTATTTTTATATAAGATTATTTTCAAAATGTTTTATGAACTTATATATATAAAATATTTTAAAAGTAAAAAGTATATTTTCCTCAAGAATGTTCTTAATGACATTTTTACGGTATTTATATTCAGAAAAAACTATTATTTTATATATAATATACTTGGTATATGTGTTAATGATACCATCCATATTCTTCCTAAGGATAGTTAAATAATTATTTTGACAGAGGATAGTACGGGCATTCACTTCCTTGAATAGTTTTTGTGGTCATTAAATTTCCATTAAATTATTATCTTTTGTATGATCATTGGAAATTAAATTTCCCATTAATAACAATATCATTTATCATGGATATTCATATATATAAAAACTTATCTCTATTATACATACAATGTTTTAATTTGAATGTTATTTGATTGTTGTGGAAACATTGACAATCTATATTCTTTCTTTAATAATATAATATAATGGTAAAAAATATTATTCTTGAATTAAATTTATTATTAAATATATGATAAATGATTTAGACTTCTAGATATGGGTGGATCCTAGTTATAGGTATCCCCTAGATGCATCAGTAATCTCATAAAATGAATCAGTTTGATAACCTTTGTTAAATGGGTTTAAAGTGTATGCCTACCCGTTAGTTTTAAATTGTCTTAAGGAAAGATATTAGTGATAGAGGCATGATGATGTTTGAGATCATAAAATAAAATAATTAGGTATTTTCTTCATTATGAATTTAGTTATTAGTATCCATGATATTTTCATATTGATATTATCTTTGGATGCATTTCATTCTCAATTTATTGATTAAATGACACGTGCTTTAAGTTATATACATTTCCATATTGACTATACCTTATCCAATTTTCTTAGAAAATTTATTGATTAAATTGAATATTTTATCAGTTATTTAACTTTCCATATTGATCATTCCCTATCTAATTTTGATTGTTAAATTATTTCAATGACATATATTTTTAGTTTTTTCATATTCCATGTCATTTATGTTTATTGATTTATGATATCATCCACAACACTTAACCCTTAATGAGAATTTGAGATCAACTTTATTTTATTTCTTTTCCCAAGAATCCATGAAGTGTACTATGATTGATATGCAAGGATATACCAAAGGGAGTAATGTTATTCACAAAAAAATTACTTTGTAATTTGTTTATTCAACTGTAATATTGTAATCATTTACGAATGTGGATTATTATGACCAATAAAATATTCATTGCTTTGGGAATTGATTCATTGTATATGATTCCGATTTAATAATGTAGACACAATCTTTGGGATACTGGTTTTCGGGTCACTATACTAGAAGTATAATTTGTTTAGGTTAGGGGGTTGGATTTTTTGGAAACCCTTAATTCATCATATGGGAGTGAATATATCTGAGCTACAACTAATTATGTATAAAAGTGTGTTTATTTGATGCTATTATCAAATACCCTAGATTGTATTGTGATTAAACTCATAAAAAAACATTTTAATAGGGTTTGTTGCATCCAAAGTGTTCATCCCTGACAATGGTACCCATGTTAAAAAATTAAAATTCAATGATTTAATGGGAATATATTCATATGATCACAAAATTGGTATAACCTATCATCCATAGTGAATCAGAAAAGTAGAAATATCAAACATGAAATTGAAATAGATTTAGGAGAAAACTATGAATAGTTCAAGAAAATATTTTTTTCTAAAGTAGAATAAAGAATTATGGGATTATAAGACTACCTTAAAAATTTTAATTGGTTTTTATATTTACAAGATTACTTTTAGAAATTTTTATTGTTTTCTTATAGAAATATATCATAATTCATTTTGGGTTATTAAGGATTTGAATTATTTTTAATATGGTGGTGAATGTAGGTTTCTTATGTTTACAGAGTTTGATAAAATCAAGAGAGAATAATATAAGAATTATAGGATTTATAAAGAAAGAGAAAAATATTTACATGATTATATAATTAAAAATATCCATTTTAGTTTGGGTTAAAAAGTGATTCTTTTTAACTCTATGTTCAATATCTTTCCTAGTAAACATAAAACCAAGTGTTATAGACCCTTTACTATTATTTGAGTTCTTGTAAATGTGGTAGTGGAGTTAGTTTGGGAAGATAATAGACAATTCACGGTTAATGGTTTTTGGGTTAAACACTATTCATTGGGGAAACCAAAGGGAATGGTTTCCACATGTTTTATTGAATTATAAACACCAATTGATTGTAACTGAGGTATTAAATATTATCACTTCATGGGAGTCAACCTATAGTCTTTATTTTTTATTTCCATGGTTCTGCTAAGTAATTTTGTTTTATATAAACTTGAATGTTCTTAAACTACCATTGAATAGTTAGATATAAACTCTATTTGTGTATCATAGTGTTCCACATGGTCATACAACAGTTTATTAAACTATAAAAAGGCATGGAGATTCTATGGTAGTAAAAATTGGTTTTCTATTGATGTTACAACTGAGTTTCAATTTTACGAAGAAATACAATCCTATGAAAATTGGATAAAACTTCTCCGACTCTATCTCTTTTTATTTTATTGTTAAAATAATATTACTAAATCTAATGTTTATCTTTTCATCTTATAAGTGTCGTATTTTTATCAATATATTATTTCACTCAAGAAATTTAATTTGAGTACCTTTTTAATAATCTTAAATGAGTGATGACTATTTTACCCGGGGATTTTATATTCTTTTCCATTACAAAAATTATACATTTTCATTGATCTATTCTGTATAAAATTATGTGGGGGTAGGGGAATCTCTTGGGTTGTTTTTAAATCTCAATTAAATTGTATTTTATTTTTATTTATTTGTTATATGATATCTTTTACTTGTTATGTAGGAAATTATTCTAAGGAAATTGAAATGATGCTTACCAACCTGAATTTTTCTCAGGATTTATTTAGAATATTTGTGTTATATTGTCAGCAACGCTTTCTTATTAAAATAAATTTTAAGCAGGTTATATTATTTTTTTATTTAAAATATGTCTGATGTGTTATTTGATTTTATGAATGTACAAACTAAAATTTAGATTTGAGAGATGTTTTGAAATTGGTAGAGAACATGCGTTTTGAATTTATTGTGAACCATGATCGTAATTTAGAACTATTGAGTTATAAATTATTTTGAATAAATTGATGTAAACTATTTCTTCCACAATGAGGTTCAATAATGGGGACGTTTTAGATTTTAATTGTGGGGGAGGGGGTCTTATTTAAGTTGATATAATTATTAATTTAGTGATAACCCATCAAAAATAACTAATAATATTCCTAATTATCCATTTTAATGTTTTAATTAATCATTTTTAGTAGTTCAATTTTTTATGAAGTATGAATGTTGTGTTTCCACTTTTAAGAGAGTAGTTCTATATTCCCCCATGGATTTAGTGGTGTAAATCCTTTTTTTTTACCTCTTTAAAGAAAATATTTTTGGTAAATATTGCATTAATTTTATACAATTTCATTTCCTTTGAATTTATTAACTAGGATTTAAACTCATAAAATATGTATTCAAATGAATTATAAAATGAAAATCCTAACCTAGGATGAACCTATACTCATTTATTTTTACATTATTTATTATTTATGTTTCTTGATGGATTATTTATACATCCTTCTAATTATTATGTTTTCCTTTCCAAACAAATTGTCGAATTATTAGGACTGCAAATTATGTGATTTTGTTCACAGGGAGGTAAAGAGAAGTTTGAACATTCAACTTAATGTAAAAAAAGGGATTCATTCAAATTAAACTTTTTATTGTCAGGCATTTTTTTTAAACAAGGATATGATTTTTCGGTCAAAAAAATAAAATTTTTCAGGGTAAATTAAATCACTATTTGAGTGAAATCCATCAGTGAAAATCATTTTGATAACCAGTTTTTTTGGAATCCCATTATTTCAATCTTCTAAATAATTTTATTTTACTAAATTCCACAAATTTATTGCTTGAGTAGAATAAATACCTCATGTGTGGTGTAATTTGATGTGGATTTAATTTGAATACGTTTTCCACATTATTGGTATGTGATTTTAATGATTTTAACCCAAAAATTTGTTTAATTATTTTATTTGTTGAATATAATTGATTTATGTGTATAATTTTAATTAATTATAATATTTTATAGTAATGTGAATTTTGGTTCCTAAATTTCAATATTTAATTAACATCAAATTTTACTTTATTTATGAAAGGAAAAAATTAATATTGATTTAGTGGAATTTGAAAATTTTAAATTGAAATTGAATTTTGTGTTTTAATTGATTTTTTTTAATTTGTTTGATTAATAAACATACAAATTAAATTATGTTATTTTTCTATTTTTTAGTCTTCATTCGATAATAGTTCAAAATTTAAAGTGATTTTTTGTTTTAAAAATTTTATTTTGGGTTTACATTTTTAATTCTCAACTATTTTAGGTGTATCTAAGACACTATAGGTAGTCTCTACTTCTAGGGTGGTGTTACTGCTAGAATATATTTTCAATACCAGGGTTTTCTACTAATGCCAGCAGAAAACATGTGATTACTCACATGTTATAGACAAAAGAAATTCTAGGGCAGTACCACCACCAAAGCATCAATACAATCCTAGAAAATATCCATTACCATTCCATTTCAAACTCTTCTACCACCTTCCCTAGTCTACCAATACTTGTGTGATTATACTACCACCAATCTTCAAGATTTAAACTACCAGGAACTCCATTGATTCCAATAATGGTCATTTAACATTTCTACTGAACAAATTCGGATTTTATTCATAGATATCATGAAAATAAATTTATGCTGCTGTTCACCCACAAATATATGAAAATCCTTTTGTAATTAAAAGAAATTACTGAATAAGGATGGGATCCATCAATCCTTGGGGTTTTCCAACCATGTCATATTGATAATTAAATAATTTTATGTGATTGATATTTGAGTTAATAAGATATAATTTCCAAGGAAGCTGACTATACTTTATTTAATATGAAGAAAAATAAAAAACCTAGGACCATTAAAGCTTCAATAATGGTAAAAGACTAAGAGGCCCAATAAAAATGAATGATGTTTGAACTAGGGATAAAGGTGGAAATCAATTGGAGAAAGATGATCTGCATCATGGATGATTTATTCAATGTAATTTAAAAACCCAAATTTGGGCCTATGTTTCTAATAACAAAAACCATTGGATAACCTATTATTAAATTTCATTGAAGGGGGTGAAGACTGAGCCAAGCATGATAGAATTTAATAAAATATTGCTCCAAATTTCATGGGGAATAAGGAGTCATATTTTAATGTATGGATATATTTTTTTAGGTTTATTGATGTTAGGATATAGTTGAACAACAAAAATGAGCCAATAAAGTGAAGAACTAATTTTGAGCTCTAATGATGATTTGGAATTGGGAATATAATTTGATATTTAGTTTAATAAAAAATGTATTCTATGTTCAATTAATGTTGTGTTGTCATTCTAAACCTACATGATCCAAAATGTGGGAGATGTTTTTACAACCAAATAAATTGAGAGAACCGATATGAGTTCAGTGAGTCGGATTTTTTATCATCAATATATTATGTGGATTTCTTGGTTATAAGCTTCAATAAAGATGATGATTTGGAATTTGAATGCTCCATCACTATGATTTTACATCCCATAATGGCCGATTACTGGGTGTTTGAAAAAATTTCTTAATGAAAGTTTCAGGATGTTCTATGATGCACTATGGTGGAAGAGTCTTTCAAAGGAAATTGGGTTTGTTTACTGTCACTTGGTTGAGAAAAATTAAAATCGAGAGGGCCAATCATCGAATTATTGAACTAAAATAATGAGTAGATGAATACAATAGTTTTATTGTTATTTGAAATGATTTGAGGAAAATTAAGGATCGATGAGGAGGATGGAGAGATGTTTTTATTTGTTGGTGAAGTTGTTCATGGTAGATGGATTTCTGGAACCATTTGTAATTTATTAGAAATATTTTAGAGTGAATCCAAATCAGATTATTGAATATGTTCATTTAACATTGATATTTAATATACATACATGGGTCTATAATGATTCAGTTTATGGTGTTAGTTTCATGTCATTTGGTGGTGAATTCAAATAATCACCACATCAACATGAAGGCTAGTTTGTTAAAGAACTCAGATAAGTCGGTTATAGAGGCGGTGAGTAAAAAATATTGATGAAAACTGAAAATTCATGGGAGGCATAATAGGGATCACAAAAAACATTCATTAAGAGAATTTTTAGTGACTTTTCTAGAGTGAGATCAATGTGGAGAGAACTAGGTAGTAGTAGGGATATAATATCATCAAAGAAGAAGATTCATGTTTGTCTTACTTATTTTTTTTATTTTTTATTGAATAAATATTTTTAACACTGTGAATGAAAAATATTTTTAATGGTAAATATCTCTTGTGGAATGATATTGAACTAGTTAAATATTTACTTAGTTCATGCATAAAACATTCTTATGGATTTCTACTTTTAATCATAAATTCATTAAAATTTTAATTTTCTTTTAATTTCATAATTAAATAATTATTGTGATTTAGTTTGTTAAAAACTATTAAGAGAGTTTGAATCCTCTAAAAGATATTTTCTAATGAGAGTGATGAAATTTTTTCAATTCCTAAAATTGATTTTTATAAAACCAATTTTTTCATTTTTATGAATGATTGAAATTTAGATATGAAAAATTAGGGAATTTCATCTGTCATAGGTAAATATACCATCAAATCTTGTTAAGATCTTTAAATCTCAATTCTATTGAACGTTTTTTTTCAATAATGAATGAAAATTTATTAAAACAGTCAATAGAGTTACCTAACATCATATTATTGTGCATATTTTCCTATGATTAGTTTATCTCTTGTTCATAACTTGTCTAAAATTTTCTTATTTTTCAAAACTTATACATATCTTCATAACTTATATTACAAGTGTATACTATTATTTCTATAATTTTTTTCATTGTTTCTTTTCTCTATAGTTTTTATTTAGTGATTTTGTATCTTACTTGGTCATTTCACACAGATGTGCCTTCTCTCTGGGTTATACACCCTACACACTAGCTATACTATTTTTAAATAATTTATTAAATAATTAATTTAAATAGTTTCAGTAAAAAATAGTTTATATATAAAATTTCATGTATATAAAAGAGGTTTTTATATAGGTGATTATGATATTTATGTTTTGCTATACAGAGGCATAGTGTGCATTTAACTAAGATGGGAAAAATGTTGTAACACCCGAGACTTTTATATGAAATATTTTGTTTTTTATGTTATATAAATCATCAAAAAAATCATTCACTACACACAACACTAGCTTGTCTTGCTTTACACGCAACCGCGACCTTCCTCGATAGCTTGCGTCGTACGCAATACCGAGTTTCACTAAACAATGATATGCTATTAAAATATTATTAAAACTTGCCATTATGAATAGTAATAACCACTTTTTGAAATTTTATAAATCTTATTTTTCAAAATGGACTTCATTTTTTGATTCGGAATGTCGAAATTAGCCTAGGGTGAAATATTGGTATTTTTCTGAAAACTTTCAATTTTTGAGGAATTGTGAAACCACTAAGTGGTAGTTAAAAAAACTGAATTTTTCATAAAAAATAATTTTACCGCTTCTGTGAGTGGAATTTCGAAAATATGAGAGACACGGTTGATGTCAGTAAGTAAAATGTGGTTCAATGAGATGAAAATAATTTTTTGGTGAATAGTAACTTTTTACTTTTTTTACCACGGTTAAAAGTAAATAGGGTAATTAAGGGTACAAATGATATTATTATTACCCTAATACATGTCCTAATTCTATTGGACAAGTTTAATTATACCAAAAACAACCTTAGGAATAAAATATGACCATTTAGGCCCACTTGTATTAGAATAGGACATTTATTATTAATTTATTTAAAGAAGGGTTAAAATAGTTAAAATCAATGTTTAATAAGTAACTAATTTTTAGTATGGGGTTATACATAAGATAAATTCGACTATAAATATTCATTAGAAAGATAAAAAGACTTCCTACATAATGGTATGTTATTTTTAATTTTTAGACATTAAATAATTTAATTTATTTATGACACAAAATGGATGAAGTAATTATCTTATTAATGAAATATTGACATAATTGATGTTATAAACACAAAAATAAATGTACTTTGAGACTTTTTATGAATTACACTAATTTTATAGATTAATATGACATGTTTTTATTTATTTAATTGAATATTTTCGAACTAATCATTCTGTTATTATTTTCACAAAAATTAATTACTAAATAGTGTCAAAATTGACATAAAATAGTTTTTAAAACAAATATTATATTAGTAATTGTTATTTTATTCCTAAAAATCTATGGTTCGGAAAAATGACTTATATAAGGTTATATATATTAATAATAAACAACTTGGGGTTCGTTTGGCTGCTTATAGTATGTTTATTAACCTTATACTATAAGAACACAAGAAGACACGGTAAAAGAAAATTTATTTAACTTAATGTTTAATATAAATGATAAGCTTAAAATAGGAACTTAAACTTGCCTAAATTCTATTGGATGAGAGTATTTCTACCCATCCCAAACTTATCTTAGAAATAAATCAATTGGGAGCTATTTAAAACTGAACCTAACTTTATAATAAAATAATATTTTTAGTTTTTCCAAAGGAGCCCCGATCCTCCCTTATAAAAGGGCACCTCCTCCCCCTATTCCTCACAACACATTGAGCCTTCATGCTGGGCCAAACCCTGCCAATTTCTCCTCTCCACTTCCCTAGAAACATCCTAGATGTTCAGGTCTTCCTCAAAGACCAAATTTAGTGCCCTAAGAGGAGGTCTCAAAGAGGCGCTTCAAAGAAGAGGTAATTTCCGTTACCGATTCTTTCATCTTTATTTCTCCTTCCACATCTTATTCTTTAGTTGTTTCATTATGAAATAATAACATCAGTATCAATCATATACTGATATGTTATTATAAGTATGAAACAACCCTATTTCACCATCTATCCATCCTACGGAAAAAGAAATCACCGCGCGTGCATACGTACGGAATACCGTCTCCACGCCGTGGTGTAATATATTTTCCACCACCACCTTACTTGGATGGGTATAATGGTGAATATATATGACTATTATAAAGTTATACTGATTCTGAAATAGTATACATACACTCCAATACAATTCCACGATCATAGGAACGATATCATCAATCGTGCGTACGTACGGAATACCGTCTCCACGATGTGATGCGACTCGTTCTACATGATCTTCATTTAATGATTATATAAATGAATTGAATGAATGAATATGATATATATTACACTAATACCATTATGGTAATGAGGTATCTATAACCTAAAGAGATGAATAAGAATTTATTCGACAAAACATGCATAAGAACAAAAAGTTATAAACACCCGAATAACAAGTAGCAATGAAATATTACTATTAAGAAGATAAGAATATGACCATATATGATATCATAAAAATAAGTATGATTATGTAATAAGTCAATAACATTATTTAAATCATTATACAGGAGGTTTAGACATGTACAAAGCATATCGTACCTAAGGTAAGGGAAATATCACAATCTCATTTTTATCTGAGATTGTTTATACTTTGGTATTTATTGGGGTGTATTTTATCATCCACATCCATGTTTCCTCAATATGTAATTGTATTTCCATCCACCTATAATTGTTTAAATCCAATTTTACCCTTCGGTGAGTTTTTAGTAAAATATATGAAAGGAATCTTTTGTCGTTTTTCGTACGAGGTACTTTTTGACTTTTCCGAAAAAAGTACAAAGAATGTTTTTTTAACTTATAAGTCATGAATGGATTTTTAAAACATTATTTCCAAGAAGATTCCTTTACAAGTTTTCAAGTTTAGTTTTATTCAAATTCTTTTAGTTTATAATTGTACGACATGTTAAGAAAGGAAAATTGTTTTTGAAGCAGAAAGGATATTTTCCTCAAGAATGGAGTTCAAGTGTTTTATCAAAATTATTTTCCATCTAATATAATAAAGGGTTCTGTTTTTATCCCTATTATTACATTGATTTGATTATGTTGTGATGGAATTATATTTTTATGAATTCTTTTTTCTTATATGAATTGTTTTATGATGTCATGATGTTTAAGATTCCCATTTTTATTACATGGGTTATGAAATGATGTATGATTTATGATTTTGTGGCACACATAAGAATGGTATCATTATGAGATAGGTGGGACCTATATCTCCCTCCAATTAATTTGTTAAAGATTTTATATCTCATGAGATAGACATGGCTGGAACGGTAGGTTATACCGGTTCAGTGAAACAGGACTGAAACGAGGAGTGAACTCGGTCCAGAAAGGGACATTGTCCACTAAGATAGTATTGGCAATGAGTCTTGTATAATAAGAAATGATTCTCTATGATTATGTGTGTATTCTATAAAGTTTAATGTTTTATGTTATGATTATTGGGATTACATTTCACTACTATGATTTATCCCATGATATGAAATTATGATCTCTTTTGCAGGTTACGATTTCCAAAAGTTATGTGCTTATGTATATGATGTGATTGATATTTCTTTTGTTTACCCTTACTGATCATTTGAGCTCACCCTTTTGTATGTTTTATTTCCCCATGTCAAGAAGAAGGTTATTAAGTAGAATATGCCAAAAAGGGACTCTAGATATGATGAAATAAATGGGAGGCAAAGTAGATGCTTTTTGAACCAGTTGTTTATGTTTCACAGTTTCTAAAGACACTATACCCATACGGTCCTTTCTTGGTTTTGTTATATGTTGTAATAAGTGTGCTTCAATTCTGATGTAATAACAATGTATGTAAAGTATGGGTGATTATAGTTGGTATCAGTGGAAAGGTATAGTCAACCATTGGAAACTAAGATGTGAAAGCCTTAATAAGGACCCTAAGGATAAGTCTAAACATAGAACACAATATTAGTTTTTTAGAAATGGCCAGGAATAACCTAGGATAAGACCTTAAGTGTGAAATTTTATTCTTGATTATGTGGGTTTCCTATTATAATTAGTGTGGCTCACACTATTCTTCTTAGTTTTAGTCAATGGCTGGTACCCGAAGGAACCGTGTTAATGCGGAATGCGACGGGAAATGCAATGATTGTCCCCCTGAGCAACCAAACGTTATGGGAGATGGAATGAAAAATCTTGTAGCCATGCTCATGCAACTTTCTCAAGCTATGAATCATCCAGGACTTCCAAACGAGCAAAGGAAGGAGCAACATTCTGTTGAATCCTTCATGAGACAACGTCCACCATCATACAGCTGGTCTACTGATCCATTAGTTGCTGAACAATGGATTAGTACTACTGAAAAGATATTTTCAGTTCTTCAATGTTCTGAGCATGATAAAGTCATCTTAGTAGTGTATCATTTGGAAGGTGATGCTGATCAATGGTGGAATCTTATTAAGAATATGAGGCAAAGGGATGAAATTGAGTCCATGTAATGGGACGAGTTCAAGAACTTATTTTTCAATAACTACTTCCCTCGTATTCTCCGAACAAACATGGAGAAAGAGTTTCTTGAACTGAAGCAAAAGGATGATGAATCTGTTGGTACCTATGAAGAAAATTTTACAAGACTTGCAAGGTACGCTTCTGGTATTATTATCCAACCTGAGAGTAAGATCGATCGATTCTTTAGTGGCTTAAAACCAAGTCTTCGAAGGGCCTTAGCCATAAGGGACTTCAACAGCTATGAGGATATCGTTCGATGTTCTCTCAAAGTTGATATGGAAATCGGAGTAACCCATCAGTCATATGGGTTTGATAAGAAGAGGAAAATGGAATTCAAAGGAAAATCTAAAGAGCACACTGAAAAGAAGATGAGCTTTCCCTTGTGCTCAAAGTGTGGAAAGAAACATGGAGGGAGTTGTCTTAAAGGGACAAGTAAATGTTTCAAATGTGGAAAGGAAGGTCATCGGGCATTTGAATGCCATAATGATGGGAAGAAGATGCCTAATGATGCAAACAAAGGAAGGGATACACAGAATGAACCTACTACACTTCAATGTTTCAAGTGCAAGGAGATGGGACATTATGCCAATAAATTCCATAATACAAGGGTTGATGATGATGGTCGACATCAACAAACTCTTAAGGCTAAAGACAAAGGAAAGTCACATGCAATTTCTATCAGCAATGTGGAGTACAATAACGATGTGGTGAAAGGTACACTTACCATCCACTCTAAAGTAGAAAATGTTTTATTTGATTATGGATCCACCCACTCCTTTATTTCTGAAGAATTTTCTAAGGGTATCACCATATTACCTCAACAATTAGATGCTGAGTTAGCTGTGACAACACCTAATGACACAACAGTCGCATCAAAAGTTTATAATTCTTCTCCGATTGATGTTTGTGGGAAAGTGCTTCCTGAAAATCCTGTGATCCTTCCTATAGTGGAATTTGATGTGATTCTTGGCATGGATTGGCTTTCTCTACATGGAGCTCATATCAATTGCCAAAGAAGGGAAGTCACATTTCATATTCTAGATCAATCTATGATCGTCTATCGATGCAAGGATGAACATAACCTTCCAGTGGAAATTTCATCCATTTTATGGGCATTGATTCCAATAAATGAAGGTTATTTATCTCAAATGGTTGGTGAGAAACTCACGATTAATAATATACCCATTTTACGGGAGTTTGATGATGTCTTTCCGGAGGAATTACCGGGTCTTCCACCGAATCGTGATGTTGAGTTTTCAATAGAACTCGTACCGGGTGCTTTGCCTATTTCAAAGACACCTTATAGAATGGCCCCAATTGAGTTGCAGGAATTGAAGAAGCAACTCCAAGAGAATCAATACGCCCTAGTGCATCACCTTGGGGAGCACCTGTTCTATTTGTTAAGAAGAAAGATGGATCAATGAGACTCTGCATTGATTATCGAGAACTTAACAAGATCACTATCAAGAAAAAATATCCTCTCCCGCGCATTGATGACCTATTTGACCAACTACGCGGAGCTCAATACTTTTCCAAGATTGATCTTCGTTCAGGGTATCATCAATTAAGGGTCAAAAGGGAGGATATACCAAAGACGGCTTTCCGTACAAGGTATGGACACTATGAATTTATAGTGATGCCATTTGGTCTTACTAATGCCCCTGCTATCTTCATGGATCTAATGAATAGAGTCTTTAGAGACTATCTTGATCAGTTTGTGGTAGTCTTTATAGACGATATTCTTGTCTATTCAAAGAGCAAGGAATAACCTGAAGATCACTTGAGAATTATATTTAAGACCCTGAGAAAGTATAAGCTTTATGCCAAATTTACCAAGTGTGAATTTTGGCTTCAAAAAGTTGCATTATTGGGTCACATAATCTCAAAAGAGGGGATATATGTGGATCCAGAAAAAACAGAGGTTATCGAAAGATGGTCGAGACCAACAATAGTAACAGAGATCCGATGTTTTCTTGGTCTGGCAGGATATTATCGACCATTAGGGAAAGATTTTTCACAATTATCTAATCCACTCACCAAGTTGACTCAGAAAGGAGTTAAGTTTGTTTGCACAGAGGAATGTGAAAAGAATTTCAAGGAGTTGAAAAGAAGGTTATCCAGTGCACCTGTGCTCACACTGCTTTGTAGTGGAGAAAGGTTTGTGATCTACAGTGATGCATCCAAGAAGGGATTGGGGTGTGTTCTTATGAAAAATTATATGGTGATAGCATATTCCTCACGACAGTTGAAAATCCATGAGCAAAATTACCCAACACATGATTTGGAGTTAGCTGCGGTAATCTTTGCATTAAAGATTTGGAGGCATTACCTTTATGGTGAAAGGTGTGATATTTATACTGATCATAAAAGTTTAAAGTATATTTTCACACAAAAGGAGCTGAATATGCGTCAAAGAAGATGGTTGAAGCTGATTAAGGATTATGACTGCTCAATCCATTACCACCCTGGGAAAGAAAACAAGGTGGCAGATCCATTAAGTAGACAAGACCATACTAGTTTATCCACGACGAGGATCACAAAAGATCCAATATTTATGGATTTACAAAGGATGGATCATGGAATTATAATGAAAGGGTAAAAATCATATCTTTCTCAAATGAATGTTCAACCATATATACATGTGAAGATTAAAGAGGCACAGAAAGAAGATGTCGAGTTACAAAAGAAGGTGAGAAATGTTCCGGAATTCAACCTTGATTGTGATGGGATAATAATGTTCAAGAATTGGGTTTGTGTTCCTACCATCCCCAAATTAAAGAAGGAACTGCTGGATGAGGCTCAAAGTTATTCATTCTCTATTCATCCTGGAAGCACGAAGATGTATAGGGACCTGAAAGAGTACTTATGGTGGGATGGCATGAAAAGAGATGTTGCTGAATATGTCTCTCGATGCTTGGTTTGTCAGCAAGATAAATCTTATAGACAGAAGTCTAAGGGGATGTTACAACCATTACCCATACCCGAATGGAAATGGTAAAACATCACTATGGACTTTGTCACATGACTTTCTAAAACATCCAAAGGCCATAATGCTATTTGGGTCATAGTTGATCATCTTACAAAGTCTGCACACTTCATTGCTGTTAGAGAGGATTTCTCTCTCGATCATCTTTCCAGGATATATGTAAAGGAAGTGGTAAGATTTCATGGAGTACCACTTTCTATTATATCTGATCGGGATCCGAGATTTACCTCGAAGTTCTGGCGAAGTTTTCAGCATACTCTGGATACAGAGTTGAGTTTCAGCACTGCTTATCATCCTCAGACAGTCGATCAGTCTGAGAGAACAATTCAAACTGTAGAAGATATATTGAGAGCTTGCTCTATGGATTTCTAAGGTGGTTGGGATCAACACCTACCTTTGGTGGAATTTTCTTATAATAATAGTTTTCACTCCAGTATTCAGATGGCTCCTTATGAAGCTCTCTATGGAAAGAAATGTAGGACTCCAAATTGATGGGATGAAGTTGGGAAAAGAAAGCTATTAGGACCTTATCTCGTCGATGAAATGGCAGAAAAGGTCAGATCTATTCAACAACACATAAGAGCAGCTCAGAGTCGACAGAAAAGTTATGCTGACAACCAAAGAAAAGACCTAGAGTTTGAAGTGGGTGATAAAGTGTTCTAACGAATATCTCCCTGGAAGAGAGTCACGAGATTTGGAATGAAGGGGAAGTTGAGCCCTAGATATATCATTCCCTTTGAAATACTGGATCGTGTTGGGAAGGTAGCTTACGGATTGGCGCTTCCACCTAATCTCTCTCAAGTTCACGATGTGTTCCATGTATCTCTCCTAAGAAAGTACATAACTGATCCTTTACATGTACTTAGCTCAGAAGATGTACCACTGGAGCAGGATCTTTCTTATGAAGAACAACCAATAGAGATTCTGGATCGTAGCAAAAAAGTCCTACAAAACAAGACCACTCGATTGGTGAATGTTTAATGGAGGAACCAACAATTAGAAGAAGCTACATGGGAACTTGAGGATATGATGAGGGAGAGGTATCCTCATCTGTTTGTTACAAAGTGACAAATTTCAAGGGCGAAATTCATTTTAAGGGGGGTAGAATGTAACACCTGAGACTTTTATGTGAAATATTTTGTTTTTTATGTTATATAAATCATAAAAAAAATCTTTCACTACACACATCACTAGCTTGGCATGATTTACACGCAACCGCATCCTTCCTCAATAGCTTGCGTCGTACGCAACACCGCGTTTCACTAAACAATGATATGCTATTAAAATATTATTAAAACTAGCCGTTATGAATAGTAATAACCACTTTTTGAAATTTTATTTTTCAAAATGGACTTCATTTTTGATTTGGAATATCGAAATTAGCCTAGGGTGAAATTTTGGTATTTTTCTAAAAACGTTCAATTTTTGATGAATTGTGAAACCACTAAGTGGTAGTTAAAAAAACTGAATTTTTCATAAAACATAATTTTACCACTTCTGTGAGTGGAATTTCGAAAATCCGAGAGACACGGTTGATTTCAGTAAGTAAAATGTGGTTCAACGAGATGAAAATAATTTTTTTGGTGAATAGTAACTTTTTACTTTGTTTACCACGGTTAAAAGTAAATAGGGTAATTAAGGGTACAAATGATATTATTAATACCCTAACACATGTCCTAATTCTATTGGACAAGTTTAATTCGACGAAAAACAACCTTAGTAATAAAATATGACCATTTAGGCCCACTTGGATTAGATTAGGACATTTATTATTTATTTATTTAAAGAAGGGATAAAATAGTTAAAATCAAAGATTAATAAGTAAATCATTTTTAATATGGGGTTATACATAAGATAAATTCGACTATAAATATTAATTATAAAGTTAAAATTATTTCCTACATAATTGTATTTTATTTTTAATTTTTAGACATTAAATAATTTAATATATTTATGACACAAAGATGATGCAGTAATTATCTTATTAATGAAATATTGACAAAATTGATGTTATAAACACAAAAATAAATTTAATTTGAGACTCTTTATGAATTCCAATAATTTTCTAGATTAATATGACATGTTAGTATTGATTTAATTTACTTTTTTCGAACTAATCATTCTGTTATTATTTTCACAAAAATTAATTACTAAATAGTGTCAAAATTGACATAAAATAGTTTTTAAAACAAATATTATATTAGTAATTATTATTTTATTCCTAAAAATATAAGGTTCGGAAAAATGACTTAGATAAGGTTATATATATTAATAATAAACAACTTGGGGTTCTTTTGGCTGCTTATATTAAGTTTATTAACCTTATATTATAAGAACACAAGAAGACATGGTAAAAGCAAACTTATTTAACTTAATGTCAAATCTAAATGATAAGGTTAAAATAGGAACATAAACTTGTCTAAATTATATTGGATGAGAGGATTTAGACCCATACCCACCTTAGCTTAGAAATAAATCAATTTGGAGCTATTTAAAACCGAACTTGACTTTATAATAAAATAATATTTTTAGTTTTTCCAAAGGAGCCCCGCTCCTCCCTTATTAAAGGGCACCTCCTCCCCCTCTTCCTCACACCACTTTGAGCCTTCAATCTTAGCCAAACCCTGAAATTTTCTCCTCTCCACTTCCCTAGAAGCATCCTAGAGGTTCTGGTCTTCCTGAAAGACCAATTTTAGTTCCCTATGAGGAGGTCTCAAAGAGGCGCTTCAAAGAAGAGATAATTTCCGTTACCAATTCTTTCATCTTTATTTCTTCTTCCACTTCTTATTATTTAGTTGTTTCATTATGAAGTAATAACATTAGTATCACTCATATACTGATATGTTATTATAAGTATGAAACAACCCTTTTTCACCATCTATCCATCCTACGGAAAAAGAAATCACCGCGCGTGCGTACGTACGGAATACCGTCTCCACGCCGTGGTGTAATCTATTTTCCACCACCACCTTACTTGGATGGGTATAATGGTGACTATATATGACTATTATAAAGTGATACTGATTATGAAATAGTATACATACACCCCAATACAATTCCACGATCATAAAAACGATATCATCACTCATGCGTACGTACGGAATACCGTCTCCACGATGTGATGCGACTCGTTCTACGTGATCTTCATTTCATAATGATTATATAAATGAATTGAATGAATGAATATGATATATATTACAAGAATACCATTCTGGTAATGAGTTATCTATAACCTAAAGAGATGAATACGAATTTATTTGACAAAACACGCATAAGAACAAAAAGTTATAAACACCCGAATAACAAGTAGCAATGAAATATTACTACTAAGAAGCTAAGAATATGACCATATATGATATCATAAAAATAAGTATGATTCTCTAAGAATTCAATAAAATTATTTAAATCATTATATAGGAGTTTTGGACACGTACAAAGCATATCGGACCTAAGGTAAGGGAAATATCACAATCTCATTTTTATCCGAGATTGATTATACTTTGGTATTTACTGGGGTGTTTTTTATCATCCACATCCATGTTTCCTCAATATGTAATATTATTTCCATTCACCTACAATTTTTTAAATCCAATTTTACCCTTCAGTGACTTTTTAGTAAACGATACGAACGGAATCTTTTGTCATTTTTCGTACGAGGTACTTTTTGACTTTTCCGACAAAAGTACGAAGAATGTTTTTTTTAACTTATATGGCATGCATGGATTTTTAAAACATTATTTCGAAGAATATTCCTATAAAAGTATTCAAGTTTATTTTCAATCAACTTATTTTAGTTTATAATTGTACGACATGTTAAGAATGGAAAAGTGTTTTTGAAGCAGAAATGATATTTTCCTCAAGAATGGAGTTCAAGTGTTTTATCAAAATTATTTTCCATCTAAGATAATAAAGGGTTCTGTTTTTACCCCTATTATTACATTGATTTGATTATGTTGTGATGGAATTATATTTTTATGAATTCATTTAACTTATATGAATTGTTTTATGATGTCACGATGTTTAAGATTCCCATTTTTATTACAAGGGTTATGACTGATGTATGATTTATGATTTTGTGGAACACATAAGAATGGTATCATTATGAGATGGGTGGGACCTATATCTCCCTCCAATGCATTGGGTAAATATTTTATATCTCATGAGATAGATATGGCTGGAACTGTAGGTTATACTGGTTCAGTGAAACAGGACTGAAACGAGGAGTGAACTCGGTTCAGAAAGGGACATTGTCCACTAAGATAGTCTTGGCAATGAGTCTTGACTAATAAGAAATGATTCTCTATGATTATGTGTGTATGACACAAAGTTTCATGTTTTAAGTTATGATTATTGGGATTACATTTCACTACTATGATTTATCCCATGATATGAAATTATGATCTCTTTTGTAGGTTACAATTTCCAAAAGTAATGTGCTTATGTATATGATGTGATTGATATTTCTTTTGTTTACCCTTACTGATCATTTGAGCTCACCCTTTTGTATGTTATATTTCCCTAGGTCAGGAAGAAGGTTATTAAGTATAATATGCCAAAAAGGAACTCTAGATATGATGAAATAAATGGGAGGCAAAGTAGATGCTTTATGAACCAGTTGTTTATGTTTCCCAGTTTCTAAAGACACTATACCTATACGGTCCTTTCTTGGTTTTGTTATATGTTGTAATAAGTGTGCTTCAATTCTGAAGTAATAACAATGTATGTAAAGTATGGGTCGTTATAAATGTTAAGGTTTTATTTGTCTTAAATTTTAATTTTATGAGAATTTTTTATTTTATAAACCATGTTTTCTTTTACATGGTGAAAATATAACCCCATTATCCTTTTATAGCATGACTCTATTATATATCAGGATATACGCTTTTATATATGTGTGTATAATGTCTCTTTTGATTCAAATATTCTTAATTGATCAATCTCTCACCTAAAATTATAACCTTATTAAGAAGAAATTTCTATTTCTTAATTGATCTTTGTTTCAAGTAAATATTTTCATTCCATCCCATATTATAATCTCTTTTAAGGAAAGATAATTTGAATTATTTTCTTTTATCTTAAATATTTTTTCCCCTATTAAAATATTAAAATTTAATACTCCTTTTCTTATATGGGTTCTCAAATAATGTTAATTCAAAATATCCCCCCAAATTTCATTTTATAATATTTATGTTTTTTCAAGGAATTAATATTGATGTTTCTATTACAAAGGTAATTGTTTTTAAATGGTTTCACTTCATATGTATAAAAATTAGTTTGGAACGTTTCCCATAAATTCATCATTTTATGATTGTGATGATAAGGATATCTTTTAATGTTTTTCATGGGAACACATCTTTCCTCCAATTTTGGAGTTTTATATAAAAATATATCTCTATTTTATATGGTTTCCAAAATAAATATTATTTTCCACTACATTAATATAATATCACTAAAATATTTTCAAAATATCAAGGATATTTCTTATTTATGATGTAATTTTCCCCCAAAAATCCTTAATAGTATTTTTCATCTAGGTCAATATCCTTTGAAATATCTTATTCTTGATCATGGATTTTATTCGAATGTTACTATCTGCCTTATTTCTATGGGTGATTAAATAATGTTATTTTATTTTAGAGATTTGATATATCACTGCCTTTGCCATGCCTAATCGTTTTCAGTGTAGAACCATAATTATTATTCTGATTACTTTACACTATGAATAACCCAATATTTATTCCTTTGATTGAAGGATGTTTAATTATACCTCATACATAAATATATTAGGGATATTTTTTTCTCTTAACCATATATCCTTTATCTATTTAGTGTAAATTAAATATGTTTTATTATCTTGATTAAATGGTATTTACCTAAGAAGTTATTGTAAATGTCATTGAAACCCATTTTCTTTCCATGGATTATTTATACTCTAAATGTTAATGATTTTAATTTGTAAAGTTTTATGATTCCTATTTTATATCCATGGTTTCTTTGTGATATGATAAGTTATTGATTTTAAGTGGTACTCATATGTATAGATGACAATGGGAGGGGTCCAAATCACCTTCCAATGTATTGATTTAAGGTTTAAATCCAATGATATAGGTATTCATGAGTAATTTTATATTTTCTTATAGTCATGGTAACAGATAGTGGGGATCATGATTGTTATGTCCCAAATACTATTTTATGCTCCATATTTTAATGATGTTTCCTAGTTTTATGCTTATTCTTAGGACTATGTTATGATATCATGGATAATATTTACTCACTAATAGTAAGGCCCCAGCCTTAAGCATTAGATAATCTTGAATTAAGTTAATAATTCACATTGAGGATCTTTTGTGTTTTAGAGAATTAGAGAATTAGGTCATAAATTATATATATCGACTTGAATTTTACAAGTAGACACTTCAACTCACTATCCATTTTTTCATAAAACAAAAACTCTTTATAATGAAACATTACATCATTTCAGGTTTTAATATCATAACCTTTCCTTGATTCCATCCTTCATAGTATTTTTTTGTATGTCATGAGGAAAAAATTTCAGAAATTTTGGATGAGAAAAAAAATATCATAATGGGATACATAATGAAAGAAGACTATTTGTTTTTCAAAAATATGTAAACGATGAAAACATTATCATAAAGTAATACATTGGACAATTAAGATGTTGCGAAAACACTTTACCAAATATAAGCTCATTTAATACACATTTTGTAACCAAAACATTACCATAAAACCCATAGAATGAAACATATAGCATATAAGGTAACATGGGACATAAAAAAAATTAAATGGAATAACCATATGGCCGGCTTCAAAACATATCACTAAAAGGAATAGCCATACGACTGACTTCCATACCAAATTCATTGGATGTTATAACATAACCTCCCATCCCTGGTTTATCACGGAACATCCCATCATTTGGTTTATCACGTAACCACCCATTATTAGTTTATAATTCAATGAGCTGTCAAATGTCCAAGTACCATTATATAATAATAAACCATAAAATATTTGAAATATCAATATTTCACTAATAAAATTTCATTTTCATTCACAATAAATCATATCAAAATATTAAAATAATAAATCCATTTCAAAAAACCATTTTCAATAGTAAAACACACAAAAGGGGAATATAGTATTTCTCTTCCTATTATAAACCTTAAGGTTTATAGAGGAATTCAAATAAAGATTACAGCGGCGAAGAGATCATTGTCACCAAAAATGTTAAGAACATTAATTTTTCTATATAGTAACAAGCTTTTTAGAAAAAAGATCCATTTTTAGTCACATTAAAAGTAAAAGGGGTTTGTAAACAGTATAAAATAAAGTCATTTATAAATCAATATATTCCTTAATGAAAGGAGATTGAGATGAAGTCTCTTAAATCGTGTATGACTTGAATCGTTCATTATTTAATTTCCTGAATAATAAACTTACGTTAATTTCTACTTGCTTCAGAACCTTTTTCATGTTTATTATTCCTTTTCTATAAATTATTACCATGTTATATGTATTACATAATTAATATCGGTCGATTTGTCAATATTGGGTACTTGGTTTGAAAATTCTCTTATTATAATTACAATTTGTCCATGTTGTCAAAATTCCATTATATCCATAATATAATTCATATATATATCATATATATCCAGTATATATTTATTTAAAATATTCAATAACAATTTTTAGATAAGAAATTAAATGCACTATTCTTGGAGATGGTAAGTCATACGTACGAATGAACGCTACTTTCATTTCTATTTCATATTTAATTGAATGGAAACATAATTATACATAGGTATATTATAATTCCAATATAATATTATATCTTGTATATGTTACCAAATTTTGTTAACACCATCCTTTATACCATCCATTTATGGCATGAATGAGTCATATCACTTTGAAGGGGCGGTAGTCTGCACTTCCTCAAATGAAATTATTGTATTTATACAACATTAAAAGAATAAAAGGAATGTTCTAAATTAGAACTACAGAATAATAGATATAAAATAAATATCATTTATATCACATATAATTACAGTTCCATCATAATGGCCACCAAGAGATTCGATAGGAGATAGTTGAACTATCATCATTTCATGAGGTAGTAGTTCGCCGTGCACAGAAACAGTATGTTCTAAATCCATTAGATAGAGGTGTGTGTGAGTGTAGGTCAAAATTTTAAATAACAAAATACTAGTATATTGAAGATACTGATTTTTTTATTAAAAAATTGATGAAAGTGAGTTTATGGGGTTGGATAAGGGAAAATAAATGAAAGAATCTTGAGATAAGACATTACCTTAAATCGAGTAAATCCTTTTGACTTAAGATAACAGCCTTCTTGAATTGCCTTATTCCCAATGTAAGGCTTCTAGGAGGAAGATAGTGATTTTGGGAGCTTATTTTTGAAGATTTTGGATGATCTAATGGCTGCTTGATAGGTGTGACTACGGGTTAGAGGTGGTGGTCTTTTATAAGAGGGAGGAGGGGCACTTTAGGAATTTCCTAAAAAATTATTTCATTATTAACTGAATTTATATTTTCAAAATGTCCAGAAAACATTTACTTTGAAGATAATATAATTATGGTTCGAAATAATTCCAAAAAATAGGTTGTAGACTTTTTCTGGTTTCAAATTTAACCTTATCATTTAGCTTTATCCCATATTTAACTAATTTAACTCTCACTATGTCTTCTTGTGTATTAATACAATATGGTGACCATAGTTACTATAAAATTATAATCGCCCCAAAAAAAGATCATTAATGAAAATTTTAACATCATACATGTTATTTGACTGAACTGTATATTTTTACAACTATTATATCATTTTATTTAATATTAATTGATTTAAAAACTCAATTATGTTATTTTTTATACTATTCATTTCTTGAATTTTTTAAAATCCATAAAAAATTTATTGATTCAAAATAAAATCATTAATTAAAATATAAGGAGTCATATTCATCCATAAAATTCGTGGACGGCATAAAAAGATTAAAAATATATTTATTTTAATATTTATAATCTAATTTATTTAAATATTTCATTAATAAGGTAATCACTACATCACCATTTTTTCATAAATAAATTTATTTATTTGATTTCAAAAAAGTATAAATAAAATACCATGATGTAGGAAATATTTTTATTATTCTAATGACTACTTATAGTTTAAGAGCACAATTCTATAACTTCATATAATTTTTTTAGTAAAAGATACATGTTTAGGTTATATTTTCCTTCACATTAAATTCAATGTAATTAAATGTCATTTTCACACACAAGTGGCTCCATGAGGTCCTAAAATTGACCCACGTATGACCATGGTCATACGTATATCATCCAATTGGGATAAGATAAGTGTTAGGGTAAGTTAATATTAATATAATATTATATTTACCCTTTCTTACAGTATTTACACTTTAACCATAGTAAATAAAATATTTACTAAAGTTACTATTTATAATGCCTAAAAAAGTAATCTATTTAAACAATTTGGATCTCTTGATTCAAAATATGGAATCCTTTTTTCCAAATTCAAAATACAGAAGTAACAGAAATTAATTTAAAATAAATTCTCACTGTCAAAACCAAAAAGCATGTTTTTGAGAATTAAATACTACAAAAAGATTGACATGTGTTTATGTCCAATTTCAAAGTGAAATTACTACCTATGACAAATATTTTATTAAGTGATAAAAATATAATTAAATAAAACTTTAAAACCAAAAAAGTGAAATCTATCTAGATATATAAATAATATTAAAATGTAGCTTTGAATTAAAATGCAGTATTTTTCATTATTCATTAAAAAATGAACTTTTGCATAAAAATACAAAAATTTCATACAATATAAATTTTGATGTTCCGCTTCTAAATAAGAAGTTTATTTTTTAAAATAAAATATATAAAGGGGTAAAAGAAATATATTTTAAAGGGGTTCTCCATCAAAAGGAGGTAAAACTATATTTTTAGAAAAATACTTCTTTTATCCGAATAAATGGATTTATTATTAAATCATATTTAGAAAACATATAAGATGAATTTAAAAAATTTAATTTAATTTTTATCATATATTTTCCATTAAATAAAAGTCCATAAAGCATGATATGAAAACACCATTATTCCCTTTTAAATAGGATTTCATAAAAACACATCCATTATTTTCAATTGGTTTTTATTTCTATTTATAATAAATTTGGTAATCAATGAATCGTCAAATAGACATGTGTAAACTATATTTCAGAATTTAGTTGATAATATCCACTCCCAAAATTCCAATGTTAATGTGATAACAATAATAATTATAATATTATTGTATTATTTTTCATTATAAATCAATTTTGTTTGTAATGTATGATTTCATAGAAGTCCGTTGTTGCGTGACGAGTACACTATCAAAAAAAGCATCCCCTTTGACTTAAAATTAATATATTATTCATAATAATTAATATAAATAAAAAATTATTATTCTATAAATACATGGGTCATTACATTCTTCCTGCATTTTGAAAATTGCCTCATAATAGTTTTAAATTTGGGCTCGAAATCTTAACTGAAATCCCACATTGGAAAAAGCTTTAATAAAACTATCACATTAAAAGATATAAAGGAAAGTATAAATGTCACCCAATAAAACACATACTAGGATTCGAAGAAAACATGTTTATGGAAGAGAAAACGAACCATCATGTTCTGATAGAGAGTGATAGAAAACACGATCAAGAGAAAGTTATCCACCAGAAAACCACAAATTTGTGATAAGTTAAATGATATTTGATTCCCCAATAGGAAAGTAAATAGAAAACGTTCTTTTATGTTCCTTTTCATAAATTTGATGAATTTATTTATGATCATGACTTGGAACATAAGGAAATATACTTACGTTTCTTGTAGAGTATCATCCTTTAATAACTTTCTTCCAAAAACTCATATTTTCTCCAAATAATGAGTACACGAGATGACTTAGTCATACCTGAAGTTCTAGAATGAACTTCAAAAAATGTTCATATAACCCTCAAAATATTAACTATATTTTTCTCCTATCATTAGACAATAACCAAAACCAAAATGTTTAATACAAGATCAGATAATTCCCCAAAAATAATATTCCATGAATATCTAAAATTCAACAAACAATACCCAACGTTCAACAAAGACAATTCAATAAAAAATTGAAATTAATTTTTTAAATATAGTCCAAACTAAGATTAAAATAAAATTCTTAGAAGAATTTTATCACATAGCCTTCCATGTTAAATATTATCATTTATCTCCAAATAACATTGGCTACTCTTAAAGTCATATAATTAAAAGTAATTAAACCATGCACATATTCTATATAATTGGTTAATAATTTCCTTAAATAAGCTAAATTGATATACTTCCACAAAAACAACATAGATTCTTACAAAATAAAATTCCACCATTACTCCTCAAATTAAATCCCATAGTATTCTATTTTCTTTGGCATATAGTTTCCCAAATGAGAAAGCATCTTCCAAAAGAACATTTATCACTTAATCACCATATCAATTTTTTTATATTAAGGATATCCATTTGATAAAACATAATATATAAAATCAACATATTCTTTATCCATTAAACAATTTAAGTAAAAATAATAAGTCATACTAAAAAGGGACTTCATGAAGTCTAGTGGTATGTGATAAATACCAGTCGCACTCCAATTGTGGGTTCGATTCTAATAGCTTTGTCTGACATGATGGGTTATCACATGGTCTGCGTGTTGTCCTTTTTTAAAAACTATAGAGATCTAATAACATTCAAAAAATGATATAAAATCCTTAAAAATATCAATAACATGTTTTTACCACAATGGTTATTTAATAACTCAAATTTTTCATCCAAAAAACTTATAACCCATAATTGCTCAAATTCAAGGATCATATAAACCCACATGGTTCTTTAAAACTATATCTACAAAATAAAAGATAATTATTTCTCTATTAACATTTTTATATAAAAACATAATTGTTACAAATACAAGTGAAAAGTCTTCCAATGTAATCCCATCAACAAAAGATCATTAATAATTTTAAACATTTCATCTCCTAGATATCTAACATAACTATCGAATTCCTAAAATGTAGACATCTTAATCATCCAACATTATCCTCGATCCGTTAACCTTTTTTGAACTTATTCTGTAATGCATGTTTCCTACAAAAAAATCATGAATCATATCCTATGATTTCAATAATGTCAAAACCTCTGCTAAGAAATACTCCACACCTTTCATAGGTCATTGTTAGTTTCCTTATCCTCAATTGGAATGACATTTGGTATTGGTAAAAAAATATTTGTATTTTCCTGCTGATTCCATTCCCAAACCCTCTTTGTATGACATGTTTTTGTGTGATGACAGACACACCACATTTAAAACATTCAATTTATCCCTCGAAAAGAAATTCTTTCCCTTTTCTGGATTACATTATATTCTTCATTTTTCCATGATAGATTATTGCTTTATGAACATCACTACCACATCTATAAAATCTTCCCATCCCTTTTGAAGAATTTTAATAGGCATTTCTTTCCACATCCTGGACATATTGGGTTTTCAATATACATAACATTATGATTATTACATGAATTTACATAGTGATTCGTTTCTCACATATACGATGCCTCAGAAAATTCACCAAGGTTTAAGTGGTTAATCATGACTCTAGATAGTCGGTTAATAATAAAAACAATAGTTCTCATTTCAGCTGTAATTTCATTCAGTTTCTTATTCAGAAAACCGTCATAGTTTTCATCACATCCATTGTTACATTTATGCCTTCTAGATCCAGCCATATACTAAAACCAAAAAGGTCAATGTGAGTATATCTGTAATATAATCAAATAATATCTTGTGATGAGGGTAAATACTATGATATACTTATTCATGTTATCATAAACCCATTCAAATATATCTATAATACCTATGACTCTTTATTATATTCTAACCATTATGGTTATGTCACTTATGCTTAAATAACCCTATAACCTCAAAAGTTATCTAAACTGACCTTTGATAGCGACTATAAGGCACCAGCCTTAAACATTACATTATCTTGAATTAAGTTAATAATTAAAATTGAGGATCTATTAATGTTTAGAGGTTTAGATAATTCAGTCAAAATATATACATAACAACTAGAATATTACAAGTAGACACTTCTACTCACCATCCATTTTTTCATAAAACAAAAAATTCAATAGAATGAAACATGAAATCATTTCATGTTTGAATAGCATAAATTTTCATTGACTCCATCCGTGACTATATTCATCATTATGTCCTTTGAAAAACATTTCAAAACATGGGATGAGCATAAAAATCCCAGTGAGGGATATATAATGAATGAAAACTATTAGTTTTGAAAAAACACGTAAACGATCAAAAATTTATCATAATGTAATACATTTCACCTTTAAGAAGTAACAAAAACACTTCACTAAATATAAACACATTGCATACCCTCTTTGTAACCAAAATATTAACATAAATCCCATAGAAAACAACATATAACATATAAGGTAACTTGGGACATTAACATAATTAAAGGGAATAACCATACAGTTGAATTCCACACATATCACTAATTGGAATAGCCAAACGACCGACTTCCATACACAATGAATTGACGGTTATAATGTCACCACCAATACTTGGTTTATCATCGAACCACCCCTCTTTTGGATTATCATGTAACCACCCATCATTGGTTTACCACACTACCACCCATCAAATGTTCATGTACCATTATATAATCATTAAACATAAAGTATTGAAAATATCATTTTTTCACTAAAAACATATCATTTAAAATTATATGAAATCATTTCAAGATATTGAAATATTCAATCACTAAAAATTGTGTTTTTATGAAGTAAAAACTACTAAAAGATTGACATGTGTTTATGTCCAATTTCAATGTAAAATTACATACAATGACCAAAATTGGATTAAATGATAAAAATACAATCACATTACATGATAAAAAAATATTAAATTTAAAATCTATCTATATAAATAAATAATATTAAAAGACAGTTTTGAATTAAAATGCAGAATTTTTCACTATTTATTAAAAAATTAACCTTAGTTGAAAAATACAAAAAATTAATCCTAATTAATCATTGATGTTCCTATATTTTATAAGAAGTTTATTTTGTAAAATAATACATATAAATTTTTCCTAAACTATATTTAAAAGGGGTTTTCCATCAAAAGGCAGTAAAACTGTATTTTTAGAGAAATACTTATTTTATTCGAAAAAAATGAATTTATTCTTACATTATATATAGACTACATATAATATGAATTTAAAACATTACATTTAATATACATCATAAATTTTTTATTAAATAAAAATCCATAAAGAGTGATATGAAAGAAAAATTATAAAATTTTAAATAGGTTTTCATAAAAACAAATCCATTTTATTAAATTGGTTTTTATTTCCATTTATAATAAATTTTGTAATCAATGAATCAACATTTAAACATGTGTAAACCATAATTAAAAATTCAGTTGATACTACTCATTACCGTCATTCCAATGACTATCTGTTAACGAAAAGAATAATAATATTATTGTATTATTTTTCATTATAACACATTGTTGTGTGTAATGTAAGATTTCAGAGAAGCATGTTATTGTGTATCGAGTAATCTATTAGAAAAATCATCCCCTTTAACATAATATTAAAGTCATATTCATAAGTATTAATAGAAATCAATAAGTATTATTCTATAATTAACTAGGTCGTTACACTCACTCTTTTCATTCCTGTATTATTTTATGACAAGATTTATTACATTATTTAGGACCTAATATTTTTTTGGTTTGATTTTATTATGTATCTAGACTATACCCATATGATCATCTCCTTATAATTTAGGATATTCTATTTTTATCACCTATGTTTACCCTCACTGAGCATCTGAGATTACCCCTTTCATATATTTTAATTTCCATATAAAGAAATATATTATATAAAATTAGTTTATAAGGTTATCTAATGAGACGAATTTATAGAATATATTGATGTATTAAGAAGATTCTCTCATAGTTTAATGAATAATTTCCATTGGTTCATTAAATCATGGGTTTTTAGTTAATATTTTTTCCTAATTATATAAAACTATAAACCCAAAAGGACTTGATAATTTATTAATATAAAATATTTAAATTAATAAATATAATTACCTAATGATTAAGCCTAGTCTAGCATAATGGGTATCATATTGGGGTCTACATAACTTTAAAGATTATGATGTTTTTGGTGAAGCATAATGTGGGAGTAGTAAATGTACTCAATGTTATATAAGTTAAGGTTTATCCTAGTTTCAATGTTGTAGATAATCCTTTAGGTTAGTTGATGTAATATTGAATATTTTAGGGATTTATATTAGATAGATTTTGTAAAAACTCTATGGAAATGTCTAAGGTAAATATATAACTGTTAGATGACATTATAAAAAAAAATTTAAACATGAAGTTGTGGGTCTTTCTTCGAAAATAAATCATTGTATAGATACTGGTATGTGGATGAAGACTTTGAAATAGTTTTCACCAAAGGTAAATTACCTTGATGTTGGCGTGTTGGGTATTAACTCGATCCTAACATGGTTCATGAAAAATAATACTAACTCAACACCTGGCAAGAAAATCAAAAGGGATATGCTTTGGTGGATCATATGATATTTACAAACTACTATAAAGGATTAATTTCCTAGATACATTAAGGGACTTGGTAAAGAATCAAGAGAAAAAAACATAGACTAACCTTGGTTATATCAAATGTATTATATGATTTAAAAAGGATTTATTAGAGAATAAATATTTAGATTTATTTTTTCATATTTATATTTAGGATATTGTCATAACCATTTTGGTTTTATTATTTAGTATAAATAGGATCATGACTATATAGTTACAAAAGGTATGTATTTTTGAAAAAACTATGGCTTATTTCCAAATAAGGGAGTTTAATTAAATGGTTGAGAATCATGGAATATGAGTTTTATGATATAAATGGTGATTTTTCTAGCCCACCTAAGGTAAAAACGATAATATCTTAATAGAAATTAAATCTTGATATTATTATCCATTTTCCTTAGTGGTTAATATTTATTTATGATATTCCAGTATATTCTAACATTTTCTATGATTATATGAAACACTAAAAGTTTTTTTCCATAGTTCCAATTTTATGGTTAGGTAAAATATATTAAATAGTATTGATATCCATGAAAAGTGATATAATTTCAAGTTTATATTTTTGATGATATGTATTTATGAACACATAATTCAGGTATTAAAAACAATTTTGTTTAATATATTCTTGATGTTGAGATAACAAATTGTTGATTGATCTTTAGAAAAGTGAGTTATATAGTATTTATATCCTTTTAAATGATATTGGATTTAATGAAAAATGGATCCATGATATTTGTAGTAAATTTTAGCACATTTTTGGGATTATGATCTATATTAAATAGTGTGTGAATTTATGAACTAGTGGTTAATAAATAAGAGGGTTAATGATTGAGTTAATTTCTAGAGGATAGTATGATTTACATATGGTTTAATGTCTGGATAACTAAAATGTATTTTTTAAATGTATGTAATGAAGAATATATGATTAGGTTATATAAATTCTGGGGTACATGATCATATAAATTATTAATGGTTTTTGAGGAATGATAAGTAACTTGGTATACACTAAAAGAGTGAGGTATATGTCATATTCTAGATTATATCCTAAATTATGGATATGTTCAGATTGCATTTACATAATTTCATTAGTAATTATTAAATAAAATTATGGAGATGTAATTTACTTATGGGGGTAGAATTTTTTAATTCAATATTATGGATCATTTAAATTAATATTATCTTCAATAGTCTTTGTCACATACAATACAGAACTAAAATAACACATTACTAAAATGAACTGAGACATATTATACTTTCATGAAATATATAACTATTATAAGATAAAAATATAACAATAAAATAAAATAATTATACATTATTATTACTTTTCATTAATATTATTTTAAAAATGGTTGCCTTTTGAAGAATCATTTCGTTGAAATGGGTATAATATATTACCGTAATAAATTTTATTGATTTTATTTAAAAGTTTATTATAAAAAATAATATTTATATTTTTAAATTATTATTTAAATATTAAAATATTTATAAATTTTTATAAAATAATATTAAATTCACTTGAAATTTAAGAATCCTTTTTTCAATTAAAAAAATATATTTGGTGTTTCTTATTTAAATAAGTGAATATATTCATTTTATATTTTGAACATTATAAAAATAAATTCATTTTTGAATTTATAATTTCAAAGTTATGTTAAGGATAAATTTTGGGTATTTTCAAAAAATATTGATTTTAGGTGAAAAATGAAAAATATCATTTTTACAAATAACATGACTTTTATGATATTATTTGTAATGAACCAGCTTTTCAAGAATGTTAAAAACATTAGGTTATTGATTAAATTTCATTTTTTATCCCTTTTAAAGGATACTTAAAGGAGTCATGATGGTCCTGAGGGTGTCTAGGGCTTGTTCGGAGTTTGGAGTCCTGGAGTTTTGGATAACAGACTCGGCCACACGGTTAGTATAAACTACAATGCCTAGTCCGCATAGTTTTTCTTAACTATGCATGGAGTTTTAGAGGGTTTCATTGGTACTCATGGTTTTTTGGATTCAATAAATCCTACTTTCATGCCCATGCATGAATTTCAGAGGTTTGGGTTAGCGCCTGTCGTACATATTTCTTATGGTTAAGAAAACCATGAACCTTGCCCGTGTGGGGTCCCTCCTTATGAATAACTTGGTGAATAATCAGTTCATGGTTTTTTCCAACCATGTGGCCAAACCATGTGACCCCTATTTTGAAGGGTAGATTAATTTTTCCCTTACCAAACATTAAGTCTCACACCCTCCATCTCATTTCTAGCAGACCATTCTTCCTCCCTTCTCCCACGGACCTCTCCCTTTATCTAATCATGGGATCAGGCTTGATCCTCCATATGAAATCCTAATTGAATACAATATAATGTCTTTTATAGCTAGGGTTACTGTTTTGTGTCCTATATCTTCCAATTCACAGTTTCTCTTTCCATCTCTTGTACTATTTTGGTGGGAACACATTTTACCCCTTTTTAGTGTGTTTGAAGATTCTTCCAATAGGTTTCATTATATAACTACTCAAGGGAAAAATTGATGTGGAGAGTGCCAAAAACATAAGATAGGTATTCTATATTATTTTCCTATGTTTTGAAACCTTTTATATTGTTCACCATTGTGCCGCATGCTGGACATTTCAGGCGATGCCTCCAAATTACATACATTAAATTAAACGATTTTCTATTATTTAGCATGATCCTAGCTAGTGGAGAATCAAGAAATTGGTTGAAACCCTTGTTTTTATCCACTTCAATTGTTGTGACTTCCATCAAGAACCCTAAGCCCTTCAGCCTGAAATTTTCAAACCTCCATGAGGTGTTTTCCATTATAATAAATACATGAAATTAATGATGTGAAGTAAGTTAAATGGTAGACCATGAGTTAGGCCCTTAAGTCTCAGGCTTTATTCTTGATACCCTATCTTAAATTCCTTATACATTATATCATAGTTTTTGGATTGAATTAAATGAATTTTACAGCTTATTTAATATGATATACATGAAATTCCTTGTGGATGACAAATGATCTTGAATGATAGACCATAACTGCTTATGAACCGAGAGTGATGCATGAGTTTCAACATAAGTAATCCATGTATGGGATCACCATTATTTATCTTTATAACTATTGGATGCATCCGGAGAGGTATTATGAATTACATTAATGAGACCTTTGGGTAGATTATTGATACACATGAGTGACACCAGTTCCTTATGGGAGGCACCATGGATGGGATCATTGGAAAAATGTTTATACCATATCTCGAGTGATACTCGGTACCTTATGTGTGATACATGAGAGGGAATCAAAGGGTAATGTTTACACAATTCCTAGAGTGATACCACTGACTCCTTTTATAGGGACTCCTTTTATATATCAAATATTATATGTTTTGAGGTATTGGGTATTTTAGGTGCTCCAGTAGTGACAGTTAGGATTCCCTTTGATAGCCTTGGATGGGCTCAGGATTCCAATAATGGATTCGATGGCCGCCTTAAATAGATTAAATGTGATTCCTTATTATTAAATCATGGTAACTCTCAACAGATGCCCTATGGGCATGTCATTTAATCCAAATCACACGATTAGGTCCAATCCATGTTTGATGCTTCAATTATGATGACCCATGTGCACACCTTAACAAGTTTGTATAGGTTCCTATGGTTCAATGATACATGTCTTAAGAAAAAGTAGGTAGTGACGGTTGGGTATCTGTGTGAAACCCAGACCATTTTGTATTATTCTTTTATTTCCTTTCATTTTCTATTGCTGACACACTGTTCATTTTAGATTTCATGGACTGGATTTGTCTAGACACCATTGGTGGGGCCCTATATAATATATCTCAAACCCTAAAATGGACACTCTTGAAACCCAAGAAGACTACATGACCTAATTTTTAGATAAATGGAAGCAACTAGCTTTCTATGCATGATTATGAGTTCTAGGATAAAAAAAATGAGCAGGGGACCAAGTCTATGCTCATGACTATTGTAGTTACACATTTTCGGTATTTTGTAATTTTTTATAGACTATGTTATATTCATATCTACCTTATATCCCTTGTACACTATTTATTTACTTACATATAACACAATTATCATCATCATTTTTCATCTTGCATTTATTAGTCAACTTCGGACCCTCATTTATATTGCATGGTTTATTATTATTATTCTTCCACTATCTATTTTTTATTACTCCTTCTACCATTTTTTATTTATTATATAACTCTATTTTCCACTATGATATATGAGGTCATATTATTCCCACAAACATACACTAGGCCCTTTATTCTTTTTGTATGTTTCTAGCATATGGGGAAGTGAGCATGAGGTCTTGTGGCCCACCGTCTTGGGACATCACTAAGTGGCTTCTGAGGAAAGATGATACGATGTGGTATGTGATCTCTTAATCATTTTGTTTTAATGTTTGGTTATTATACAAGAGACTAGGAATATTGGAATTCAATAATGATCTTATTCCTAAAAATAGCTAACCCATGTACATGGGAAACCATAAATATGCGGGATGAGTTAAGGATATTATTGGTTCACTGTTGTAGTTTCATAGATTTTACCATTTGGTGACGTAATTTTTTTGTGTTGTTATTATTGATGATATTATTATGAGATAATAAAATTGTCCAACATGGCCCAAATATAGGAGGGAATATCATTTCATGTTTCATACTAGAAACAATAGGAATTAAATGTCATGAATTATGCCATGCCATAACTATATTTTTGCATACGTTACCTGTATTGTATGTTCTTATTATGGATCCTTGTTTGGTATGTAATGTAGTGAGATAATGTGTATTGAAATAATTACATAATTTGGTTAATTGAAGTGACTATATCAATATTAATAGTAATTTATCGAATAGATTGATGATGAAACCTTAATTAACTAACCATTCCATGTTTGATTCACAATCCATCAGTTCTAAGGGAACATATATTAGTTGGTTTGATTGATGAATTTCAATTTAAATTTAAGGAGGGAATACTTATATAAATTTTCCATGGTGGTTCATTCAATCAAATCACAATGCATAACCCATTACATCCTAGCATCAGATGTACATTCCAGGCCAATGTTACTTGGAATGCCAATTTCAATTTATAATGTGTGTGGTCATTTATAAATTTGGATTTAGAGATGTAATTCCATAGACTGTGATATATATATCTAAATAAATAAGAATAAATTTAAATTAATTAAGGAATTAAAATTACAAGGCTACTACTAAATATGGATTCCAATTTTAAATATATGGTTTTTTGATTTATACCTTACATTTGACACTCCATATACCAGAACCTCTGATGAGTTATAAAGGACCATTACCCCGACCAGAACTTATAGTGGGAAGTAGTCTATACCTCCTATGATTCTTCTATAACACTTTCTAGTCACATAGTACAAACTTTATGATAAAGAAGAGAGGTATGACTTACTTATAAAAAGGATTTGTACCTTTCCATTCATTTTACCTCTTTTCATATTTTTTATAAATATTATTTTTGGAGTGTACATTGAAATTGTAGAGTTATGAAAATATTACATACTCATCTCGTATACCGAGACTGTGGTGATGACAATGCTCCAAAGGTGGGGGCCCTAATCCACCCATATTAACACCTACAATACCCCATGAGGAAACTACTATTGATCTTAAATTGGGTTACAATGCATAGTTTTGTGATAACATCATGAACTTTATATAGTATGAATAGGGTTCTCCCTAGAATAACCCTCTTATGGAAGAGGAGGGTAATGAGTTTCAATAGCAGAATCCTCCCACCTTGTCAGGGGATAGTGGAGATCTGGCTTCTACGTAATGGTTGGAGTCCATATTATATATCTTCAACCATCATGAGACACCTCTAGAGTAGAGGGTCAAGCTATATACCTACATTCAATGGGAATCCACTATGTTTTGGTGGGATTTCATCTATGAGAGGAGTATTTAACTATTGAGCTAGTGGAAGGTGCAAAAATAGTGTCCATTCCTCCATATTGGATGAAACCGATAGAGCTTTAGTAACTCAACATGTATCTTGGAAATATAAGGGAAAAAAGTTTTATATAACCCAACAATTTTCCTTGGGGTTCATCCATTATTTTATACTAGAAAGAAAATGGTACCCTTATGTTGTGGATGGATTATTGATGGTGGAACTAGATTATAGTAAAGAACTGGTGTCCACTACTTTGTATATATGATCTCTTAGACTTTCTCTCAGGAGAAACTATTTTCTCAAAGATCTAATTAAGGTAAGGATTCCATTGGGTGAATTTTATACCGTCAGATATATCATGTATATGTTTCTGAAGATGGTATAGATTATTTAATTATATTTTTCTGTCTCTTAGCCTTATGAATACACCAACAGTCTTCTTGGCTCTCATGAATAAGGTTTTTCACATATACCCAGATTCATTTGTGGTGGTCCTCATAAATAAAATATTAGGGTATTCTCAGACATGACATGACCTTGCAAACCATCTTTAGATCATTCGGAATTCATGGAGTTAGAATCAAGTGTATTCTATGCTCAAAAAATTCAACTTTTAGATCAGTAAGGTTTACTTCTCCAGTATTATTATTTCAGAGTTTGGTCTATTTATAGAACCAAATAAGGTGAGATCCATGTTTTCTTATGTGCAACAAAAGTGTATTTTACAAATGAATTTTCTTGGAGATTGATGGCTATTATAGGAACTTCTTCCAAGTTATTTCATTCCTAGAGGTTTCTCTTATGGTATAGAAAAATAAGGGTGTTAAATCCATATTTTATGTAGCTTAAAAGATAAATTTTCAATAGTATAAGGGGATACTAACTTTAATGCCGAATATAATTTTTTTGGAGTTGTTAAAAGGTTATATTGTTTAGTGTGATGATTTAGGAATTTTTTCTATGATCTGTTTTGATTTAGGGTGTCTAGGTTATAGTATACGAGCCCCACCAGTAGATTCCACATGTGTGAATGTACCATACGAATGCCCTCGATTTAGAAGTAGCAATCCATTACTTACACTATTTGAGGAATTAATTACCAAGTGGGAAATTATTTTTAAATATATCAATGAAGTTTCAAATATGTCTCCCGACAACAATACATGAATATGAAGAAATGTGGTTGGGTAGAATACCTACAGTCCTTCAACATTGAGATTTTTAATACACCTAGAATTTGTAATTCTGTTGTTGACACCTAGAGCTGAAAGACTCTGACACATTACATCTAGAAAGCCATCAATGAGTTGTGTTTGATGACATTTTTTTATGATGTACCTAGAGGTTCATGAAGAACACGTAAAACCTGTTTTAGTAGCTCTACTAGGGAAATCCTCTATTCTAGAGAGAGTGAAAATGAGACATATTTCTAATCCCAAAATCTTAGTCCGAAGGGAGAGTGTATCAAGTGAGATCCCACCTACGGGTTGGGTTATTTATGGGAATAAGATCATACTTTACCATGGGAATATTTTTTTACCTTTAGATTTAGGATAAATGAATATTGAGGAATCTCATTCCTCTATTTGGGTAGTTCACATTTGGCTATCCAAGATATACCAAGATTTACATCATCAGTATTGGTGGCTGGGTATGAAGAGAAGATCAAAGGTTTTATCATTCAGTGTGCAACACCAATATGCATGTGAAGTATGATTACCAAAAAACTACTATAATTTTATAGCCTACATCGATACCAAAATGTAAATAAAACAAAATCACAATTTATTGCATAACATGCTTGTTGAGATCCTCTAGAGGTAGTGATGGAGTACGGGTGGTCATAGATAGATGGAATAAGGTTTCACCTTTCCTACCGATCTGGAAACATTATTAGTTGATGAGATTATGGGAATTTATATTTGGGAGATTATGCACCTTTAATGTGTTCCCCATTCTATTGTATCTCCCGGTTTATATCACAGTTTTGGTAGGGGTTTCAGAAGGCACTGGGTTCCCAAGTTCTATTGATTAAAAAATTCCACCCTTTGACCAAATATTAGTCCAAGAACATGATACATGTTCTAGGGGATATACCCCAGGCGTGAATCAATGATTTTAGTGGTTCATGGGAGAAACACATACCTACTATTGTGGTTTCTTATAATAAAACTTTTCAGGAGGCAATTAAGATGGAGCCTTATAAGGAACATTACAATAGGTCACTTCACTAACCACTATAATGGTTAAGGGCAGGTGAGGTAGAAATTTTGGGTACTCATCTAATTCAATAGATTTTAGAGAAATTTTAGCTGATTTAGAAACATATGGATAGAGATCTGTCTAGGTAGAAGTCTTATACCGATTTTTATCATCAACCTTTGTTGTTTGATGTAGTACATCAGTGTGCGTTTCTCTTAAATTGGGCTATAGATGAATTCTAATATAGGTAATGTTATCAACTAGATATTTCAATCCATTTGAGATAGTGCAGAGAGTCGGGACTATAGCCTATTGGTTGTACTTACCTCAGAGGTATCATGCCATGCATGATGTCTTCTACATATCGTAACAACACTATTATCATGATAACCTGACTCATTAGTTTTACCATGAAGACATTGAGAAAGATAAAAATGCATCTTTTGAGGATGATTTCGTACCTATCGTTGATCAGGTCATGTGGGCTCTGCAAGATAGGTCAGATGCACTGGTCTAGGTGATATGGAAGTACAGATGCATACAAGATGTATCATGGGAGTGGGAATCCAATGTACTTGTGAAGCGGTTGGAAGTTTCCCAGATGATCCCACATCACCCTCTTAAGGCCAAATGAGGGATGGGTTTTTTTTGGGAGGTTGTAATGACCGAACTTCTCCATAATGAACGAATCATTATTTCTTGTATGAAATTCCATTGTTTGACCCCTATAGTGTTACCTAACAGAGTCACAAAGATCAAGAGGGTGTATGGTAATTTTTTTGAGCCTGGATCTATGGAGTTCTAGAGAAAATACTAGGCTACATGGTTAGTAAAATCCAACTGGCCCAACCTACACAGTTTCTATTAAACATGAATGGGATTTTAGAGGGGTATAGGGGGCTGCACTATATGAATGAAACCGTGAAATCCTAGTAAAATTCTTGTTTTGTAATTTCATTGGTTTGTGATAGTGAATCTCATATGGCCGGTGCACAATCAAGAAAACTGTGCACCTAGCCCATGCGTGGTTCGTAGTTAGACAGAACTAGGAACACGACATGCACACAATTTATAAACCATACGAGAAAACTATGCAAAACCTCTTTTGAAGGGGAAATTATTTTTTCACTTAAGGAAATTCACGTCTCACACCTCTCATTCCATAATCAGTTCTATTGGACCATTCTTTCTCACCTCTCCCATGAAGCTAAAATTAGATGCCATATGAAGTGTTGGATATCTAGATGTAATTTATCAAATCCTATTTATTTCATTCTTATTTTAACTTTCCATATCTTTTTATGTTTATGTGAAAACTCATGTCTCCCATTTTAAATGCATTTTATGATTATTTAAATATCTCTCATTGCACATAAATTTACGGACTAATAGTAGAATGAGAGAGAACTACGAACCTATGGTAGATGGACCAACTTTTTTACATATTTTTTTTACATTCTATATTGTGAGGTGTTCTGCTGCAAGCTACAATTTTCTGATGATTCCACAAAATTACATAATTAATTATATTAACTAGTTCCCCTTTTCGTAAAATGAAACTAGATAGTGGAGAATCAACCCGTTGGTTGATCGAATTTTCTTGAGCCACCACAATGGGCGTGACTTCCTTAAAGTACCATAATCCATATTCCCTAAATTTTTAAACCTCCATGAGGCATTTTACCTTGTAATAAATACCAACAATTAATGAATTCATGTAAGATGAATGGTAGGCCATGATTGACGTCCTTAAGGAACATTCTTTATGCTTCATGCCCTGGATTTATTTCCTTATTCCATATGCGATAGTTTTTAGATTGAATTTAATTAATTGGATATATTGTTTAATATGAAATACATGAAATTAATTGTGGAGGAAATTTGATAGTGAGTGCTAGACCATAAATTCTTATGAATCAGGAGTGATTCATGGGTCTTGACATAAGGATGTCATGGGCAGGCTCCTCGTATGTTGAATTTGGAATTGGGGTATACAACAGGAGTGATACCAGTAATTATAAGGATGGTATATCTGGGTATATAATTGATACCAATGAGTTACAAAAGTTTTCTAGGGGAGGCATCAGGGAAGAGAATATTAGAAATATGGTTGTACCTTACCTTGAGTGATACTCAATCCCCGGTGTGAGATACTTGGGATGGGACTAGAGGGTCATGTTTAAACCAAACTGAGTGTGATACAAGGGAATCCTTTTACGGTTCACCTTGGATGGTCTGTGTAGTATTGGATATTTTGGGGGCTCCTATAGAGACACCTAGGATTCCCTTATGGATCACCTTGGACATGCTCAAGTTCCCTATATGGGATTCGATGGTTTCATTTCTTTGATTATATGTGATGCCTTATTATTAAATCATGAGAATGATTAACTAATTTTCTATTGGAAATTCCACCAATACAAATCACATGCATGGGGATAGTCCACCTTTGTTTCTTTATTTATGATGACCCATGTGCACACCGTACCATGTGTGTACATGTTCCTCTGGTTTAGAGACATCTGACATTGGATAATGTATGTTGTGGTAGTTGGGTATCTAGGTGGAACACCGAAAATTATGTTTTATTCATTTATATCATTGTATTTACTATTATTATAACATTTTTCATTTTATAATGCATGGAATGGATTGATCTAGACTTTGTTGGTGGTGGAAAACTAGGTATATCTCACACTCTGCTTGGGCTACCCTTGGTACGCAAGAAGACTTCATGATTGCATGTATAGATAAAGGTATGCAACCAACATCTAATGCTTGATTCCGAGTTTTGGGATGGAGTATGAGATCAGGCGACCAAACATATGATCGTGATACTAGTTCTTACAAATATTTTCTTTTATTAATTGGATGTGGTATATTATTGTCTCCCATGAATCGATTTTAACATATTTTTTTTCTACAACATGACATGACATGATCATCATCATAATGTTTTATCTATCATTTACTACTAAACATACACCTATCATTTATATTGTATGGTTTATTATTTTTATTCGGTCATTGTCTATCAGTTCTTAATTTTTCCATTGTTTACTATTTATTATATACTACTATGTTCCACTATGATCTATGAGGGAATCATATTCTCGTGGATAAAACCTATGCTCTCACTTATAGTTAGGAGCCTTTTTCATATGTCGAGGTGTGCTTGAGGTCCCGTGGACCACGATCTTGGGTCACTACAAAGTAGATTTCGGGGTAGGATGCTTCATTATTATCATATAAGTATAAATCATAAATTTACGAAACCATTTTAAGAACAAATATGTATTTTATATGTTGATTTATAATTTTATAAAAATTTATTTTTATTTATAAATGAGTGTTTTACATTTTATAATTCAAGATATATTTTTTCAGAAAAATTATTTTAATACATTGTACATTTAGTTTTTCATTTTTTTATATTTTAAAAATTGAATAAAAATATATATTTTAAATTTGTAATCATTAGGCCCAAATTAAATAATAAGGATAATTTTAATTTTTATCATAAAGAATGAATTTCCTAGGTAAAAACCAAGTTACCATGGTGAAAACCAAAATAGTAAAAATGTGTAACCTCACAGGTAAATTAAAAATGGTAGTAAGATGTTTTATTTGAGTGTTTGAGATGTCCATAAACATTATATATTATTCTATATATTATTTATCAAATTTATATCCATTTTCTATGATATTAACATTCCATTATTTAAATTATTTTGGTATTTACAAAATTTCCACTCCTTTACATTTATAAATGGGGAAATTTTCTCTACACATCCCCTTACAAAAAACCCCCATGTTTTTCAAAAACTCTTCCCAAACCTATCCTCCAAATTTATATCCAAATTAATTAAGTTTATTTCTTCACAAAATAAATTCTTTTAATGGATTCACCCCCTTTACAAAAGAGACCACATAGGTAGTCGGGTATTGATATCTACATGTTTCTTTCACTCTTGTTTTTCTTTATATGAGTTTATTCTATCTCAAATTTATTTTAAAAATATTAAAATTATAACATAATTATCTTTATTATATTATTTTATTTATATAATGATGGTACAATCTTTATCCACCCACCCTTTTACCTTAAGAAAAGTTATTTTTGTGTGCGTAAACTACCACATCAGTAAACCATCATGTTTCATTTTCCTTAACCACATTAAAATAATGGTAATAATGATGAAAATAACAAATAAATACGAATTTATAACATATTTTAGATTCCTAAATGATAAAATATATTATTCATTTCACTCATTCTATTGAAAATATAATATTTAACCACACGTATGTGTGGATTACCATATCCATGCGATTATTGAGTTTTGTTTTTTCTTTAAATCACCACCTTAAATGTATAGTACTGAGAATTATTTTAATAAATAAATTTTATTTTACTAATATCATGAAGGTTCTGGTTTGAAATTTTTTTGAACCTATTAATGATATGATTAACAAACGTTTATCGTTAATTTAATCGTTCAAAATAAATGCACAATAAGGGATAAATTTTATTAAAATTATGTAAATTTTCCATATGAATTACTTATTACCCTAATTAATTCAAATAATTATGATATAGAAGCCTAATAAACACTAAATTATATCATTATTCTTCTAATGTTATGATATTGCAACTAAATCACTTTATGATCACCCATTATGCATGATAGGTTCATGTTTGGGTTTGTTTGACCACATACTTAAACAATGCTACGAAATTATATAATGATTGATTATGAAAAAATAATTAATGGAATTATATGATATAAATATTTAAATAATTATATTTTTCTCTATTGAAAATATTAATCAATAATTAACTCATTAATTAATAGAACACCTTTTATAGGTTAAATATCACCAATAAAATATCGTTGTTGATTTCATCTTATGGGATAAATAATAAAGTACTCATGAAATTAAATTTAAATATTATAAATAACTTTAATTCATACATGATATTAATGTTATTTAGACTTTAATGATTAACTTTGGAATAATAATAATTAGAAACACTATTATTAATTTACTTGTCCAAAACGTTCAATATTTCCAACACCAAACATCAGAAATAGGTAATAACTAACTAATATAAATGTAGATAATTGTTATAAATGATGTTTATAAAAGATTATGTATTTGAAAAAGATTCTAAAATAGTTGATTGATATATTTATGTTTGTTATAAAAGATCATAAAGTAAATTCAACTATGTGGGGAAACAAGGTAAGTGGTTCATTATCTCAAGCATGAATTCCTTGAGATATATTTATATTATATACCATGTTTTATTTTTTCATTATAAAAATAAATGACCATTATTATTTTATATCATGATCACTAATATTTTATGATGAAATCTTATATAATTTTTTAAAAAAATTATCTTTTGCCTTAAAGTATTTAACATTACTATTCTCTCACCTAAAAGTGTAATGTTATAAATAATGAACCTTCATCTCTAAATTGCCTTTTTCTTTCAAGTCCTTATTTTAATTAATAAAAATTTTATCCTCTATTTATAAAAAAGCTAGTATATATTGTTATCAATTACTTATTAAATTTTAACCCTATTAAAAAATAATATTTTAATTCCCTTTTGATGATGTAGATTTCTTAAGAAAATTTATTTCTTAATAATTTTAACTTAAAACTTCATTTGAAAAAATTTATCGTTTCTCATGTAATAAATATTTAGGTTTATTTTGAAAAGATTAATTTTTTCCTTTGTTTTCACTTCAATTTTTGTTAATATAACTTACGAATACTACCTATAACTTCACCATTTCCTGATTTTTTTGAAAATGATCCCTTTTAAAATTTTCTATGGGAGGACATCATTACACCACCATTGGTGTTTTATTTGAAAATTTCCCTCTATGTTTTCATGGTTTCTAAAAGAATTTATTTTTACTATATTTACGAAAAATATCTCTTTTAAAAGGATTTAAAAAGATCAATGATGATTCTTATTTATAATTATTTTTCAAAAACCTATTAAAATTATTTTTCATCTAGGTCATTGTACATTGACATGTCTTATGTTGGATCATGAATGTTTTTTACATGTAATAATTCACTTTCAATATTTGGGATGCTTATGTAACATCCTTATCTTTTAGATAAATAACCCATCACTTTTTTATACTTCATAATCATCGTCAGTGTATTAATAAATTTTTTTAAATGCATTCCCAATTTAAATACCCCATTATTAATTTTCTTGAACGAAGGGTGATCACATAAATATCATAAATTGATTGATTGAGGAGAAATATTATCTTAACAGTATATCCTTTATTTATATGGTTTAAATAAAACACAATATTTTATCTTATTGAATTATATTTAACTAGTATTTTTCTTAATTTCATTGAAACCCATTTTCTTCCCATGGTTTCATTATGTTATAAAAGGGATTGATTTGAATTTGGAACTTTTTATAAAAACCATTTTATTTTAAAGTGTTATATGTGTTAGGATAAGGGATTAATTTCAAGTGCCAACAATAAGAATGAAGGATACCAGGTGGGGTCTTATATCTCCTTTCAATGAACTGGTTTAAACTTTATATATCATGATATTTATATTCACATTTACATTTTAGTTGCTCATAACCAGGGAAATTGATGGTGTGGTTCATGAATGTTATGTTCCCTATATTAATGTATGTTCTATATTTGAACAAAGTTTCATAGTTTTATTTATTCTCATGAAAATATTAAGATCTTATGCCTTAATTTTATTGACTCATGCATTTAATTCTAGTTTTATTTTATATCATTCTCTATGACATGATTTATGACCTATTATTTATTCAGTATAATTTTCATATATATCCTGATTATTGCCATATGATCTTTTAATGGTCAATTATGATTTCGGATTATTGTATCTTATGTTTACCGTTACTAAGCATATTAGATCATGAATTTCATATGTTTCTATTTTCCTAGTTATGTATGAAAAGTACCATATTATATTTGTTTTCAGGGTATATTATAAAATTATTTTGTGGGATATGATAAATATTTTTTTTGAATTAAGACATTTTTCTCAAAGTGCAACTAATAATATCCATTAATTAAGAAAAAAATGAGTTTTCTCAGTTAATGTTTTGTCCGAATTCTCAAAAAATGTAAACCTAAATGGTCTTTGTAATTAATATTAATGAAATATTTTCTTTATCAAATTTATTTACAAAATTATTAAGTTTTAAATATCATAAATGGGTTTAGAAAATACAGTTTTCTAGACCTAGACTCAGTTGGATGGATGGAATCAACTCTTATTTTCTAATAAGTACATTCTTGTTGGATATGTAATGGGGGATAAACATTGGACTCTAGGTGGGAGTTATACTTTGAAATAATATATCCCTTGAGTAATTAGGTGTAATTTCACCTCAATATATTAAAATTAAATTCATATGTATCTATCTTCTCTTTAATATATTTGGGTTTATCTTCTTTGAGTCATGGGTGAGATATCTCCATACCTTTCCCTTTATCTATAGCTAAGTAATTCTAAGTATGGGGTGGAAAAATATTTAGTGAAATTCCCCAATATTTATTCTTCCACTCATTTTGGGTATTCATGAATTATACAATGACTTTGGTGAGACCATGTTTCAGACCAGTGTCTCCATACCATGATCTTATGCATTAATGTATTTCCCTAGGTTATTTATGAGACTAATATATAAAAAATTCAATAACACAAACTGTGTAATAAGAATCATATTTTCATTAGATTTATAAGGGGATTTATCATCCTCTCAATATCCATCATGTGAAAAAAAATCCTTCTAGATATTTCATGTCTGGGAAAAATGTTTAGGTTTGTGTCCCCTATGAGGATTCACCTTCTCACATTTATGGATGGTGTTCCCAAGAAATAATCAAGAATATTTTAACAAATGAATCCCCATTGAAGAGTATGAATTACACATTGGAATAAACGATTAGCACACCTCATGTGAAGTTGATTTCAAGTTGGATAACACCAAATTACTAGGAGTATGAGTTGGTAATAATTTCCCTATAACTATGGGATGGGGTCAAATTATTGATTTCATCATCACTTCATGGATCCACAGTGGATTTGATGATCCCATGAGTGGTGGTGGTGGTAAAAATCCATCCATACCTAAAGTATCAGACTGCTGCTGTAATGAAATCGATGAAATTTTTATAGTGGAATTATTTGATTTTTTAGGCCTCTATTTGGGAATGAGTTAGGTGAATAACATGTTCCGGAAAATAATCATCCACCATCATGAAATTCCATGAAATAATATTTTTTGTTTCCTCTTAGGGGAGGCCTGTTTGAACTTCTTAACATACTAATTAATAATTATGTTAATGGATTACTCTTTCTTAGTGTTTGGGGTTCTGATATTTTTATTAATAGATGAATAGGTATATATAGAGATATGTCTTAATAATTTGGTCTAAGCATTGACATTTCATGATGATTTCCTGAACAAATTTTTTTATTCTGTGAGTGGGGTGAAATATAGAGAACCATACTCTTATCACCTTCTGAATCTTATGTTAGGAAGGACATAAATGACAATCAGTTGATATGAATTAATGAAATTTAGGATGAATTTATGGTGTAAGTCATACTAATTAACATCCATAGGGGTTAAATTATTAGATATGGCAATGAAATCAACTTGGTGATAGAGTTAACTTGATGTATTTTAGTGGATATTGTAATCATCATAAGACAAGTATTGATTATTGAGGTGTCAAAGACTCTACAATAATTTAAAAAGAAAATAGAATATATACTCTTATTTTAATACATCTGGTTTATTATATTTGGGAGAGGTGATAGGCCCGAATAAGGGAAAAATTATCCATGTGTAAAAAATTTAATGACATGACCATCTAATTATAATTATCCTCATAGAAGGGTTCCTCTACCTAATCTGAACATAAGTGTTTATTCCTCAATTTTATAAAAAAGGTAATAATATTTTATTCAAATATAATTAGTTTCATTAAAGGCTGTATAGTTTTGGAAGGTTATTGATGATGTTCATCACCATAAATAACCCATCAGTAATGGAAAAAACTACTGATTAATAATGACACTCTTAGTGTTTCTGACCTCAATATCGCAAGATCCTCTTAGTAAAAGATAATACTCATTGAGGTTTCATCATAGGGAGGTCCTTTGTGTCTAGAAGACTTGTCATTTTGGGGATGAATTCTACAATGAACTCCATGGGGAGTAACTCTATGGTTGTTGGATGAGATTCGATAGTGAGGATCTCTGTTGTTTCCAATTATTGATATGTTTATAGGGTGAGGACCACCTTTCAGGTCGACTGTTATACTGAAAGTATGAAATTTAGGTAAATAATCACATGAATAACCATTATGAATTTTCTTCATATCTTTTAAGCGATGACCTCCATGGTGGGTAGTCTAGGGAGGACCTCTAATTTTTTTTCTCTTGGGAGGACCTACGAAGATATCGATCATGAAATCAATGAGAGGAATTCAATGTCTATAACTACCTTATCAAGTTGATTATGAACAACTATATTCATTATATTCTATATAAATATTCCAAATGGATTCAAGGATATCAGTTTTTGTTAGAGTAAGGTTATAATACTACTTTGAGGTCGAAAATTTACCTTTCAAAGACCTCAATCAATATGTCTTTTTTTGGTGACTGGGGTTAGAAGCTCGATCAAGATCATTGTTTCATAGTGTGAACCCAATCCTTTGTGAGTGATATTCCTCATAGATGACACCTAAATTTTCATTGAAATATGCTGATGATATTTTGGTATGTGGGTATAAATATGGGCCTACTCCATGGTATTCATTGAGATATAATGATACGATTTTAGATATTTGGTCGGAATATGGTTTTGTCCTTTGGATATATATAGAATATGTTGACAAGATTTGTGAGAAGGAATATGGGAATAATTCCCCATTTCTACAATGATATGTTAATAACCTCCCTCGGTTGTTGTAAAAATATGTTGATAAAATTATTTAGATATGGAAGGGTTATAATCCCACTTCTATGTTTTTGTTGGAATATTCCAACAACTTTAATTGATCGGAATGGTATAAGAGATATGTTCCTTCCTCTATACATCCACTGAAATATTCCAGAAAATATCTTTTATTATATCAATGTTATGAGAATAATTATAGAATTATACTGGATTATACAAACCAATATTCGGGATATAATTGTAGATATGCACATTATCTGATATTCCCATTGAAATATACTAGTGATCCTCTTGGATGGGTGAAATGATATATTCCTAATCCCTGATAACCACTAGGATATACTGATGGGAATCAAGTATACAATAAGGGATATGAGTATGAATGTTTCTTTCCTCCTAGATATCCCATTTTACTTATTTTTTGGGATTAAATTACTGTCCTTCCCCTTAAATACCACTAAGATATATTTATATAACATGGTAGAAATCGGTATATGATCACCCCTACTCATAATTCATTTCCAATGTATGCTAAAAACCCATCTAGGGGGAGAAGAGATATGATAATACTCTTCATTATCTAGAAATATATACTGATGGGATTCATATATCATTGCCAATATATGATGGAAAACAAGGTGGAAGTGATCAGGGATATACACCTACTCATTGGCCACAACCAGAATATACTAACAAGCCTCCTCAAGAAGAAAAATTATATGATATTATTCTTGATATTCATTTTTCTATATTCTTTAGAGAGACCACCTTCATGGATCCCTATTATGTGAAATTAGGGATGAGATATCCTAAGAATATTACATAGTGTGTTCTTTTGCAGAATGATCTATACAATAATTCAAGTGGTGGTGGTGGATATATAGATACCTCTTGGGTCGGTATTTAGTAGTATTGGGGGATGTTATTCATGTTCATATACACCTAACTAATGGAATGAAGATATGAATTATCATGCTGGAATAATATTCTCCCAAAGCGGTTGAATGAGTCCATCGATTCCACCTATATATTTGTGGCTTATTGGTAGTGGGATGGCTAGTGATGTTACATCTCCTAGAGGATTTTATATGATTCCTCCAATGTTGGGATGGATCCATTGTGATGATACTCCTATACCAGGGAACTCACCACATGGTGTTGATGATTCTCGTTTAGGAACAACGTCCTTTTGTATATCGGGGATACTACCATAATCGCTGATGCAATATATATTTATCATAGGTATATGATATTGGAAAATGAATGATTCAATGTCACTTTTTGTATTTAAGGTAACTAAATTAGGTTTCTAAAAATTATATCAATGGATCAACAATAAAAAAATAAACCAGTTAGTGAAACTTCTCATGTAAGAGCATGGTAAATAATTCATTTCCAAGAGTAACAAATTTATATCAGATTTTGAATTGCATTTTGACACATTCTATTCCCATGCTTCATTTTGAGTTGAATCAGACCTACTTTCCAAAATCTAGTTGTCACTAGGAAATTACCAGTAACGCTCTGGTTTTACATTGATAGATATAATGGGGGGACAAGATTATATCACCCTTTAGGTGGAATTATTACCTACTTCCCGACTCTCATAAATATTTAAGACAAATTCCTGAATTATTTCTAAACACCAGTGTTGGGATGGTTATCACTAAAGAAGTTATAGATTGAAACCAAGCATTAATCTAAACCTCAGTAAATATTAGAGCATCACCACAATTTTTTTATTAGTTTATTAAGAATTGATTTGAATACAAATAAAAAATTTCTCTAGAATGTATCACCATCTAATGAGGTATTAGAAATTGTGAAGCTGGGATCGGGCCCATGAAGGGGGATTCTTATATATCACAATGAAGTGAATAAAACCCCACATAGTTTAGTTCCACATAATGGGATATATATACCTTTTATATTTGTGTGAGGTGGACCAATAGAGTTCCTTTTAAGGTAGTTCATTGCTGACCTATTCTGATAACATTAATGTCATATATAATGGATTTTATTTTATAAAATTTAATGTTATACAGCTAGGAATACTTAGTAGTAGGATCCTAGATATGGTTGGTTTTTGAGTTATTCGTGAGCTACCCTATCTAGACCATTCTTCCTATTGGTATCTATATATGAGATGGTATAATTGGGCTCATGGAGAATGTATCCTAGTAGGGATGGGTGTCATGGGGAATATAGCATAATGAGGATGGTTCTTGGAGGGAACATGACTCACTAATAAAATGGGTTTCAAAGGGAATATGGGTTTGGATACTTGGTTTTAAACTAAAAGAAACATCTTATATATCCTGACCAATAAGAATCAATTCCCATTTAGTTCGACATGTAGTGTCTACCGTCATATAATTGGACTAGTATATATAGGTTACTATTATTTGGTAAGAATTATTATACTATAATAGTGGTGAAAAAAATATATTGAGTGGGTATTACACAGGGGAAAACATTATATATGTCCATCCCTTGTTCGTTGATGACTGGATAAGGAAGGAAGACATGAATTATAGGAAATAAAGTCCAGGGAGTGACAATTTAGGTTGCACACATAATATGAGGCCTTCTTCCTTCTTAAGATAAGGAATATTATGTGTGGGGTTTATACACATGATGAATAAAGGAACATGACTTAGCTAGTGGGATAGGTTAAGGTAGATTTTAGAGACTACAAAAAATAGTAGACTCCTGATCTGTCCATGTATAATTTAGTGGAATAAAGTGGTCCACTGGGTGCGCTGGTCAATGGGATACTGGACATGGGATAACCAAGATGAACAACAAGATCTAGGGAGGTTTCATTAGTATTAACATGTTAGATACCCTCATTGTCAATCGAATAAATTATTATTATTACCATAAGAGTCTCATAAAGTTGAGAGGAAAACCCTTGAGATATCTATTGTCAATATAACACATGATCAAAGGGGAGAAATCTTGTGTGCACAAAGATTCATGTATCTTAGGAGACAGTGGAACACACCTCACAAGAATGAACTCCTCATCACTTCAATATTAGAATTTGGGAATCCAATGAGGCCATTTAGGATGATAAAACTTAGGTAGATGACCTGGGTGGGAGAGAGGATATCAAAGAGTCTGGGTTACACATCATTTAGTTTCTTCATGAAGGGTCCATCAATGGTCCAAATCTTTTGCATCCTAATAATTTTATAAATATGCTAAAATATTCTTTATATACCATTATTTTAACATATATTTTGTATTAAATTTATATATATATAGTCCAATAATGGTATATCATTTTAGACTACCAATCCAAAAAACGTGTTACATTAATGACCCTTTGTTAATAGTGTTTGTGAGATTGGTTTGGGGAGGATATTCAAAAAAGATCATCATGAAGGTTCTTCACGGGTGGTATTCATGAAGGTACTTACGAATGGTACTCAATGGAGATTCTATGTGTTGAAGGAGTGACTATGAATGGAATATGAATGTACTTTCCCCTTTATTAATTCTCTAGTTTTGATCTAGTAATTTATTGCGTGATTTATTTATAAATTTATGAAAAGGTAACACTTCATGAACAATGTAATTAATTGGCGGAAGAGATTACCCTTCACAAGGTGGAATGTTATATCTCTAAAAAGAAAATTTACCAAAATTAAACTTCACTCTAGATATTCTTAATGAATATTTGGAAAGTATCTTCCTATAGAAGACAGTTATATATGAATCATACAATCATTGATGGGTGTATGTGTAAAGGTCCATATTTTTCTGGACCCTTACATTATTGGTTCATAGATTATGAGAAATTATTGGTATGTTTCTTGTTAGTTTTGGTGGGTTAATAAGGTTTATGTTTACCTTAGTTAGTTATTGATTTTATTGATCTTTAATATGATTTAAAAAATTCTAAACAAGTGTGATATATTATGTTTGAAAATAAATCATACACATGGTATGAAAATACTAATAATTTATTAATTATATTATTACAATAAAATTATTATGTAATGATTTAATCATATTACACATAATAATAAAAATATATCATGTAGAGGAAATATGTTACAAAAATTGTATGTATATTATAAATCATATGCATTTTATTAGACTTTGATTTTTTCAAAAGTTAATTATTTTATTAATATAAAACTTGTTATGTTTTTATTTGTTACATTTTTAATACATTGAAAAAATTTTATGGTTTTAAATGCCGTATATATATATATATTATTTTTAAGTAGATTTTAAATTTAAAAATTGAATTCAGATAAAATGTTTGAAAATATAGGATGCTAAATTGGAAAACAGGTTTAAGATGAATTAAATTTGAAAAATGTTTTGGAAAAAATAATAAATAAAATCATGTAATTTTGAAATGTAATTCAAAATATGCGATGTATACAAAAAAATATGATTTATGATAATGATTTATTATATAAAATAAATGATAAAACATGTAGAATGAATAAATTGATTGAAGAGAGTGTGTAATATTGAAATTAATGGTATAAAAATAAAGTTAATAAATAATTGAAAATATAAGGAATTGATTGTCTGAAATTTATGTTTGAAATAGAGAGTGATACTAAAAGAGATAGAGATGGAGAGAGAATGTTCATTTTATTTTTAAATAAAAGGAAAATGTATTAATTTATGATGAGGGATTTAAAAAATATATAATTATTTTCCATATATTATTTGACGTAAATTATTATGTTAAATTTATTAAGGGTTATTATAATAATTTATTAGTTTATTATTTTAGTGAAATTAATATTGGGTTTAGATTTTCAATATAAATATTAGTCATGGAAATCATGTTTGATTACACATTATATATATATATATTCTCATATCTTTTATTACTTCTTCCATTGTGGTGATGAAGTTATTTTGTCGAATGAAAAAATATATATCAAAAAACATATTATCATAGTAAAATGGTTGCATCAATTCATGTTTTGTTAAGGTGGGGGATTATAGAGCTACTCTTTTATTTCGTATAAATTTGGAGATTATAATTCTTTTTTCTAATTGAATAATCAGAACTAATTAAAATAAAGAACTATTTAAACGTGAGGGTTGGAAGTAAGAAAGGGAATGTGTTTTACATATATTTTATCTTTATTTCGTTAATTATTTCATGTGCTACGGATTTGTTACTTCTGTAAAATAAAATACCAAGAATTGTTGTGAAGAAATATTATAAAAAAAATAATTGAAAAAATTTTGGGAATAAAGTGGTAAATGCATTGTAATATTGATATAGCATTTAAGACAATTTAATTAAAGAATATTTGTTGTGTATTTTTATTTCTTCTATAAACCCTTTTATGATGTGAAATAGTATTCCCCAAAGAATAGGAGTTGTTGTTGTGTTTTTTTGTGAGTACACTTTATATAATTAAATAATAAATAAATATATTATTTAAATGGTTTGTAGTATAATCAGTAATTGAATAAAAATAATTCACACTAATGTATTATATAAATATGACAATATGAGTGGTTATCAATATTGTGTGGTTATGGTAGTGATATATAGTGGTTTTAGACCAGACTATTTTTTGAATAGTGGTGTGGTAGTATGGTTATATTTAGTGATATAATATAAAATGAATGGGATGTAAAGAGTGAATATGAAACTAAAAGAATGTTGTAATCATTATATAGGGTTAAGGATCAATCAATTGTTTAATGAATAAATGGAAAATGTTGTTGTTGATAACTATGGTTGTGTGGTTAAAGTTTCTTTATTTATATTGATGTTTGGTGAGTAGATTAGTGGATAGGATGTGAATGGTTTTTTAAGAGTAGAAATTATAATGGGTTTGGGAAGAATATGTGATGATCGGAAACAATATATAAATGCACTAAGTGAATTAATAATAGAATGAGATCGAAATTGGAAATGTGTGATGAAATTCAATGTGTTGTAATTAACTAATGAATTGAAAGTTAAAGAATGGGTTTAACATTAAATAATGGAATTCTAGGTTGTTCAAGGATATTATTTGTGGTGAGATGCATTTAGTGGTGATATCAGTTGGGGGATGAAGTCTTGAGATTCTATATAAGTTTTGTTGGTGATGTTATTAATGCTCAATATGAACCTTTAGGTAGGTATATGTTTGAGAACATATATACTTAGTTTTTCATGTTATTTATATAAACACCTACCCATGTTGAGTACTATTTATTGAAACTAAAATGTTTTGGGGGTTTCTCCCATAACATCTAGGTTGGTGAAGGGATATATGGATGATTATCCCATCTTCTATGCTCATCATTATATAGTAGTATATGGTGCTAATACATAATTGGTGGAGTGTACTAGTAGATGATGGCATAGTTGGTGGTGATTCATGGTGACGATAGGATGTGTTATGTGGTGGGGGTCATTTATTGAAGGAGGATGGAATGATTTTTATGTCTTAGATGTTCATGATACCCTATTCCCTTGGTTATGAGGTTTTAGTTTGATAAATGTTGATGAAGATGATTATGCGGTAGTTTCAAGTGATATGTGGTTGTAAACTGATGCAATCACTGTATTGTGGAACATATGGGAAGATAGGTAATTTATGGTTATAACACAACTGATATTTGAAATGGATTGATACGTGAGGAATGTTAGTAATAGAAGGGATGAGAGAAAATTTTTTTTGATGTCGGGGCATGAGAGTGGAAACTCAATAGGAAAGTGGATACGGGTTACCATAATCTATATTCTTTGATATTATTTTAATATAGTTAAATATTATATTTAATGATTGATCCTTGGTGATTTTGGGATAGATATTTATCCTATTTAGGTGTTTGTTGGTTATACTATTTACTTGTCCAATCATTTGTATGGTCTTCTCACATGTGAATGAGGGGTCTCAATGAGGATTCAACTATGTAAACATTTTATGATCACCATACATCTGTAAACTAGTTTTCATGTTATTCAGGTACTTGGAGGTCGATAAGAATATTTCTAGCTTTGTGAATTGAGTTGTCGTGTTTCTTTTTGGGATTTCATATGTATTTGTCTCATTTTGGATGCTATGTATTTATTCTATTGATATTGATTATGGGATGTATTGATTTATTTTATATTATATGCTACATTTTGTTGTTGTATTTTTATCATATATATCAATCATTTTCATTATATTGTGTGTAATACATCCCAATTGAGTGTTCTTTACTCTCAGTACTAGTTTCCAACCTGTGGATTACTGTAAGAGAGAATTGAGGTTCACTCCTCTCTACTGTGGACCCAGGAGGGACACCAATGGAGGAGGGGTCATGATAGAGTGGTATTAAAGGTTATGGTTGATATATTGGATAAATAATGGAGTTATGTATTGTGATCATAACATGGTATGTAAGGGAAACAATACCAGTTGAGCTTGGTGTATTACATCAGCTAGGGAGACTAGGTAAGATATTAGATTTTCCCCCCATGACTTCATAAAATGACTCTGAGTATAAGGAAATACTAAGTGATGTGATTATACTTGTAGGTAATATAACTAATAGTGGTACATGCATTATAACTACTTATGCTTGTGTTTTTATGGGGAAACATTTGGGGAAGAAATGAATTTAATTAAATGATCTACAATGGATTCCATGCTACTGGGATCATGGAGTTTTCTTGTGCTTGAAGCATATATTTTGGATTAAAGTATATTAATATATAGTATTACTATTATACTAGGTCATGTTTTTTCATGATATTCTTTAATGTTGTGTAGGTGATTCAAGGCCGCCTAAAGCAGACAATATCGTGTTGTGGTGGTTGGGTTCCTGTGATTTGTATGTTTGTTTTGACTCTGTTAATTTAAGTAATATAATGCAATGTTGACTTAAAAACTATGAGAAGTAATTAAATTCAGCCCCGATAAAATAAAATGGAAGCATCTAGTTCTTGGTGTTTATTATGATGTGTTTCATGGAATTAATGGTATGTTAATAACCTAGAGGATAATTAAACCTGATATAGAGAATAATTCCATCATTATATTATTAATCATGATTAAAGTATTTTTTATATTTGTGGATAAACTATTAATACCTTTAATTTCATGATAATCCAATATAGTTAAAATATTTAGTAATCACTACTTGAATTTCTCTAAATAATGACGTGCCTTATTTCTCAATAAGTGATATGTTTTATATTAATAATGGTTGTGATGATTTTAAAAAATATTCTAATTAGTTTAAGATTTTTTTTTAAATGTTTGGGTTTCCTTTTTAGTTAAATAAATATTTCATTGTTCCCTTTAAAAAAATTTCAAGAATGATTCAAAAATTATAATTTAAATTGAGATTTGATAATTATAATGTTTTAAATGTATGATTTTCAAGGAAAAACATTCATTATTTAATGATGATTTAAGTGATTATAATTTTGTAAATTATACATTGGTTTCCTTAGAGGTTTATGGATCGTCTCAATAATTTCATTTAAAATTTATTTATAATTTTTTAGTGCGGTTATTAATTTTAAAAATGTATTTATTTGGTTCAACATTTTTAATTATGATATTATCATTTTAAATTGATTCATACTAGTTAAAATATGATTTCGTACAAATCATGAAATGATGATATACTTAATTTCTATAATATTATTGAATTCAATATTTAAAATATGAAAGTTAAATCATGTTAATAAACAAAATTTTAGGATCATTTTAAAAAATTAAAAATTTATTAAAATGTGTATAAGTAATATGTTAATATGTTTTCATTAATGAAGAACTATACCATAATTTCTATGAAAAATTATACTGAAATATTCTATTAATTAAATTTTTTATATTTAATTTGGGGTTTTTAAATATATTTTTACATGACTTGATGTATATATTCTTACTTTCAGAATTGTAAAATGTTATTCCATGTGATAAGATAAATTGATTAGAATAAACTTCAAGTTTCAAGTGAGATTATTTATATAAAATATAATTTTAAGAGTTATGAATTATTATTTATTTCCTTGTGTTCCTTAAAGTATAGTAGTGATGTCTTTATAATGTATAAAATAATTAAAATAGAATAATTGGTGCCTAATTTAAATTGAGAAATGATGTACTGAACATTATAAATGTGTACAATAAATAATTTTTCAAGCAATCCTTCTAAAATAAGAGACAAATTGTTTATTAGATGTTATACTTGATATGTTTTAAAAATTATGAATTAAATTATTGTATGTTTAGTTTTTAAATGTTTTTATTAAGAATTGATTACTAAATGAAAATTGTATTGAAATTTTGTGATAAATTAAAGGCATCATGGTATATAAATAAAAAATGTAACTTTGAGGAAAAATATTGTGATATGAGAAATAAAATCATTTGATAATTAAAAGTGTTATCCATTAAAAATACTAGGAGATCCAAACTTGAAATTTTGTTATGATTTCATCTATAAATTAATACCATGATTTTAATAAAATTTTACCTACTAAAAACTAAATTCCTTTTTTTGTTAAAATTCATAGCCCATTGAACTACTTCTACATTGCTAAATCATACTTAAGGTTACCATTTTGAAATCCTTTAAAAAACCAATTTAACTTAGTATATATTCCATTTAGTTAAAATAAATTTAATTTATTTGTATCAATTCCAAAATACAGATTTAATTATTTTTGATGTTTTACTCAATGTGTTACCTTCCTCTCATGATGTGTTACATGCATGGGACAAGTATTTATTATTATGATTTTTCATGTTATTTATTTTTTTAATTATTGAAAGGATTCATGGATTATTAGTGTCAAACCAATGTACTAATTTAAAATTTTATCATAAATTGAGTAATTTTTGTTTCTAGTAATTGATATTTTATTTTTATTCTAAATTTTTTATATAATTTTTTGAATATTTTAATAGAAAAATTATGTGCCTAATTTTTAGGGCATTTCAATCAAAAATATGGATGTAAAATCTCCCTCACTAAAATTTTTCATGAGAAAAAATTTATTTAGGTGTATTATGTTTATTTAATGATTATTTTAAACATGCTAGGCATGCGGTATGAGGGTAAACCATGTGTTGTGTTTTTTATTTGAGAGTATGACTAATCAAATTTATTGAAGTATCAGATGTGATGATTTCTTCTATGGAAATTTAAATAAATTAATAATAGGTCATAATGTACTATTTTGTTAATTATTTTCTTGAAATATTCTTAGGTTTTCTCAATCTATTTTCTAAGCCATAAATTTACTTTCTAAACATAAGAATAAATTTAATTTTTTATCTAATAAAATCACTATCTTTTTGTTCTTAACTGGTTGTTTAAAATCCATTTGAAGTGATCATTATCTATGATACTTCTTATTATTGAGATTACATTTTGTTTATATATTTATTTTTTTAGAATCATGTTATATAGAATATTAATTAGGTAAAGATGATAATGAAAATAATTGTTTGTGAAACTAAAATAGTGTACTTATATTTTTACTAGATGCACTTAATTAATGTGAAAATAATCCTAAAAAGAAATTTATTGATATTAATTGATTGGTTGTGTTTACTATGATTTTAGTAGTTGTATTTATTGTATGTTCTGTGACATTAAATTGCGAAACTGTTATGGGTAGTAGGGTACACAAATACGATGGGCAATGTGGTTACAATTAGTTTTCTAGGTGCGTATGAGATTCTGGACATTATATTGATTTGTTGAAAAATTGATTGGATCTATGTGAAATTCTTCATTAATTGATCTTTTTTATACCCAATTATAAAAAATAAATTTCTATTATAAAAATAATTTAAGGAAACAGTGATAAACCAAATATTCAGGTGTATAAAGAAAACACCAAGACATTAAATTGAAATTATAGCCTACAAGTTTTAATATGCCTAAAACGATTCCACTAGATAATTTTTACCTGAGTCTCTATGTCCCCCATTAGAATATATTTGGATCAAAACGCTCTCTTCTCCAAGAACTATATATACTCATCTAATTTTATTTCTTCCATTTTTTGAATCCTATTATTAAAATTAGGTTCATCTAATCAATATAGATGATTTGATCCTCATTTGGAGCCACCCTTAGATTATATTTCATCATTATATTAGCCTCTCCATCATGAGGATTAATAGTCAGGATAGTTTCAACTATTACCTACTCCATGCTTATAAGAAATTCTAGAGGAAGTTTGATCATATCATTGGATTATTACTACTGACACACCTACTCAGATAAGTTGGGGTTGCTGTCCTACTACATGACCTTCAACATATTTTTAGATCTAGTCTCCATTGGTAGAGGTAAATTGGAGTAATCATTCCTCTCCTTACGGTTTCCCCACTTTCTCTTACTTCTCCTCAGAATTGGATACCTACTACCATGTAACTCATCCTTTGTATCGCCTGAAAAATATCTACAGAATTCATCACTAGTCCCATTAACTTGGACATTATACTAATCCATAAAGGTTATTCTAGTATAATTTTAACAATTCTGGATCAGATCATCCCGAGATAAGAGATGGAAGCAGTTTCACCTTACAAGACCACCCACGTCCCTTGGGATCTTCCTGATCGAAGCCTCACCCACAACCGCCACCCATATGTGGAAGTATTGGGACCTCCCTCATCAACTATTTTCAGTTCCACCTCAGAGTTGTCCTCACTAACACCATGGGTACCCTCAATTGGAGGATCCAAAACACCAGTAGATATATCCACCTCCAAAAACGTTTTCACCGGTGAAGATATCACTGAAGGATGAGTATTATCTGGATTCTTCCTCAAATGACTGGAGTGAGATGACTTCTCTAGGAAATTGGAAATATAACCAGTTCCCAATTGCACTACTTCTGCGTATGAAGTAGCCACATTTGTCTTGGATCTTCCTTCATCCTCCAGTTTTGAAACCACCAAGATGAGACCACTCCTAGGTCTCTCCTACACCATATCATGGCCTTCAGTCCCTAATGGAAAATTTATATTATCATGAGGTACACCCATATCCCTTCTTAAAAGACTAAAGACATAAAAAACAAGTGGATTCAGATAACTTGATCCACTCTTCCAATCTGTTTCTGATTTCACCGTATAATCAACTTCCTACAACTCTTATCCAAACTATCCTACCTGCATGCATACCTCAGGTTCCTTTCTAATGTCCTTAACTATATTATTATCTTCTTCCATATAAATATTGATATTCTTAGACTCCCGACGAGAGGTTGCAGTCGAATGGCATAAACCCTTATAGATTGAACAAAAATCAAAACATGATTCATATACCACAAATTGTTTTCACTATAATTCCTCACCAACTGTATTAAAAAAAATAAAAAGAATCATGGACACATCCACTTCCATACAGACACACATGTTAACAAGGTAGAAAATAGATTTACTGTGACTATCCAATCATAGGTATCTACCCGCTAGGTTTCCAAGCTATTATATAACTAAGGTATTTTGAAGTGGTTTGGGATGGTTTGTAAAACTCATCCAAACCACCTTAGAAGGAGGATCATGCTTAATATGAAATTTATAGATATATATAAAGAGGTAAAGTTGAGAGACATTAAATCTAAAAGGAGAACTTCACTAAGATATGATTAAATCATCCTACAATGTGTATCGTAAAATAATATGTTTACTGTTGATCAAACTCATTGTTTACCTCTCCTTTAAATACCATGATCTGAATTCATGCCTATCAAATATATCAACTATGGTACGTAGTTTCTTGAACCATGGTATTAGTGTATGATGCTAAAACACTGAGTTCTATTTAAATTCCACGATCTAGAAAGGGAGGTTAGGGTACCCATCGAGTAAATCTGGGACATTTGGACACTACGTGGCTTTAGAGAAAAGTTGGAAGAACACTGGGTTTAGAAAAGGGGGATAAAGATGGTCCTTATCCCTTACTGGATGTCGAAGCCCCCCCCCCCTCACTGTATGTTATTTTTGTTTGAAAGGTATCTCTTTAGGGAGTTTTATTTGGGGATTTTAGTTTTTTTCATAGTTGAATTTTGATTTTGGAGAACGAAAGTTTTTTGAGATGTATCTGAGGCAAGGGTTTGGATATTTTTAAACCCTTACTTTGACATTTCACAAATTTAATGCATGTTTTGGGATTTTTATTAATATTTTTTGATGGTTAATAACGACTAAAAATATTTTTACTAATTTTATAAAATTCCGAGCTTAAATTTTATTTTCAAACATCTAGTAATGTTTCATATATTATGTATGATAATAAATATTATGCATGGTTTGAAAACATTATGAATTTATTAATTATATTATAATTTTTAATTTATAATGTATTTATTTGTACATATTACACATTGATTTTGAGAACTTATTTTCCAATGGAATTACATTTGGTAACTTATATAAATATTACGAATCGTTATCATTTTATTAAACAATAAGTTTTTCACTAGTGAGTTATTTAATGTATATAATAGTTGTTACATTTTTTTAAAAGATCATGAAATGTTTATGATATGAAATGTAGTATAATTTTTTTAAAATATATATTTATATTTTTAAATTTTATAATTTTTTAGATAAAACGTTTGAAAATGTGAGATGCTAAATCGAAAAAATGTTTCAAGAAAAATTATGTTTGAAAAATGTTTCGGAAATAAGAATAAATTAAATTATTTTATTTTTAAATTAAATTCAGAAAATGTGAATTATTAAAAATAATGTTTTGTGATGACTATTTATTATTTTAAATAAATTATAAAACATTTGGAATAACGAAATTGATTTGAGATAGAGTGTATGTTTTAAATTAATAGAATAATAATGAATGTTATAAATAAATAAAAAGGAATGGAATATATAAAATATATAATAAGAAATGAGTAAATTAAATTAAATCACGGGGGTTGAGTAATAGATGAGACATAAATGTAAAATTAATTGAAACAATAAATACAACATAATGAAGTTGTGTATGAGGGTGAGAGGGAGTCATAATTTATGGCGGTGAAAATTAAAAAAAATGGATTTCATTTATTAAAAAATTATGAATGAAACCATTTAAATGGAAATAATATTTTTTGAAAAAGGTAATATATTTACAATAAATTATTTTTTTGTAAATAATTTTATGTAATTTATTACAGGTTGTCATAATATTATATGATTATGTTATTTTATTCTAAATAATGTTGGGGTTTGATTTCCATTAAATTTTTTTTTCATGGTGATCATGTATAATTATGACTTTAAAATGAATATATATATATATATATATATATATATATTCACCTGTATCTTTGATTAATTTTGCGTTTGGGGGGGGGGGCAATCAATGTTTTCGAATGAAGAACAATCCTCCGAAAAAATATATGCTTGGAAAAATAGTGGCATTGAAGGAGCTTCTTTTAAAGAAGGGGAATCAAGACCTACTCTTTTATTTCGAGAAAATTGATAGACTATCATTCTTAAATTTCATAGGGATAATCAATATGAATCATGATAAATAACTAAACAAACTGTAATTTTGTACGTACTAAAGGGAAGACATTATGCCTATATATTATCTATATTTCTTACGTTATTTCATGTGTCATAGAGAAGTAACTTATGTAAAATAAAATTTAAATAATTTTTAAAAATAAATATAATCATAAAGTAACTAAAATAATTATTGGAATAAATTGGATATTTTATTTTAATATTTCTATAGAATTTAATCAAATTTAATTAACAAACATTGGTTGTGTGTCTTTCTTCTTTATATAAACCCCTATTTACAGTGAAACAGTATGACCCTGAGAATATGAGTTGTTAGTATTATTGTTTCAAATATAATTTTTTTATAATTAAATAATAAATAAATATATTCATTAAATTGGCTATAGTATATTATATACTTGAATGTAAATAATGCTCACCCATATATTGTATAAACATTGAAATATGATTGAAGCCCATTATTATGAGGCTATAGATATGTTATATGGTGGGGTTGTGGCAAGAATTTTATATGAATGGTGGTGTGTCGGTGTGGTGATAGTTTTTTTTATGAAAGGAAATGAATGAGATGTAAATAATGAATATGAAATGATTAGTGTGTTGGAATCTTGATATGTGGTAATGTTTTAGTCAAAAAAACCGAAATTGTTGTGGCAACTTCATGAAGGGTTGTGGTTGCGGTTACTATAATGATATTGATGTGTAGTGATCAATTTGGATAACATTATGTGGATGGTATTGTTTATAGAATAAATAATCATGGGTTGTTGATGAATATGCGATGACTGGTAACAAACTTTAAATGCATGAAATGAATGAAGAATGGAAGGGGTTGGAAATTGAAAAAGTGGGATGAAATTAAATGTGTTTTTATTAAACAATGAATTGAATGTTAATGAATGAGTTGAACATTAAAGAGGGGGGTTTTGGGTTTTGTGTTACTATTTTTTATAGTGAGATGCGTTTATGGGTGATAATATATGGTTGAAGAAGTCAACAGATATAATGGAAGTGTTTTAGGAGATCTTAGTATTGTTTAATGTAATCCTTAGGTTGGGTTTTGTGGGATATAATCTATCCTTTTATTTTCATTTTATTTCTACACACACCTTAACCCTGTTGAGTACCATATAATGACACATAAATGTTTTAGGGGGTATTTTCCAAAACATTTTGGTTGTTGAGGGAATTGATTGATGATTACCCCTCTTCCCTTCTCTTTCTTCAGTAGTAGTATATGGAGGAGCTACCTAGTCTATAGAGGGTATTAGTTGATTATGGCCTAGTCAGTGGTGATACTTGGGGATGAGATGATATGTTATGTAGTGGGGGTTATGCATGGTAATAGGAGGGAATGATATTGATTTCCTTCTTGTTCATGATACAATACTGCCATGGTTATGAGGTTGAAGTAGTATATGTATTGATGTAGATGATGATGTTGTAGTAACAAGTGATATGTGGATACCAAATAATTCTAGCACATGATGGTGGGACCTTTGAGAGGATAAGGTAGGTAGGTTTTCAACCCGACCCACATCAGTTATCGATTGATATATGATGACTAGTATTCATGGAATAGATGATATCACATGATGTTTTTCATTGGGGTGTGAGAGTGGAAAATAAGTGGAGAAGTGGATTTAGGGTGACATAATTTATATTCATGGATATTATTTTACTAAACATTGATATTATCTTTAGAGAATGATCCTTTTTGAGGTTTGGATGAATAGTTAACTTGTTTTTGGTGATTGTTGGTTCTTCTGTTTACTCACTACAGCATTAGTATATTGTTTTCACATTTTCATGAGAGGTCTAGAGGATGATCCTACTAAGTATAAATTTAATTATAACCTTATATATATAAATTATTTTCAGGTTATCAAGATGGATTTGGAGGATGATCTTGACATTACTACCTTGGAGCTTGGAGCATTTGTGTTGATGTTGGGGAGTTTACGTGGTTTTGTTTCTTTTTGGAATCTTTATATTTGCTGAATTAAAATGAATTATGGGATGATTTTTTTTGTTTTATATTAAATCATGGAGTTTATTGGTGTCTATTTATCTTATATTTTGATCATTTTCAGTATATTGTGGGTAATTTCTCCAATTTGAGTGTTATACACCCACACTACTAGTCTCCCACCCAGGGCCTACTGGAAGATGGAATTTGGTGTCATTCAATTTCTTTACAACCATCCCTGAAGGGGTTCTTTCTGGGGGGGGGGGGGGTAAGAAATTGTAACTGCAAATGATTATTTTAAAGAGTTCATGAATGAAATCCGATCATGAAGGATCCAAGTGATCATGATGTGATTTTTTTCATCTAAAAAAATGAATTCCATATATATTGATATCTTTCATCCACTATGGGAAAATGTATTCTCTCCATAAAATGTATCATGTTATGATGGAATAGTGTGTTCTCATCATAATGGACATCCAATTTTTAATGAACTACATATATATGAAGGATTACCACATTCTCACTACAAAATACTCTCTATCCTTCCTGAATGATATTCTTTTATAATGGTATTTACTTTTCAAGACCCCTTCATTCCATAGATCTTCATCCAATTTTATTAGGATTGAATATATGTTATTTTACAATCATCAATAAAGTCATTATAGAATCCTTAGTTGTCAATATATTAGGTATGTAACCTATGGTCTTTAAATTTTATCCCTATAGTGATTCAGGTATTGGAGAATGAATAATCATATTATTTACCATGTCCTTTGGTATTCTATATTATTTTTCTATAACACCATTAATGGTCAGAGACCTTGGCATGGTGCACCATTGATCAATACTACATTACTCCTTGAATTTATCAAATAGTATTTGATATTATTCACCTAAACCGCTATATCTATCATATTACTCACTACCATGATTTGATCTTATGCTTTTGATCATTTTTCAAAATTGATTTTCAAATTTGTTTTTATAATTCGTGAACACATATGATGTATTTTATTTTTTATGAATGGGATTAATATATCCATATATTGAGTAGTTATCTATACACATTATTAAATATTATTGTATATTCCACGAATCCATTGGTAATCATCCAAAATTATATATGTGAACAAGTTCTATGGTTAAATATCCAAACTTTAACTTGTTTCCCTTTAATAAAATTTAAATTTATGTAAAAATACTAAATGTCAAGGTGGTGGAGAATATTGCTATACACAAGTATATAATTTATCTTTTTAAATATTTATCCTAATCTATTATGCCAAAATGTGGATAAATTCTATTCGGATAATTTCTTCTTAAAACATATAGTATTGAAATGAAAGGATCTACCATACTATTTAATAGTATTTTGAAATTATATATTTTCTTAAACTGATAAATAATAATAGCACCCAAAATATTAGTTTTGAAACATACAAAATTGTAAATTCCCAAATGAATAATAGTGGCCATATTTTTTTCGAAGTAGTTTCATAAATTAAATCCCATCTATACGATGGTACAATTAAAGTCTTGGTAAAATCCAAATAAAATCTATTTCTATATAACAATATAAAATGTCTTATTTTTTGAATATCATAATAGAAAATTTTTAATTTAAAAAATATATATTAGTGAGATTAATACAATGGAGTAAAGAAGTTTATTATTAAGGAATATTCTTCAATAAATAGTTTACACACATTTAAAAGATAACTAGATTCTCATAAAATAATAATGTTAAGGAAAGAATAGTCTAACTAACCACAAAATCTACAACCTTATTTCCTTCTCACCAAGGGTGTCAAATATTTGTACCATTGTAATAGAGAAAGCTACAACACTATATGATATAACTGATACTATAGGGAGTTATTAATTGGATAGTGAGGCTATTAACCATGATGTTGGAGTCAAACTTACTGCCTCTATATTTATTGTGTATCCATTAACCACAAATATGCATCTTTAAACATCATTTTATTTAAAAAATTGAGGCAACCCAGATTAGACACACTAATGTAATTTTTTATCTATAATTTATCTATAATTTATTTATAGGTAGTGAAATAAAATTAACCTTAGAATAGAAAAAATTAACAATCATAACTTTCTTCGCATGACAGGTGTGATCGTTACTAAATTTATTCTTTTAATAACCTATAGCACTTTATTAGTAATAAATACCCTCATTTTTTCATTTTACTATATATTATGTGGTTATTTATCCATAGTTTCCATATCCTTTTTAGTTTTGTTATATTTCATTTTATCCATTAAGGTATCAGTCAAATAAAAACTCTCAGTCTTATCCCTATTTAATCATTTTTTTCCTAAACATAGTGTGATCTATACTCATTTAGAGACCATGTTTTGTTTTGGAATTCATAGAAAAAATTAAAATAGATTAAAAATACTTAATGTGATATCAAAACTAGACACACTAATCAGTATTTAGATTGTTATAACATGGGTGGTTTGATATTTGAATAAAGACGAGAGATTTCCATGATATACATTCTTATGTTCTCAATAACCATATACCTCATAGTGATAATATTTTTCCAAACTGTAGTTGTTTTATCCTATTAATTCATAGAAAAACATTTCTCAATTTATGATAGGAACTATTTGGAAACATAAACCTTTTCAAACATAGTTCCCGAAATTCCTCATGAATGGAATGATTTATAACTATTATAATGATATTACTTGACTTCTTCCACTTTTCTATATCTCTATTATTATCATCGGTACTCTCATTAGTGAGGTTATGGTGTTTGGTAACCCTTAACATCACGTCTAAATCCTAGAATATAAGAGTGATAAAAAAAATCACTTTCCACACATTTAATTTTGTTATATGCAACATTAGTATAGATTTGATTCTAGAAGTAATCTTACAAATATAATATAAAACTAAATAGATATCATAAAAAATAAATAATCAAAATAAACTCAAATATATACCACAAGATAAACCTTATGAAAATATCATGTAAAATAAAACCCTATCATATGGAACCATAAAAAACATTAATATTTTATATTTGGAGAAACTATTAACTTATAAGTAGAATACATGGTGTAGTGGTGAAATATTTATGATAAAAGTATGTGTCAAAGAGAAATCCTTCTGTTAACCCAATTCATCATTCAAATGTAAATAAAAAAATAAATATTTATCACCACAGGTGTTCAGGAAACCAAGTTACGTAATGAACTCCCTATGTGTTTATAAAATGCTCACTTTAATCATAAACACAAAAAACATTAGGCATAAAATCAAAAAAAATTCCAATATAGTGGTTACTTAGGTAATATGATTTTTCAATTAATCAATATCAATTATTATATAATTAGATAATGTTTCATTATGAATTATTCTAAAAATCTAGTGAAATATCATCATAAAATGAATTAAATGAAAAAATATGTAAAATAATATAATATTTAAATCTTTTTTAATAATAAAAAATTATTTCAATGGATGAAAATTACATTGATGAAAGGAATTAGGTTGAAAATATTTATTAACACTCAACTATATAAGATCATTATATATAACTTAATTTAAATAAATAATTTTATAATTCAAATTAAACAATTAAGCCTTAATGGAATCTTTTTATAATGACCCACAAATTTAATGTGTGAATTTATTCTCCTTTATTATCCTTTAAAATTATTCTTGGTTGATTTAAGATGTTCTCAGTAGTTACAATTCTTGTTAGTGGTTTGAAGAAGGGTATTAGTGTCATGCTTGCAGAATTGGTAATAGAGGGGTACTAGGAACTCAATACACGAACATTAGGATTTTTATGGGTCTTTATCAAGATTTGAGGTATTGAGTGATGAGGTTCAACCCAGAATACTATTCTAATGTTATTTTTAATTACGTTACATTTGATAATGTTCTATTGGAAGATAGTGAAATGAGCTCTCTTCTCATCTTCAGTTGCCCTGGCGGTGGCCATTATAGTGAAGCTTGTGGCGTCTCTCCAAGTGGTAGGGTGAGAAGAATTTTTAAGATGCAATAGGGTGGTGAGAGATAGATAGGCTAGGGAAAACATCCATTTATTCCTCCCTCAATAAGGGTTCCCCTTATATCATATTATTGTGGGAACATAATAAATTTTCATAGTGCATGCCCAAGCCCACTTAGGGAGTACCATACTAGTGGCAAGATGGATCAACCATAGAAATTTTATTTGATGATGACCTAGATTGGTTTATGGTTGGTTTTTTGGTAGAAATAAGTGTCATAATAATATTTAGGGGGACCTCAATAGATGGATAATGTGGATATATCAAGGATGTTATGGAATAGATCTAGTCAAGTATCTCAAGGAAAGCAGAAACCAAATATGCATCTAGTGTTATTTCATATGGCGATTCTGGTATCATGGGGTATGGTATATTGATTAGGGTTAGATAAAGTTTATTCTTTATATCTATCTCAGAATGATGGAGTATAAATATATTTTACCATGATAGGAATGGTTTTGGTCGATTCCATACTCTTTGTTTCTTTTTTAACAAAAGAGTGTATTATTCCTTTATCTCTTCTCGTCTGGTTTTGGGATTGGGTTTGGATATAAATTTTTCTCCTTAAATGCTTGATATTAATAAAAATCTTGAGAATATGTTGTTTATATTTAGGGGCTCCCTATGTGTTTCATAGTGGATGGGGGATAGAGGAATATTATACATGTATTTATTTCATACATAACAAGTTTTGATGTCGTCATTCAAATAGATTTACTAATATGCTTCCTAGATCACATTAAATAAAACTTATGGGGATCTAATTTTCTTCCCTTATAAGGAAGAAGTATGTTCTAGTGGTTGAATGGGATATAGATGAAAATATAGAGGGCACTTACCATTGTTATATTTTATTATTATATCTTAGTTTTAAGGAATTTCTCTTTTAATAGATATGGTGATGGTTAAAACTATTTTTTCCTAAAATTTGACCATTTCATGGATATATTTACCAACAATTTATCTTGTTTTACTCATGAAAATGAGATGTCATCCACAAATTACAAAGTGTCGGGTATGGATTCCATATCAATACATTCTTATCAGATGGAATCATGTGAGTTGTGATAGATGAAGGTGAAACTCAATGATCTTGATGGGAAGGGTTTTATACATATGTGTACCCCTCATTGGGGTGCTCTTATTTTGGTTTCCAAAAAGGAATATGGAAGCCTTATATTTTGTGTAGATTACTAGAATCTAAAATAGGTCATGGTTAAAAAAATAGATATCAATTTCTTTTAATAGAAGGAATATTTTAATAGTTAATGGGATATTTATGGTTCTAAAAGATTGAGATGTAGTTGATCTACCATCTATTTGTTGGGCTCAATGTTTAATTTATTGTCAAATATATGTCTATGTGTGTTTGGTATGTTGAATATGAATTGATTATTCTTGGATAATTATTGTGGATTCATATAATATTATTGGATGTCATGACTAAGAAATTACCCTTAAAACATTGACGATTGTCGAACCAATATTTAATTATTAAAGACATGTGCTAAAGAGTGAAAAATATTAAAATAAGTGACCATTCAATATTTGGATGAAGAATATAAATTTAATAAGGTCATGTAAAAATATATTATATAGTTTTTATGAAGGGTTTTATGTTTACAATTAGTGATTATTTTTTGTAATGTGTTTTCTTATGATATGTTTCACATAGAAAATTTTTATAGCATTCACAAAAAATATAGACAACCATGGAAGCCACATGGGCCATCTCAATCCCACACATGTGAGAGGAAGACCTCAAATATCTGGGTGAGTTACTCCATGCATCCCACAAGGTGGTAGAATATTAAGATGGCATTAAGTCTACATGGACCCACAAGAAAGCGTGTAAGGATGAGATGAATGCTCCTGGGACAACATGTGTTGACAGGGCCCATGAGGTATGTGTGGTTTGTCACTGGTGGAAATACACCATGGATGACTATGAATTGTTGCAATATAATAACATTTATCAAGTGTATCTCAATAGTGGGAAATTGTAATGTGGGATCACAATCAATGTGAACTGTTCATCCATGTTAAGAAATACAGATATAACAAGTACCCTTCAACCAGTTGAATCTAGGCCATCTGATCGAGGCTGCTCACTCGTCTTCCTTAAGCCTTCCCATAGTGTACCAATATCACTGGAGTAAATGGATGAAGCTCTGATGGATTGAATTGATCTATTTTAAACATTCCAATATCATGATAATGTCTTATAATAGTCTCTACATCATGCCCGAAACTACACATTTCTTTCATGTGACTAATTAGACAGTTAAGCATTCAGCTGAATGAAAGCAAAGTTAGAGAATGTTGATAATGAATGTATAAAAGAATATTGTTGTCATCATCACATTCAAATGAGGAGGGCATCACGAACTCTAAATAGAGAAGTTGATATTAATAACCCACACTAATATTTCCTTATGTTTGAGCTTCATTTATTACATATGACGTCAAATGAATTATGATAAAAATAAAAATATATTATAAACCTTGTTAAAATATATTAAATAACGATTTGATAAATTCAAATTCATTAATGATCAAAATAATATTAATGTGCCACTCAATTTTATATTTCCACCAATAATGTATGATTTTTCCATATTTATATTATTTGAATAAATAAAAATTCAAATGAATCATCTTAAAGAAAAACCGAGGAAGAAATAAAATATCAAAATAATATTTCCATTACAACTGTTCCTCGAATATTTTTAAGATTTTATCAAATTTAGAATTTTTCCACAAAGCCTACTAAGGATGGATAAAAATGAAATAATAATTTTACTTACTGTTTCAAGTAAAATTCTTTTTAATGATAAGAAAAACAGATTCTAAATAAAAATCTTTGGATCATGATAATGATAGTGAAAAATGAAACTATTATGTTAGTTCGTGTTTCATATAAAAATCTTTATAATGATCTAGGAAACCAGTTCTTAATAAAAATATGTGGATCATGACTTTTCAATTAATGTAAATTTAGATTTTTCATTCTAACACACCTTTACATTTTACATGAATATCCATTAAACCCATTTATATTCAATAATGTTTGAATGATGATATATTTTATTGATTTTTATTGAAAACATTTCTATAGGATACTTATCATTCTAATTTTCCAAGAACAACTTTATATTCACTACTTAAAATTTCAAATGATCATTAATATAATACATTAATTTTAAATACCAATAAATAAATGTAAAAATAATTTTTTTACAAACATTATTCTCAATATGAGTTATATAAATCTAATAATGTAGTAAATCAATTTCTTAATAACAGTGTTTGAAAAATATTGGAATTATATTGTACAGTTTTGTTCTAACTACATTTGATTTTTTACATCATACCCTCATATATCCTTCGATAAACTATTTAATTTTAAAAATTATATATAAATAATTAGAAAATTATCCCAATATTTCTAAAACAGATAACAGTATTTTTGAATTTCTAATTTCAATTCCTCCATTGAATTCTGTATTTTCAGGCATGAAGTTATTATTGGTATCAAGAAATCAATGATTACACATGAAGAACCATTTTTTATATGAGGAAATCATTGGGGTTCAAATTAAATCTTTAAAATTAGACAAAAAACCAATATAATGATTATAAATGAATAAGTTAATTAGTCCATGCTACTTAGTAATAGTCCACATTAAAAAAATCCTTCATTTTAAAAAAAATCAATGATGAATCAAATTTTTTAAAAACATCATTAAATAATTATTAAATTTATATTATTAGAGGCTAATGATATACTTCAATTCCATTTACCAATTTTTGTATCATAACTTAATTATATAAATAAAGATATAATTTTACATCATACATGTACATTATAGTTAATTGAATGAGATCAAAAAAATATTTTATATGTTATAATTAGTACTTAAATTACCAAAAGGGTTCATACTCATGTAATCCATTCCAAATTTCATATTCCTAGTACTTTAGAAGATACTTGGATATAATTTGTTAAAAATGTTTCATTGTATTTAATCTTTTATATGTCTCATTAATCCATCATTATTACATTCAAAATAATGTAAATTCTTATGGCTTGTGAATTTTGAGGACATGGATAATTATTTCAATCATGGTTTTAAATGTATTTAATATAATACCTTCATATGAGTTTTTGTTATCTAATTATTCCCAATTTTTGGATTATTTGTACTAAAACCGATTCCCATTGACTTCCAAATGATTTTATGACATATTATGCATTATTCATTATTATAATACTCTCCATAATAAAAAATAATAATTATTTGTACATGAATATAATTTTTTTACAATCACGAATAATATTAATGATATATTTTTAATATCATAGAATGATATAGATATATATTAGCATAAATAAATACATCATTAAGAAACTACAATATTACATAAAATTTTGCAGTATCAATTCTTTATAGAAAATTGATAAATTATAACTTCACTTGAATTGTTTTTGAATACATGGAACATTCATCATACAATTAATTATTTCCATTTTCAAATGATTCATAAAACACATTTATTTACATAATGTAGTTCTTAACTGTATTAACAATATAATTAAAAATTGATGGTTTTGTTGATCTATCAAAATATTGGGCATCATGTACTATAATGTCAAATGATTCATTTATCATTTTACGAACACAATTTTCCTCTTTTAGATAACTTTTTGTTTCACAGATAAGAAATTTATTACTTTTAATTTCCATTAAATTCTATTATGTATTCCAAATTTTACTTTCATAACTTGTATGATATATTTTCTATATAAAGAAATCATATACCTTGTTTCTATTTAACCATTACCAAAATTTACAATCTAGATACCAGAATTTTATTATAATATTTACTATTTTATTTTCTATTGCACAATTGAAAAATTCATTCTAACCATTCGCATACCTATTTTTGTTCCTAATTAAATCAGTCCAAATTTTATCTATTCATATTGGTTTAACACTCGTAATCCTATATATTCAAAATAAATATATAAATGGTTAATATAAATATTACTCTTACTTCAAAATATCAATGAGGAACAAACATGAATTATAATATATATATTTATATAATTACACTCATAGTAAAGATATTTTCAAAAATAATTCATTTGACATCCATTTTATCTATAAAATCTCGGACCTAAGATCCCAAATCCTAAGGAATAGACAAGACTAATACATGGCCTCAAGTATATCCCTCGATAACTAAATTATAATCAATTGTGGCACGAGGTAAGAATAATCATTTGGGAAATATTTCCTACCAAATAAACATCTAGCTATTTTGAAAAGATGTGGAATTTTATTTCAATAAAAAATAAAAGCATTAAAATAAACCATTTAAATTATATCAAAAAACATATTGAGTATAGAGAGAAGAAAAATTGTCACAAATCATGACATACCATGAGAACATAAAGAAGGTTATGCCTATAAAATATGGATAGTCTATCTTATCATACAGGACTTAGGGAAAATACCACATCTAAAAAGATAAAAAAAAATAAGATCCCTTACCAATGGACATTAGAGGATTTCTCATACCTACATCATAACATTGGACATATAAATACACATATATATTTTTGGTATGGGTGTGTATGAAAATATCTAATAGAATTTCTCGATATGTCTCTTATGAAATCCCATGTAATAACTATTCCCTACCATGTAACCAATTCCATTGAAAATAGGTTATGAAATTTTGAATGTAAAACAATTTATCACATTATTAGATAAATACAAACCAACATAGGAAAAAAGATCATAATTTTTTTTATAAAGTGAGAAAAACAATCCCAATTAATGAAAATCGAAGAGTTATGAGATATAATAAAAAATTTAACATAAATACTTGAATATGGTCACATCGTTAATACACTAATTATCATTACCCACCCAATTGTATCTTGAATAAATATCCCTCCCCATCCACATGAAACAAGATGAAACTTCTAACATAATTCAAATTACCTAACCTTCCAGGAATACCCTACACTTCTTGGTCATTTATCAAATCCAAAACATCTACCTCCAACTCCATGTTACTTCCAAGAAATTGTTTAATAACCCAAAACAATCAAAACATGTTATCTTAAATTCTCATAATAAAATATATAGGAAATATATTTCACATAAAATACATATTATCAAATCCAATTCATATGATTTAGTTCAAAATCACAAAACATGAGGGTTTTTAAGAAATATAATATATACTATGTATTAAGTAATTTTTTTAATAACATCTTGAAAAAAAAAACAAATCATTTTAAAATTTCTTAAAACCATATCATTCAAATAAAAAATAATAATAATCCAGTAAGGAGATAAAAAGTATACCAACCATAGTTTTCTAGTAAATAATGATTTCAAAACCCTAGATTTGATATGAGCAACCAATATATGATCCTTTGAACCAAAATAATAAGAACATGATATCAATATTCTTTCATTAATTATTCATAATACTTAAAATATGTTCCCTGTATGTAACCCAAGAATCATAGATCTCGAATATAAGAAGAAACATAATGGGAGGGAAGTATATTTATCAACCTACTAATGACATAATCGAGATAAAGTCTTGGTTCTGATTGTTATATTATCAATCCTAAATATAATTTAATTTTTCATCTAGATAATTATAAATTATTTTCAATATCAATATTTAAATATTTTTTAAATATTTAATGAAATAGTTACATAGTCATTGAACTTTTACTATATCAAGGGATTTTTATATGAATTTAATATATTAAATGTATTGTTTTTATCTCTTATATAGGTGAATGTATTAAATATTTAATATATATTAAATATACAACTGTAGAGAAATCATTCAATGTAGCTTAACCCATGATGGTAGGGTAAACCTAGTGGAGGTATAATAATTGTTCAGTTTCTTGGCCCCAGATCAATGTCGTCACTTGGTTTTAAATTGAAAATATCATAGAACCAAATTTATCATTATAAAATAATCCTTTAAAATATCAATTATATATTTTCATAATTTAGTAGAACCCTAGTTGAGATATAGAGAAAGTTGATTGTATTTCTGATCAATGTGTGTTCTCTTTTAAGAATCATCAATGGAACCCAGAGTGAATGTGAATTTTAAGGAACAAAAATTCAACCCATGGTGTATTTTTTAATTTATGATTCATTTATCAAGATATTTAATAAAATTTATGTATCATTTATTTTTTATATATATTTCATTGACCATTGTCTTTATTTTATATTTTAAAATTATATTATCAATGGAGATTTCTTGAACTTGAAATGGTGAGTCTAGGTTTCCAGTTGAATCTGAAAAAAAAACTTCTTACCCTATAACATGTTTTGTTCCGATCAGTTCAATATAGTGCTACCATCCATGTAAGATAATTTTCTGTGTGGAATTTTTACATATGGATACTTACCCTCCCCCTCTCACACAAAGATTATATTGATGATAGTATCTATACCTAATAATTTCTTGATGTGGAAATTTATAAAAATCAGTAGGAGATATAATATGTCTTATGAAGAAGATAGATGGTTGGATAGGTGGTTTCATGGTGTGGGATTGTTTCCGTGGTTGGGAGTACATGTGGATTGGGATTGGGTAAAAAAACAAGTTGATGATCTACTGTTGTGACAATCATGGCTTTATCAGGGGTGGGGTGGTAACCTAGTCAGTGGTAAGGTTAAGAAAAAGGTAGATGTGACTTGGTCAATGACTCAGATTATATATATAGTTAGTATTATATAGTTGATTACCCACTATGTGGTGGGAAGTAAATAGAATACTAGTGGGACTTTCCCACCGGTGGTTGAAAAGGCTTGACCCCACCACTGGACATGTGATGTGAGTCGGAAAGACTAGTTTTACTAGTGAAAAACCCCACCTTATTTATTCTATGGGTAGTGATAGTAAGTAGTATAACATGATGAATTTTTTTTATTTTTGTATACTAATTTAAACTTTTATATATTTTTCATTTCATGCCATAGTGAGTGTATATTTTTTTATATGAAAGCACTATGTTTCTTTTTCATTACATGAAACAACAAGTTAAGATTGCACTAAAAAATTAAATTATTTTTTTACATGAAACACTATGTTTTGATTTTTATGCACAATTCTGAGTTCCTTTGATATCTTTCATCAAAATCAAATCCTAGTTTTACCAAACTACATTAATGTGTTAATATTATTATTAAAATATTATGATAGATTTCACAGAGCCATTTTAATAGAGGTTATGACTAATATTAATTGAATTATGAAAATATGGCATAAAAATGTATATTAGAAGAATTATTTATTTACCATTTACTTATGAATTAAAAATAAAACACTTTTTAAATATTTGGAAATATTTTGATTGAAACTATATTTATGCAATCGAACTTATTTTAAAACAATAAATTAATTAACACAATTTTGATACATTATTTTAATGATATATATACATATATATTTTATTAATTAAAATATTTTACATTCATATAATGTGGTTCCTAGGTAATATATAAAAATAAATCCAAATTTACACATAAATATATAGATTTTTTCCAAAAGGTAATTTTACTACCTTTTAATGACCCCTATTTTAAATATAATTTCTGAAACATTAATTAATTTTATTGGAAAAAATAAAATTAATTTTTTAAATAATAATATTAATATTTTCATAGGATGAATTTAGGATATTTTTTGGAGAAGTTTCATTTTTTGATGAATCGTAAAAAACATAGAATTTTAATTGAAAACTGCATATTTTTATTATTTATTTATATTGTGAAATTATATTATAAATTGGTTTTAAAATATATAAAGAGATATTATAAATCTATCAATAAAATATAGGTTATTGGAATCAATTTCACAATGAAATTGGATATAAAAACATTTCAAACTTTTGAACATTTTCTCTTTAAAAACAAGTTGTCTTGTCCCTTATGTGAGATTAATTTTAAATTAATTTCAACAACTTATGTCTTTATAATTTTTATATATGGATTAAATATTTTTAATTATAATAATTTATAATTTAGTGTAATTTTAACATATATTTTTACTAAAAATATTATCGAAGTAATTAAAAATAATTACAGTAATTTATGTACAAACTAGTTTACTTAGTGGTTATAATTTAACTTATGGTTCCAAATAACCTGGAAATATTCCCAAATTTCATCTTATAGAAACATATATACCAAAAAATAACTTTAATATAAAATTTAACATTATTGGGGGCTCATGATGTAAAAGATACCTCTCATTGGTGTATACATTTTTATATTTAATAGAATACAACTCCTCCTCCACTATAAAAGGTCACTCACCCCCTCACTTATTCACACATCTCAGTCCCTTTTTATTGGAAAAAACTTACCCAAAAAATCTCCCATATTCTATAATCTCATCCTAGAAGCCTCTATGTTTTCAAAAATGATACCATGTTAGTCATTTGTTGCAAACCAAAAGAAATTACCCATAGAAGTGGTAATATCATTCAATAAGAGCATTGTTTTATTTATTTATAAAACACTAAATATATCTTATAAAATTATTATATAATAATATAAATATCCTCAAAACACGTTTATGTTGTTATGTAATGTTTTTTACCTAATACAACAAACGTTTCTGTCAAATGGTATACACAATCATCGCTCATATGTACGACAAACTTCCGCCTCACGAACAAATGTCATTTGTTCTTCCATTAGAACATTTCAAGGTTGGGAATAATTAAAGAAATTAATTTCTTATATTATATATATTATTTTATGATGAATATATTCTTCTAGAATTATATTATAATACATACCTTCATGATTTCCATTTTTTGGGAATATGATAAATTTGATTATGGTTATGTGGACCACCAGCCCCTCAAAGCGATGTGATTTGTTCACACATTACATGGAATATATTAAGGTTTATTTTAGTAAAATTATATGTTATATATGAAATAATAATTATACATTAATTATAATAAGTATATAAAAATATATTTCATTTAGTTTATCTCTTTCAGTATGTACAAAAAGAAGAAACAATATTCAAACATATTTATGACCTACGGTCTCTATGAGCGATTTATTCAATTTCACAAATATATATATATATAAATATATATCATTTATAGATTCTTATAAACAAATATATAATTAATATATATGATATTTATATCATGTTTATAATTCTTTATGTGACTAAATCCTGATATTAGTAAGAGGAAAAATAATATAACAAATCAAAACACTTGTAAAAAGAAATGTGGTTATTACTCGAAAAACAACATTAACATAGAATTGTTAAAAAAAATGGTAATATAAATTAATAATAAAATAATATATGTTGTTATTTAAAAAAATGGTTCTTTTTAAAATGTATAATAATATTATATTTATTATACAATATTTTTTAACAAGTACATGGAACGTCAAGACTTAAGGTAAGAGTTTTCTCATCTCATTTTTTATTTCTATGACATGTATGATATATTCACCACTTATTATTATTATTTGGTGTATATACTTTCCTATGGAAGGTTATATCATGAATTTAGTTTATTTAATTATATTAAAAGATTCAATTGAATTTATTTATTCATGGATCTCATGATTCAAAAGTTAGTCAAGTCGTAAGGGGATTTCTAGTCTAATTTTTATTTCTGCGAAACTTATGCCTTATTCACAAATAATTTATAATGCGTGGTATGTATACTGAAAATTCATTTATTATATTATTATTTTTCTTTAATTTTTTTGTATTCACATATCCTTTTGAGGATATTTCTTTTACAAGGTTTAGTCTTCAAAAGTAACGAAATCTGTAAAGTAATTTTGTCTCAATTTTCCTTCTATGAGAAACTTGTTATGTTATACACATATATTATTTTACAAGGTGTATATAATATCCTTTTAAATATATTATAATGAATATAATTTATTTAATTATATATTTTCATTCATTTAATGTTATTATTTCTGGTGTATTTTGATTTAATGTTTCCAAATTAGTAAGAGTATGTTACTACAATATCATCATTTATCAGGATTGTTATTATGCTTCCATTGATGAAATGTTATGAATCATATCTAAATAATTCTCATGATTTTTTATAATAGAGTTTTTTATCATATATTCATTTATTGGTACACTTTTTTCCATTCTTGGGAACATAATATATTTAATAAAGTTCTTTATGAAAATATTCCTTTATTTATCTCTTCAGTTGAAAATATGTTTTAGTGGAAAATCATGTTTTCAAAAAGAAAATTAATTTTTTTAAAAGGATGTTTTAAAATCATTTGTATGGAAAAATTATTTTACATTTTTTAACATGTTTTTTAAATTATTCTCAAAACCTTATTCATATGTTTTCAAAAGGTTATTTTCAAAGAAATTGTATCTATGATTTCAATGATTCTTTTATATGATTTCGAATATATTTTCAAAGGAAAATGTTTTAAAAATGTTTTATGTTATAATTTTTTTTCAAAGAATAATATTTATTTTATTCAACAAAAAATTTAAATTTTTATTAAATAATTCTTCATGTGTTCTCAATGTATATTTAATATAAAAGGATTTTGAAAATTTTTTATTTCGTAAAAAGATGTTTTTAAATAAATTCTCCTAGTGGTCTTTCAAAATCATTCCCCATATAAGATGAAATCATTTGATATTGTTAATGAATAACTAGGGATATTATCCCAAGAAACAATTTTAATTATTTATTTGAATGGTTTATGTTTTAGATGACATGTTATTTATGAAACCATTTTCTCTTACATGGGTTATACCATGATAAAACACATATGAAAAATAATTCCCTTAATAGGTTATTCTATGATAAGATTATTCCTAAACCTATCTATTTTCCATAGGTTATAATATGATGAAATTTTTATGATACCCATTTCATTTCATGGGTTATGATATGATTTTTATGAGACACATATTTTTTTATGGTTCATGATATGATGAATGTTTTATTATCTTATGGAACACATACATACGATTTCATTATATGAAGTGTTGGAAACATATATCCCTACAACAAAATGGGTAAAGATTTATATCTCATGAGATAATGATGGGAAAAATTTGATGGGATTGATTAATAATGGGAAACATGTGTGCCATAATCCTTTATGGGAAATGGGTGTATCCTGATCCATAATGGGAAATAGGTTTGTCCTAATTCACAATGGGAAGTGGGTGTATCCTGATCCCCCATGGTAAATAGGTGTTCCTTGATTCACTATGTCGATGGTCATTGTAGTTAACCTTTACACATGAAATGGATTTCTATATTTTTTAATATTCCATACTTATATGACATGAGATTATGGTTCAGGATTGATTTATGATGATTTATCACCCTTATGATTCATGTATTATGATCTTACAACATTTATGCCATTATTAATTTTTATGTTCTGTGACACATAGTACACTTTATACCAAATCTATGATCATGTTCACATACCATTATGATTATTTTATTCTTACATATCTCTTTTATTTACACTTATTGAGCATATGATCTCTCCCTTTCTTATTTTTCCTTTCCCTCAGTTATGAAGAAAGGTTTTAAATATGAGCACTAAAGGGGAATATATTTAAGAGATTTTTTAAGATCTATCAACAAATTAAGGGATTTCATTCCATAGTTCTTAAGGAACTAAACTATTATAGGCCTTGGGAATTTAATTTTTTTTGCGTGCTAAATATTCTTCTAAAATGATGTCATATCCATGTATGTTACGCCTGGGTCACCATAGTTATTATCAAAGGAAAGGATTATCTATCCATTAGAAACTAGTATTAGATAACTGTAATGAGATCCCTAGGTATATTTATAAGGATATGTCTAGGGATAACTATAAGGATTATCCCAATGTTCCATATATTTAAAATATTTAGTTATGATTTAGACATCCTATAAGTAATTTTTCATGATTATGTTGTTTTATGTTTTGATAAGTGATTCTCACACAATGTTATTTAGACCTAGCCAATAGTTGGACTAGAATAAACATAGTTAAAATTTAATGTTTTAGATGTCTAAATTTTGGGCACTATAAAAATTTATTTCCTAAGTTGAAACCACATTCAGAGAATTCAGATGGCGGTATGAGTATTGGTTATACTGGTGTAGATAAAGAGATCGAAAAAGTGATGTGAAAGTTATGGGATGTTCTAAAAATATTTTCTACATGAAATGTATAAAAAATGATTAAATATTAGTTGAAAAACCTCAAAAAATGGTTCATTTTTCAAAATAATATTATATGGGCATTAAGTAATAAGATGATGAAGCCTAAGTAATGGTTAAAGAAAAAATTTGGATGAATTATGTGTATATGTATTGGAATTCAACACTTATGTTATATGAATCATAAAGAATATATTTTCCATAAAGTATTTTAAAACAATATTGAATGGTTCTGATGAACTTGAAAATTCATTTTATATATTGTTTATATTTTTATTAAGGTAATTAAACCCTTAATTTGTTCTAGATATTGAGGTAATAGTTTTTATCTTGGATAAAGAGATGATTGATATAGATAAAATAAATTGGATATTACATATTACAATAGAACTGATTATTTATTTGTTGAGAAATTGGTCTATGTTATCAGGGATAAAGTATACTAATTATTAGAATTTAATAAAAATATCCAATAATATTTTAAAAAATAAATCATAAATGTTTTCAATAAGGTTTTATTATAATTCAGGTTATTACCTTGTTTCAAAATAATACATGATAAAGGTATTAAAAAGTTTGTAATGTAATGATTGAGAGATAATTAATTATATATAGTGGATCAATGTTATGATTATTTTAGAAATTTAGTGACCTTCTTAATAAATTATTATATTTTCTACTTTTTGAAGGGTTACAAGTATGACCATTTATGGAATGGTTTAAGTTAAACTTTAGATGAGGTTTTATTGATTAAAGTATTATCTCTCCATATGAGGATTTATGAATATTGTATAACCTATTTTAACAAAAAAAGTTTATATTAACAGAATATAGATGAAATGACCTATCATTATATTTAAATATCTCCTGGTCTAGTAATGTTTTAGGAATGAAAAATTAACCTTCATTTCTTGGAATAAGATATGATGTAGAAATTGATTAAGAAAAAACCAAAGGGTGTTATGTTTCTTAGAAATGGAATTACATAATGTAAGTAAGTTTTCTCATCAAAATCTTCAATTTTAGTAAATGGATCATGAAATAAAATGTTGTTTTATTATGAAATTTTTTGATGATATTAAATACCTCTTTCATGCATCTTTGGTTTTTGGTTTTGTGATTGTAAACATACAATGGATCACTAAATTTATTGTGATCAATTATATTTATCACTCTCTATAATTATTTATGCTTTTATTCGTTTTAACTAAATTCAAATATGTTCTACTACATGGAAACCTAATTGTGATTTAATTTGGGTAACCATTAGAGATCCAACTTTCCATTTTTAAAGGATGTTTTAGTATTCATTTTTACTATATGGGTTACTAGGAAAAGAACATTCAAGTATCAATCATTTTATAACCAATATTATTTCCAAGTGATAATTTAATTTTAAGGGTGGGGTATAATTTAACACTATAATAATTTGTGATTTTTTAAAAATTTATTTGATATTTTTAATACTTTTAATTTAACACAAAACTGAATATTGCTTGTATTATATAAAATCACAAAGTTTAATTTTAATTGAAAACAACACCATGTTAATATTGTGATACAAAAAATGTTCAGATTATATTTAATTTCACACAAAACTATGTTTGGATGGTTTTAAAAACATTTCAGAGTTCCATTGATATCTATCATTACACGCAAAACCTTGTTTTATCAAACTATAATGTATAATTAATATTACTAATAAAATATTATTTTAGTTTTTACCTATCCATTGGAATATATGTTATGAATAAGATTAATTAAATTATAAAAATATGGTCTAATCATTTATATAAATATAATTATTCAGTGTCTAATTAACTATAAATTAAATTTAAAACCATTTGAAAATACATGAGTTCTTTTGCTAGAAACTATATTTAAACAATAAAACATGTATTAAATTGATAAATTAATTAAAATAATTTGATGAATAACTTTAATGAAATATAAATATATTTATATATATAATTTAAAATATTTAATGTTCATCTTAAATAAGAATAAATCCAATTTTAAGCATAAGGATACATATTTTCTAAAAGGTAATTTTATCTCCTTTTAATGGAAAAAGTATTTAAATTATTATTTTTTTTAAAAATATACTTATTTTTTAATTTGGTATATCCAAAAAAAATTTGGGTGAATGTTTGGTATTTTTCGAATAGGTTTGTTTTTTATGAATTGTGAAAACACTGAAATTTAATTGAAAGTTGTATCTTTATCTAATTTATTTCTATATTATAATTATATTTAAATATTTTTTTAAAGTATATTAAGATAAATTATACATCCATTAAAATAAAATATGTAATTTAACAAATTTTACATTGAAATTGGATATAAAAACATTTTAAACGTTTGATTATTTTTAATTTAAGAACTTGTTGTCTAATCCCATCTACATGATTAATTTTAATTTAATTTATTATAATCCAATATTTTTAATTTGAAAAAATATATTTAATATTTTTATTAAGAATAATTTATAATTTATATAAATTTAAAATTATATTTTGACCAAATTAGTAGTGAATGTAATTAAAAATAATTATAGTGATTAAGTTAAAAACTAGTTTCGTTAGTGGTTAAAATTTAACATAAAAAACAAATAAATTATAAATAAGTCCAAAAGCCACATTAAGAACATATTTATACCATATCTTCCATTTTATCTCAAATTTACCATTATTTGATGTTCATGACAAAAGGGAGGCCTCTCAATAGTGTTTACCTTTATATATTTACAAGAATGCCACTCCCCCTCCACTATAAAAGGGATCTCACCCCTCACTACTTAACACTAAGAAAACCATTTGAAATGGAAAATACATGAATAAAAAAGGTCCAAAATTCCTTACTATTATTCTATAAGCCTCAATTTGGGAATAAAGAAAACCATGTTTTTCCTTTGGAGCAAACCAAAAGGATTTATTCAATAAAGAGGTAACATTTTCAACAAGTACTTTTGTTTTATTCCTTTCTCCGCCCACACAATTATCTTTGTTATGTAATTATATAATAACTTATGTATAATTAATATACTTATATTGTTATATGTAAATTTTTTGAGCTACACCTACACACACTTCCATCAAATGGGTTACACAATCATAGTTCGTCTATAGGATGGATTACCGCCTCACGAGCTGATGTCGATTGTGCTTCCGTTACGACCTTTAAATGTTGGGAATAATGATGTACATAATATTTTTATATAAAATATATGAAATATATGATTTAATTATTCTTATTTAATTATTATATAACACAAAACATCATTCTTTCCATTTTTTGGGAATATAATAAGATCGTATGTGGACCTGTGGTCTACCGCCATCTCAAAGCGATGCCATTCAATCACACATTAAATGAAATGAATTAATGTTTTGTTTAGTAAATGTGTATGATATATATGATAGAATAATTGTAATTGAATGATAATACACATATTAATATATTTCTTTTATATAATTTATTTCAATACAATAAGAAAATGGAAACAATGTTTATGCGTACGTACGACGTACTATTTTCAAGAATGGTGTTTTCCATTTAATATTTATTTATTTTATAGATTATTATAAATTAATATATATACTAAATATATATGATATTTACATCATTTTTATCAATATATTGGTGTCGAAATCATAATATAAGTAAGAAGACTAAAAATATAACATATCAAAAGACATGAAAAAACAAAGAGGTTATTACACGAAACAGAAATTTAACATGGAATTATTAATAAAGGTTAATATTATGTCATAATAAATTAATATTTGTTATTATATATAATACTATGTTTATTTTTATATTTATATTAAAATTATATGTATTAAATAGGAGATTTGAATTTGTATGAGGAAATTCAAGGCTTAAGGTAAGTGTTTTGTCATATCACTTTTATTTTAGTAAGGTGTATGTTATATTCACCAGTTATTCCTGTTACATTGTGTATATAATTCCCTATAAAATTTTATATCTTGAATTTAATTTATGACATGAAATTAAAAGTTTCAATTGATTTTAATCTTTCATGGATCTCATGATTCAAAATTTACTCAAGTGGTAAAGGGAATTCTAGTCACACTTTTATTTTTGTGAAGCTTATGACTTATTCAAGACTCGTTTATATTATGATGTATATATAATAATAATAAATTTATTTTATTATTATTATCCTTAAATTTTTTGTTATTCACATATCCAGTTTATGATATCTCTTTCCTGGGGTTTATCGTTCAAAAGGTACTAAATTAGTAAAGTAATTTTTCCTCAATTTGCCTTCTCTGAGACACATGTTATGCTACACACCTATTTTCTTTTACGAGGTAAATATAAAACTATTTGAAATACTGTATGATGAATATAATTATTTAAATGATATTTTAATATTTAATTAATGTTATTATTTCTTGGGGATTTTGATTCAATGATACCAAAGAAGTAATAGTTTATTATAACAGTATCATCCTTTATCATGATTTTTTGTGATTATGCTTCAATTGATGAAATCTTATACTCAATATCTAAAACAATCACCTGATTTTTAATATAATATGATTTTTCATGATATATTCATTTCATGGTATAATTTTTACACTATTTGTTACACAATTAATTAAGAAAGTGTTTTTAATAAAATATGACCTTATTTCTCTCTTCAGTCGGAAATCTATTTTATTTGAAAACCATGTTTTCAAATATGTTTTGAAAAATGTTTTTGAATTACATTTTAATTTCATTTTCAATGAAAAATTAGGATTAAATCATTTGATATTTTTATCTATTATAAGAGATATTATTCTATGAAACCATTCTTATTAAGAGATATTATTCTATGAAACCATTCTTATTAAGAGATATTATCCATGTGGTCTTTCATAAAACTTATCCATTTAGGATTAAATCATTTGATATTTTTATCTATTATAAGAGATATTATTCTATGAAACCATTCTTGTTATTTCTTTGAATGGTTTATGTTTTAGATGAAACGTTATTTATGAAACCTATTTCTATTCTTAGGGTTATAACATGATAAAACACTTATGAATCACACTTCCATTCTCGATTTATTATATGATTACATTATTATTAAACCTATACATTTTCCAGAGGTTTTAATATGAGGAAATTTTTATGATACACAATTTATTTCCTGGGTTATTACATGATGTTTATGAAACCCATATCTTTTTATGGTTCATGATTTTATGAGTGTTTTATTTTCTTTGGAACACATTTTTATGATATCATTATTTAAAGGGAATGGCCTATATCACCCTCCAATAAATTGAGTACTGATTTATATTTCATGATATAAATATAAGAATAATGTCAATGGGGATGATATAAAATGGAAAATATGTTCATCCTAGTCCATAATGGGAATCCACCGTGTAATGATCCATGAGGAATAGGTTTTTCCTGATCCACTATGGGAAATATATGCATCCTGAACCACTACTAGAAAAATGGTTGTCTTAATCCACTATGTTGGTGACCATGGTATTTAACCTTCAAACGTGAAATGGTTTTGTATATTAATGAGTGTACTAAAATTATATGCCTTATGATTATGGTTAATGATTGATTTATGATGATTTATAACCCTTATGATGCATGTATTATTAACTTCCAACTATTATGCCACAATTTAGGTTTATGTTCTTTGATATGTATGGAATGATTTTCAAATGTTATTCTCATGTTCTAATACCCTTATTCATATGTTAATCACATGTATCTCATTTATTTACCCTTAGTGAGCATCTTAGATCACCCATTTAAATGTTTCCTTTTACTAGGTTATGAAGAAGGGTTTTAAGTATGAGTACTAAAGGGGAATATCATTAAGGGAGTTTCATAAGATCATTCCACATATTAGAAAAATGTTTTCTATATTTCCAAATACACTAAAATATTACATTCCACAAGCATGTAATTTTTTAATATGATTAATATTCTGTTAAATGTGGTAATATCTATGTGTGTTAAGCCTTGGTTGACATAGGTTAAGAACACCATCCTAATGACGATTATATAGTTATTGGGTTGCTCTAACATCCAAAATCACTCCCATGTGGCCCATAAGTCATGAGAAAACCCTTTGGAAAACTCCCTCAGCGAATATTCCTTTCCAGGTTGATAGGGAGGCGATTAACCTCAGGTCGAGTCTTCTTTGACCAGACTCATATGCAATAGATAATGCATAGAACCATATACCTTGTATTATCTTACTCATGGGGAGGCCAGATACCCCCATGTGTTCTTTCTCTCATACAAAACCATGAAGCATTCCCTGAGGGAACCAAAAATCATAATTCATACCTCTTCATGAATTATTAACATTTTTTTGATTTCATGTCATATATTGATCAGTAAATAGATTATCCAGGGGATTTTTTACACATAGAGAATGATTATCTCTTCCATTTTTTTATTTGGATCCATTTACAAGGAATATTTTTTAAATTGGGTTGTTTATATTTTTAGTGCTATGGTTGGGATTGGGAAAATATAATCCGAGTGTATGTAGGGTTCAGTATTCCCTTAGTGATGAGTGTAGGATAAGGATTGATTCTCTCAAACCCATTAAAATGTTCTGTAACCCCCCATATACATAGGCAGTGAGACCTTTAGTTCGTATGTGGGGACAAAATACCCTTAATCTAGATATGGTACGGGTTCTCCATATGATTGGAGAAGTTATGAACTCCCCCATTGACAGGCAAGATTCCATCATATGTGGATCTGATAATTCCTTGATCAGTATGATGTGCTTAACATGGTAGGTCCACCATCAGGGTCTATACTCCCTTAATCAAAAAACATACCCTAGAAGCGAATGGGTCCCCAACCATATATTTTGAGTGGTGAAACAGTTTTTGTGAAATAATATATTTTAGACTAATTGGGCTTCCCAGGGTATTTTGTCCTAGTGTAGCATAGTTATAAAGATTAGGACTCTCTTATATACTTATTTAATAAAAAGAATAAATGAGTTCACATATCCTTCTTATTTGGTGTGCGGTATGAGATGATTTATATATAAATACTAATTTTATATTTTATGCATCATATTATTTATATTTTTACTCACTTTTTTATTGGGAATTTTCCCACACATGTGGATTCTTATGAAAATGATGTCTAGTTCATTGATGATGTCAATGGAATTGCGGTTAGTGGAGATGGACCTTAGTGGATATCGATGGTGTTTGCTACTAATTGTTCTCATTTTATGAATTAGTGCAGTTATATTTTATCCATTTATAGTTGTTCAAGGATTTCATTAATTTGGAGATATTGGGCACTGTTATTTTTCCCTAATTCTAGTGTTACAATTATCATAATATTATGAATGTTTAGTGTATGTCACATGTATATTAAATTATTGTTTTTTATTAAATGAAGTTTTACATCTATATATTTTGTTATGGATATATTTAGTTTTTTATATTAATTAGGCTAATGCCACCTATTATGAGTTATGACTTATTGGTGTTAGTCACCAGCAACTAGTCTATTTGTGGTAGGCTAGGGAAAGAAGATATTAATTATCACTGACTTAGAAGGGGTACGAATTAATCGAGTCAGGATAATGTTACATTGGATAAGATATATCTTAGGTATATAGTTTAGAGTTAGGAGCCTTATGAGGATTAGTTCTAAAATTTAAAACAAAAATTTAAAGTGTGCCTGAGTTTGGTCTTTATAATATGGAACCCAATATAAATTTGATGATAAGTGTATCCTTTTACTAGATATCTTATAATAAATAAATTTAATTAAAATCCTAGGGTATCACTTCTAGGGCATGAATTTGATTTTATATGAATTAGGAAATGGTGAAATATTAATTTGTACATCCTCCTTAGGTCACCTCACCTAAATATGATATGATGATTGTGGTTTAATGTTATTAAATAATAAATTCCACTCCCAAAATAGATATATGAGATACCATGCAAGGGTCATGAAATTCCCATTCTAGTACTAGAGCCTCCTTGAACTAATCTTCTGATCAATGAGGCATCCATCTAGGGAATTGGTCATGAGATGTAACCATTAGGTGATAAAGGAGTAGATCCTTCACCTATTATATAATTAAATTCTCCTCCACCTATATTGTAGGGGGAATTTCCTCCACCTTCTAATATGTGGATGGTCCCAATTAGGTATGATTAGGATTTCCATTGGTTGAGTACACTACATGAGTTGAAATGATAGAGAAACCCCATATTTTATATTAAAGCTATCCCATATGCTGTAGAAAACTGGATAGAGTCCAAACACCTATATATTAGATTATATTTTTTGCATCTAGTATTCTATAAGGTATAGTGAGTCACTAGTGGATCTTGATGAATCAAAAATAGGATTATGATACCTTTCCTTGGTCTGAGTTAAATACCCTATTTAAAGAGGTGTACTATTTGAAAACACTGAGGATGATATTCTTTTAGTAGATATTATACCTATAACAGGAAATATGTCTGTGGTGAAGTACACATCGAGGTTAACTGACCTCATGAGTTACTCTCTTGTGATGGTTCATGATATACTCTTACCAGTTTAATTATTTTAGTAATTCCATTATAGGGAGATATTATCTTAAATAGGGACCCTATTCATTTCCATATATGATGAATTAATTTATAGATATTTTAGAATAAATATCTACATGGGAAAGGGATATGCATGTATTGAGAAAGGTATTATTAAATTAGAATAATGTATTTAGTCATGTATAGATGATGATAGGAAACTTGATATTAACATAAAGGGTAGGTAAATGTGCAATCCTAGTCTTAGAAACCAGAAACGAGGGGATCATAAAAAGATATCACCATCAGAGAGATATAAATTTCTACACATGTATAGGCCAATTTCATATGTCTATGGAATTTCCAAACAAAATATAATTAGAGGTAAATGAAATTAGTACTATTTTTTAAACTCCAATTTACTTTCATAAACATGATATTGGGAATCCCCATAGTAGTAATTGTGGCCATTAATTATGATATTTTGTAAAATCAAAATTTGGATCACAATGAGCAGCTAAGGGTGGTCAATGCTACAATCCACATTCACTATTTACACCTCCTTGTAGCCCTCTCTATGATTAGTTATCTAGAAAAGAGGTTCATGAGAATATATTAGTAATGGAGGACTCGAGAAGGTAGTATTCAATATGGTTTGAGGAATTATATATGTCTTCTCTACATTAGATCCCATACCTATCAACACTGGAAAGAGAAATTATTTGGTTTCTATATCTCTTGAACAATAAATATAAATCCCAGTAGAACCGTTAATCTAGACTATAAAATTAGTGATTCCATCTATAAGGGACCAAATGCTCAACCAAATATGAAGATGGTGTGATATTATGGTTAGTAGAGGTAGGTTTTATTGGTGCTTCATTATACCAAGGATAAAACCTAATTGATTAATCCTTGGTAAAGAATAGATGTATTCAGTCCATGCATAGATATACAATTATCTTCAAAGAGTGGCATAAACATTGGTTGATATATTGAGGTTATTTTTTATATGTTAGTGAGATATTAATTTGGGATGAAAGGTGATCACCTATAGGGAAGATTTAGATGATCATGAATTGGATGGAAAGCATTGAATTTTTTCAACTGATTCATCAAAAGAAATTATTTCAGATATTATAAAGGTGTGTATGAGTGTTTCTATAAGAGATGTTTTATGATTTCACCCTCAATTAGAGACATATTTATGCACTGAACATCACCTTGAGACCACACTGATGTATTTTATATCATATAGAATGGATTAATTAATGAAAGGGGTTATAACGGTGTTGCATGAGTACCTTTTTTAGAAAATTATTATATTTTCTAGCATTCTCTATTAGAGGCTCAAATATTATTTTCCATGAAGGAATATGTGCTCATGAGGATTTATACTAACTATAATTGAATGAAGCAACTAGAAATCAAGAAGTAACGCCATCTACTGAGTATTATTGACCTTTTAGGATAGATGAAATTAGTAAGGTTGTTATTTATAATCAACCTTATTTCTAGGTGTCATCATCAATGGGTTCATGAGTAGGAGACCCTAAAAACAAATTCAAAAATTCTATTATCACTTGAAATTTATTGTGATGTTGTTTGGCATGAAAAACACCATAGATAAATTCATAGGACACAAAAACTATATATTCTTCCCATTATTGGTCTGGTTCATGGATATTATCATTAATTATATCATCATCTATTTGGATTCATAGGAAATGAATGGAATGAATCAAAGGATATACCTAGACATTCTAAAGATAACCATCTCTATCTTAAAATTTTAATGTTTAAATTCTATATTCAACAAGTCTATTTTCAAGGGTGTGTCATTTAAAAGGATAGTGTAATATTTGATCTAATAAATATTATGGTAGTGGTAACTTTGTATCCACACAATGTGGTGTTATAGGTTTATAAACCCCTTGTATTTGTAGAATATTATTTGATATTTTTGGAATAATTCTATAGGATTGATGATTTTATAATTTCATTTACTTAAATGGGGTATCCATTTATTTGGTTAAAAGTATTGCAAAGAGACTTTGAGGAGTAGAAGTGTTGGTTGAATAATGAAACAAATTTGTGACTTATAGAGGATGAATTTGATTACATCTATTCTGTAATTCCTTTATGATAGGGCTCAGTGGTTTTATAATGTAGTGGAAGGTGGTGATTTTTTTCTGGGTATAGGCAGCATATAACTCATTAGAAAAACTATAGAACCCCTATCTTGGATCTTATGGATATAGTTTTTTTCTCATGTACCTAGATACATTACATTCTTGATGAATGATTTATTGTATAACAGAAGATAGGATTCTCATTTATTTCCGCCCTTTAGATATCATCCTAAGGTAGGGATGTTGGATATGGTTTTATAGTTCGATTAATTCAATATTATTATACTTTAATAATTTTTAACATTGTGAATGTTGAAATAATTGGAAAATAAAATATCTAGTTAATGGAGGAGTATTTTTAGTATCTATAATTGATGTGGTTGGTCTTAGTGGATGATTGATACATTTTTTGTCCTTGATCGATAGTATTGGCACATAAAGTTCATTAGTGTATGAAGGATTCTCATCTGATATGAATTTATTGTGAGATCCATTATGACTATATATTTTCAAGCACTAAAATAATTTATTTTATAAAACTAAGGAGAACATAATTCCCTTACATTAATGGATAGTGGTCATTGTCAGGCTATGTGAGGTGGTGTTAAGAAAATTTCCCACTTCTCCATTAATGGTTTATTTAGGTTCAATGAAGACGAACTAGGAAATCATATAATAGTGTTGGATTCCACAAATGAAGATGTGTGTGTATATTTCATGTCCCTATGGTCTACCTATTAGTGGGTGAATGATTTGAATAGAATTCTAGTGGGTTTAACCAAATCCATATAGGTAGCAGAGTGGAAGTGGAATGGTATATCAATTGACTTTATGGTATGACTTCCATGTTCGATTATGGGTTACAATTATTGATTGGTAATAATCAATCAACTGACTATGTTTTCCCACTCACTTCCTATTCATGTGCAGGTTTTAGTAGAAAGATTATAATGTTCATATGTGTATGAGTTTATCCAGTTCCATTGATTGACTTTGAAGATCATTTTGAACCATCAAACTTGAATCACATCCTGATTGTAGAAGATCTTGAAGGATGATTTTAGGAATCATTTTTGACTCAGTTCAACGCTCTACCATTATATGGGTGATAAAATAAATTGATACATTCAGGTTAATGAAGATATATTGACCACTTTCATGGTTGATTTTGAAAAAAGTACATTAATCACCTAACTCTATTGGAATTTATGTACAAAAATACCTACTACTCCACTATTAGTGTGCTCCGTTAGAGGCCCTATATGGGAGAACCTGTAGGTCATATATTTTTTATATGGATATTATAGAGTCATAAATTATGGTAATGGTTTTTTGTTGTTGATGATGGTGAATTTCTAGAAGAACCATGAGTGTATGATGAGAACTGAAATCCATTTAAATTTATATATGGATCAATAAATGAGACACTTGATGTTTGAGGATGGAGACCATGTTTTCATAAAGGTCACTCCATGAACCATTTTGAGGAAGTTTTATTGGGGGATAAAAATCTACTTGATATTAATCATTCCATTATAGATCCTCTATAAGTTTTGGATAGGATGAATGTTGTATAGAGTTTCCCCAATATTAGGATTCGGTCGATGTTGTCTCCCATGTCACACAATTGGGGATATGTGTGCCAAAACCATTTCACATTACTGATAATGGTGAGATAAATTTTTATGGAAACACCACCATCTATACGTACATAACATTGATCAAGGACCAATATTATAATATCCTTCAGTGGAAGGTGATACCATTTTTGTGTGTTCTATATTTGCATGGGAACCTAGATGAGAGTTCATTGGAACATTAGAATCAGATGTGAGCTCGATACCCTTACGTGTTAGAGTTATTTATTAATTTATATATGAAAAAAATGAATAAATATTGGATGTATCAACCTATAAATTTCCCATTGATCCCATTTAAATAATTTCTTAGATACCTAGGGGCGGGGTCATTTAGTTATTAAACCCTCATTTTGTCATGTGCTCTCACTGATAATTTAATACTTTTAATATATAATTTTTTTCTTTGAATGGGAATGAGTGAATTATTTATATATTTAATATCTCTTAAATGGATACCATGATAGGAAAACCATCACAATAATTTCACTTAATATGGGATGTTTACCTAGTGATAGTGTAATTAATGCTAATGTTTTGGGCCCTATAGTGGTCCGATATGAATATTTTTGTTTTAAAATATTAAAAAACCTAATTAATGTCTATTAAATCGTCATTTAAAAAATTTATTAGGGTTATAAAATTTTTATAAGGACCCTAATTATGATAGAGAGAGATCAAGGATGACTGCTGATCTACATGCCCATTCTTCGAGTAATCATCGAAAAAACTCAGAGTGGACATCATTTCAAATGAAAAATTATCAAAAAATTCTAGTTATAGATTTTAATTTAATTTATAGTCCCTTATTTTGATTATTTATTTAAAATTATCAATAATATAATTTTTCAATGTTTTATTAATCCTCATTCCCAATTTCACTTCATGAATTTTATTTTGGATAGTATCTTTGCTAACATGCATTATGAACAGAAGAATGAAGTGGTCAGTCAAATACAACCACCATTTTCATCCCCATAATTAATTTTGAATTCCATTCAATTAAAAATGGTTTTATTGCCTATGGATGGTCACGGTTCATGAGGGGACCATACCTCGAGTGACAACCTTTCTTTCCCACTCATGAACTCCCTCTCGCCCCTTATAGATTCTATCTTTAGTGGTTGTCTGTGGTGGTGTATGAAAGTAATGTAGTGAATAATATTGGTTCCTAGGAGGATAAAAACATAGTGATTGGGATGTTGAATGGTTAGGTATTGTGGAATTGGAAAAGAATCATTGTGTCTTAGGATTGGGTAAGAAAAATCTGTTGACATGTCAGCCGTGTGGTGAAGGAATTTCAATTAGTGGTAATGATAAAACCTTTTTAATAAAGTTAAAATGTCAAAGGGAGAGGTTTATAGGTTTTTTATAACAAATATTGATAAAATAAAATATCACATTTCCCTATTTGTGGTAGGAAATTCATGACATGTTAGTTATCTTGACCCACTGGTGATCAACCAAGGCCTAGACACACCTCAAGTCAGGTGGTGTGGGCCTGCTAGCCAATCTAGAATAGTGTAGTGGTCATCCCCTATTGAAAACCAAATAGTTAAAATGGGAAGGTGTTCTATATTAACCTAGACCATGATTCATACATGCTAGACTGTTGGATAGACTTCAGACCATTTTTATGTGATTCATGGGAATTATCTTTTGGCTATCTCCCTCGTCAAGTTGGCCTAACAATGGGCATTGTGGGGCACAGACCTCCGGTTGGGTCTTCCATGATTCATCATTAATGTGGTGGGGAGGGAAAATAAATGACACCATGCACAACACTCTACCCTACACATGGAGTTTCCATAGACCCCATATGCATTTACACTTAATGTGGTGCCACATGGTGTATTCTAGGGATGTCACATGGTAAAATACTCCCCTTTTTAGGAATTTTTATGAATTTTGGAACACGAGTCATATTTAAATTAGTAAATAGAATATACTGAACATTTTTCAATTAGAATGTGATAGTGTCATTTGTTGGGATATTTGGAACCATCTTCAATGTGTTTTAGGTAGATTATTTTCATTATATCTATAGGTCTAGTGATTGGGATTGGAAAAAATGATAAGAGTGGATACATGGTTCAATACTTCCATGGAGATGTCCGAATGATATGTCTAATCTACCCTCATAAATATTTTTATGTTCATTACTCCTTTTAATTCACATTTCATGGGTCCTCCACTTTTTCCAAGATTTCAGTACTCCCTTTGTTCCAATATCGATCGGCAACCCGATATGACTGATGTTGTTAGATAATCCACTAATTATATTATGGGATTTTTTTCTATATATAGAGTTGATACTCCCTTAATTAGTGTTCTAGTCTCAATAATTTCTTCTTCCATTATTAGGTCTAGTAATCCAATTATAAGAACATAATAAGTGGTCCATATCAATACCATTAATAAACTTTAAAGGGGGGAAATATAGTCCAACCGTGGGTTCATATCCTTGGAACCATGTTAAACACTCACTACCAAGCTGCACATTTATTTATTTTTGGTAATTTTTATTTAAAAAGGAATACATGGGGAATAGATATTGGCATGTGAGAAAAAGAAAATAAATTAAAACAAGATACGTAATGGGTGGTTTAGTGAAATAGAGAGTGATGAATTTCCCAAGGGATAGCTTTTAGAGTTCCCCCATTGTATAAATTCATTAACTAAATATCTTTCATTATATGGATAAATAAAATTCAATGAAAACCTATAATATTTATGTTATGGTAACTTGATGGACTATAAAGACCTACAAATACACTAAAATCTAAACTCCACCATAGAAAACAATGAAAAACACACCTGAACTAGGAGTGTGATAACATGTTAAATTCAGTCCCACTATAGTCAATTTAACCTCCAAACATAGAAAAATTCACTACACATTGGATGATCCAAGAGAATATTGGGATAATGAATTTTATAGTGGATGATATGAGGTAAACTATATGAGTAAAAATGGTAGAAACTATTTTCCCAAGTTAACCATCTTTCACTGGCTACCGTTAAATGTGATAAAAATAATAAAGAAAATTTGTGAGAAACTATAGAACTGCTTATTCCTCCACAATTATTAATCAGATGATCTGATCAATATATCTATGGGGTTTGAAAATAATCAATGGATAAAAATAGTGAAAATATAGAAAGGGATTACTATATTTTAAAATAATACTATGGATGTTTAAAAATATAACATACTATTCTTCCCAATGGGTGAAAAACCATTCAATAATGAATGAATTCCCATTAAATATATATGATCAAGATTCTTAAGGGTTACTCCAAATGGTTTTACATGATCTACTTGGGTACTGTATTTTAATGATTCTTCCACATGGGTTTCTTCAAGATGTTTCTTTTTAAACATTTGGAAATTTCTCAAACATACCCAATATTCCAACAACCATGATTGGTTCTTAAGTATAGATCCATGAAAATGGAGTGAGATCATGGTTATTTAAAAATTTCAAAATTTTAGTAGTATAAACATATTCATTCAGCCAAGGGTTCCATGAATATATACCATGTTTTCCTTGGATCATCCAACAATCACCATTTATCCTTCAATAGGATTTCAAGTGAAGTGGAGTGGTTTTGACTTCTAATTCAGAATGTGAAAATGATTTAATGAGGTACGATAGAATACAATATAGAAAATGAGACTATGTAATTTGTTGATATGAGAATATCATACCCAATGATATAAAAATTAGTTGTTTAAGAAACTTATCATTGATTTTGGTGTTATTTTTTTATAGGCGACGATCCTTATCATTTATTCCAGTATTTCATATTGTTTCATCCAACTAGTGATTCATAGTGATTTACCAAGACTCATATCTCACCATATACTACCAAGACTTTATTTTACATCCAAATATACGATTTAATTCCTTGATAATAACTTTTATCTTGTTAATATCATATGACATTATTATTACATGGCCATTGAATATTTCCAAATAAAATGTTGTCACACATGGGTTACAATATCCCATGATCGTAATGCGTGATTCCACTATATTTTCTAACTAGAAGGGTCATATGAGATGATATTACTCCACTAGTTTTATGGTCTGGTCATTTATTATGATCTAACCTTATGGTATAAGGATATATTTCTGGTGACCACACAAAACATTATCATACTATAGTATGTGACACTTGTCTCATATTGGTTTTAAATGGGATAAGTCATCTTTATTATATATCACATAATGTGGGCTCAATGTCATAGAATTAGAAAATGGTTACTAAATATATCTGGAGTTTATTCGTCATGAATCTAAATCATGGTCTTATTTTTGTCTCAGGCTATACATCTTCCCCCAAGAAACTCAATTGCTCATGAGCCTCTTCGCCCCTAAAAGTCACTGTGCAGATGTAGACTTTCACTTCTCTGTGTATCCATATGATTCAGTTTATTTTTTAGAAATGAGATAATGTTTTACTTGAAAATAAATAAAACAGAATTTAATGATTCCATTAATTCTATTAAACATAGAAAATAGATAAACTCTTAAAATTTTATATTTTATGGGTTTCACATTTAAAATGAAAAATTATTCTACAAACTAAAAACGAATCAGCCCATTATATTTTAAATTTAATTTCTTTATTTTCTTTAAAATTTATACTAATGTATTATAAAATATACGTATTAATCATTCCAAAAATGATACAAATAATATAGAGATGTGTGGGTCCACTAATACAGATTCATATAGGTTAAATTACATTCTCAATGTTTCTTTGACTAGATTATTTTGGTTTAATATGGATATTGAAACTTGTGTATCTTGTTCATGATGATTAATACACTCTTATGTCATTATTTACCTAAAATCATGTAGGGGGTCACTTTTCTTTCACTATTATCATGGTCGATAATTTGAAATATGATTCATTCCTTATTTTATTTTTAGGAAGTCATATGGGATTTTTTTACTCTTCCCAACATGGGTGTTCATCTCATGTGTGTTATGTATTTTAAAAATGGTGATCAATTATTTTGTTTTCTATGTGTTCATATAGTTGGTAAAGTTGGAGCATAGTGGTGACCAATAGTGTTAGTTATCAATTTTCTCACATTAAGAGTTAGTGGGATGGGGAGTTCACCCTTTATTTTTTTAGGGTCAATATTTATTTTAGGATATTGGAAAAATATATTTTTCCACACATATAGTGTTATATATTTCATAAAGTTGTGTATGATTGGTGTGTGGTGTGTACATATTAAAATAAAGTTGGTAATTATATATCATTTTGTATTGTTATATTTTATTATGGAGATATGTGGTTGGGTATAGGTTCATTATACTGAGAACATCCATTTTGAGTTATTCATTATTTTCTCTCATCATCAACCCCAACCTTATTATAGAAATTATTAGGGTTGGCCACTTTTCTTACCTCCAGACCATGCTAAGTCCTAGTGGGTCGGTTCATGCCAGTTCACTATTCTGAAGGTACAGATTTCCCTCTCAAGAAGCCCAATATGTTTTCACGTTTATTTATGGTATTTAAGGAGGGTTAAAATTTTATAATAACGATTATTTAAAGGTAAACCATGGAACATGATCTGGCTATTAGGATGTATAATCTGGTGGACTATAAAGGTCCCTATTCCAGCCTTCCTAGAATACATTATCTGAATGTATAATTTATAGGACTTTCCACTCATCTTGTCCTGAGACTAAATACATTATTAGTTTTTGTATATAATCATTAATAAAATTAACAGGGTTTTTAATTTTCTAAGAGCCGATAAAACATTCTATTCTTGAGCTAAGAATCCAAAAAACACAAAGAAATGTAAACTTGAAACGAATTGAGTTCTATAGTCCTCCCCACTTTAGTCATTTTCACCCTAAAAACATCATCTGAATTCATTATTCATAAATGAATCATTTCTTTATTTTAGTATATAATCCTCATTTTCTAGTGTCAATTATTGAATTGGACCATGATGCTGCAACACTCAAACCAGTGGAATACTCCTTCCACTTATTATACATTATTTCTTATAAAAATAAACATACACCTTTCTAAAAATACATTTTCACCCCAAAATAAACCACCTCACAAATAAAAACATGAGATGGATATGTAACATATTGTACACTGTAAATAATTTCAACGGTAACTCCACAAAAATCCTCTTATTTGATTTATTCAATGATTTTGAATAGAACCACATACCAAGGTACCAACCTCCCTTACATCCCAAGTATTTAGTTTCATAGTCATTGGGAAACCTTCAAGGAGATGTAATCTACAATTTATATTAATAATTATAATTAAAAATTTTTATCTTAAGACTTTTACAAAGTATAAATTTTCAGTAATAACTTCTATATTAGAAAACATGATATATTATTTCCTACACTAGGCTAGGTCCTAAATGGTATTTGTCTCCCACTTTATCCCAACACAATGGTAATTGACTTAGTCTTCTATAATGTGCATCAAATGGATCCATCATAATTTATTTCTAATAGATATTATTGTTGAAAATTATCAACAGAGAAACATTACCCCATGATCTCTATAAATCCATGACAAAATCAAAAATAATATCCGATAAAGCATGTATGGTCTATTTTTGGTGTCAATCTATTTTAGGGTGATATGATGTACTATTAATCAACTTAGTACCCATCACTTTCTAAAACCCCCCCTTCCAAAATTATGAAGTTAATTGAGGATATCTATCTAAAATGATAGATAACGGAATTATATGATTCATAATAACTTCTTTCACATATATCATACCATGTTCCTCCACCTAGAACATATTATATATAGGTCTAAAATGGATAAATTTATTACTTGATCTATAGTTTCCCATATCACATCAAGCATTCTCAGTGATTTAGGTAAAACTAATCCCAAAATCTATTATAATGAAATACTATTTCCAATTATTCATGAGAATATGATATAACAGTTCCACATGTCATTAATACTACACCTTTAAATGTTATCAAGTCAAGCAATAGGAAATATAATAGTCTATATCCATCTTTTTCATTCCACAATTTTTTTTTGATATTATAATATATATTTTCGTGTATATTTTTAAATTTATATATATATTTATGAAATTTACATGAAATATCATTTATCAAAATCAAGGGAATGACTATCCTATCCCAAATTTTTTTATCAATTCATATTCCTGGAAACACCATTCACTGGTCTCTTTTTATTTATAGAATCATTAATCTTGTTAAAATTTATTTTTTTACCCACCATTACAAACTTCAAAAGCACAAAATAAGTGAATATATAATGTGACACAATAGATCATACCTCCTCATTACCATATTACATAAATTTCCCATCATTTTAACTAACTTTCATTACTCCTATTATTCTACATCAGTTGAGTCTTCTAAATAATGGAATTCACTAATAACTCACACACTTCAATTCATGGAAAACCACTATCCACTCTTGATGATGAGTGGGATGATTATTCTCATGTAGTTATATATACCTCAATCCATACACATCACTATTATATATTTTGATGAGTACAGACCCCAATTTTCATCAAGATACAACACAACACATTGAGACCCTTCACTGAACTCAGGAAAAATAAATAATTTAATATAATCCAGTACCTTATTTAGACCACTAAATTCCCATAGGAAATTATATTCTTACATAAATCTATTAACTCTATGATTTAAGGTTATCATCAATGTTGAGAAATTCATAAATTATTTAATTAAGTGTTTTTAGTGGCATGTTAATATAAGATATCTTTAAAAAACACTTTTAGGGAGCTCCCTGAGAAACTATTCCTCGAATTTCTTATGTATAATGATTCAACTGTCTCATAAATTTCATTCCCAAAGATATTTACATATAAACATTAAAAATTAAAACTTTTATAACACCACATATATCCAATTCTCACATAAAATATCCAATACATTAATCTAATATCTCATAAGCTCCTCCATTTATCTTGAATAAATGAAAATATCATAAAAAATAGATTCAATGTATTTATGGAAGGAAAAATATAAACAATGAATGAAAATGTAGTAATGTTTTTAACCAAAAATGTAATTCCTAAAATATCATTAAAAAATATACCTACTTATAAAATATTTCATTGAAATATTCATGTCTTTCACCTGTAACAGGTGAAATCCATACCAAAAATCAATATTTAAAAACAACATATCTCCCTTTAATTAATAAATTGTTTTCTTGATAATTTTTATAGGGTATTTATTCTTTAATTTCTCCTTATTCAACATTTGAAAGTCAATGAACAACCATAATCTACTGTCATCCTTCTAAGTAAAAAAGTCTAACAATTCATATGGTGAAATTCAAATTTGTTAAATAATGTTATTTCCATATAAATTATCCAAGTGAATATTTGGATAATGTAGATATATAGGATCCATGTGATATTAAGGAAAATATATAAAAATCATAAAAATTAAATATATATATATATAGAACATCATGGCCCGCTTTAGAGTAAATGTATGGAAGTGTTCAATAATAACCTCTAGGAAATCCATCAACACTACTCGTAATTGAAACATATTCCTAGATTCAATAGATCAAAAACAAACCCAACAAACTAACACATCATCAAATTTAGGTATTTAATAATCAACATTTACTCTCCTCTTTGAAAATATAAACACTTATATTTGGTGAAGTAATGGAAACTCGTCATCCATAACAACCAACATGGGTATACAATTAAGATGTAGTACATGTTTATTTTTATAGAAAAACATTCATATAATATTTTCACATCATAGATCATAAAATATCATAATGGATAACCTATGAAACATTTTACCTTTTCTCTAAAAGTCTCCTTGATATTTAATGAATAAGACATCCACTTTATATGAAAATTCAACTACTTTACTACTTTTCTAGATATGAATGAATGAGATAAACTGATATCAATGCTATATGAGACCATAGTAGAAGTAGTAAATTGAGTATGTCTCATTATCATAGGTCCAACTTCATACTTATATAATTCATGTTCTACATCCAAAAATATTATATTGGTTTATCTGGGCATGACTCTGTCATGGAATACCATAAGTAGTTTTTGGATAATCATAGATAACATTCCTTAATTTGTTTACAGAAAACCATGATAAAATAATTTTTTTAGAACCACAAAAGATAAAATGTGGATGGAAATTATTTGAATACATATTTATATGTATGAGCTTCCAAAATTGATGACATGTCCCAGGTTTTTTTAGGATAGTCCCATTTTTGGAATTTCATTCCACCGCACTGGAAAAACATGATATGTGACACCCTTTAGATGAACCTAATGTATTATATTTCTATTAATTTCCTCATATTTAACATTAATCTCAATTACAATTATTCCCACCTAAAAAATCATACCACCATAAATTCAAGGACGAAAACTTTTTCACCATTTGTGTCGATCATATCCACCTCACCCATAGCTTCCTCATTCACCCCTAATGTGTAAGTAAGTAAATCACGTAAATCAAAATTGATTATATTTAATGTTTATGTTTCATCTTTACCATGATCACCTAGAGACTATAATTTTTTTTAAAATCATTTATGAAAATAACCAATTCTATAATGGGATAAATATACTTTCAAACTATCATGTTTCACTACTCCAAATCTAGGAAAAATAGAGCATTCCTATGATCAGTGTATCATGATAAAAAACTAAATAAACATATTATTACACCCAATACATGTCATATAATCATGAATATTCACTTTCAAAACCATATACCACCTATTATTGGATTCTCCTTTAAGAATTTAAGTTAAAACTCGACATTCATTTTCTTAGTGATGCAAATAGATTTAATGATTTAGTTAATTTTATCTAAACATTATTAATATTCATATACTTATTTATCATCCCTAAAGATATTAGGGCCCTACTTATTTATCACCAAAGCATTATCCCTTCCGTAGATGAGTCATGATCCAATTCCCTTTATAATAACCCATAATTCTCATACATAAATATCACATCTTATTAGATGAATATAAATTACATTACATTATGATCGATGATATAAATATATAGGTTTATTATATTTTGAAACTCAGATACATAAATGACTTATTCATTATAGATCGAAATCATATCAAACTTAACAATTCACACCAAACACCCTTCATAGAATTATCAGACTTAATACTTTTCATTATAACTAGGGGAATGGAAACATATGAATGGTTGTGCTATAATGGTCATTTAGGGTAAACAAGAGAGATATCAATGACCACATTAAAATAATCATGAGAAAAGGGTGTGAGAACATGATAGTATCACTTGAAAACTATACCCCGCTTGTCATAGAACTGTAATCTTGATTTGTGGTATAAATATTGAAATTGCATAATACACAAATAATAAAATATTGAAATAACATGATCCATGAAATCATAATGTTGGCATAAGAAAAAAGTTAGTCAAATACACATAATCATGGAAAAATCATTTCTTTAGTTAAGGCTAAATACCAAGACAGTCATTTTGGATTGAGTTCACCGCACTTTATATTATATCATTAGTCAAGGTTAAATCCCATGAGTATTATAGAAGATATATTCTCTTATAAAACTAGGTTCTATACCCATTGTATTCCTTATTATATATCAAGATATATTTATCTATACCCAATTAATTGGAGGACTATATAATTCATGTCCACCTCATCACATAATCACACTCTATTCATTTGTGTTCCACAAGGTAAAAAATCATTCATCATATATCATTAATAATAAAAAAGAAAAATATTTTATAAATATTACGACATTTAATCATAGAATAAAACATTTAAGAAATAGGTTTCATAAAGATTTCATCTTAACTTAATTAACTTTTTAAAATGTAACAGGTTTCATAGAATCATCCTTAATTAATCATCATCAGAAGGCATCAAAATAATTTAATTTTTTTGAATCATTGGATAATATCCCTAGTATTTCATCTCTAACATCAAATTATGTAATCATAGATGAAAAATTCCATAAAAAATTTCCTCGAAACATTTCATGAGTAAAATACCATTTTCACTTTTAAATCATTTGTTTAAAATATAAAAAAATTCAAAATATTAAGGAAAAAATTTAATTTAAAAGAACAATAGAAAATTTCAAACGAATATTCAAATCATTGAGTGTTCATGTTGGTATAAAATTCTATTCATTTATAATTAGTTAAAATAAAACAATCCTTCCATAATTTTATAATAAATTCAAAGAAATACCTCATTCGAAAATTGAAAAGAAGATTACTTTTATTTTTTTTAATGTAAAACATGGGTAAAAACTAAATTAATAGGATCATATGATAATAAATAAATAAATTCTTGAACTTCTTTTTAGAAAATATGGTATTGGAAGAAAATGGGATTTTGGATTAAGATTGTAATAGAGTAAATTTTCCATTAAAATTTAATTTTAGTCTCTTGAGTTTTAAATGAGAGTAAAATGAATGAAAATCATGAATTCTCTATAGATAACCATGGTATATCAAAATTAATAAAACTATTGAAAGGTATCTCATTAAACTTAATCAATGGAAACAAAATCATAAACAATCATAAAAAAGAATGATATTTTAACACAAAACCATTATCATTTGGACAATTTGAATCATAAGACACGTGAAATAAAAAGAACCAATTGATCTTTAAATATAATTAAAATAAGGGTATTATATATATAAAATATTAAAGTGTTTCTATGGACACCTCATAAAATAATATAGGTTCATAACATAACATATGGACCAAAGAAGACAATTTGAGATGATTAACCCTTGCAAATTTGGTAATCTCTAAATAGAAACTTCATAAAAGAGAGAAAAATAAATATATATGAAAATCACAATAATTTTCATGAAAATTAATCTTAAAATAAATTCATGTGAATTATATAAACCAGATAAGGGAAATAAGTAGTGAAAATGGAAGGTGTCTCATGGAAATAAAAGTGAGGCGAGAGACCCCTAGCTCTGGAATGAGTTGTTTAAAGCACTCTAACCTCCGGTTTAATAAATTAAAATTTATTATAAATAATTAAAATAATAGTTTAATTATTTATAAAATAATATATTTTCTTATTATAACTTTTTAAAATACAGTTTTTAATAATTCCTTATAAAAATCAATTTTTTTGGGTGTTAATAGTTTCAATTTTAATAAGAATTTAATTTTAGATGTTCTGAGATGTGTACCTTGATCATTGTTACATAATATAAATAATTTTAACCATGATAAAAGTTTTATATATATTTAATATATACATTTTCAGAATCGTCCACAAAATTATAGGTAGAAAAATTAATTACACCTTTCCTGGAGCCAACATGTTGTACGTACGCATGAACACTGTTTTCACCTCTTGATGGATAGAATAAAGAAAGTTATATAATAATTAAACTTTCTAGAATCATTATTATATCATATATATATATATATGATATATATTCCATATATTGACTATTATTCCATATATGTAAATCAGAAATGAAAAACTAATCACATTACTTATAAGAGGTGGTAGTCCACAAGTATGCACAGGTGACCTAATTATCTTCCAACAGATTGGAATGTAATAATGAGTATATGATATTATAATTATATAATAAATATCATATTTTAACATTAATCCCATAATAATAACCATTCATGATATATGATGATTGAAAATGAATTGTTCTACAATATGGAGACAATAATATTTACACACACACAAGTGATAGTTTCACATCCCATTTGAGGGAAAAGTATAAAGCCCCAGATTTAAACAGTACTTAATCTTGAGTTATTTAAATATTTCACATTGAGGATCTTTACAGGATTAGAGTTTTAGAGAATTAGATCCCAAATCATGCATTACATTCCACATTTAAACAAGGTGGTTACATCAAAGACATTATTCATTTTTCCAACCATCAAAGGAAACATATTTAAAATAATACAGGGATTCGTTCTTGACACTTCATTGACACTATCATCACATCATGTAATTTTCCCTTGTCCTATGAAAAACTGTTCAAAATCATGGTATGAGCAAAAAACGCTGAGTAAGGGATATACAAATACTGAAAGAAAACATTAGTCCATGTATATATAAGAATCAATGAAATAATACTTTACTCATAAAACTACGCACTTTAACATTCCTCCTGAAATCATATTTTTTATGAATAAATCATAGATATCATAAGACATAAAGGTAACTTGAGTCATTCATAACATTCTTATGTAGGGAGTAAACCTCATGGTTACGTTTGGAATACCCATCACATTATATTCACTAAATATCTTCGGAGAAACCTTAGCGTTTAACTCCTTCACGTTACCCAATATATTGGAGAGCTATCTTGAGTTCAACCACGTCTTGTTTTTCACAGAACCATCTAACTTCGTAAAAAATTCCCATGAACCGTAACATAATCGTATCACATAAAACATGCATAAATGAATCATAACATTTCACATTTCAGTCACAAGATATCAATACAACACATTGATATAATCAAAACATTATCAAACCATTTTAAATACTAAAATAAAATAAAAGCAAAACATGGTATTTATTTTTCATTTAAAAAACGTTATGGCTTGTAGAGGAAGCCGAAACTCAAATAATGGTCGTGGCGGCAGAGAAGTCATTGTCGCCACATACGTAAGACAAAAACATTCCTTTTTCACTTAGTAAAACGCTTCATGTAAAAATATTCCTTTTGAATGAAATTAAAATTTAAAAGGTTTTATTATATAACTAGTAAAATAAGGTCTTATATAAATAGATTTATTCCTCAACGAAAGGAGATTGAGACGAATTCTCTTACCTCCAGTATGACTTGCCTTGTTCGTTTGTTTATATTCCTGAATAATAAACGATGGTCAATTTATAATTTCTTAAGGAATTCAATTGAAGATTATTATTCAATTGATATCACATATAATCAAGTTATAATAATTAGTTAATTATGTGAGTTCATATCATACGTTTTTTCGATGTTCGGTACATGAGTGAAAAATGAACTTATTCGAAAAGAATTGAAAATATAGTAATAATTACATCATCTCCAAAATGGTATTAACGATTTAAATATCATATATATCCAGTATATATTCATTTTATACTATTCCATAACATTTGGATAAAAAAATGAAATCCACCATTAATGGAGATGGTAGGTCGTACGTACGCATGAACGCTACTTTAATTTATTTGTCATATTAAAAGAATTAAAAAAAGAGAGACATATATATTTATTATAATTCCAAAATAATCTATATATTATATAGTTAACATAATTTAATTTATTATATTCTTTATAAATTCCCTGTTTGGCATGAACGAGTCGCATCACTAGAGGGGGCGGAAGTCCACACTTCCTCAGATGAAATTATCGTATTTGCACAACATGAAAAGCATAAAGGTATGTTTTAGATATAAAATACAGAAGCATAGAGAGGGAATAAATATAATATATATTATATATAAATACAGTGACATCATAATGGACACCCTAAAAGGTGTTAAAAGAATATTGAAAAATCATCGTTTCGTGAGGCAGTAATTCGCCACCCACAGAAACAATATGTTCTTTAACCATTATATAGAGGTGTGTGTAAGTGTAGGTAGAATCCTTATCATAACAAAATACTAGTATATTGAGGATATTGTTGTTATTGTTGGATCAAATTATAAGAATATATAGGTGAGTGAATAAGTAAAATGATAGGATGAAACTCGAGAGACGACATTATCTATAAATCTGGTAACTCTTTTTGATCTGAGCCAAAGGCTTCCTTGCGAAGAATTATGCCCAATGTGAGGCTTCGAGGATTTAAAGAGGGATTTGGAGAGATAATATGAGTAGAGTTTGTATTATCAAATGGCTTTATTGGTGTTTTTTGTGCCCAGGTGATTGCATTTGTTGTCAATAACATGTCACTATGTGTCAACTGATGACGTAGAGCTTGAAGACTAATGGTTGGAGATGCATCATTATATCAAATGATTGTAGAACTGATCATTAAGTTAAAAGAACTTGTATCAACTTGATACAATGTCACAACAATTTTAGAAGACCATGAATTGTTAATACAATGCATGAGGAGATGAAGATGATCCATCCACAAGTTCTAAGTGGATGAAGTGGTTTAATGAAGTACATGCACTATCACTTAGTGCATGTGAATTAGAAGTTGATCCAACTTGATCTCTGATTGGATCAATGAAGAAAATTGAATATTTATTTGATTCAGGAGCTTCAGTTGATGAAGAACCTTCGGGAATTCCATTCCTAAGTATTGAATACATGATTAAGAGGATATGGGGAATTATGATGAAATAAAGAATGGAGAAGAGGAATAATGGTTTGGAAGAAGTGGCATTTGGCATTTGAACTTGGGTTACTTTGTTTTTATACAAAGTCCCTAAGTCTCTACTCTAGAAAAAAGGAAGCCACCAAGGGCCAGCCTTAAGGGTTCAACCCAAGGCACATGTGGGAATAGGTCACCACTCCCAATGGGGATCCCATGGGGCCAGCCCGAGAGAGGCCGGGGCCGTGTATAAGCCCCTGAGGCCACGCGGTGATGAAGGCCGCGCAGCGTGAGCGCGAGGAGCGCGCTCGTGTGTGCATAGTGGGCGCCAGTGGCGCGCCCGCAGGGAGCAGAAGTGGGTGCAGAGCGCGCCCGCTAAGAGAACACGGTGCGGGTCGGTACCGTCGAGGTAGGAGTTCAACTGAGCATATGGTGGAAGCGCTACATTGATAAGGCGTGGATAAACCGGGCGCCAATTCGATGTGGGACACGGAAATTTCTCCAGGATCTAATCTGAGCCGCACGATTTATCTCGTGTGTGATCGGCACCGCACATCTCATCGCGCCGCCCGTGATCAAATCCTGGCCACTGCCCTTCATTAAAGAGTCGATCTGACGGCTCCGAGGCTCGTCTCCTTCCTCGAGCTCACCCGAATCTCCCCACAGCCACCTTCTAACCAGGAGCCCTACTGAAGATGAATTTTGAGTTCTCGGCCACCATTGTTCGAGCTTAATCATCCATGGTGATCGTTAGGCCACAACGAACAGATCCATGCAATAAAAAGAGCATGCATGCAACAGATGGATAATTTCGAGTATTGGCCGAAGCAAACCGAAGGTTTCGAGGCCACATGGTTAATGCCTTGCATGCATGGGCCTAAACAGAGACATGCATGCGTTTGAAAACGCATGCACATGAAGGAAACCGAAAAATAGAAAACCCGCATTAACACAGAGATGAAGAACGAGATACGCGGAAGATATTTAACGCGTTTGAAGTTTTCAAAACGCCGCAGATCTCGGGGGTTTGAGTTTTGGATCCCGCGGACTCTATTCGCACTACTCACCTTCAAAATGAGAAGTCCAGCGCCCTTGGAAATGTTGCTGATCCTTTGAGAACTCGAGAGTCCCGCGAAGACATCCGAGCTATGCGAAGTACCTCTGCGCAGCCTCTTGCACGACTGAGAATCCCGGAGCCACCCGAGGCCCCGAAGAAGTCCCTTGCGCGCTACCTCTTGCGCGACAGGAAGAAGAGCTCAGGTAGTGTACTTGTGCGCCCCGCGCTTGGTTACACCCGGCGTGCCCAGGGTTGTCACGCCCTACACGACAGAGGCCGTCCGCACACCTTGCGCGGCTATTGAAGAAGTGAGGCCGCACCCCTTGCGCGCCTCTTTTGGTGTTTGAGTTTGGGGGAAGCATATACCACACTTGGACATGTGTGTGCAAGGAGGAAGACCCGAGGCTTAGCCTTGTGTGTGCACAAGTGAAGAAGACCAAACTTGAGAAGAAGAGGACTACACACTTAAGTGTGTGAATGCAAAAGAACTGATCATTCTAAGTGATTGGTTTTTTGGTGAGCAAGACCAACGAGATCTTTTGAAGACTGTTGAAGTTACTTGAAGTTTTGAACAACACCTTTAAAGAAGTGAAGTGGAGCCATGATGAACATGATGCTGTGGAGTTGGGGGGTTTAACCAACTTGTAATTGGGGGGTATAACCAATTACTGTGTAAACATCTTTTGGCATAGTGAAGAATCCGTGTTGGGGGGGTGTAACCAACACGGCAAGGAGTAGGTATTTGTACCGAACCTTGTAAATCTCTATGTTCTGTGCTTTCATTATCACTGCACCACTAAAAGAGTAGATCTAGGCCTTAACCAGCTGCAGAGGTTGAATTGATAATTCAAAGGGAACAATTCTTAATAAGAAAAAGTTATCACTGATTCACCCCTCCCCTCTTAGTGATCACAACCGATCCAGGCATTTCAAGTGGTATCAAAGGGAGGTTGCCTCTGTTAGGATCTACTTCTGAGAAAATGGACAATCTAAATTCTGTTAATAGTAGGGGTGTCCCTACATTCGATGGAAAGAATTATCACAGCTGGAAAAATTGGATGTTGCCCTACCTTCTATCTCTCGGCCTTGATGTTAGAGATGCAGCCTTATATGGATTCCCTCCTCTTGATAATGAAGCTGCTATGACACTGGATGAGAAAAGAAATATGGAAGTTGATGGTAAAGCTCAAAATTCCATTCTTATGTCACTCTCAAAAAAGGTATACACAAAAGTTATGGGACTCAAGAATGCTAAAGAAATTTGGGACAAATTGGAAAGTAGTTATGAAGGCAAAATGAAAGTCAAGGAAGCCAAATTACAAATTTGAAGAAGCAAGTTTGAAGATGTCAAGATGAGAGAAGAAGAAAATATTGATGATTATTTCACAAGAGTCAATGAAATTGTCAGTAACATTCGGGGCTTTGGTGAAAAGTTGGAGGACTCCACTATTGTTAAAAAACTAATTCGAAATTTTCCTGACAGGTTTGACCCCAAAGTCTCAACATTAGAAGACAGAGATGATCTCTCTCTTGAGGAACTACACAAAATTATCATTTCATATGAAATGAGGAAGATCCCAGTATTCAAGAAGAAGATCAAGGATGAGATGGCTTTTGAGTCCATGAGACAACTCAAGATAAAAGATGACGAAGTCCTAGAATCATGTGATTCTGACAATGATGAAAAGGATGAAGATCTCAACACAATTACTTCTCTTTTATCTAAAAGGTTTGGAAAAACTAAATTCAGGGGAAAAGAGAAATCACCATCGAGATGTTTCAATTGCAATAACATTAGACACATTGCTTTTAACTGTCCTATGAAAAGATCTAGTGCTCCAGATATTGAAGATGATAAGACAGAAAATAAGAAATGGAGTAGATACCCAAGAGAAGGAAACAGATCTGGTGCAAGAAAGAAAAGGATTGTTCCTGGTGAAAGAAGAAACTATGTAAGCAAAGAGGAAGAATCAGACTTCACTTCATCCAGTCAATCAGAAGAAGAAACGAATTTTATGGCTGATGTGGAAAAAGTGTTTGACACCTGTAGCAGTGAAGATAATGAAAGTGAACGAACGGAGCTCGAACACATATTGAAAGATGAACTAGTGGCTTGCCTTGAACAGAACACTGAACTCAAGAAAGATAAGATATTGTTACAAAAGGAAACCAAAAGGATAACTGAGGAGTTGGAAGAATGTATTAAGAAAGAGACAATGTACATTGATGAAATCAAGAGACACAAACTAAAGGTAGCTGAGTTGGAAAATATAGCAAAAGATCTTGAGTAGAAACTTCACCTCAAAGAAGAAGAGCAATCAGTGACACATTCCAAGTGGATTGAAGCACAGAATAGCTTGACAAAGATGAGAGAAGACTTCAACAAGGATTTTGAGGTCAAGGAAGAATCATCTCATGCTGGTTCTCAGAGGCAAGTCAATTTACCACTAAGTAAATCACTAAATACATCTGTTATTTCTAACAATGCAGGTTCAATGATAAAATTGAGACAAACATGGCATGACCAAACCTGTGTAAAATCATCTTCAATGGAAGAAATGAAATCCTCAGGAAGGACTACTCAAATCTTGGATAGAAAATTACAACATGACTCCTATCAACAAAGAAGTTCAAGGTTCAGAGGTTACTGCTGGTGTTGTGGTGTGTTTGGACATAAGGCCTATTCATGATGGTATAACATGTCTCTTCCAAGCATGAGGCATGAGTCAAGGGGGAGACATCCTGAAACCCAGAGTGTTTTGCAGAAAGCATCAAAACCTCCAATTCAGAACAAATTTGACTGCCTGAGTGTAGCTTGTGGAAGATGTGACCAACAAGGTCATAGAGTTGATAAATGTATGACAACTCTTCCTGAACAAAAAGTCAAAGACATGAAAGGGAAAGACATTCAAGAAACCAATGATGAAATCACATGCTTTGCTGAAGTGGCTCTAAAAGCCAGCTGTAAAACCAAGTCATGGATTCTTGATAGTGGATGCTCATCCCACATGACTGGTGATACAAAAATTCTAAGCAACATTGAAAGTCATGAGGGAGGAACCATGGTGTTTGGAAATGATCGTTCTAAGAAAATCAAGGGAGTTGTAAAGGCTATGATTGAAACAAAAAATCTAAAATCAAATGATGTGTTGTTTGTTGATGTATTAAAGCACAACCTACTGAGTGTAAGCCAATTATGTGATTATGGACATGAGGTGTTGTTCCAGAAGGATTCATGCATCATCAAGAGATCAAAGGATGGAAAAATCATCACTCAAGGAAGAAGAACCACTAGAAACCTATTTCAAAATGGTGAGTCCATCAATTCTTGTTATCTTAGTTCTAAAGATGAAAACAATCTTTGGCATAGAAGACTTGGCCATCTAGGTCAAAGAAGTATGATTAAAATTCTGAAGTACAATATTGTACGAGATCTACCCAAATTAAAGAGAGAAAGAGATGAAATTTGTGACACATGTCAGAAGGGAAAACTGACACATAGTTCACACAAAGGAGTAGATATCATGTCTACTGGGCCTCTTGAACTCATTCACACAGACATATGTGGACCGATGAGACAAAAGTCTACAAGAGGAGATCTCTATTTTATAACCTTCATTGATGACTACACTCGGATGACCAACGTCATGTTCATGAAACACAATTCAGAAGCAATCATGATGTTCAAAAACTTCAGGAGGCAGGCTGAGAAAGAACGTGGAATCTGTATCAAGAAAGTGAGATCAGATAATGGAAAAGAATACACTTGTGATAATTTTGAAAGCAATTTGGTCAAGCATAGAATCAAGCATCAATACATTACACCATATACTCCACAACAAAATGGAGTGGTTGAAAGTAAGAATCAAAGCATAGTTGAAATGGGGAGGACTATGTTGGCTGAGCACAATATCTCTATGTTTTTCTGGAGAGAAGCAGTATGCACAGCTATACACATACAAAATAGATGTCTCCTAAGACCAGAAACACAAATGACAGCCTATGAAATGTGGTTTAACATAAACCAACTGTTAAGGACTTCAGAGTCTTTGGATGTCCGTGCATCATCAAGATTAAAAACATTAATCTAGGAAAGTTTGAGGAAAAAGAAGAAGAATGAATCTTCATGGGCTACCTACCTGATGGAAAAGGCTACAGATGCTAGAATAAGAGGTTGCACAAAATGATTGACTGCAGTGATGTCAAAATAATTAAAAACAAAACCAAACCATACACTGTAGATAATGATGACTCAATGAATGACACAACCTTGGAAGAAAATAATGAAGAATTAATTGAGCCAACACCAACTGCTGGTGAGATCAACTCTGAACATAGCAGTGATGAAGAGGAAGGTAATGAAGATGGAAGAAGGAGATACAATAAATTGAAGAAACATGTCGACAAAGAAAATTTCCTTGGTAACCCACAGTCCTCGGTAAAAACTAGGAGAAGATTGAGATTGGAAGACCACACTAAATTGGTTTCTCAAGTGGAACCTCACACAGTGGCTGAAGCAGTTGAACATGAGGAATGGATACAAGCTATCCATGATGAACTCAATCAAATAGAAAAGAACTCCCCTTGGGATCTTGTGCTAAGGCCCAAAAATAAAAATGTAATTGGGACAAAGTGGGTTTTTAGAAACAAACTCAATGAGAAAGGTGAAGTTTCAATAAATAAGGCCAGACTTGTATGCAAAGGGTATTCACAAATGGAAGGAATCGACTTTGAAGAAACGTTTGCACCAGTTGCAAGACTGGAGACTATTAGAATGTTATTAGCAGTTGCAGCACACAAGCAGTACAAGGTTTATCATATGGTTGTGAAATCTGCATTCCTAAATGGAGATATTGAAGAATAAGTGTATATAGAACAACCAGATGGATTTGTGCTAGAAAAAGATGGTATCATGGTATGCAGATTGAAGAAAGCATTGTATGGGTTAAAGCAGGCTCCCAGAGCCTGGTACTCCAAGTTGGATGGTTGTCTTAAGAGCATGAAATTTTTCAAAGGTACAGTTGACAGTAATCTCTATGTTAGAGAAATGGCCACTGGTACTCTCATAGTCATTATCTATGTAGATGATATTATTTTTGCTGGTGAAAAGGAAGGACTATGTGAAGAATTCACTGAGCAGATGAAGAAAACCTTTTAAATGTCCATGCCTGGTCAAATGACATATTTTCTAGGATTTTAGGTGGAACTAAGGAAAATCTCTATATTACTTTCACAAGAAAAGTATGCAAGGGACTTAGTGAAAAGGTTAGGAATGGAGAATGCAAAGGAAGTCTCAACGCCCATTTCTGTTGGAACCAAACTATGCAAGGATGAAGAAGGAAACAATGTTGATCAGAAAGAGTTCAGGAGAATTATTGGGAGTCTCCTTTATCTCACGACCTCAAGGCCTGATATAACATATGCAGTGACTTTGTGTGCAAGATTTAAATGTGACCCAAAAGAATCTCACTTATCAGCAGCTAAAATAATCTTGAGATATGTGAAAGGAACCCTCAACTATGGACTCTTATACAAACACAGTACAAATATAAAGTTGTTGGGATTCACTGATGCTGATTGGGATGGTGATTTCACTGATAGAATATCCACATCTGGTGGAGCCTTCTTTCTGGGAGAAGGATGTGTTAGTTGGTATAGCATGAAACAAAATTCTGTAACATTGAGCACAACCGAAGCAGAGTATGTGGCAGCTACACATGCATGTACACAAATGATTTGGATGTAGGTGCAGCTAGCAGATTTGAGAATTAAAGCTGAAAAACCATTGAGGATCTTATGTGATAATCAAAGTTCAATTGGCTTGTCTAAGAATCCTATACAACACTCCAGATCCAAGCATATTGATATAAAATATCATTTCATCAAAGAAAGGGTCGCCAGTGGAGACATCAATCTCGACTACATTTCTACTCAAGATCAGGTGGCATATATTTTCACCAAAGCTATGCCTACAGAAATATTTGTTGAGCTAAGGCTGAAACTTCATGTTCAGCCTTCTCCTCTCACTTTAGGAAGAGAAAGGTCCCTACTTATTCCCTAAATTTATATGTTTTTGTACTGACATGCAGGAAATTGAAGGAGATGAGTGCATCCCTTGAGGGGGAGCATTAGTTGCTGAGTCAAGCAGTTATGCATTTTGGGAATGACTTCCTATTCATCCCTTTGCATTTGTTGGCCAATAAGGGGGAGAAATAATCAGCACAGACACATTGTGACATTCTTCAAAATGTGCTTCGGAGTATTGACAACCAAATACAAATGTGGAGATTATTGTGCCCAGGTGATTGCATTTTTTGTCAATAACATGTCACTATGTGTCAACTGATGATGTAGAGATTGAAGACTAATGGTTGGAGATGCATCATTATATCAGACGATTGTAGAACTGATCTTTAAGTTCAAAGAACTTGTATCAACTGGATACAAAGTCACAACAATATTAGAAGACCACGCATTGTTAAGACAATGCATGAGGAGATGAAGATGATCCATCCACAAGTTCTAAGTGGATGAAGTGGTTTAATGAAGTCCATGCACTATCACTTAGTGCATGTGAATTAGAAGTATATCCAACTTGATCTCTGATTGGATCAATGAAGAACATTGAAGATTTATTTGATTCAGGAGCTTCGGTTGATGAAGAACCTTCGGGAATTCCATTCCAAAGTATTGAATACATGATTAAGAGGAGATGGAGAATTATGATGAAATAAAGAATGGAGAAGAGGAAGAATGGCTTGGAAGAAGTGGCATTTGGCATTTGAACTTGGGTTACATTGTTTTTATACAAAGTCCCTAAGTCTCTACTCTAGAAAAAAGGAAGCCACCAAGGGCCAGCCTTAAGGGTTCAACCCAAGGCACATGTGGGAATAGGTCACCACGCCCAAGGGGATCCCATGGGGCCAGCCCGAGAGAGGTCGGGGCCATGTATAAGCCCCTGAGGCCACGCGGTGATGAAGCCCACGCAATGTGAGCGTGAGGAGCGCGCCCGTGTGTGCATAGTGGGCGCCAGTGGCACGCCCGCAGGGAGAAGAAGTGGGCGCAGAGCGCGCCTGCTAAGAGAACACGGTGCGGGGCGGCACCGTGGAGGGAGGAGTTCAACTGAACATATGGCGGCAGCACTACATTGATAAGGTGTGGAGAAACCGGGCGCCAATTCGATGTGGGATGCGGAAATTTCTCCAGGATATAATCTGAGCCGCATGATTGATCTCGCGTGTGATCAGCACCGCACATCTCATTGCGCCGCCCACGATCAAATCCTGGCCGTTGGGATTCATTAAACATTCGATCTAACGGCTTCGAGGCTCATCTCCTTCCTTGAGCTCGCCCTAAGCTCCCCGCAGCCTCCTTCTCACCAGCAGCCCTCCCGAAGATGAATTTTGAGTTCCCGGCCGCCATTGTTCGAGCTGAATCATCCATGGTGATCGTTAGGCCACAACGAACAGATCCATGCAATAAAAAGAGCATGCATGCAACAAATGGAGAATTTAGAGTATTGGCTGAAGAAAACTGAAGGTGCCGAGGCCACATGGTTAATGCCTTGCATGCATGGTCCTAAACAGAGACATGCATGCGTTCGAAAACGCATGCACATGAAGGAAACCGAAAAATAGAAAACCCGCATTAACACAGAGAAGAAGAACGAGATACGCGGAAGATATTTAACGCATTTGAAGTTTTCAAAACACCGCAGATCTCGGGGGTTCGAGTTTTGGATCCCGCGGACTCTATTCGCACTCCTCGCCTATAAAATGAGAAGACCAGCGCCCTTGGAAATGCTGCTGATCCTTTGAGAACTCGAGATTCCCACGAAGACATCTGAGCTACGTGAAGTACCTCTGCGCAGTCTCTTGCGCGACTGAGAATCCCGGAGCCACCCGAGGTCCCGAAGAAGTCCCCTGCGCGCTACCTCTTGCGTGACAGGAAGAAGAGCTCGGGCAGTGTACTTGCGCGCCCCGCGCTTGGTTACACCCTGCGTTCCCACAGGTGTCACGCCCTGCGCGACAGAGGCCGTCTTCACACCTTGCGCGACTATTGAAGAAGTGAGGCCGCACCCCTTGCGCACCTCTTTTGGTGTTTGAGTTTGGGTGAAGCATATACCACACTTGGACGTGTGTGTGCAATGAGGAAGACCCGAGGCTTAGACTTGAGAGTGCACAAGTGAAGAAGACCAACTTTGAGAAGAAGAGGAGTACACACTTAAGTGTGTGAATGCAAAAGAACTGATCATTCTAAGTGATTGGTTTTTTGGTGAGCAAGACCAATGAGATCTTTTGAAGACTGTTGAAGCTACTTCAAGTTTTGAACAACACCTTTGAAGAAGTGAAGTGGAGCCATGATGAAGATGATGCTGTGGAGTTGGGGGGTTTAACCAACTTTTAATTGGTGGGTATAACCAATTACTGTGTAAACATCTTTTGGCATAGTGAAGAATCCGTGTTGGGGGGTGTAACCAACACGGCAAGGAGTAGGTCTTTGTACCGAACCTCGTAAATCTCTGTGTTCTGTGCTTTCATTATCACCGCACCACTAAAAGAGTAGATCTAGGCCTTAACCAGCTGCAGAGGTTGAATTGATAATTCAAAGGGAACAATTCTTAAAAAGAAAAAGTTATCACTGATTCACCCCTCCCCTCTCAGTGATCACAACCGATCCTGGCATTTCACTGTGGGTAAGGGGGTATAGGTGGGGGACTTTTATAATAGAGAGTAGGGTCACTTTTGGAATGTCTTGAAATATAACTTTATTATAAAATGTTTTTATAGATTTTAATGGTCCCACAATGAAATATTTTTATGATAAGGTGAGAAGTGATCGATATCCACCCATCCAATATGTTTTCGACAAGTTTATGTCTTAGATTTTACCTTATATTATAATTTTTTTAAATCGTCCCTTATTGAGGTAATCTTTGCATCATCATGGTGTCATTAATAAATTTACTTATTTAAAGTCTAAAAATTACATAAAAAATACCATGATTTAGGAAATCTTATTAGCATTACAATTAAAATTTATAGTCTAAAGGATCATTTTTGTAAACAAAATTAAAATTGGTTTACTTCGGATATACAAACCTTTGTTATATTTCTCTTCTTTTAAAAAATGAATGTCATAAATGTCACTATTACACCCATGTGACTCCATGGGTAGTCAAGTTTGGTAAAAAGATTTATATGGTCAGACATGACACTAAATAGAAGATTTGGACACATTTTGGGGTTATTTTATATTATTATGATATTATTTTTTAACCCCTAACTACCCGATTACTAATTAATCCCGATAATTAAAGATAATTACCGTTGGTACTAATCATAATGTCATAAAACAAAAGATTCTTAATTAAATAATTTGGACCTTCTGATTCCAAATATGGAATAAATGTTACCAAATTCAAAACACATAAATTTAATTAATTAATATAAAAACAATTGTCGTTGTCAAAACAAATAGCGTGTTTTTAAGAAACAATATCTTTCAAAAGATTGACAATTGTTTATATCCAATTTCAAAATAAAATTAATTCTAATGACCACCATTGGACTAAATGGTAAAAATATATTCTAATTACACTTTAAAACAAATTAAGAAGATAATCTAACCATATAATTAAATTAGATGAAAAAGAAGTTTTGCAGTAAAATGTAGTAGTTTTCACTATTCATTAAAAAATGAACATTTTCAGAAAAATAACAAAAATTTATCCAAAGTAAATTTCAATGTCCCAATTCAAAAGAAATAGTTTATTTTAAAAAATAGAGCTTATAAAATTGTCAAAATTGAGATTTAAAACTGGTTTTCCATCAAATGGTTGTAAACCAATCTTTTTAAAATATTTGAGTATTCTATTCTTAAGATTTGATTTATTATAATTTTAAGCCTCTAAAACACTATCTATTTAATAATTAGATATAGATTTGAAAATATATATTTTTTACTTAAATGGGATGTTACATCCTTCCCCCCTTTAGGAAAATTCATCCTCATAATTTATTTACTTATCAAAAAAGTGGGGGTATTTATCCCTCATTGAATTTTCAGATTCCCATGTTGCCTCTTCAACTATTTGGTTTATATATAGAACCTTTACATGATGAATCACCTTATTATGAAACACTTTCTCCCTGTGGTCAAGAAACTGGATCGGTTGTTCCGTATAAGTTAGATTCTCTTCCAGTTGATCTACCTTTGGACTCAAAACATGAGATGGATCTGGCACGAACATCCTTAACATTGAAACATGAAAAACATTATGTACACGAGATAATCCTAGAGTTAAAGCCACCTGGTATGAAACTGATCCAACTCTCTCCAGAAATTCATATGGTCTGATGAACCTTGGACTCATCTTTCCTTTCTTACCAAATCTCATCAAATTTTTCCATGGTGAACCTTTGAGGAAGACATGATCACCTACCTCAAAAGTGAGATCCTTCCTCCTGCTATCCGCATAACTTTTCTGCCGGCTCTGAGTTGTTCTCGTGTGTTTCTATATCAGCTGAATTGTTTCTACCATCTCTTCAACCTATTCTGGTCCCATCAACATCCTTTAACCTACTTCATCCCAAAAATCTAGAGTTCGACACTGCTTCCTATATAATGCCTCAAATGGTTCCATCTGTATACTGGAATGCAAACTGTTATTATAAAAAAACTCAACCAAAAAAATATGTTGGTCCCAAATTCCCTAATAATCCATCGAACAAGCACATATCATATCCTCCTAAGTCTGATTTTTTGTTCTGACTTCCCATCTGATTGAGGATGAAATGCTATACTGAAATTTAATTGAGTACCCAATAACTTCTGAAGGCCTTTCCAAAAGTTAGAATTGAACATAGGATCACGATTAGATACAATGGAGAGGGGAACTCCGTGTAACATGAATATCTATTTTACATACAATCGTTAAATTTGATATAGAGAAAAAGTATCTCGTATAGAAAGGAAATGAGAAGATTTAGTCCAGTGATCAACAATAACCCAGATTTTATTTTTACCTCATGGTGTCTTCGGTAATCCCACGACGAAGTCCAGGGATATATTCTCCCATTTCCACTCTGGCATTGGTAAAGGCTGAATCATCCCTTTCGGTAACTGTCGCTCTACTTTAACCTTTTGAAAAGTCAAACACTTCATAGTAAAATCACCAATATCTCTTTTCATTCCATACCACTAGTAATACTCCTGAAGAACACGATACATCATAGTACTTCCTGGATGAACTGAAAATGGAGAACTATGAGATTCACATAACAACTCTCTCTTAAACTGTGAATCACAAGGCACACACAATCTCTTCCCAAATCTCAAAACACAATCATTATCAATGTTGAATTCAGGTTACATACCCTTCTGAACCAGCTCTACCTTTTTCTGCAACTCACTGTCTTGCTTTTGTGCTTGCTTAATTCTGTCTGATAGAGAATATTTCACTGATACCTGAAACAATACAGAAGAATTTCTTGCGCCAACAACTTCCAATCCAAAATTCATCAAATCCTTAACCAAAGTATCACGTTCCAAAATTAACATGGTTAATGTTGCATTAATTTTTTGACTCAATGCATCTTCCACTTTATTTTCTTTTCCTGAGTGGTTGTGAATCATGCAATAATAATCCATAATTCAAGTATTATCCTCTATCTCATGTTCAATTCTTTTTGAGTTAATTTATACTTTAAAATTTTGTGATCAGTATATATTCACACTTTACACCATAAAAATGATACCTCCAAAATTTTAAAGGAAAAACAACAGCAGAAAATTCCAAATCATGTGTAGGGTAATTTATCTCATGAGTTTTCAACTGATGTGAATCATAAACAATTACCTGATCATTCTTCATTAGGACACAACCAAGTATATTCAGTGAAGCATCACTGTAGATAACAAACTCACCATTCCTCAATGGTAGTGCTAATACTAGAGCATTCACCAATCTTCTATTCAATTCCTGAAAAAAAATCATCGCATTCTTTTGTCCAGATAAACTTATCACCCTTCCAAGTTAGCTTAGTAAATGGGATGGAAACTATGCAAAAGATTTAACAAACCTTCAGTAATAGCTTGCCAAACCAAGAAAACTACGAATCTCGGTTACATTTGTGGGTCATGGAATATTCTATTCATAAGTTCCATGAATATAGAAGGTTCATTGGTTAACCCAAAAGACATAACTACAAATTCATAATGGCCATATCTTGTAGGAAATGCGGTCTTCGGAATATCTTCTTCCTTTACCTTCAACTGATGGTACCTCGATATCAAGTCAATCATTGAAAAATACTGAGCTCCCTAGAGGTGATCAAAAAAATCATTGATATGAGGAAAATGATATTTTTTCATAACAGTGATGTTATTAAAGGCTCTATAATCAATGAAAAGTATCATTGAACCATATTTCATTTTAACAAATAAGACAGGAGCACCCCATGGTGATGTTTTAGGTCGAATAAAACCTTTCTCTAATAAATCTTCCAATTGCTCCTTCAAATCTAAAAGTTCAATTTGAGTCATCCGATAAGGGGGATTTAAAATTGGCATAGCATCAATAACTAAGTCAACAGTAAATTCAACTTCTCGATCTCGTAATATTCCATGCAACTCATCCAGAAATACATCAGGATACGCATTTACCACTGGCACATCATTAATCTGAACGGTTCCTTTATTTTCACCAATATGTGCAAGGTAACATTCATTTCCATCTTTTAAAAGTTTCTCGACCTCTTGATATGTTATCAATAGTAAGGGTTCATTATTGTACCCAAACTGAAAGCCTTTCTGAAAAGAAACTTCTTTAGCTCTACAGTCAATCATAGCATGGTAAACAGAGAGCCAATCCATAACCAAGATAACATCGAACTCTACTAGAGGTAAAACAATAAGTTTTTCAAGTCGGTTCTTTCCACGGATAAGTATAGGAAGATTATTGTAAATTATTTTTACCTCAACATTTCCCCCAGGTGTTTTTTACCAAAAGATCAAGAATAATTTCTTGAGAATGAATTCCCAATTTACTATAAAATGTTTTAAGAGATGAAAGAATGTGTAGAAACGGAATCAAACAACACATTGGAATAATCTGAAAAAACAAACAATGTACCTGATACCACTTCATTTGATGGCCCAACATCTGCCAAATTAGTTGAAAATTATTCCACCACACCTTTCTGCTCGTAGTCTGACTGATTACCATCATTCGAGCCCTTCGTTGAACACTCGTTCACATAATGACCCATCTCATTGCACTTGAAACATTTCACTAACTATAAATCAAATTTGTTCTTACCATTACACTGATCATTTCTAGTGAAATCAAGAGCCTTATGTACTATCTTACCATATCAGAAGAACGTTCTAGAATTCAAAAGACATTCCCCAGAATTCTTTTTACAACATTTATCAAAAACCGAAAACTTAGATTTGTTACCATCAATCCTTTTTGAAGGATTATTCCCATTCACCTACCACATCGGTCTCTTCTTTTGTTGGTTTTCATAGAACACTTGATCATCGGCAGACTCCATTTCCACCTTCTCAGCACATCGAATAAGAATTTCATAACTTTTTAACTCATGAGAAGCTAATTCCCTTCGATATTTTGGCTTTAATACTGAGTAAAAATGATTGATTTTACTATCAAGGTCTTGGATAAAATTTGGAGCATTCCTTGCCAATCGGGTGATCCTTTCTACATAAGTAGACACTAAATCTTCCTCTTGCCTCAATTCCTAGAATTGTTTTTCCATCCTAATTTGAAAAACGTTAGGAAAATATTTCTTAAGAAACATACCTTTGAATTTATCCCAGTCAAGATCATCAATCTCATCAGCGTCCCTGATATTTTTAACCATCGACCACCACTGATCTGCTTCACCCTCCAAACAGTAAACATCAAGACTAACCTTTTGATTTTCTGAACACCCCATGACATTGAAAATATTCTCCAATACTTTAATCCACCCTTTATATAGCATAGGGTTAGATGATCCTCTGAATGATGGGGGATGTTTCCTCCTAGAATGTTCCACCACTAACCTGTTCCTCTACGGCTGATCTGGCTGATCTCGTGCATGGATTCCACAACCATTTATCTCTTGAGTCAACTGCGTCATTACTGCAACAAACTATTCAGTTCCAATTCTAACCATCTCAGGATGCTAGTTTGGAAGTTTATTTACTTATTTATGCCTTCCCAACACTGCTTCCCTATTTTCTCTAAGGAAAACCATTCTGAACAAACATGTATTAGATGAAGTAACATGAAAATCTTCAAATGCTATATCATTTCAATTTTACCATAATATAAAAAATATTTTTTTGGATAATCATTTAATAGAATTATAACTCCTAATGTTATCTAAACTGACCTCTGATACCACCTATATGGCCCCAACCTTAAACATTACTTAATCATGAGTTATTTCAAGAATTCACATTGAGGATCTATTCTGGTATAGAGTTTTAGAGAATTTGATAATAAATCATAAATTACATTCCACATTTAAACAAGGTGGTTACATCAATGACATTGTTCATTTTTTCCACCATCAAAGGAATCATATTTAAAATAAAATAGGGATTCGTTCTTAACACTTCCTCAAAACTATCATCACATCATTTACTTTTCCCTTGACCTGTGAAAAACATTTCAAAAACATGGGATTAGAATAAAAAGCTCAATAAGGGATATAAAAATATAGAAATAAAACATTAGTCCATGTATAGATAAGAATCATTGAAATCATACATTACTCATAAAACAAAAGCACTTTAACATACCTCATGAATTCATAAGATTTATGAATAAATCATAGAAATCATAAGACATAAAGGTAACATGGGGAATTCATAACATTCTTATGCATGGAGTACCCCTCATGGTTACATTTGGAATACCCATCATAGTATATTCCCTAAATTTCTTCGGAGAAACCTTAGCCTTTATCTATTTCGCATTACCCAATGCGTTAGAGAGCTATCTCGGGCTCACCATCCCTTTGTTTATCACAGAACCACCCGACTACATAAGCAATGACCAAGAACCATAACATAATCGTATCACATAAAACATACATAAAGGAATCATAACATTTCCACATTTCAATAACAAGATATCAATACAACACATTGATATAATACAAATATTATCAAAAGCATTTTCAATACCAAAATAAAATAAAAGTAAAACATGGTATTTATTTTTCATTTAAAAAAATGTTATGGCTTATAGAGGAATCTGAAACTCAAATAATGGTAACGACGACGGAGAAGCCGTTGTCGCCGCATACGTAAGACATAACATTACTTTTGTCGTTCAATAAAATGCTTCGTTTAAAAAGATTCCTTTTGAATGAAATTAAAAATCCAAATGGTTTATTATACAACTAATAAAATAAGGTCGTATATAAATTGATGTATGCCTCAATGAATGAAGATTTAGACGAAGTCCCTTACCTCAAGTCTGACTTTTCTTGTTCGTTTCTTTATATTCCCGAATAATAAAAGTTGGTCAACTTATAATTGCTTAAGTACATCCTTTAATGTTTATTATTCAATTAACATCACATATTATCATGTTATAATAATTACTTACTTATGAGAGTTCATATCAAACGTTTTGTCAATGTTCGGTACATGAGTCAAAAATGAACTTGATTGAACAGAGTTTCCCATGTAGTTATAAGTATATCATCTTCAAAATGGAATTAATGATTTAAATATCATATATGTCCAGTATATATTGATTTTATACTGTTCCATAACATTGGGATATAAAAAATGAAATCCACCATTCATGGAGACTGTAGGTCGTACGTGTGGATGAACGCTACTTTCATTTCTTTGTCATATTAAAGGAATTAAAACTAAATGAGACATATATATATATATATATTATAATTCCATTATAATATATATTTTATATAGGTAAAAAAAATTCATTAATTACATTCTTTATAAATTCTATTTTTCGCATGAACGAGTCACCTCACTTGAGGGGGCGATAGTCCACACTTCCTCAAACGAAATTATTGCATTTTCAAAACATGCAAAGCATAAAGGAATGTTTTAAATATAAAATACAGAAGCATAAATAGGGAATAAATATAATATATATCATATATAAATACAGTGAAGTCATAATGTCCACCATGGAAGGTGTTAAAAGAAAATTGAACAAACATCGTTTCTTGAGGCAGTAATTCACCACCCACAGAAATCGTATGTTCCTTAAAAATTAGACGGAGGTGTGTGTAAGTGTACGTATAATAATTATCATAAAAAATCCTAGTATATTGAGGATACTGGTGTTATTATGGGATAAAATAATGAGAATATATTGGTTAGTGGTGAAGGAAAATAAAAGGAAGAATCTCGAGAGAAGACATTACCTCTAAATCGGGTAACTCTTTTTTATTTGAGCCAAAGGCTTCCTTGGGAATACTTCTGACCAAAGTGAGGCTTCTAAGAGTAATATAGGGGTGTTTAGAGATAGTATTAGTAGTGGTTGGATGAGCCAAGGGATTGAGAGATGTGGGTAAGGGGGTAGAGGTGGGGGCCTTTTATAAGAGGGAGGAGGGTCACTTTTGGAAGGTCTTGAAATGTAACTTTATTATAAAATGGTTTTTGGATATTAAAGGTCCCACAATTATATATTTTGAGGATAAGGTGATTAGAGTTCTAAATCCACCCATCCAATAGGTTTTCAACAAGTTTAAGTCTTAGATTTTACCTTATATTTTCATTTTATTTAAATCGTTCATTAACGAGGTTATCATTTTATCATCATGGTGTCATAAATAAATTTATTTATCTAGTGTCTAAAAATATTAAAATGAATTAACATGATGTAGGAAATATAATTAGCGTTACAATGACTATTTATAGTCTAAGATATCATTTATATAAACAAAATTAATGTTTTTTACTTAGGATATAAAAATCTTTCTTATATTTCCATTTTTTTAAAAATATTGTCATAAATGTCACTATTACACCCATGGGACTTCATGGGCCCTCATGCTCTGTAAAAATATTCACATGGTCAGCCATGACACAAAAAAGTTGATTTGGACACACGTTGGGGTCTGTTAATATTATTATGATATTATTTTTTTACCCTTAACTATCCAATTACTAATTAATCACGATAATTAAAGATATTTACCATCGTTACTATTCATAATGTCCAAAAATAAAAGAGTCTTAATTAAATAATTTAGACCTTATGATTCCAAAAATGGAATCCATTTTACCAATTTCCAAACAAAGAAATTTTAGTAATTAAATTAAATGTAATTTTGTTTGTCAAAACAAATAGCGTGTTTTTAAAAAACAGTATCAATCAAAAGATTGACAATTGTTTATGTCCAATTTCATGGATAAATTAATTATAATTACCACCATTGGATTAAATGGTAAAAATATATTCTAATTACACTTTAAAACCAATTAAAAATATTATCTAACCATATAATTTTAAAATATGAAAAGGCAGTTTTGAAGTAAAATGTAATATTTTTCACTATTCATTAAAAAATGAACATTGACCGAAAAATACCAAAACGTTATCCAAAGTAAATTTCAATGAACCAATTATAAAGAAATTGTTTGTTTTGAAAAATATATCTTATAAAATTTTCATAATTTAGATTTAAAAATCGGTTTCCATCAATGATCGGTAAAATAATCTTTTAAAAATATTAGAGTATTCTATGCTTACGAATGGATTTATTATCATTTTAAGCCTCTAAAACACTATCTATTTCATTAATATACATAGATATCAAAATATATTTTACTTTACTTACTTGGGATGTTACAAAAAGATAGAGAGTAAAGGTGATTTTATAATCATAATAATAATTTAGCGTATTGAGTATACTAAATTTATTCTCTTTTGGACAATAGTAAAAAACTAGTGTGGTAGAATAATAAAAAAATTAAAAGAGGTCGAGTAAGACAATTACCTCTTCTTTGTAATTCATCCATTATATCACTCTTTAAAACCCCTTGAAATGGTCTTTTATGAAGACCAACCCCTATTATTCGGGGATATAGATGTTGAGAAGATAATTTTAAATGTTTTGACTTAACTAGATGGATCAATATGTTGTAAATGTTCCAAATGGATAAAGATTAAAATTGAAGGTATGATTCATTTTCAATATTATAAAAAATAAAATTTGGATATGTTTATTTGGAGTTTTAAACAGTATCATTTAGTTTAACCCCATAGTTAATTGACATTAACCTTTACCATGTTAACAAATATTCAACTCTTTAATGGTTATAATTTTACATATAAGGAAATAATTGGCTCATAAATGTACAAGAGATGGAATTTCATACCATTTATAATCCTACTTGTCTTCATGCAAGTTTTTTATGTTTTTTTAGAAATCATATTCATTTATTTTTAACAAAAAATAATATTAGTTAGATTTTAAGAAAAATTGAGAATGAAAGGAATGGAATTTGAATATAAACTTTCAACACATCTCTAATATGTTATTTTTATATAAAAAATTCAATGAACTAAATAATACACCCAAATTTTGTAACATTTAAAAATTTTAAGATATTTAATTTTATTTTTCTACTAATTCAATTAATATTATATTGGCCTTTCATTAGAATTTTAGGAAATTATTTATTCTTGAAAAATTATAAGGAAATTACTATGATAAAAAATGAATTTATATTTAAATTGAACAATTGAACAAAACATAGCCTATTTTTATCCTTGTGTAAAAAAAATTCTGGTATTATATTCATAATAGTGAACTTTGGTATTTATTCTTTCCTTTAATTATAATAATGATCAGAATCAAAGGATAACTCCACTAAGTGGACATATATTCGATAATGGGATTTTAACTACCAGAATCCAAAAATCCTATAGGATAAAGAAAATTATTGGATTGATCATGAGACCATATCTCTTTTGTTTAACCATAATTTTCATATTTAACCCTTATTGATGTGAAAAATATTTACCATGCTTACTATTTCTATTAACCCAAAATAAAATGGACATATTAAAAAAATTGACCTCCGGGTTCGAAATATGCAATACATTTTTGAAGATTAATATTTTTGAAGTGGAAGAAATTAATTTATTATAAAAATAAAAAACACATTGAAAATTTGTTTTAAAAATGTATTTCAAAGTAAAAAAAGGTTTTATACCAAATTCAACCATAAAATTAACTGCAATGAACTTAATTGGATAATTAATAAGATAATATAAGTAATGTTACTTTAAAATAAATTTAAAATTAAATTAATCTTTGTAATTTATTAAAAAATTGAAATTTTAAATAAAAAATAGTATTTTCACTATTCATTTGAAAATAAATCTTTTTAGAATAATAAAAAAACTCTCCCTAATATTATTTTTACAATATTACTAAAAAGATATAATTTTTTTAATAAACCATATAAGATCCATTGAATAATTATAGAATTCAATAAAAAAAGAAATAAAACGATTTTTAAAGAAAATGTTTTTTGAATAATAATCTGTCTTTAAGAAAAATTGAGTTCTAATTTCAAAATAATTAATAAATAAATTTGTTTTTTGTATCTAATTTATATATTTTTTTAGTGTGTTTAGTATTATTCATATCCACCAATTAAACAGGTGTGTTGTCATGGTCACAATTAAATAATAATATTTTGTGGTTCATTGAAGCTTGGGGTTTCATGTTTTATAAATTATCAAATATTGAATTCTTTTTAAATATAAAGGTGTAACAATTAACTCCATTCAATAAAATACACCCTCACAATTTTAACTAGTGATCTGTGACAAAGGGTTTTAGATTTTAAAATACCTTTTTTAAAAAAGCACATCGTAAAAAGGGTTTATAAAACATCATATTAAAATAGGAAAATGGAAATAAGAAATCCATCTAGAATAACACATAACAAAGTTTACAACTAGAATAACATTAGTGGAATGTTATTATATTTTCATGGAGGAAAAATTAGATTCTTATTAATGATGGAGAGTGATAGATAATAATTATCATAAAAAAGTGAATGATAATGATAAATTTGATGACAACAAAACCATAAATCAATATGGTGTCAAGAAGACCAATGATTCATCTAGAATGAAGGTATTAGGTCAATTTTTTTGATTTAGAATCCTTTTTAGAGTGTTAAGGAAATATTATACCATTTAGACTGAAACATTAAAAAAATATACTTACATGAAAAGAATAATTTCATCCTTTAATCAATTTCCATTATAATAAATTGGTTCCCTATAATTGATGAATATTAAAGATGTATTTTTATTGATAAAACACATAAATAAACTTCTAGTGGATCAAACAATCCAAGAAAAGATAAAAATATATTCTTCCTGTATTTAAATATTATATAAAATTAAAATACTTACCATAAGGATTGATAATATCCAAGAAATATAAATCTTTATATAAAGAAATAATAAATTTTACTTCTAAATTCCAATAATAATACCAATGATTCAACTCATATTAGTCCACAAAATAATAACATTGTATCCTAATTAACCTCAATAACATCAATATTAATGAATGTTTTAACCTTTAAAGTGGTATCATAAATTATAACTTACATCTAAAAAATGTAATTTCATTCTTTCCAAATAATAATTCATGTTAAAGGACACGTTTAAAAAATGTTTACATGTACCTAAATGCTAGGATGGATCCCCAAAAATATCATAAATCACTATATAATATTATAATATTATTAAATTCACACTATAATTTCATGAAGAGAATTAGATTCTGACCCAAAAGGTTGTTCATAGATTGACCATAAATTTCACTAAAAATATCACACGTCAATGTATCGCCTTTTAACCCTAAATATTATATATATAGCACTATCCAATAGATCGTAATTAACATAACATCAAATCTTATAAAAAAGATAATGGGTTATTTAAAAATTAATAGAGTATTCTTCCTAAATACAAGTAATAGTTTCAAATCACTGTTGGAGCAAAAAAAATGTATTGATCCCCAAAAGGTTAGTTTTACCTAATATAAAGGTCCTTTATATACAAAAGGACCATTCCAGGACCAAGGAATGAGGTTTTAACAATAGTAATGTCTTTTTCACTACATTTACATCACCTATTCAACCCATTTTCTTGGGGGATGAGACACTAAAGATAAAATATCACTGGGTTGTCCATGTTCCGTGAAACATTGGAATTTTTTTCATACAATATCACATGTTTTAATTTAATCATGGAATTAGAATGAAAAATCCATTTACTCGAGAAAGGGGGCATCAAACCTTTAACAAGAATGGTTTCATCCCAGTGGAAAAGAGAATCATGTAACCTAGTTGCACTACCCAGCAAGGGTATCATGCATAAAAACACCCATTTTGTATAAAAATTGAACCTCGCCTTCCCCGATTAATGATAGAACATTGCATGTGAAGGTGTCATCTCCTGCTAATGCAGCCACTTATTTAGTGACATCATGTAACTCTACACCTTAAGGATTCCCAAATGTAGGGAACTTTCATTAATGACCTCCCATGGGTCCCAACGTGTCATAGACCATGTTTGATAGATCCTAAAATATCATCCCATATGTTTATTTAGGTTTGTGAAAGAGAAACTTCTTTCACTCAACCCCAAGATACATCCAACCATAGAAGTTGTGCTTGCATATGTCTCCAAAATCTATGTATGGGTATTTTTTTAGAACTTACAGTTTGTGAAAATCCAATTTCATACAAAAATTTATAATTTTACCGAAGAATATTTGGGGGTAATTTTCTCCACACATCCTTCCTCCAAATGTAGTAATGTGAAAGTCGAGTGTTTGGGTGCTCATACCCAATTAAACCTAATACATCATCGATTCAATCCCTTGTATCTCCAGTATAATATCCTCTCTGTTAGTCCCCATTTATTCTATCATAGTCTAGATCATTTTTTCAAATTTTTATCAAAATAATAGGTAACCTGATGCCTATTTCACATAATATAAATAACTCAAACACCACGAACCCTGATTTCTACTCCTACAAGGTAGTGTTTATACAATGCCCCACCTAGAGGTGGATGATAAATAAGCTAACAATCCCCCAAATTGGAATCATCAAGGGAAGCCAAGTACCTTTTCTGGTAGAGAGGCCTTTTAATGGATCTTCCTCTCTTATATTGAAATTTCTCTATAGGTGTAGACCCTGATAATGTTTTAGTTTCATGATGTAACACTTCCTAGCCCAACATCCTAGTCATATGATGTTAAACTCAATAAAAATGACCTCAACACATGACATTAAACTTTATTCTTACTATAGAGACAAAATCCTTTCATACATTAACATTACATAACATTTGGGGACTACATAAAACATTTTACAAATAGGAGCCAAAAGATCATACAAGTCTTGTGCCTTTATAAACATGAAAACTTAAAAAATAGTACTTTATGAGCTAAATAATATCCCACTAGGTTATTATTGACTGGAACCCTTCTTAGACACATCAAAAGTAATCTATATATTCATAACCCGGGGGAGGGAAACAGAAAAAGTGGTGATCTTAAATGCTCAGTAAGTGTATAAAATGGAGATACATAGGCACAATCATGAGCATAAGGCTATGGGAACATGATCATGAAAAATAGAATATCATACCCTGTATATCAAAGGACATAAACATGAATCATGATATAAATCATGGAAGTTCATATGACATGAATCATAAGTAAATTAATAATATAATCCCTAGTGGCATAACATAGGAATACAATAGGGATTTATGGAAGACACATAAGCATATAATATGATTTCTATAGTATCCAAGGAATCACTACCATGACCAACATGGTAGTTTGGGTTCATCCCCATACCATCTTGGTAGTCATGGTTCACTCCAATGGCCATCATAGTAGTATGATTTCACTTGTCATACCATCTTTGTAGTTATGGTTCACTCACATGGCCATATTAGTTTTCCAGGTTCATTCCCGAGACCATATTCGTCAATCGGATGAGATATAAATATTCCCCAAATTCATTGGATGAAGATATAGGTCTAAACTATCTGATAAATATATAATACATACATTTTTCCAAAATTCATAAACAATCATATCATAACCCATGAAATGAAATGGGAATCATAAAAATGTAATCATATATTAACATGTGGGAAAATAAAAGATTCATAATCATTTCGTCAATGTATATCCTGTGAAAGGAAGTTGGATTCAAAATCATATAACCCATGGAAGATAAAACTGTGTCATATGAATAATTTAATAAAAACATAACCAGTCAAGAAAGAATATTAATTGAACATTTGTATGGTTTTCTAGAAGGGAATGACTAACATCAACAGATTTCATCTTAGATGGAATATAACATGGAAATATATTTTGAAAACATTTCTTAAAAAATATTCTTTCATTATGAATAATATATTTGTTTAAAAACATAAAAACTTTTGAAAACCATTTTCCTTGAAAATATATAAAAGATTATTGAAAACATTTTGAAGACTATTTCTTTGAAAATATATTGAAAACTTGTAATGTAATATTTACAACAATTTAAAAACATATTTCCTTTGAAAACTTATTATGGTATATTTGAATAAATTTTCAAAACAATTTTCCTTAAAAACATATAATGTAATTTTTTATGAAAATTTTAAAATAATTTTCCGTGAAATCTTATAAAGGAAGATTTGAAAACATTTTAAAAATAGTTTTCCTTGAAAATATAGAAAAGGATCTAGAAAATATTTTTTAAACCATTTTCCTTAATAACCTATAAAAGAATCTTAAAAATCATTTTTAATAAAATTTCCTTGAAAAAAACATAAAAATATATAAGGAAATCATGATTGATTTTAAACCATTTCCTGGGAAAATATTTATAAAAATATTTTCTTAAAATTTATCATTTTAATCATGAAAAAGAAGCTTCATAGAAATATCTGTGGGTAAATTCATACATTCCGTATGTGGTAATAAGAACATTCATTTTTTATGGTAAAAGGTTTGAAAAATTCGTTGTTCGGAAAAAGATAAGAATATTTCTTTGAAAAAATTGGTAAAATAAATTTTTTATTAAAATTAATTTTAAATATTATCGGATAACAATATATTATTCTTTGAAATCCTTTTTAGAAAATTTTTTTTGATGGAACACAGATTTCCAATTAAAGAAAGGGTGAAGTCAAGATTTCTTTAAAAAATACATTATTAAAATTCTTATGTACCAAATAAAATAATAATGGTACAAATACAAGAATATATCATTAATAACTAAAAGAGAATAAAATTCATGAATTTTTTTGAAATATGGATTATATGATTTCAACAAAGGAATCATAATCATAAACATTCTCGAAAAGCAATGAGATTGTTTCAATAAAAAATTACTAGGTAACTTGGTATCATACTCTTAAATATATAAAAGTAAGTTACATATATTTTAAAATATCATGATAATAATGATATTCAAGATAAAACATGTAATATGGAAATATATTCACCTTGAATAACAATTTAGGTTCATAACAAAACATGAGTCTCAAAGAAGGAAAATTGAGACAAAATATTTTACTGATTTGGTATATTTTGAAACATTAACCCCATGAAATAAATATTTCAGAATTAATATTTAAATATCCATTAATATAAGTATAATAATCATTGAATACATCCATATTATGTACACCCACCACAAAAAAGGAATGCGGGTGAATAAAGAATGTATATCACGGAAATAAAAAATGAGATGAAATCCCCTTACCTTGTGTCTTGACTATCTATCTACTCAAACAGAATTCATGTATAATAAATTTAATCCTATTATAAAGCTTATATATAATCATATTATTATATATAATACCATATATTGTTTTACCAGTTCATTATATTACTCGTTTTTTAACAATTATATGTTAAGGTTTCACTTTGGGTAATATATTCTTTGTTTTACACATGAGTCTTACATTATTATATATTTAGTAATTATACTTATATAATTATTTATATAATTTAAACCATATTTAAATTTAATGTATATTAATTATATATGTATTATAATAATCCATATAAAATAGATGTATAAGATGGAATACACCATTCATGGAGACGTTAGGCCATATGTTTAATTTTCATATCGAAAGATGAAATTAAAAGATATATATATATATCATAGTATCTTAATTATATCATATATATCATATATATTCATCAAAACCATCTTTAATATATTCCATGTAGTGTGTGAATGAATCACATTGCTTTGAGGGGGCCGTAGTCCACACTTTCTCAAAAGAAATTATCGTATTTACACGAAATGGAATATAAAATAGATATGTATGGTATACTTATTATATAATAATAATGGAATAATAAATATAATATATAAAATATATAAATATAGTGTCCACTATGATATTTATTAATGTAAAAAATTATCAGTCATCATTTTTTGAGGCGGCAGTTCGTCATACACCAAAAAAGTATGTTCACTTCCTATTAAATAGATGTGTGCATAAGTTTAGGTAGAAAACACAGAATAAAAAAATAAAATTATATATAGTATAATGGTTTTTATATTATATTTTAATAAATATATTGTAGGTGTGGATAAATTAAATAAAAGAAATGATATTGAGAGATGTCGTTACTTCTTAATCGGGTAACTCCTTTTGGTTTGTGCCAAAAGCCTTCCTTGGATTCATTTCATCCCAAATTGAGGATTAAATGAGGTAGGTATGGATGCTTTAAAGTTTATTGGTAATATATTGGATGAACCTATGTTTTTTAAATGTTTCAAGAAGATAGATAATTGGTGACAATTTATTTGGAAGGGAAATGACACGACTGACATTTTTGAAAAAAATTATGTGTACCCATGTTTTTAGAAAAAAATTTTCACATGAAACAAAAAATATAAATGGACGGTTAATATGAAATAAATGGCCAAAAAATGAGTGGTATACAAGTTTATATGTCGTTTTGGGCCTTAAATTTAATGTTTAGTACTTTGATAACCAAATTACTCTCTTAATCATTATAATTAATTTTAATAACATTAATTAATATTTTTGGTAAAAATATAAGCTAAACTTATTATAAATTATTAATAATTCCAATTAAAAATATGTAATACATTTTTCCAAATTTTAATTAAAAAGTATAAAGAAATTAATTTTAAAATATTCTCGTTGATGGGATGACACTACGAGTTTTTAACGTATAAACGGGAAAAAATGTGCTATGTTTTTAGAACCAATTTCTTAGTGAAATTTTTTCTAATGACCAAAATTAAGATAACTGAAAATAATATTATATAATTAAACTTTTAAATCAAATTAAAATATAATTTATCCATAAAAATAAATTTTATTAAAAACTAGTTTTGAATTAAAATTCAATATTTTTAACTATTCATTAAAAAATGAAACCTTACCTAAAAATACCGAAAATTTATGCTAAACTAATATTTATGTTTCTATTTAAAATTTGAATTTTATTTTTAAATATTAAATCTATAAAAGTTCCCAAAATTTTATTAAAAACGTGTTCTCTGTTAAAAGGTGGAAAAACAACCTTAAAATATACGGTTTTAATCATAAAATTAGGTTTATTGTTATATTATATCTATCAAAACTATTGAATTAATATCAATAAATTTTGAGTGAATATATTTCATATATATTACATTAATATCACTAAATAATTTTATTTATATAAATTTATTAGGTTAAAAAAACATTGAGAGAATAAAAAAATATATTTCCTTTTATATTTCACCAGTTTTCATATTAATTTAAAATTAATTGGTAACATATGAATTCATCATAAAATTTTTTAAACCATATATATTCATAAATTATGTAATACTATTAATAAACATTAATTTAATGACTATGTTATACCTTATTATATTAAATAATGAAATTTCAATAATATATTATAGTTCATTAAATCTTCTTCTTGCATGTTACGCAAACCGTCGAGGAAAGTCATTTTTGTGTGCCATTTAAAATAAAAATTAGTATTTTTCTGTAGTGAAAGATAAAATTTACTTTGTGTGTAGTGAATGATTATCTTTTTGTTGCGTATAACATAATCCAAATATAGTTATTTAATATAAAATAAACTATTTTCAGTTTTACATGAATTGAAATTTATCAAAAGATTAAATTAATCAAAAAACATATTTCAAAAAACAACAGGGTATTAAATTCTACCCCCTTGAAATGAACGTCTACCATGAAACATTTCTGGTTTATCAATGGATTAATACTTAAAAGTTTATTTCATAGAAACCCACATCATAAAAGTGAATACAAAAACTTCTTTTAAAAGGGGAATGTTGGAACTATAATAGTTACGCATTGAAACATATATCTAGGTTTCCACAAGGAGAACATAGGTTGGGAGTGAAAATTGTAAATGGAGGAAAGTGTATAAATTTATAGGGAGTGATTGAGGTTATAAATCAAAAATAAGTGAATGATCAAAGAAATGTTGAGGGACATAAAGTCATAAATGTGTGGTGATTTATAAGGCCATCGGTTCAACAAAAAGTAAGATATTATGAAAACATTTTTTTGATTTTTATCCTATATTTGAGTAATTATTTTATTGAATAATATTATAAGGAAATATAATTACTTGATAAATTTATATAATAAAAATTTCTTTGTTTGGTTGTGTTTTTAACTATTTATAATTCATTCATTAGTTCATGAAATTGATGTCCAGAAATTACCAATGATGTGTGGAACAATAAAAAACACTTTTAAAGCATATTAAGGCCAATAAATGAATGAAAATTATAACTATTTATCCATAACTATTGTCAAAATAAATATTGATAATACATTAATCTCTAAACATAAAAAGTAACACTATTATTTCATCGTAAATAATTATTCATCAAAAATAATTACATGTTAAATAAGACATCACATAGGCCAGTGGTAGGAATGGAACCCTTATCTTCCATTAGTAGTGGGTTCATGACCCACAACCATTCCCAACATGATTGGTTGTCCCCAGACATACACGAAGTCCTTTTCTAAAACCAGGATAATGTAATTTCTAAAATAAATATGATGGTCATCCATGAAATATAGTTAATCACCAAATAGAATTTTAACAAAGTGTTTCATTAAAATATCAATATATTAATACTTCATTCAATGTTTAACTTTATCATTTCATGAATGGTAAACCATATAACCATTCTGAAAGACAAAAATCCAAAACATTGGAAATAAAGTCATGAAATTATCACAACAGAAATCCCACATATATCACAGATTAGCTCTTAGTTGTCACATTTCAAACATGTGAATACCCTCATCTTATATTCCCGTTAAACATGGTAATAACCTTAATTTACATAAATACTTCTGGAAAACATTCATACTTCTTTACTCCATATATTACTAGATATATTCCATAAATCCAATAAGCTGTATACTTCTTCCTTGATAGCATAAACTACATGTCAAAAAGTCCTTAATTAATTAAAAGGTAATTAATACCATCCAATTTACTTATTAATATCTCACATATCTTCATCCAAACAAAAATATACTAACATACATAAAATATTAGGGGTCATTTTCCCTTAGTCAAAATATCACCAAGTCATTAAATCACTTTTTCAGTCCTTCAAAAAAATCATCATAAAATTTTAAATCCTTAGCAGAAAACATAAACTAGACAATCCTTGATTATTTCAACAATCATATAAAATAATTCCTGAATCCAAAACACATAAAATCATTGATTAATCCACTTCATCCAAAATCCATAATAAGACTACCTCATCCTCTTACTTAATACCTATTTCCTTTCACATTTAATCTATTGTAGTATCATCGTCAACAATATTACCATTACTCTCAACACCTTGTTGATTATCTTAAGGAGACTTCTTATTGGGACATTGAGATGAATAATCAACATTTATTCCTCACTTAAAACCCATAACCTTCTATGATGCCATAGGGAGGCCAATATTTTCATCCATTTCATTAACTGAATTCTTCATTTTTCAATTTTAGTCACCTTCTTTGTGTCTTTATTTTACATAGACAAAAAATCGCCTTGTTCCTATAATATATTCCCCTTCGTCATTCTTTCCATATTCTTAACAGAAAGGAAACCAAATATTTTTTCCTCCATTGTCTCCATTACCTGAACACTCAGTAAACTCCTTTATTTTCCTTAATGAGTCAAAGATTTTGTTAAGGTACATGTTGTTAATCATGTTTCATGAAAACTGATGAGGCATGTTCACAACATCATTCAATGTTAATCATATTCCCTCCAGTTCCCTCCATTTAATAAAACTAGAATGATAGTGTGAGCATTACTTATCATAGAAGAAAACCACATAGTCATGAAAATAATTACTTTTAGGATGTATAAATCATGACACCATCCTTAATATAAGACACCCAAGGTTTATCCTGGGTTATTCATATCTAGATATTATTTAATTCATTAATTGGGGTTAATGAAGAGTTTGTGAATTCCCAACGAATATCCCCTAGGAGTTTCAAATTTGGTGTGTAGCCAGGACCATTTTCGTGTAGCAGATTACCCCGAGTTAGGCCCGTGACATTTTTTAAGAGTTTCAAACCCAAGTTAAATTTGTTCCAAAGACACATATTTAAGCAGTATTCAGACACATATATATTTTTAAGAAACCACTCACACTAACATTACCCAACTTCCATTAAATTTTCCTATTATTTTTATTATCCTTAAACTTATCCTTAGATAGGTCCTTATGGTTATCACTAATATTTTCTCATCATAGATTAAATTTTTTTTCTAAAACATTTCCATGATACAAACTATAGAGACCCTATCTTTTCTTAAATTAACATTACATAACTTGTTTAGAATACTTAAAATAATATAAAAATATATTTCTAAAGGCCATACTAGTCTAGTGCCTTTGGAAACATGGAAGCATAAAAAATTGTAACTAAATAACCTATATCATCTACCACTAGGTTCTTCATGACATGGACCCTTATTAGACACAAAAAAAGTAATATATATCTTCATAACCCGGGGTAAGGAAACATAAAAATGGCTTAGTTTAGATGCTCAGTATGGGTAAAAAAAGATATATGCAAGCATAATCATGATCATAAGCGTATACGAATATGATCATGAGAAATATAAGATCATTCCCTTTCATATCCATTATCATAAACATGAATCATGGGATAAATCATGGTAGTTAATATGTCAAGAATCATAAAGAAATAAGTAACATAATCCATGAGAGCATAACATAGGAATAAAACCTAGAATGTTTTTGAAAAAATAAGAAAATAAAATGATTTAAATATCATCCAAGGCATCTCTTCCAAGACCATATTGGTTGTATGAGTTCCCTCCCTATACCATCTTGGTAGCCATGGATCACACCCATGACCATATTAGTAGCATTAGTTCACTCCTTGAACCATCTCAGTAGTCATGGATCACTCCCACAACCATAATAGTAGTTAAGGTTAATTCCCCTACCCATCTTTATCTATTTCATAAGATATAAATATTTACCCAATGAATTTAAGGGTGATATATGTCCCACCCATATCATACTGAAATCATATATACATGTTCCAAAAATTTATAAACAGTCATATCGTAACCCATGAAATGAAATGGGTGTTATAAACATGTAATCATATGTCAACATTTGGAAAATACAGATTTCATAATCATTTAATCAATGTATAACCCATGAAAGTAAGCGAGTTTCAAAATCATATAACCCATGGAAGATAAATGGGTTTCATAAGAATCATTCCATAATAACAAAGACCAATCAAGAAATAATATGATTGGAACCTTTTATTCATTTCCAATAAGGGAAAGAGTAACATCAACAGATGTAATCATAGATGGAAAATAAATTGGAAAGATATTTTGAAAACATTTCATGAGAAAAATATCCTTTATTACTAAAAAATAATTTCTTAAAAAAATTTAAAACCTTTTCAAAACCATTTTCCTTAGATACTTATAAAAGAATATTGAAAATCATTTGAAACTTATTTCTCTAAAAATACTTTGAAAACATATAAATAAATATTAATAACAATTTAAAAACATTTTGTCTTTGAAAACATATATAGATATATTTGAAAAGAAATTCCAAACAATTTTTCTTCAAAACATATAAATGATTGTTCGATAATATTTTGAATTTTTTTTGTTAAAAGCTTATAAAGGAAGCTCTAAATATAGTTTTAAAACACTTTTACTTGAAATATTATAATGGAATCTTGAAAACATTATGAAATGTTTTTTCATTATAAACATATAAAAGAATCATAAAACCAATTTGAAATACACATTCCATGAAAACTAATTTCAAAAATTATAATGAAATCATGAAAATGTTTGGAAAACAATTTATTTGGAAATTAAATTTAAAATAATTTTCTTAAAAATTAACCTTTTGAACTTGCAATTTAAGCTTCAAAAAAATTATGGTGGGTAAATCCATACATGTCATAGGATGTAATAAGAGCATTCATTTTTCATGGTAAAAGTTCATAAAAATGCCCTGTCCATAAAGAAACAAGTTCATTAATTTGAAAACATTGGTAAAATAAAAAATTGGAAAAAGTTTATTTTAATTATTATAGGATAATAGTATAATATCCTTGTAAATCAATTTTAGAAGACATGGTTTTGAAGGAATAAATATTTCTGACTAAAGATATGGTAAAGTTGGGATTCTTTAAAAACACATTATTTTCTATATTATATACCAAAGAGTATAAAAAATATAAAAAAACATGAATATATCCTGAATAACCATTGGATAATAAAAGAATTAATTTTCTTGATATATGTATTATAATACTTCAACAAAGGAAGTGTAATCAGAAACAATCTCAAAAAGTGAGGAGATTGGCTCAGTAAACTCTTATCCCTGGGTATCATGGGATAATTCTATAAATGTTATAAAAATAAACTAAATAAATATTAAAATATAATTAAAATAAGTTTATTCCTGATATAACATGTAAAAATGTGGTATATATACCTCACAAAAGAATTTAGGTGCATAACAAAGCATGAGTCTCAAAGAAGGAAACATGAGACAAATTATTTTACCAATCTGGAAACATTTGATGCATTAACCCCATGCAATAAAGATCCTATAATGGATATTTGAATAACACTAAATTTAATGATAAGAATCATTAATTACATACATGGGAGTATACACACTACATAAAAGGAACGGGGGGGGGGGGGGGGGTGAAAAATGCATGTATCTCACGAAAATAAAAAGTGATTTTAAATCCACTTACATTGAGTATTGACTCTCTCCATAATCATAAAATATTTCAATATAATATCTTTATGTTAATTATTCATATTTTAGATAATAATATTATTATATCTAATACCATATATGGTTTTATTATGACCTTATATTACACAATTTTTAACAATTCTTTGTTAAGGTTTCACTTTGGGTAATATCCTCTTTTTTCACATGTGGATTAAGTTGTTATATATTTTGTCCTTATAAATATATAATTCATTATAGAATTATAAACATGATTTAATTATAATTTATATTAATTATATTTGTAATATAATAATTGATATAATATAGATGTATGAAAAGGAATTCATCGTTCATGGAGACGGTAAACCATAAGTTTAATTGCCAAGATGGAAGAATTTAAAAGACCTATTTGTATATATATATACATATATTATTATTATAGATGATTTATTATAACATATATATAATATTTATTCACTAAAACCATCCTTAATAATTTCCATGTAGTGTTTGAATGAATCACATCGCTTTGAGGGAGCAGTGGTCTACACTTCCTCAAACGAAATTATCTTATTTACACCAAATAGAAAGTAAAAAGGATATGTGTGGTAAAAGGATTAAATAAGATTAATGAGATAATAAATATAATATATAACATATATATATATATTTTTCATCATAATTCCCACCATGATAGGCGGTAAAGGACAAAATGAACAATCATTGTTTTGTAAGGGAGTAGTTCACAGTACACATAAACAATAAGTTCTTTACCAATTAGATGTAGGTGTGTGTAAGTTTAGGTAAAAAAATTAGCGTTAAAAAACCTATTATATTTAAGATACTATTTTTTAAATAATGTAATAAATTTAGTGGAGGGGTGGAGATTGAAAATTAAAGAAAGATTCTTAAGAGAAGACATTACCTCTTAATCAAGTAACTCCTTTTGGTTTGGGCCAAAAGGCTTCTTGGGTTGCTTTCTGCCCAAGGGGAGTCTTATATGATGAATCTAAGGATGTTGTGAAGATTCTTGGGATGATTATTGTTCTGAACCTATGGTTTTTTATGGTTTTGAAGAAGATGAGGAGGTGGTGGCCTTTTATATGGAAGGTAAATGACACACATGGCATTTTTAGAAACATGTTAGGTGTACCCACGTTTCTTCATAAAAAAACATTAGCAGCCAAAATAACTCAATAATGGTAGGTTAATGGAAACTTTTTTATACCAAATGTGTTTTTTACATGTTTATAGGTTTTTTGGCATCTTAAATTTGATGTTTAGTATATTGTTAACCTAATTTTTCTCTAATTCGTTATAATTTATGTTAATCACATTCACTAATATTTTTTGGTAAAAAAATAATTTAAACTTCTCGTATGTTATAAATTATTCTTATATAAAATATGAAATACATTTTTCCAAATAATAATTACATATGTGACCGAAATTAATTTAAAAATAACTCCTCTAATGGGATGACCCTACGAGTTTTTAAAGTAAAAACATCCAAAAGTGTGCTAAGATTTTATACCCAATTTCAATGTGAAATTGATTCCAATGAGATAAATTGGATAAATTGATAAAAAAATATCTAATTAAACTTTTAAACCGATATGAATTATAATTTAACCTTACAAATAAATTATATGAAAAATATGTTTTCAATTAAAATTCAATATTTTTTGACTATTGATTAAAAAATGAAAACCTATTGAATAATACAAAATATTAATCCTAAAATTATTTGTATATTTATATTTTAGATATGATGTTTATTTTAAAATATTAAAACTATAAAATTTCCTGAAAATGGATTTAAAATGGCTTTGTAATTTAAATGCTGTAAAACAATAATTATAAAAATATAAGTTTTAAGCATAAAATTGGGTTTGTTGTCATATTAAATCTATCATATCTATTAAATAAATATCAAAATTTATATATTGAATATACAACATATATATTAAATTAATATCACTCAGTAATTTATTTTAATTTAATTTAATTTATTAGGGTAAAACATATTTGTGAAAATAAATGTAAAAATATTTCCTTTTATATTTTATTGGTTTTCATATTCATTTATATTTAATTTGTGACTGATGAATTCATCTTATATATTTTTTAAAACTCAATTTTTTCATTAATTATTTAATACTATTCAAAACCATGAATTTAATGAATAGGTTTTAAGTTATATTAAACAATAAAAATTTAATAATATATTATAGTTTTTCAAAACTAGGTCTAGCGTGTTACAAAGAACATCGAAGAAAGTCATTTTTTAGTGTAAATGAAGCTAACCATGGTGTTAAATGTTGAGAAAGGGAAAATTTATTTTAAATTTTGTGAAAAAATAACTTTTTTTGCACATAACTCATGAAAAACATAGTGATTTAAAATAAAATAAAATATTTTCAGTGTTGTATGAGATGAAAATTATCAAAAGATAAAATTAATTAGAAGAAAACATTTCAAAAAATCACAAGGTATTACATTATACCCTCCTTAAAATGAATTTCCCCTCAAATTGTTTTTTGTGATATAAAAGGATTAACACATAAAAGTTCATTTCATAGAGACCCACATCGTAAAAATGAATACTAAAACTTAATTTAAAAAGGTAATGTTTGAACCATAACGGTCACCCAAAAAAGCATACAACTAGGTTTCTACATAGGATAAAATAGGTTGGGAGGTAATATTGTATTTGTAGGAAATGATAAAATATTAATAGGGATTTATTGAGGTAATCAATCACAAACAATTCAATGATCAATTAAAAGTAAAGTCCTTTTATTTTATAAGTTAGTAAAGACTTATAAGGCCCTAAGATCCACAAATATTAAGGTATTGGGATATTTTTTTTCATTATCCTATATTTGACTAATAATTTTTTTGACCAACAATAGAATTAAATAATTACATGATAAATATCAAAGAAAATCCTTGTTTTTTGTGATTTTAACTGTTTATAATTCATCTATTACATCAAGAAATGGATTTCTAGATATTAAATTTTATTCCTGAAGAACTAAAATTAACATTTATCAGATATCAAGGCCCATAAAAGGATGAAAAGTATAGCTATTAATCCCTAAATATTCATAAAAATAAATATGGATTATAAATTGATATTTAAAAATAAAAAGTAACCTTACTATTTCTTTATAAATAATTATTCATAAAAAAAAATTTACATTAATCAGGAAATCTTGTAGGCCATTGGTATGAAAGAAACCCTTATCTTCTTTCAGTCATGAACTAAAGACTTGTGACCTTTCCAGACATGATTGGTTGTCACCTGACATACATATTTTCATTTTCTAAAACTACACTAATATAATTTCAAAAATAAATAAGATAGACATTCGTGAAATTTGGTTAATCACAATATATCATTTTAACAATGGTTTTCAATATAATCTAAATATATAAATAATTCCTCTGAAATTTAACTTAAAATTTTCATGAATGGTTAACCATATAACCATTATGAAAGATGAATAAACAAAACATTAAGAATAATGTCATGAAATTAGGTTAATATTGATCCCTCATATATCACAATGTAGCCCTTGTTTGTCACATTCTAAGCATGTGAATACCCCCATCATATATTCCGTTGAAACATGGTAATTACTAGAATTAACATAAATACTTCAAGAAATAATTCATGCTTAATTATTCCATTAATTAATATATATATTCTATAAATAAAATAAGTCATAAACTTCAACCATGATAGTATAAACTCCATGTCAACAAGTCCTTAATTAGTTCTAAGGTAATCAGTACCATCAAATTTACTTATTCATATCCCACATATGTTTATACAAAATACTATATCTAAACATATATAACATATTAGTGGTAATATTCCAAAATTCAAAATATCACCTTGTCATTAAATAAATTTTTCAGTTCATAAAAAACATTCAACATAATATTTTAAATCATTAAAGAAAAACAAAACTAGAAAATCCTCAATAATTTAACCATTTATATACCGTATTTAATGAATCCCAAATATATACAAATAGTAATTATTACTCTTCATCCATAATTTATAATATGAATACCTCGTCTTATTACATAATACCTTGTTCCTTTCACATTTCATTTGTATTCTCAACATCATCAACCATATTACCATTAATCACCCCACCTTGCTAATTCGCTTCAAGATAATTTATCTTTGGACATTGAGATGCATAATAATCATTTAATCCCCACTTATAACACTTATCATGAAATTTTGCCTTAGGGTGGCCAATATTCTCATCAATTTCATTAACCAAACTCTTAATTCTTGCCTTGTAGTAACATGAATTGTGTTCATATTCTCCAAAGTAAAAACATCTCCTTGTTCCTCTAAGACACTAACTTAAGTGATTCATTCCACATTTTTTACACAAAGAAAAATTAATATTCATTCTTACATGGTCTCCATTACCCTAAATCTTAATGAAATCCTTCTTTTTTTCCTTGGTGAGATTGAGAGTTGGATAAGGTACACATTGTTATTCATGTTCTGTGAAAACTGATTAGGCATGATCATAGAATATTTTCACTATAATGATCATCCCACTTGATAGCTCGTCAGAAAATAATCCATAACATTCAATGTTAATCCTATTACTCATTGTTCCATACATTAAATAAAACCAGAATCATAACATGAGAATTAGTTATCTTAGAAAAAAACCACATAGTAATGAAAATAATTACTTATAGGATTTATAAATCATAAAAACTTCCTTAATATTTGACACCCTAGGTTCATCATAGGATATTCATATCCATATTATATTTAATTCCTTCAAGATAGTTCATGAAGAGTTTTTCAATTCCCAAATCATATCCTCTAGGAGTGTCAAACCAGGTGTGCGACAAAGCCCATTGTTCGTGAACCAGATTACCCAGATTTAGGACCAAAGCTTATTTTCAGAGTTTGTACCCAATATATATCCATTATAGAGACACATAAACTTTTATTATCCAGTAAAGGATGAATTTCTAGAAGACCACTCACTCAATCCATTACCACAATTAACAAACATTTTCCTATTCTTTTATTTATCCTTAGAAATATTATTAGACATGTCCTTACTATTCTCATTATGGTTTTATAATTCTAGATTAAAAATTCTATCTGAACCTTTTCTATAATATTAACTTTAAAGACATTATATTTTTATAAAATTATATTAAATAAATTTTACGGAATACTTAATACATTATACAAACAGACATCTAAATGTCGTACAAGTCTAGCGACTTTGGAAACATGGAAACATAAACATTTGTACATAAATGAGCTACATCATCTCCCACTAGGGTCATCTTGACTATCACCCTTCTTAGAAATATAAAAAATAATATATATATCTTCATAAATTGGTTTAAGGAAACATAGAAAGATGTGATCTCAGATGCTCAATAAGATTAAAAAAGGGAGATTCCTAAGAATAATCATGAGCATAGGGTTTTAAGTACCTGGTTAAGAGAAATAGAAGATCATACCCTTCATATCAAATTTTATAAAATTGAATCATGGAATAAATCTAGGAATTTCATAATACATGAATCATAATGAAATAAATAACACAGTCCATGAATTTATAACATAAAAATAATACATGTAATGGTGGAAGACACATAGGCATATAATATTATTTCCATAGTATCCAAGAAATCACACACCGGACCGACTTAGTGGTACGGGTTCACTCCCCATACCATCGTTGTAGTCATGGATAACTACCATGGCCATATTAGTAGCATGAGTTCACTGATAATACTATCTTAATATACATGGCTCACTCCCATGACCATCATAGTAGTTAATGTTCATTCCAAATACCATATTTATCTATCTAATGAGATATAAATCTTCACTCAATGTATTGGAGGGATATATAGGTCTCACACATCTTATAATGAAATCAAACATAAATGTTCTAAAAATTTATATTCAATCATATCATAACCCATGAAGTGAAATGGGTTTCATAAACAAGTAATCATATCTTAACCTGTGGAAAGTGATAGGTTTCATAATGATTTCATTAATGTATAACCCATGAACGAAAGTAGGATTCAAAATCATATAACTCGTGGAAGATAAAAAGTTTTTATAAGAATCATTACATAAAAATATAAACCAATGAAGAGACAATATGAATGTATCATTTGGTTTATTACTTAGAAGGTAATGACTAACACAAACATATGTCATCACAGATGAAAAAGAACATGGAACAAGGTTTTAAAAACATTTCTTATTGAAAATATACGTTAGTAATGAAAAATACTTTTTCTTAATCATAAAACCTTTTAAAACCCATTTTCCTAGAAAAATTATAAAATAATATTGAAGAAATTTTTAAAACTATTTCTTTTAAAATAATTTTAAAACATATAAAAAATCATTAAAACATTTTAAAAACATTTTCCCTTTGAATTCTTATAGAGTTATTTTTGAATAAAATTTCAAAATAGTGTTCCTTAAAAACATACAAAGGATGTATTGATAACATTGTGAAATTTTTTTTGTAATATTATAAATATACCATTGAAAATATTTTGAAATAAATTTTCCTTGAAATCATATAAATAAATATTGATTTTTTTTGAAAAAACATCTTAAAAACATATAAAATATTCATCAAAACCTCAGGAAATACAGTTTCCTTGAAAAATAATTTTAAAACTTCTAAAGAAATCATGAAAACGTTTTGAAAACTATGTCTTTGAAAATTATTTTTAAAATCACCTTCTTAAACTAAACATTCAACCATGAAAATTAATATTCACAGAAATGATGGAGGGAAAATCAATACATGTTTTACGAGGTAAGAAGAACATTCCTTTATCGTGGTAAAATGTTAGAAAAATGCCTTGTTCAGATATCAACAAGTAAAATCTATTGAATTTTTTTTAAAAGAATAAATGTGAAAGATGTATTTTAACAACTATAAGAGAATAATATAATATTCTTGAAAGACATTTTTAGAAAGCATTGTTTTGATGGAATACATATTTCTGACCGAAGATATAGTATTGTTGGGTTTTCCTAAAAACCATTCTTAACTATCTTATGTAAAAAATAGTAAAAAAATTTATACACATTAATTAATCATGAATAACTGTATATTAAGGATATTTATGAATTTTTTTGAGATATGTATTTTAATATTTCAATAAATGAAGCCTATTCATAAAAAATATCAAAAAGAGATGAGACTGTTTCAAAAAAATATTATCACTTGGTAACCTAGGATCATACTATACATATAAGAAAAAAATATTTCACGAACATAAAATATAATTCTAATAAAGATATTTGTGATATAATATTTCAAATGGAAGTATATACAGCTCCAAAAATAATATAGGTGCATTACAAAACATGAGTCTCAACGAAGGAAACATGAGGCAAACTATTTTAAAAAATTGTTAAATTTTGAATCATTAACCTCTTGAAATAAAGAGCATAGAATATGTATGTAAATAACAATAAATTTAATTATAATATTCATTGAATAAATCAATGGATTTTATACACAGCAAAAAAAAAGTATTGGGTGGTGAATAAAGAACGTATCAATCAAAAATAAAAAGTTATATGAAATAACATTACCTTGTGTATTAACTCTCTTTGTACTCATATAAGATTCATTTATAATAAATTTATGAATATTATATATCTTTTAAATAAGACTATTATTATACCTAATACATTATATGATTTTATTATGACCTTATATTATCCTCTTATTAACAATTCTATTTTAATATTTCACTTCGGGTAATATCTTCTTTTTTGTATGTGTCTTCATTTGTTAAATATTTGGAACTTATAAATATATCATTATTTACAGAATTTAAACCATGATTAAAATATAATTTATATTCAGAATATTTTTATTATAATAATATATAGTATATAGATTTATGAAAATAAATACACCATTCATATAGACGGTAGGCCGTATGTTTAATTATCATGTTGAAAGAAAGTAAAAGTCATATACGTATATATATATATATATATGTTTATATATCATTATAATATTATATTTATTATATCATATATATCATATAAATTCACTAAAACCATCCTTAGTACGTTCAATGTAGTGTGTGAATGAATCACATCGCTTTGTGGGGGCTGTAGTCCACACTTCCTCAAAAAAAAATTATCTTATTTACACCAATTAGAAAGAACAAATTTATGTGTGGTAAAAGGATTAATTAAGATTAATGAAATAATAAATATAATATATAACATATATCCATATATTTTACATTTTCATTTACACCATGAGAGGTGGTAAAAGAAAAAAATAATCACCATTGTGAGGTAGTAGTTCGTTGGACACATAATCAATATGTTTGTTACACATTATATGGAGGTGTGTGTAAGTTTAAGATGAAAATCTATCATAAAACAAACAAATATATTCAGTATATTTTTTTGTTTTAAAATAATGCAATAAATAGAGAGGATGGGTGGATAAATAAATAAAAATAAAGGATCTAGAGAGAAGACATTACCTCTTAATTAGGTAAGAAATTTTGGTTTATACCAAAAGCCTTCCTTGGATTGCATTCTTCCCAAGGGGTGGCTTATAGAAATAAGGGTATGATTCTTTTGAACTATATTTGTAATATCTAGTCCAAAACTAAGGGATTAGAAAATTGTGAAGGAGAGGTATATGTGGCGTCCTTCTATTAGGATGGGAAAGGACACACTTCAAATTTCTGAATACAAGTTAGGTGTACCGACATTTTTACCAATAAAACCTCAAACAGAAACAAATAAAATCAATAATGTAATGTTAAAGGAATATTAATGAACATAAAATGGGTTTTGGGCAAGTGTATCAGTCTTTTTGGGTCTTAAATTTATGGTTTAGTACTTTGTGAACAAAATTTTGTTTTTAATTTTTGTAATTAGTTTTAATAACTTTCACTTGTATTTTTGATCTAAAACAATGTTTAACATACTATAAATTATAAATGATGATTATTGAAAATATATAATCTATTTTTACAAATTCTAATTACAAAATTGGATGAAATTAATATAAAAATAATCTCGTTGAAGGGATGAACATGCAAGTTTTTAAAGTAATAATGTCTTGAGGTATGCTACGTTTTTATACCCAATTTCAATGTAAAATTGATTCCAATGAAATAAATTGGATAAATTGATAAAAAATATTATATAATTAGTCTTTTAAATAAAATTAAAAATTAATATATCCATATAAATAAATTATATGAAAAATCAATTTTGAATTAAAATTCAATATTTTTTCCTATTCATCAAAAAATAAAACCTATCAGAAAAAAACTAAAAATTTATCCTAACCTAAATTTTTTTATTTATAATATGAATTTTATTTTGAAGAATTAAATATAAAAAAGTGTGATAAATTTTATATAAAATGGGTTCTCCAATAAATGGCGGTAAAACTACCATTATAAATATATAGGGTTTTAAGCATAAAATTGGGTTTGTTCTTATCTTATATCTATCCAATAGATTGAATGAATATCAATTTTTTTGATTTAATATATAAAACATATATTTCATTAATATCACAAGATAAATATATTTAATTTAATTTATTTGCGTAAAACAATTTTGTGACAATAAAAATAATAATATTTCCTTTTATATTCAATTGATTTTCATATTCTTTTATAATTAATTGGTAACCTATGAATTTATCTTATATTTGTGTAAACCGTATATTTTCATAAAATATTTAATACTATTTATAAACTCTAATTTAATATCTAGGTTATATCTTATTATAATAAATAAGAAATATCATAATAATATATTATAGTTTAGTAAAACACGGTTTTACGTGTTAAGCAAGCCATTGAAGAACGTCTTTGTGGCATGTAACATAAGATAACCTCAGTGTTATGAGTGGAGAAAACTAAAAATTATCTTGTGTGCAATGAATAATTATCTTGGTTATGCGTATAATGAAAACCAAACATTGTGATTTTATATAAACTCAATTATTTTCAATGTTCCGTGAAGTGACAAAAATGAAAATGAATGATTAATTATAAAAAATATTTCACAAAATCCTGGGGTGTTACACATACCCTATGAAACAAACATAGTATTTTCATCGTATAATTATTATGGGATTCTACCACCATAGCCTTAAATTCTTACACAACGTCGCTTCTATGTAAAATCCACACACCATTTTATATTACCATGGGTTGAAACTAATTGTTTGGAATAAAAAAATACATACCCGGGATGAGACCCCAAACATCTAGGTAGCATCCATGTATAAGCCCCACATCATCCCTCATTGATTATCCTTTCCTGATGTGAGCATTCTTACCAAATGACATTTAAATACATGAAACCTTCCTATCACATGATATTAAAATTTGTCATCAAACTATTTGAATATTTATCTCTTTCTCACAACAAGGTATGTAAGACATATCAATGAGCGTAATCCCAACTTATCAGAATACCAAGGATACCACCAAATGGTTAAATCCTGAAATTCAACATTCCCATAAAATATAAATGTATTTTTCTTGGAACATTTAATCCCGAAGGGTAAACATTTTCCCCTTGAGATAACAGTAAAATCTACCTACCTATCATTAACATTAACATAATTCCCATGGGAACACACTAAAATAAACATACCTTTACATTGTGTGATCATATTCTCTATGGGAACACACTAAAATTCACCTACCTTTCCCCACAATACTTTAAACCCCTGACCCACTTGTCCCCACAAGAGGTTAAACATGCAGCATGATCCCGAATCTATACCCAATATAATAAACAAGGAATTCCTCGGCTATAAATCTTTAGATATTTGGAACTCCTAGCATCATGTACTTCGTAGATGGTAGATGATTTTTTTCGTTCTATGCCCAAGAGTAATCATATACAAGATTCCTCCAAACTCAAAATGGAAAGAATTTATAGATTCCCAACATACTCAAACTCTAGAAATGATCAGACATTCTCAATGTTGCCATTTACACTGGCAGCATGTTTCTTCCTTACCATGACATAATTATCATAATTGTTTGGCATCTATCTCAACATGGTTTTGGGAATGAGTTTCATAAACATGGTTAAAATCATTGGGGGAGACCCGTTTTAGGTAACGATATTCAAGGATGATTCCGTTGGAGGAAGAACCAATATCTCATCATTCCATTTCAATCAATTGGATTACATCACCATACATAGTGGAGGAGGCCAACCACCATTGAAATGGTATAATATGGGGTGAAAAATAGAAGAAAATCAACATCCAAATTCATGGATCTAGTGATAAAGTTTTTGAAATAAAAATGGGGAACTGAACATTAAATTATTATCTATCAAAAGTGAGTTGATCTGAAATTACAAACACAATTAAATTTGAGTATGACTAGATCCTGATATCTGGAGATAGGCCCCTACTAAAGAAATTTTGGGATTGGTGTGGAATTATTATCCTACAACTGGTGGAATGTAAAGCTCATTGGTAATTCATGGTCATAGGTGTTGTCAAAGTAGAGACTCCCTCAACCTAAATGATAGTAGATAAATGTTATGAAAATTGGTGATCACATTCATGATGCGTTTACTAATAGTTGGGTTCATATATTTCTGTAGGACCCAAGCCCCAATGAACACGGGATAACCAAACACCAACAAGCATGGGGGTAGGGGGACTAGAAGTTTGGAAATATCAGAACACTATGACCCCATCACAATGGCCACCACTTCCTTGACTAACATGACCCGTCACCCTATCTCCCCTTAAATTCTCATCTAGATAAGGTTAATCAATGGCCTTTCTCATCAATATGAGAAAGAAGGGTCATCCAACTACGGATATGGCCAAACTGTACCTGGAATCCATTTCTTTGTTACAATATTGTTTCCCATGAGAGTCGCAAAATGGTTAAGCCCCCCCCCCAATTAAAAATGACAAACGGTTTGGTGAGCTACTCCCTATAATTATCTGATAGCTTCCTTCACAATGTCGACAATGTAGGGTAAATATAGGTTGGACCCATAGCATATACCCCTAGGGATCTTCCTAGGAGGGAACCCACCCATCCATATTGATGATGTTAGCTAACCTTATAGGTCAAATATCATGCCTATCTCACCCTTAATCTACGATCCATATTGTAAAACACCTAGATGTGATGTGGAGGGCATGGCAGGAACCCTGGCTTTAATGAGGCCAGTTTCACTATTTCAATTCCCCTTGGCACTACTAGGGAATCATACCCTAACTCATGACCACTTAGTGAGTCTGTATCTCACCCTCTTGGTATTGAGACCTCAGTTTCCTCTTAGGATATTAGGTAGACTCTCCCAGTGAATAGCACTATCGTCCACCATTACAGGCCATCCTATGATGATGAATTCCACTACAACGGTCCTCCATGCACTGTCACCATCCGATATAGTTGAACTCCCCTTTATGAAGATATAACTTACTCTGATGATCGAAACTCTTGTTTGAGGACAATAAACATCCACAAAGTTCATTCCCATGGTATAGGTCACAACACTTGAAGAATTAATCCCAAAGATTCCCATCCACTTTTGTTCGTTCAAATTTCAAGGGGAAATCAATGAGAGTTCACCAAAAATTCCATGTCACCATTGATCTATCACACTCTGATATAGTGAATGTCTTGATGAAGGAGAATTTACCTCAACTACCAGAGCTGGGGGGAAGAAGCTCGTCAACTAAAACTAGAAATACCTGAATATGTGGTCTACAAGATCCTCGAATAACTTTAGAGATATAGATTGGTGGAGATTGTTCAAGCCTCATTATGAGGACACACAGTGCAACTATATCTTCTTCCATCATCTTGCCTCCTACCTACCTCAAGATTGGAAGTTGGAGAGATGTTAGGATCTGGATTTACGCCCACAGATGATAAAGAACATTCCACTGATCCTTAGAGAGTTACTCATGATCTAAATCATGAGGAAGCTATGAACACATCATCTTATATGGAGACACCCTTGAATCTGATCCCACCTCCAAAAGAAATATCAATTTTCATGGGATAGTTGGCTCATGTGGTCAAAAACCTATAATAAATTTAGTAGTAAAGTAGTTATGAATCAGTGCTAAAACTAGTTTACCATCAAATTATCAATATGGTTTTTGTCTATCGGGTGGACCAATCTCTGAGGAATGAACAAAATGAATTTTGGAGGATCCTAGCCATAAAAAAACTCCCTATTTCATTTTTTTCCCACTCACAATCCTGAATATTTTCATTTTGGAGTCCCTCACAAAGGACCCAGGGATATGATTCCACCTGAATATTTCAGTGATGCCCAACCACCTTCAGGACCATTAGCTAATTTATCTAGGAATTAATGAAGATCTTATATCCATACACCAATAGTGAAAGAGGGTCAGCATCATATCACTCCTAGTATCCCAACTCCTATGATATCATAGAATTCTGTCACATTTGACCCACCTAAAGATCAAAACAGACCACCTTCATAGGGAACAATATCGAGAACCCACCCCAAGGGTTGGAATAGTTCCATGTGGTTCCCCTGATAGGTGAGAACACTCATTAGAAGAGAGCGGTGTTGGGACTTTGTCATCCTCCTAATGGTATATTATCACCTTCCCAATAAAATATTTCTAATGGAAATCATGATATTGAGCAAACAGGTTGATCTAATATTGTATTTAAATTAATATAGATGCTAGGATGGATGCTTATCACAAGGAGTGTGAAGGATATAATAGGAATACTATTGAGCTTATCATTGATCTACATCTAGTTCATGACCATATAAAAAATAACCCTGTCTTTCCTTCAATTGGGAAACCATTCCTTCTTGTTTAGAAACCCATATTTGAACATGGTGGCCTCGTGTGTCCTATTAGTAAAGAAACTGAGGGCTATGGTAAATTTCCAAGGAGTGAGTCCCCCAATCCAACTAATTCACATGACTATCCTCCTCGATATTAGGGCAACCCTACATCCCGAATTTATGGTCTAGTTAGGGTATTGGTGAGATAAAAATCCTCACCCGGATGACATGATAACTATTCACTCCAACCTCTTTGAGGCTCTAGAAATGAAAATTGTTTCAATTAAGCCTAATTGAATGTTATATCTATCATGGGTAGGTCATATTCTCCCAGATCCAAAATTGAACAACCATATATTTTAAAAATTTAATGGGATGGGTGATTCAATTTAACATATAGACCACTTCACTCATAGTGTAGCCCAATTTTGGAGATTGTAGAATATCCAAAATCCACTAATCTCCATTGTTTCATCCAGAATCTAGATGGGATCACAATATTCTAGTATAGCTAGCTACCCCATGATCTATTGTCAGATGGAAAGATATTTATAATTTTTTTATTTACCATTTCATCTTAATGATTTATAAGACAAACATCATTGGCCTCTGTAAATTTACACTGAGGCGGAATGAGTGAGTTGCAAGATTCATCACCCAAATGAAGGGGCTCACATACACTTTTAATATGAATCATTCTTAAGAAAAGTTTCTAAAAATGTCTGTAGAGAATGATAAAGATGGGATAGTCCCAACCCTCATCTACATGAATTATCATTTAATATTTTTGGTGTTCTTTGAAAAAGGATGGAATATGGAAGAATCCTTGATGTATAACAAGAAACAGTCACACCAATTAATACTTCCAGCTCCCATGTGAAGGCCTATGAAAGAATAAACACCTATTATTATTCCTGAAGAGGCTCTTGAAATGGTTAAACTACTAGTCCCTTTATCAAATGAAGTGCATTTGTTTTCTCCCCTCTAGGCATAGCCTCTCCAAGAACAACCTTGTTCGCCACAACCTCACAGAAAGAACATTCCATTGACCCATCATCAAAGAAATTAAACAAGGATTCTCTTTTTAGAAAGAAAAACATGAATTATTCCTTAAACGATTCTGAGGTCCCAGGGTATTTCATCTGATCCTTGAAAAGGGAATAATAAAATTTCTGTAATATAAGAGGCCCTAAGAGGATAAACTTACCGATATAACCAGTAACATCACATACCACAAGATCCATAGAAATACCATCAAACAATGATTTGTATACAAATATTTTCTTTAGAAACTAGTGGAAAAAACATAGCCAAATTTGGTGGTGTATCAACATAGTTGCAAATGTCTTTGTTGACCGTGATATTGATAGAAAATACTTTGGTTAGTTGAAATAGGTCCTCGACTATAGGATGAAAAATCACAATGGATATTTATCTCAAAATAGAGTAACTCATGCTCATTGAATTATACAATCTTGATTAAGAAAAAAAGAACCTCTTGTGGTTAACAAAATTACCTTGTTTATTTTATCCACATCCACATCAAAACCATCCAGGTTTGAGAAGTTTCAGTGTCGTTGAAAAAAATTAAGAGCCCCCCATTAGTACAAAATCTATTGCACACTCTTGGAAACTTCATACCTCTTGAATTGGTTGATTCCCCCAGATATCATCTAGTCTTGGATTATTCTTCAAATGAAGAGTTGTAATAAGTCTTTGTAAATGTTGTCTAATTGGTGTACCACTATATGATAATCAGTTATGAGGAATTACATGTCATCCTCTCAATCCTATCTAGACGATGCAATTAAATTATTGGTATGGAGAAAAAATTGAAAAAAATTCTATGTAAGAAGAGTAGATGATAATATTAATGATATTATAACAAGACAACATGCCTTGCATATGGACCTTCATGAACTACACTCCCAAGTTTCATCATTGGTGATTCCTCTATAATCAAACATATTTGTTGGCTGTTAAACTTATCCACGACCAAAATGTGATCATTCATGCCCATCTAGGACCTAAACATTTCCATTTGGTTCTCAACTACTTGGGATTCCGAATATGATAGCTAACTAAAATAATAGTACAACCAAAACTATCCTGGAAATAGTTCCTCATCCAAGGGAAAATGCTATGCTCCATGCCAAATAACTGCCCCTTATATGGAAAATATGCCCCTGGAATGGAAATATAATATGTTAAAAAACATTTCCAACAAATGGAGGAGGCTCTTGATTATAGAGGTTCTATTCCTATGAAAGTAGATGCATGAGTCCCTTATCAAATCCTTGAGGACACACAATAGGTTGAGACTATGGAAGTGGTTGAAAAATACTATTATGAAAAATAATCTGAGTGTGAAGAATATCAGGCCATCATTTAATTTTATGAATAAGATGAAGGTGCTACCACTGAGGGTTTTATACACCCATTGTATATCACTGGAGAGTTAAACAACCTGGAAATACACCACTAACAAGTTGATACTAGATCTAGGATAAATATCATAATTATCCATACACTCAAAAAAATTGGGATCACAAAATAGGATTTGATCCCTTCTAACATAACAATTCTGTGCTATGATAAGAGCGAGCAGAGGCCATGCGGGAAAATTCTGTTAAATAAACAATTCAGTTTTGTGGTATAAAACACTGAATTTATGGTGGTCTTGTTAGATATGAATTACAATTCCTTATTGGGAATACCTTATCTATATTCTCATGTCATGGTCCCATGTTCATACCACTATTATCTCTTATACTCCCATGACTTTTGAGTAGGGGAACTATAGGGAAACGCTTATCCCTTCAACTATTGTGAGTCCCCCTACCTAGAGGATGGGTACTAAAAAATGATGGAAATAAACCCTTTATTTATGGGGTCCAGAATATAAATTCCTCCAATGACCTAATATCCACAATGTTAGATCCTTGGGAATAATTGAAATAGAGATTCATCCCCACCAATATATCAATTAAAACCCACAAAACAGACATGGGATTTTGTTTCATAGACCAAAATAAGGAGTTGTAAAATATTACCTCATACTCTACTAAATAATGTCTACAAGTACCAGATGAACCTACCCCTGTAATGTACCAAGCAGTTTTCCCCATGGCCATCGATCCACAACACTCACACATGTTCCCCAGGGCAATGCTGACTCAATATAAGTCAACCCATTATCATTTTGTCAATTTTGGTAGGTTACCTCATGATCAAAAACCTAGTGTTATTGAATCTTTATCCTCAATCATTGCAATGTTTATAGTGAAATATCCCCTTATTGAAGACTCTTACCCCATTATATTAGGTTCTAATGAATTCATTAGATCTACAGTTTGGTAGAGTTTCTTCTTCCCTATGACTCACATTACTCAGATGATGAAGTGAATATAGAGAATGACCCAATTACATTTTATGAGTCTATCTTCTCCACTATTAGTGAATTGAATTAGGTAAACCTTGGAACTAAGGAAGAACATTGACTTACACTAGTTAACACAGACTTATCACTAGAGGAACAATAATTATATGTGGATTTTCTAAAAAATCACCATGATATATTCACTTGGATCTATAGAGAGATATTATTCATTAATCCCCAGATTGTTGTTCATCACATTTTACTCCCAATGTATCACCAAAGGTTCAAAAATTCTCCTAGAGAGATGTACCCTTCCCATGGTACCATGGTTGAGGATGAAGTTGAAATGTTTATTAAAGAAAACTTCCTCAGAAAGGTATAGTACTCCAAATGGATGGCCAAATGTTTCCTAGGTAAAAAGAAGAACGAAAATATTTTATTATATATTTACTATTAGGAACTCAACATCCATTTTTCAAAGGATGAAATTCCCCTTTTATTGATATAGTTATTGATTTATGCCTTGAATAGATTCCAGGACCTCTTCATCTTTGATATATATTTAGATTATGATAAGTTCTAGACAGCCCCCGAGGGTGAGAAATCCACTCTCTTTAGGGTACCCTATGGCACATTCTTCTGCAAGGTTATTCCATTAAATTTGAAGAATCATAGAACTAAATTTAGATTTTCCATCGAAACAATCTTTAAATCATTCATAGGGATATTAGTGGAGTGTTACATGGTTGATTTAGTGGTTTAATCCATCTATATACGTGAAAATTTCAAATATATTAAGAAAGGGTTCATCTTCTTCTTTTCCAACAACATAAAAATGAACCCTTTAAAGTGTATATTAGGGGGGTTACCTCAGGAAAATTTCTTGGGTTCATAATCAAATATATAGGATTCATGAATTTTCTTGAGAAAATAAATTCAATCAGGTAAATTACTCTTCCAAGAAAAACTCGAGAGTTGTAAGGACTCTAAGAAAACATTTCCAACATTCTTTGATTTATTGAAAATATATAAGAAAAGTGTAATACCTTCTTGATACTCATGATTAAAGGTGTTGTTCACTATTGGGATGAAGAATATGAGACTCTATTTGAGGATATTATGTATTATATAATACAACCACATGTTAGGATTCCACCCTTATTAGGTAATCCTATATTCCTCTATGTCACCACTTTGGAATGAGCCATTGGTTCCCTAATGGCCTAAAAAATAATGAGGGAAAAGAAGAAAACCTATACTATCTCATTCACATGATCCTTGACATAGTGACAAAATGTTACCGCATTGATAATAGTTTTCCCATGATAGTCTTATAGTGAAAATTTTGTGAAATTATTTTTTTCACTAAAAGATACAATTTGTGTCCCATGTAAACCCACTGAAATATATTCTCTACCACCCAATCCCAAAAGGGAAATTTTTTGCACCAGTCAGTAATCCTACAATAGCTTGAAAATAGGGTTTACTCATAGAAAGTTATGAATGGATAAGCTTTGTATGATTTTATTGGATATACATCCATCCCCTAATGTACTTTTATAATATTATGATTTCATAGAGGAATACCTTTTCATACAAGATCATGGTACTCCATGTTGGCAGTGGAATTATGATGGATCCTCATAGATTCCAACATATAGAAGGATCTACAACCCCCAACTCAACAGGGTAGGCCTTGAGGATTGTCTTCATCATTCCTGAAGAGGCCTTCCTATATACACATTCCTATTAACTATAAGTTTTAACAAATATTTGGGAAAATAATTCGGCTATTATTACTAGTCTCTATTTGTTCCTCAATATCGGTTTCCCCTATTTACAAGTTAAGGGAGACTCTGAGAAGGTCCTTAAGTAGATAATGGGTGAAAATTTTGTCATAAAGAAAGAACATGTTTCTCTATTAGAATGGAATCTTTTGATAATGGTCAATTCCCGTCATATCCAAAGGTGACTCATGTTCTGTAGTTGAAAATGGAAGATCTTACTCCTTTTAGGGCCTAATTGAATCTCTTTTAGAGATTGATTAGGATGACTTTGTCATTATTGTGGCAGAACAAAGGGTTATTCCCCCATCCAATTTTAAATATGATGACCAACTGTTAATTCAGTTACCTACCATTACTTATATTCTACGGTCCTCATATTTCCACATGGACAAGTAAATACCTTATTAGATTTCACCATTAATTGAGTACCTCCTGCAAAACATCCTCCAATGAGTCTATGTCATGAGTGAGTGAATCTACTAACTGGAAACATAGTTCACTTATAGAGTGAAATAAACCTTGGTAATACTCCTTATAAACATGGATGTTATGAAATCATTCACCTCTCTATCTAAGGGAATGAGATACCTCAATTCATTCAATAGATCCATGAAAGATTTGATAGATCTCATTGTGTAAAATTGAATTTCTCTCTAACCAAATTCATATGTTGGGTTACTTTTGGGCTGCCATTGTTCCTGACTATGTTGAGTTCACCAAAAGGTTGAATGCATCGTAGATCCATGGAAATTTACTTTACCAACCACCTAATAATTTCCACAACAAAAAATATTCTTATCCCTTAATAGTTTGGTGACTCGATGTCATGGGTCCATATCCACTAATTACCACTAAATACTATTGGTTCATTCTGATTGCAACAGAATTATCCTAAAAAGTGGAAGATTCACTTCCTCTCAATGAACTCAAAACCTAGTTCTTGATCGAGTTTGTGAAATTCCACATCATTAATTAGTTAGGGGTTACTCACACTATTCTCATGAAAAATGGTACTATCTTTTTGGATGTCAAGTTGAATAAATTGTACAAAATGTATAAAATAATATCTAATCATACTTCACACTATCTTATATAGGAAAATGTAAATATCGTGGAATTCAACAAAACCCTCTCTAAAATCATGGAGGAGATGATGAGTCATAATAAGAAGAGGTGTCATGATAAATTCCATAAATCATTATCGGCATATAAGTTAAAAAATTTATGTTAAACACAAGAAATCCCATACTCCTAGGTGTATGTAATACATGTATTTTTTCTAATAAAGGTATACATTTCATCCCCCCAAACAACCATTTATTTCCCAAGGATTCCAAAAATATAGAAAAAGACCATCTAGATTTTTTGAAAGATCATGAGAAAAACATGTTTCAGGAATTTCATATCATATTGAGGCACCATAACAAGGTAGTGTGAGTGTTTATCAAGAAATTACACCAATGATCCTTTGTTCAATGTGACCAGGTAGTAGCACCCAGAACACTGACGATACCAATAAAAAAATCCTTTTAAATTTTAATTAATGTGGGATGGACCTTATGTTATTCATAAGGTCTTTTCTAATGGTGAATAATTATTAATCACTTTGGGAGAGGATTGCATTACACCTTCTACTGACGGCATGTTCCACAAGCGGCTCTATACAGAACCCACTTTGTCAAAGCAACATGAAATTTAACTACAACACATATTAGTCCAAGATTCATGAACAAAAACTAATACCAGTCATTATTTAAGTTTAATTAATTTAATCTCAAAATCTCAAAATCATTAGTAAATGATGTTAAACTATATCATTTATCCATAAAAATTATGTATTCCTCATATAATAAATATGAAATGGAAAAAATAAAATCATCTACACATGATGTTAAACTATAGACTTACCCTGTATAAACCCAAGATGAATCATATGATAATTATGATATGAACAAAAAAACATCCTCAGTACAAGACATTGAAATATATACTTACCCCATTAAACCTAATATTCCTCCTATTATAAATATGAGATGAAAAAAACATCCTCGACACATGACGTTTAACTGTAGTCTTACCCTATATAATCCTATGATTCCTCATATGATAAATATGAGATGGAAAAAAGCATCTTCCACATATGATGTTTAATTATAGCCATACCCTCGGTGATAAACATTGGATACCATGTGATAATCTTGTTAGGACTTAAAAACTTATCTGTAGAGGATGAAACCCTTTTTATTTTGGTCTCCAACTATGATACGTACCAAAGCAATGTTTTTATTTATTCCAAACCCATGTGATACGTAGTAATGTCGATACCCTTTTTCTTTATTCCCATCTATTTTTTTTCACTGAGAGTGATGATATGTTTGAAAACATTAATCGCTCGTGACCTCTTTCCCAGAATGAGAAAAAATTTCATGGGCCTACTCATTAGGTGAAAATGTTAATCATATCCAACAATATGTCTACAAATATAGGTTCCCTCATAACCCTATATGAGGAATAAAGAGTGTCCAACGAAATGAATAATCCCCACTAATATCTTAAACACTCAAAACTAAACTATAGGCATATTCTATGGGATTAACATAGAATACCGCATTTGAAAAATATGAGATGAAAAAAAATCCTCAGCACACGATGTCAAATTGTAGCCTTACCCTATGTGACATACATAGGATTCCTCATATGAAAAATATTATATAATTCAACGTCCTAAAAATGTTTTTAAACTACACATTGATTGATTCCCTTTCCAGATTAGATATGCATCGATTCCAAAATCCAAAATCCCAAGCCCATTCTTAGAGAAATACTATTTTGGGGACTCCTCATGGTCTAATCCTCATGAAATTAAACTTCATGATACTAGTCTTAGGATTTCCTTGTGTGGTGTTGGGCCTCCTTGGCTCGTCCATTCTGGGTTTTAAATCATTTTAACCACCCAAACATCCTTGAATTACACAATTTCCTTAAAATCCAATAATTATGATCATAAACATTGTGAATCTAGTACCTATGTCCCCTTATTCACATATTTTACCTCACCACCAATGTTTCAACAAACCAGTTACCCCTTATCCTTTCTATCACTTTCTCTCTATAGAGAACCACATCCTATTATAATTGTTCTTCTACCACACTATGTTCAATAACTACATGCATCGTGATTCCCGTGTTAATGGGGTATTTAGTGACGCCCAGATCTCATATACTGGGCCCAAACACACCATCAACTAATTTTGGTGGATCCCCCGACTTTGTGACTATGACATATATATAATTTTCCTTTTAATATTTTATGGAAATGAGACACCTTGACCCTCCATCCAAATCAGGTTATCACTCTTTCATTTCACATAAGACTCTTTAAAGTTTCTACCACCATGGTTTGAGATCCATGACCATAAACTAGATGTATCCTTAGTTCGAGCTATAAGATATTTATCTTCAAAGCCCAACTCATCAACACATGAAACTAAATTGTAGAATTACATTTTTTCTAATAAATATGAGATGAATCATATAAAAAACATTAGATGACCAAAACAAGGTTCCAAATAATCGGCGTTAAACTGTATTCATACCCAATGTTAACTACATAAGATACCTTATATGATAACTATGAGATGATATATAATCCTCTCTAGAGAAGAAAACACCCATACAACTTCATTATTCTAACATGTCATTTTATAGAACTATGAGTGGACTCGTTCCCAATCCCATGGAATTCATAGTGACTCCCATATCTCACATCATAGTCTTATCCCCACCACGTACTCATTTTGAGGACTTTCCCCTTTGGGTCAAACGTATTCCATGACTACTGGTATGTTCATCTAGTGCTTTTGAGTGCATAAAGGGATAAATTCTAGGGAAGTCAACTCCCCCAAGGATACTCCCCACTTTCACTTTCACACATGATGCTTCCTTCGGTTTGGATCCTAATAATCCTACCAATATAAATATGCTTCCTAATGAGAATGGTTCCAAGCATCACTAGCCCACATAACATACCGGTCACATGCATATAAGGATACCAGGTAAAAAATAATGGTTATTATGTTTCAAATTCAGCAAATGGTTGATCTCACATTTCTCTTCCCCATACATGATTAGTGCAGTAACTGGTTCTTATTTTTTAAACATATACATTAGTCATTTCCCACACATTTAGTGACCCCTTAAATGATCCATGTCTGTGATGTCATGATTTAGCCTCCTTTATACATCCCATTACTTAGGTGGGGACATCAACACCCCATGTTTAATAATCCTATGAACACCCATATGATGTATAAGTTAGAATTGTTGGGACCTCACTAGGTTAGTTTCTTTTTTCCCTTACAATGTTCTCCATTCTGACAACTAGAGCTCCATTGTGACAATGAGACCTCCATGATAATTTCTTTTTTATCACACCTATAATGAGTCAAAATATCTTAGGATATAGGGAAATAATTCCCTAATAAATGATGAGATGTGTAGTAATGCCTTAAATGGAATTCCAAAATGTTTGGAAAAAAATATAGAACAATAAACTAGGATTGTATGTCTAAGCGTAATGAATTTAAAAGATGTGTGAGTTCTCCTTGGGATGTTTCATATGCTAATGGCCTCTTTGACCCTCAATTTATGGAAGGATACCACTATTCCATGATACTCAATTTCTTATAAGAAGTTCACCCCAACCTGTTTCAAGCATTATGACCTGAACTACTTGTGAATTTATGGAATGATTGATATGACCTTAAACTACCAAATTCAACAGGCATAAATTCTTTTCAAGTTGAAAACCACTAAGGGTAACCAAAGAAAAAGTTATACTTCTTACTACCATGTTTATAATCTATCATGGATAAAAAGTGGGGTTATAAATAAAGAGCTGCAAAGCTGATGGGACCCACTAGGAGTCTATAAAAAATCATGTTAATCTCACTGGGCCCTACCAGTTTATAAAAAATTTTGATCCAAATCATATCTCCCTTTTATTGATGAAGTCCTCTATGTGGTGTTTCCAATTTTTCCACCATTGAATACATCCCACTTCCCAGATTAGGTGTGATTTCTTCACATCATTTCATATGTACCAGTCATAGGATGTTAAACTTCTTGCTACATCATACTCACCACATGCCATTAAATTTCATGTTGAACATTATTCATGAAATATGTTAAAATACATTCCATTAGTCCTCATTACATGATGTAAAATAGTGAATCGTCTTAGTCCCTAGCATTAAAATCCCTTTTTCCCCTTTAGTATCGACCACCTACCAATCCATTCCAGTTCTTTGACTGTTGCATCAAATCTAAGATGACACTCCCGGTAGAGGTCATTCTGTCCATTTATCAGACTGATACATCCACCCAACATGCTCAGAACCACATTAACATAATTTAAAATATTTATAACACCATTATATCATCCCCTCAATTCATCCCCATTATTTTTATTTTTCTTTATTTGGATCTCCATCATCATCCACATCGGAACAAGCACCATAAAATGGAAATGGTTCCTACCCACACTAGATCACCAACCATCTTGGGAACAGGCTTTGAAAGACCCCTCACAACATTTTGATAGGTGTCATATTTCGAACATTTTCAATGTGTGCCCCACATTTATTAATCCAATTTACAGGTGGTATAGTGGTGGAATAAATGTTTCAAACATGGTCATTAGTCACCCCCATCAACTTGACACTTCCATTTCGACAGATCTCAGACATCTCAATTAAGAAAATCTATCAACCCCCTTTGGTCAGGTAGAATTCAACACCCTTGGTGTCACCCCATCTATGAAGCTATGCATGTTCTGAGAGAAATTTTACTGTAAATAGAGTCAATCTCTCCACCCAACTCTTTGTATTCTCTTTGTGGACAATGAATTACATAGACTCTATATTTTCAGAAACTATCTGACACACTTATTTAAGTGAGAAATATCCCAGTTGTATCTTATTTTCACACTAATAATGACTCTTTTAGGATAAGTGGTTATTTTTTAGTTTCCTCTTTAATGTTATTAAGGTTTAGAAAAGTGAAATAAACTCATTAATAGGGTGAATTTAAGAAAAAAAACATAAAAATTCTAGGATGTTCATCCTCACATTAGAGCCTCTTATTTTGTTTAACCAAACTAGTTATCCCTAGGTCTCTGCCTCAACAATTGAGAATTCCAGCCTATCTATCTAATGGAGAGTGACCCCAAAATTTTTTTCTCCATAGAAATATCTTTCAGTTACTCTTCTTACAAAAATAGAACCTTTCCACCACTAATTATCACTCGGTTTGGCTCAGTTTGACACTTATCCAAAGGTGATGCCTCCACTTATTTCGTAACCTCGAAAACTACCAAATGAGGCCTCAATTAACTAATGATCCCTACTTGACCATTGAAAATAATTTCAAGAAAACATTATTTCTCTCCCATCCACATAAGATTCTATTCATGTGCTTAGAAATTTTTGGTACCATTTTTTTCCCTTATACTGGGAAACATCAAACTGTTGATTTTTAAGAACACATTTTTAGCAATAAATTCAAGAGCTTATGCATGGAGATAATGTGTATCCACACCTTTGATTCCTATTTTTATAATCCAGTGACATAGTTATCCCATATGAAACACTAGTTATAGCTTCAGATTTTGGGTGGTGAAGTTATGCATGCTTCTCCATTCCATGAATCAGATAATGTGACTCTCATAAAAAATGTATGAACTTAAATATTCTAATTCCTAATGTGGTAATGTCACATTATCTGAAAAATATTAGAGAATAATGATATTAGGTAGTTCCTACAGTATTATATAACATGGATTGATCTCAATAGAGAGATATGGGCCGTCACTATCTGACATTACATTAGTGTCACCATATTCATGAGTCATGGATCCTACCTCCCTAAAAATTACATATATGTCTACAATGGTCTGACTTCCTAGGATGGAGGTAAGATCACCCTGAATGGATAGATCTTTGAGGGGTAGAAAAACTGTTGGTTTAATCACCTCTAGTCTCACAATGAAATCTATTTTATAGTAACACACTCCATCATGGCTTGTTTCAAATGAAAAAATTAATTCAATTTGACCTGTGAAAACCAAGATGGATGAAATGACTTGTGGGAGTGTAATTAAATTACAATAGGTAAGAGTTTTAAATGCATCCCTTCTCATGGCCTCAATTGGAAATTACACCTCTGGGAACCCCTCAACAATGGTTGGCACCTCAACGGTTGGCATCAAGATTCTTAGTACTGTTTAGAGAGATGTTTTAGGAAATCAAAAAACACATTAAATCAATTTAATGATAAATCCTCATGATGAATTGAATAATATAAAACTTTTAGTGAATTGATATTATGTCTCACTATGAGGTGTATATATTTGGATACCGAGCTTCCTTGGGTGATATAACTTGATAGGGGTAGGATACTCCATCCAAATTCAAAGTCATATTCCCCTATAGATGATCGAGAGGGATAGAGAATTTGAAACATCACCTTTGATACACTATATATTCACTACTCCCACTGAGACTGCTGAAGCAGATTCTGAGGAGGGATTCCCAAAATCCAAGCCTTTTATAAGTGGGGGATATGACACCATGATATATTTTTAAAACAAATGACTAATCACACATTTTTTATAAGATAAAAGGTTCTAAAATTATTTATTATAGAACCATATTGTCTTAATTGTATGAAAATGACCATAAAATAGTGTCTATACATGTTCATATGACATTTCTACCCTTACCTTTTTATTTCTACTCCTTGGTAATTTTTTTTTACCATATTCAGGGTAACTAATTTTAAATATATTGAAAATTAATTTAAGTAAAAACCAAATTTGACCATATTATATAGTTATAAAATATTTTAAAAATAAATATTGAATCCATTTTTCCAAACCCCATTCAAAAAATTTTAAGGGTATAATATAAATTTAGTCTTGTATATGTGACAAGAAAGCAGGTTTTCAAAGTGAAAATATACAATGTTTGGAAATTCTTTTATAAGTAATTTCTATATTAAAATATTTATAATAAACTAGATGAAAATAATACATAATTAATTGTAATAATTTTACTTTACAATAAAATTGATAAAATAATTTATCTTTATAAATAATTTACATGAAAATGTATTTTTCAATAAAATGTCAGTAATTTTATACAATTCATCAAAAAATTTAATCATCTAATCGAATTACCAAAAAATAACTATAATATAATATTAAGATGTTTAATTAATAATAAAAAAATTAAATATTATTTATAAAAATTGACAAAATTAAATTTAAAATAAAACTCGCCGACGCGATGAAAATGCATGTATTCAAGAATAATAATTTTTAATTAAAAAATAATATTATATTAAATATATGTATTTTTTGTTGATCATAAGTTAGTATTGGTGGTGGAATATTTATCTTCCATATACATATTCCAAAATAAATGCTTTAGATTTTTTTATTGCTTAATACATTTTTTCAAGTCATTTTTACCAATGTGTGAGTTTTTAATAAAAGTTTAGAATATAATGTTTTCATTTATTTTTCAAACTAGGTAATTTATGAATTTTTTGGAAAAAGTATGCATGGTAGGATTTATTTTAATTAAAGTGAATCAATGGATTTTTACACATTCATTTAGAATTAATGAATTGATGATTCCCTTACAATATTAAAAAGATACTTTAAATGAAAATGATTACTTTCGAAATTTCAAAGCATTTTATGAAACGAAATCATTTACAAATAAGAAATCTTATTTTCATAAGGAATTATTTTAAACTAATCACTCAAAAATATTTTCTATTTACAATAAAATTATTTTATTTTACTTATACATTATTTTTGATATTTTTCAATGATATTATCCATATTATTTCTATAAAAGCCTTATATTTATGATGGAATGATATTTATAAAACCTGTTTCTTTTAATTTGGTTATGTTATGATGGAATGAGGTTTTTGAATCCTAGGGTTTTGAAATTATGAAAAAAAAATTTCCCTATTGAACACATATATATTGTTCTCAGTATGCAATGGGTGGGAAAAGTTTCTCCCAAAAATGATTTCTGTAAGGATTTATATCTCATTTGATAGACATGACTAGAATAAAGTGCGAAAATGGTTTAGTTAAACAGTGCTAAAATGATGAGTGAAATCTATTATATCGAGTACTATAACCACTATAATGCTCTCGGAAATGATCATTAACTAACGTGTAAATTATTTCTTATTGTTATATGTGTTTCAAAATTCTATTTCATATGTTATTCACTAATGAAATTTTTTTTACGAACATTTATTCTTTATCCCATAACATAATTTCATGATCTTTGAAATTCAGGATATAATTTTCAAATGTTTTTATATTATTATGTCTTATCATAAAAATACGGTTGATATCTCGCTTGTTTTCCATTAATAATAATCTAAATTCTCCCTCTCTTATGTTTCATTTCCCCATGATATAATGAAAGGTATTAATTAATATGTGTCAAAAAAGGGTTCTATTAATTATGGAATAAGAAAGATACAATATAGGTATTTTTTGAATTAGTTGTCTATGTTTCTTCATTTCCAAAGAAACTACACACATGTAGTTATGGAATGGTTTTGTTATGTTATGTAATCATTATTCGTCTATTTTGGTGTAATAAATATTTATGAATGGTATTTGTCACTTTATTGGGTATAAGAGCAAGGTTCAGTTAACCGTAGAAAGGTAGAATGAAAAATCATGGTACGAAATCTGTGTATTTTTCTATATATTAGATAGAATACTCTATTTTTGGTAGGGATTGTAAATAACCTAGGATAAAATATAATGTTTATTGAATGTAAATTTCAAATTTTATTACCATTTAATATGTGGTCTCCCATTATGATTAGTGTTACTCACACATTAATTTTTCTTTTAGTCCCTATATGGAGCGTGAAGGAAGTGCATTAATAAAGAATCTGATGAAAAATTAAATGATTTTAGTTATGAGATACCTCTGTTATGGGATCTGGAATGAATTTTTTTTCATTATGACACAACTTTCTAAAGCTATGAATCATGCATGACATCTAAATGAGAAAAGCAAATTACATTTTTTAGTCCATTATAAGGATGTGACCACATTCATTATTGGGTCTTCTAATTCACTAGTGGATGAAGAATGTATCAATTACACAAAAAGAAATTTTTAGTTCCCCATTTATCTGAACATGAGAAAGTAATTTTTGTTGTCTACCATTTAGAAGGTGAAGTTGATAAATTAGGTAAACTTATATTCAGTATAAGGAAACGATAATGATTTGAATAAATGTAACAGTATGAGTTCATGTTCATATTTTTCAATATTTAAATCCCAATATTATTCGAACGCATATGGAGAAAGAGTTTATTGTGATTATGAAAAAGGATGGTGAAACTCTGGGCACCGAAGAAGTAAATTATAGAAGACTTTCAGGTGAATTTTTTAGAATTATCATCAAACATTAATGTATGGTTGATCGATTTATATAGTTGATTAAAAAAATCTCTATATTGAATAATTTATAACGTACATTAGTTGTTATGAGAAGATCCTTCGATGTGATTTCAAGGATCATATGGAATAACCTGAACACCTGAAGGATTATAATTTTATTTATTTTAGATAATCCCATTTTATAGGTTTAGGGGTAACCATAACATAGTCTATAGGCCTGGAGGAACTATTCATTACTACTTGTTTTTTATAAGAATAATTAAATAGAAAATAATAATCCACACCCAGCTGATACAAATATCCAGACCACAACAATTTACCAACAAACATAAACAATAAGAAATCCCACTGAATGAATGAATGGTTGTCGTACTGATGGAAAATTCATTCCCTGTAATTTATAAAAATTTGTGATAATTGATGGTGTTTTATTATTTAATGACTTAATCTTCTATTTCACAACAATATAAGTCTAAAACATAATTATAATCATTAATCTTTCTACTTTGTAATTGTAGAATCCCATTGAATCATGCGAGCCGAGCCACTACCAAAGGATGTTCATCACGCCACTCCTCCATTGCCTATTCAGTCATCCAAGGAGGCCTCACCATCATTAATCCCTATCACCATCTTATTCCAGACCCCCATCTAGCCACCCACACCATTGTTATCATCCCACTTCTTGATCATTAATGATGCCCTCTATCATCAATCATTACACCTCAACCCAACTGCTGACCTTCAAACTATTCTTACCGATATGTATCCCCATCCGCCTTCCTCTTCTACCTATTCCCTAATGATATTCCCACCAGTATTCCACATCAAATTCCCATAACCCCCAAATTCTTGTTAATAAATCCCCAAATATGTTGCATCAATGTATTGAAATCTGGTTTTATGTAGGGTTTTGGGGTATACATTAACACTTGGATAGGACCCCAAATACATTATGGTTGAGAGAGATATTAGATTTACCTATCAATATTATAGGTTTTATAAGAATAAAAAAATTGAATTCATAGGAATATATAAAAACCATAGTTTAAATTAGATGATCATTTCATTATGCTCAATGTGTGGAAAGAAAAATGGAAGAAACTATCTTTAGAGGACTAATAAATGTTTGTTATGTGGGAATGAGGTTAATCTAGAAATTGAAAATAAAATTGATGGGAAAAAGATATATAATTATGTTAATAGAGAAAAGGATACAAAAGATGAAGCTCCCACACTACAATTCTTCATGAGCAAGGATAATGGAAATTATGTTAATGATTGCCAATATCTGAGTGTTTTCAATGATGATCAAAGTCAGAAACCTCTTAATGGAGAATCAAACTATAAAATCAGATGTTATCACTACTATTGATAAGGATTATGATAATGAAGTGGTGAAAGGTACAGTTACACTCCACTCAAATGAAAATAGTTTCATATTTGATTCTGTAACCACCCAATATTTTAATAGTAAATAAATTTTTAGGTTAATTTTCTTATTACCTAAAAAACTTTATGTTGAGTTATTTGTGAAAATTATTACTGTCACAACAGTCACATCATAAGTATATAATTCATATCCATTTTGATTTTGTATGAATGTGATTCTTAAAAATCTAATGATCCTTCCTTTTGTTGAATTCGATGTGATTCATGGAAAAAATTGTCATTCACTATATGGATATCGTATAAATTTATGATGAAGGGAAGTAATATTACATATTACAAATGAATATATTATTATATTTATATTTATGTATGAATATGAAATTCCAGGGGAAATTAATTCCATATTGTCAGTCTTCAATTCCTATAAATGAAAGTCTTCTATCTCTTATGATCGTGGTGAACATCAAGAGTAAGGATAATATTATTGTATGGGAGTTTGTTAAAGTCTTTTCAAAAATAATTTTCACGTATTCCATCGAATCATGAAGTTGGGTTTTCAATAGAACTCATATCAGGTTCTAGGCCAATTTTAAATACTCCTTATTGAATAGACCCAGTTATGTGGTAGGAATTTAAAAAGAAACACCAAGTGAATATTAATAAGGTATTCATACCCCCTAGTGCATCACCTTGGGGTTAACCAATTCTTTTTTTAAGAAGAATGGTTGATCAATGAGACACATCATTTAAAATAGATAACTTAACAAGATCAAAATCAAGTATGAATATCATATCCCATGTATTGATGAATTATTTGATAAACTATGTTAATATAAAAACTTTTATAAGGAATTATCTTCATGATAAATATCATCAATTAGTGGTCAGGAATTACCATATATGTTGGATTATATTCCATAAAAGTTATAGAAACTATGAATTTGTTGTGATTTTTTGGTCTTACGAAATCCCCTAATATCTTTTTGGATTCAATGAATAGATTTGTTGGAGACTTTCCTAATCAGTTTTTTGTTGTCATTATAGTTGATATTCAGGTATATTTATAGATTAAATAATAACATGAATATCACTTGTGGATTTGACTATAGAACCCGATAAAGGAGAATATTTATATAAAATTTACCAAGTGTAAATTTTGGATCCATAAAGTTTCATTTTTGGGATAGAAAATCCAAATAAAAGGGATATATGTGGTACCCACAAAGGCCGACATTGTTAATAATTTTCATAAGCCATAAATGGAAAATTAGATCCTATTTTTTCATTTTTCAAGATATTATATATGTTTTTTGAAATAGTTCTCATGATTATCTAATCCACACAACTAGTTCACTCAGAAAGGAGTTCACATCATATGGATGGGTGAATGTGAGGACTATTTCAAGGAGTTGAAAAAAATGAATGTTAATGAACCTTTGTTCACACAACCATATAGGGGATAATGGGATATAAGCAACAATAGCGCATTCATCAAGGGATTGGGATCTGTTCTATTGAAAATGATATGGTGATACATTATACCTCATGATAATTGAAAATACATAAAAAAAATTAAGTAACTCATGATTTGAAGTTATCTACGGTAGATTTTTAAATAATGATATAGAGGCATTATCTTTATATAGAAAAGTGTGAACAATACATTTATCATAAAATTTAAAATGATATATTCACTCAATAAGAGTTGACTACATGCCAAAGAATATTTTTCGAATTGATTAAACACTATGACTCCTCAATAAATTTCCACCATGGGAATATGAAAAATGTGTGGGATGATTTGAGTGTAAATGACCATTAAATCCTATCTATTAGGTGGATAAAAAAATATCCTATACTTTTGGATTAGAAAAGGATCAATCTGGAAATCATAATGGCGTTTGATATGTATTATCATTGATAAATTAACATTCAACCATCTATAAAAGTGATTACTAAGGAGGCACATAAAGAATATGTAATGTATCAAAATAAGTTGATAACTTTTCATATGTTCATCTTTGATTGTGATGGAATAATACGTCTTATGAAATATTTTTTTATCCCTCACTTACCAGAATTAACGGTGTAGTTGGATGGGTTTGATTGTTTGACACTCTCTATTCATTCAGAAAGAACCCATGTGTATATAGACTTGAACGATTATTTCTAGAGGGATGTTATGAAGAGAGATATTTCATAAAATGTTTATCAGAGCATGGTCTGTGAGCATGTTATTAAAATGATATAGAGGTATAAAGGGGATTCTACGACCATTTCTCATACTAGAATGGTAAAGGGAAAACATCACCATGGATTTTGTCATCAGGTATCCCAAAACATATAAAGTCCATATTAAAATATGGGTTATATTTTATTGAATTACAATTTCTTCACACTTCATTACTATCAGATACTATTTCAATCATGATCCTCTCTTTGTAATATATGTCAAGGAAGTGGTGAAATTTCATGGAGTACCAATTTCCATTATATATGATCTGGATACAAGGTTTAACTCGATGTTCTATACAATTATTTTGAAGTCTCTATATAAAAATTTATGTTTCAACACTACTTTTCATCATCATAATGTTGGTTAGTTTGACATGAATATGTAAACTCTATTAAAAAATTTGAGATCTCTCCCATTGGATTTCAAGGGTGGTTGGGATAAAAACCTTCCTTTTTTATAGTTCTCATTAAACAATATCTTTCACCCTAGTATTCAGATAGATCCTTAGGAAGAAATCAATTGTAAGTAAATAACTCCAACATCATGGAATTACGTCTGGATATAAATATATTTTGGAATGATCTAATTGAGGAAATAGTAGATATAATCAGATCTATTCTTTAAAATATAAGATAATCTCAGAGTTGAAAAAATGGTCTGCTGACAATTGATGAAAATACCTAGTGATTGAAGTGGGGGATAAGGTATTTCATCAAATAAATCCCTAGAATAGAGTGTTGATATTTGGAAATATGGAAAATATAATCCCTAGTTACATCATTATTTTTTAAATTATAGGTCATGTTGGTAGGGAATATTATCGATTGATGCTTCCACCGAATCTCTCTTAATTTATAGATGTGTTATATGTATCTCTCCTAATAATGTACATATATGATCCTTTTCATGTACTACTATATGAATTTATTCCTCTACTGAAATAAATTTGTCATGATGAAAAAGAGATAGAGATTTTTGATATAATAGAAATTTTTTTAAGAAACAAGACCACACGCCTGATTATAATTTTATGTGTAACACCCCAAGCTTCCATAGTATGTTTCCCTTTGAATAATGAAATAGCTTGCATTGTACGAAACCTCGAGATTCTAACACACTGTGACCAATCGAACTAGCCGTTATGAATAGTAACACCCAATTTCTGAAATTTGATAAATTTTATCGTTCAAAATGGACTTCATTTTTGGTTTTAGAATATCTAAATTAGCTTAGTGTGAAATTTTTGAATTTTTCTGAAAACATTCAATTTTTTTATGAATAGTGAAAAACACTGAGTTATAGTTAAAAACCAAATTTTAATTTGAATAATTTGTTATTTTATTTAAATTTATTTTATGTCAAAATAGATTCATAATACCTATATAAGTTCAATGTAATTCATTGGAGTCAGTTTATCAAAAAATTAGACATATGAACATTTTTTTGAAATTTTTAACTTTTTTTTACCCACTTTATATAAGCATTTGAAAATTTGAATAAAACATAATTTTACCCCTTCTATGAATTGAATTTCAAAAATATGAGAGACACAATTGATATTAGTAAGTAAAATTTGGTTAAATAAGATGAAAATAAATTTTGGTTAATAGTAGATTTTTTACTTTTATTTAGCATGGTTAAAAGTATATAGGGTCATTAAGTGTAAAAATGATTTTATTATTACTCTAAAACATGTCCAAATTCAATTTTATAATTTTAATTCGACCAAAAACAACGTTAGGAATAAAATATGATCCTTTAAGTCCACTTAGATTAGATTAGGACACTTATTATTATTTAATTCAAAGAAGAGTTAAAAGTGTTAAAATCATTGTTTAATAACTAAACCATTTTTAATATAGGGTTACCCATAAGATAAATTTGATAATAAATTTCCATAAGAAATATAAAAATATTTCCTACTTAATGGTATTTTGTTTATATTAATTAGAAATTAAATAATTAAATTTATTTATGACACAATGATGATGGAGAAATTACCTAATTAATGATATATTAAAATAATTGATATTATAAATATCCAAATAAATGTAATTTGATACTTTTTATTAATTACACTAATAATCTAGATTAATATGGAAAGTTAGGGTTGTTTAGAATAATTTTTTTTGAAGTAATAATGATGTTATAAATTTAGAAAAAACATAATACCAAATAGTGTCAAATTTGACATGAAAGAGTATTTAAAACAAATATTATATTATTAATTGATATTATATTCTAAAAAATATAAGGTTCTCCCAAAAGACTTATATAAGTATAAGTGTATAATTAATGAACCAATTGGGGTTCTATTGGAAGTATATAGTATGTCTATTAACCCTATAATATAAAAATACAAAAATTCATGGTAAATGTCAAACTATTTAACTAATAGTTAAATCTAAAACATAAGGTTAATATAGTAACCAAAACCTATCTAAAAACTATTGGTTGTGTGGTTTTAAATCCATCCCCACCTTATCCTTTAAAAAATCTATTTTAGAGAAATTATAAACCAAAAATGAATTTATTATAAAAGAATATTTCTAGCTTTTCCTAAGGTGCCCCTCACCCATCTTATAAAAGGGCACTCCCTCATCTCTCTTATTCACACCATAAAATCCATTTGGCTCGGCCAAACCCTGCCCATATACCCTCTCAACTACCCTAAATTCAACCTATTTGCCTTCTTTTAGTCATAAATCGAACCTATGGAGCCCTTTAGATCAAATAAAATAGGAGAACCCAAAGAATATGTAAATATTTCATCACCTCCTTCATGTTCCTTTCTTCATCAAAATCCTCTTTCTTTGTTTTTTCTACTCTAAAATAACAATTACATTATCATATATATACTGTGATTTTATTATAAATATGGTACAACCATATTCATTATTCTATCCATCCTTTGAATGACATGTCACCATATGTGCGTACGTACTGCTTAACGTCACCACGTCGTGGTGTAATTGTTGTTCAATACATTATAATTTGGATGGGTATAATAATGATATGTATTTGATGTAAATAAAAAATATAACATGAAAATTATTCTGTATGTATGATATAACATCCAAATATATATTATTTTAATATCAACAAAATGATATTGTCGCTCGTGCGTACTTACAGATTCCTGTCTCCACGAACATGACGAGATTCATCCCCCATCGTAATCCATTCAACACTTATTTTCAATAGTTGATTAAAAATAATGTTTAAATATATAATATCATTATTAATATGAATAATATACATCGTATCCATAAAAAACATTACTTACATAACAAATCATATAATGTAAAACGAATCAGTTAACACCCGAAACGACGATAATAGTAAGATATTATTAAAAAATCAATTTTAAAAGATCATATACGAAAACATATTAATTTATATAATAATTTTATAATTTAATAACAATTATTTCTCAATTATATATTTGTTTAATCTACCTTCCACCACGGAAATGTTCAAAATAAGGGTTTCTTATCTCACTTTTAATTCAACGAGATTTCCATTGTTCGCCACATATTTATGAAATGTGGTGTATTGTGTACTGTCATTTGATATATATATTATCATGATTCTATTTATATTCATGGAATCTTGTGATTCATTTAGTTGTTGTTATCTTTTGTCCATATGACTTGATATATTACAATGAAGTAAATGTTTTCATCCCACTTCTTATTTATGTGAGATTCATGCCATACTGCCACTATTTTCATTTTTGTGGTGTATGTACTGCCCAATAATTTTATTCATTATATAATATAATTTAATTTATGAGTAATTACATCTACACTTTATGATCCATATTTCATGGGATGTATGTTATATATGTTACAAAATTGTTAAGGGAAGTTCAAATTTTAATTTCCACTCATTCGGCTTTACGCATAATTCATTGACTATTTAACTCCATGATTATGTGTGGAATAAATATTTATTATTTGTGTAGTAATTTCCACTCCCATTACTGTGGATAAACTTTTTATATAAATAATCACTACATTGATAAATTCTCATGTCATCGATATGAACTCGATAAGTGTAATTTTATCTCAATCGCTATTTATTGAGTTAAACATCCAATTCATTGGTGTTGTTTTTACAAGAATATGTGTGAATGATTTTTGATTGATTTAAACTGAATATACAATCATATTGGGTTTATTTATCTTTCTAATAAATAATTATTTCATTTATTTATCCTTATCATAAAAATAAGGTCTTTATAAGGGATTTCATTTCAACTTACATTCCATTGAGTCTTCTTTGTTGTTATGCAGCAATTCACTATTATTTGGAGTATATACTGTACTTTGAAATAATATATCATTAATCCAATTATTGTCATGATATTATAATGTTTTTATTACCTCAATTATTGGTATTCAAGTGTCTCTCATTTGGTTAGGAACTCTAACTCAAATATCATTTTAATTTTTTTTTAAATATTCATTCTTCCAAATATTTCTCATTAATGTCCACATTTCAAAAATTGTTTTAAGGATTTATTTATATGGACATTATATTTTTAAAATTAAAATTACTTTTAAAAGATTCAATGTGGTATGGGAATCTTTGATTCAAAATTCTATTTTAAACAGCATATTGATAAATAGTGTGACTTTTAAATGTTTTCAAGAAAAAGGGTGATATTTCTCTCTAATAGTTTTGATGATTATTTTCATCTTTTTCAATATCATTCATTATTCTATATTGAGGTAGATCTATTATAACACAATATTACATATTTTATTGAATGAGTAATGTTTGACTGTGGATGTGTTATTTTTATATCATTCATGGTTTGTGGTTAATATGTTGACATTTCGTATGCTAGTTTTAATACAAATTTTCATATTATGTTTCAACTTTTTCATATGAGGAATGAATTGGTCATAGTAAGTGATGGGTGGAGCCTTATATATCCTTAAGATGCATCGGTAGGTCCCATGGGACAGACAAGTGTCTTGGCATAAGGCCTTGACAAAATATTATTTGTAGTCTTGGCACATGGCCTTGACTATGTAGTTATGAATGTCTGGAATTATGAATTCCATCATTATTAAAGTGGCTATTGATATTTCATGTGATTATTTAAATTGTTGAATATCCATGTGATTAAGTAACTGGAATTATTTGATTTTACCTTTTCCATATTATACATAAGATCATGTTCAAAAGGCTTTTGTTTTAGTCTTATACATTGACTTAAATGTTTGTGCTTATTTATGAATGTTTCCGCTATATTGTTATCCTTACTGAGCATCTGTGCTCACCCCATGATCTATTTTATTTTTCCAAGATGCAAAGTATAATATGACTGACCTGTAGGGATATTCTATGAGATATCAGTGTTGTCTATTGAAACAATGTTTTTGTAGTTTTCCATTTTATGATGTAATGTAATCCTTATGAATGTATCGCGTACTTCCAAGGATACTAAACAAATCGGTCTGTCAAGACATAATCATTTGTGATCATGGAAATGGTACTTAATAATGCACCGAATCTGGGATTCTGGGTTTGGGGTGTTACAATTGGTATCATAGGATGTTTAGTACAAAATATGGAAACTTGATTTAGGTAAACTATGATTAGAGAACATAGCCTTAATATAGAATTTGAGGATTAGTATAGAAGAACTTCCTAATTTTTTTTTATTGTAGATATTTTCTTAGTTTTCGAAGAAATACATCCCTATATAGAAACGTGCAGGTAGAGGCTACTCTGGCACAGATGTACCTAGGGGTAAAACCTAAAAACACCACGTTAATATAGACTCGAACAGGAACTGGTGCACGAAAATGGGCCTTGCTGCACTCTTGGTAACGACACTCATTGGGGATATGCTTAGGATAATTTACATTTTCTTTACTAACATATTAGAATTATTTTAATATAATTTATAGAATAAATGATTGTGGTTAATCCTAAGGTGTTTAAAATTGAAAATATGGTGTCATGATATTTTCTAAATGATTGTATGACTACTGTTACTCACAGAATGCTTTCTCGTTTTAGTCAAAGGATGGATTCCTAGGAAGTCATAGTTACTTTGAGCATGATGTAGAATGTGGGAACGGTTGTGTAAATCTGAAAGAAAATGGAATGTTGATAGGCTTAGAAGATATCGTGTTCATTCCAAATCAGTTTTCCAAAAATATGATCGACAACATATATATTAACCAACTCCTAGATTCAAAAAATAAGAGAAATGTGATGAATTATAAGGGATCTAGTAGTAGAGTCCATGGAGAAAAAAATCCTCAATTTCCATCATGCAAAAAATATTGAAGGAGACACCCATGAAAGTGTCTCAATGGAAGAATGAAATTCTTTATGTGTGGTAAAGAAGGTCATAAAGTAAAGAATTGCTGAGGAAAAACACAGAGTACAATGGAATTAAATAAAAATTGTCCCAAGAATCCATTTACAGTAATTTGTCATAAATTAAGGGTACCTAGCCATTAACCGAGTGAATTCAATGTTATATAGGATATTTTCTTGGTCAAGGAAGAAGCTATGTGGAAATAAATTATTGGAGAAATGTTTAAAAGTATTAGTTCTTCTTATTGCTGGGATTATATAGGAATAATTTTCTCTTGTATTTTTAACCCTACTGTTTGTCATGTGAAAATGATAATTGAGGAAAAATTATCTTTTTTCTTGCGGATATTATTATAAATAACCATTTGGTTTTGTACGATAATTGGATTTGAGTCAATTACAAGTTATTATATTTTTGGATGAAAATCAAAGGTATGAGATAAGAGTTGTGGTTATATTATGTTAGGGTTATTTTTAAGAATTTTTCTCATTTTGGTACTGATATAAAATATTGTTTTTGAAAAAGGAAAACACACTGACCGTATGACAACCCGTCGCATCGGACAAATCAGTGGGAATAGAACCCACAACCAGAGTGCAATTGGGATTTCACACCTACCACTGGACTACGTGAAGTCCCTTGTTAGTGTGATTAGTTATTTTTAGTTAAATATTATTATTGATTAATAATAAGTTGATTTTGGATCTTATGTATTATCAAATGAATACCCTTAGTATAGGAAAATGATTTGGTGATTAAGTTATAAATGTTATTTTGAAAGACGTTAGCTCTGTTGGGAACAATATATGCCTAAGGAAAATAGAATACTATGGGATTTCATTTGAAGAATAATGGTGTATTTTTATCTATGAATTTATTGTGGATTTATAGTGATTTGGGTTATTTCGGGAAATGATTAACCAATAATAGAGAATATGTGATTGTTTAATTACTTTTATGTATGTGACTTTACGAGTAGTTGATGTTATTTAGAGATACAATTTAATGTGGAAGACTACATAAACAAAATCTTCTATGTTTTGGGATTCAATACTAGTTTGGATTTTATTGATGGACATTAAGGAAAATTGTTTATTGAATTGTATTTATTTAACATTGGGGTATTGGAGGTTTAATTTTAGAAAAATATGATTACTATTTCTATCTCTAAAGGAATATCCTTTTGGGGGATCATCTGATCTTGTACTAACCATTTTGGTTTTGATTAATCTATAAAGACAAGGTAAATATATATTTTATCCTTTGTGCATCACTTGATTTTCTAAAAGTTGATTCTAGCCCTTCCGGTGTGACCAAGTCATCTTGAATACTCAGAGTTTGAAAAAAAATGAGTTAGTGGTAGAAATTTTTTAATTACAAAAACACTACTTAAAAATTAAGTATATCTCTTTATGTTCTTAGTCAATATTATAAATAAATTCCTCATCTTTATGAAATGTAACTTAAAACAAAAAAAAACTTTTTTCATTTAATTTTCCTTTTTGGATACTAATGACCGTTTTTTGCATCACAAGTTTGTGGTATTCTTGTTGTTAACTTTCTCCTGATCATGTCTTCAATCCCTCTCCATCAGAACTTGACACTTAGTTTACCTTCCATATCCATGTTTTCCTTATTGAATCCCAGTATGGGTTATCTCGGGTGACCATTGTACTTCTCTTTTTTTAATTTTAAATTAATAGTTTTATTGACATTTTTTACGATGTGGGACTTTCAATTATGTTCCCAAGCCCAATTTTAAAAATTTCGAGTATGTAATTTACAAATGGGGGAAAATGTATCACACCAAGCTTCCACGGTACATTTCCATTTGAATAATGTAATAGCTTGAATTGTACGCAACTTAATGATTCTAACAAACTGTGACCAATCAAACTAGCCGTTATGAATAGTAATACCCACTTTTAAAGATTTTATAAATTTTATCATTCTAAATGGACTTCATTTTTGTATTTGGAATATAGAAATTAGCTTATGGTGAATTATTGTTATTTTTCTGAAAACATTCCATTTTTTGTGAATAGTGAAAAACACTGAGTTATTGTTTAAAACCAAATTATTATTTAAAAAATTATTTATTTTATTTAAATTTATTTTAGGTAAAAATATATACATAATACCTATATATGTTCATTGTAATTCCTTGGAGTCAGTTTATAATAATTTTTGATATATAAATATTTTGTTGAACTATTTAACCGTCTTTTACCCACCTCCTAAGAGCATTTGCAAATTTGAATAAAACCTAATTTTACTGCTTCTGGGAATTGAATTTTAAAATTTTGAGAGACACGGTTGATATCATTACGTAAAATGTTTTTCAATAAGATGAAAAAAATATTTTGTGAATAGTAACTATTTACTTTTATTTACCATGGTTAAAAGTAAATTCAGTAATTAAGGGTAAAAATAATATTATTATTACCATAACACATGTAATAATTCTATTTAATAAGATTAATTCGAACAAAAACAACCTTTGGAATAAAATATGATATTTTAGGTCCACATGAATTAGATTAGGACATTTATTATTATTTAATTCAAAGAAGAGTTCAAAGTGTTAAAATCAATGTTTAATAACTAAACCATTTTTAATATAGGTTTACACATTAGATAAAATAGACTATAAATATTCATTATAAATATAATAGGATTTCCTAAAAATTTTATTTTATTTATATTTCTTAGACATTACAAAATTTAATTTATTTATGATAGAATTATGATACACTAATTACTCAAACAATGAAATATTAAAATATTTGATATTATAAATATCCAAATAAATGTAATTTGGGACTTTTTAAAAATTCCTATAATTTTATAGGCTAATATTACATGTTAGGGTTAGTTAGAAAAATTTTATTCTAAATAATAATGTTGTTATTAATTTAGAAAAAACAAAATACCAAATAGTGTCAAAATTGACATAAAAGAGTTTTAAAAAAAATCATATTATTAATAGATATTATATTCCAAAAAATATAAGTTTTAGCCAAAAGACTTATATAAGGATAGGTGTATAATTAATGAACCACTTGGGGTTATATTGGATGTATATAGGACGTTTATTAACCATATAATATTAAAATACATAGAGATATGATAAATTTCAAACTCTTTAACTAAGAGTTAAATTTAAAAAAAAAGGTTAATTTAGTGACCCAAACCAATATAACACTTATTTTTTGTGTGGTTTTCGATAAATAAAAACCATATCCTTTAAATAATCTATTTTGGAGCCATTAGAAACCGAAAATTATTTTATTATAAAATAATATTTCTAGATTTTCCTAAGGTGCCCATCACCCCTCTTATAAAAGGGCACTCCCCTTCCCTCTAATTCACACATTCAAAGTCATTTGGATCAGCCACACCCAGCCCAAATACCCTCTCAACTATCCTAAATTCATCCTAGAGGCCTTCCTTTAGTTTGAAATCTAACATATGGTGCAATTTTGATAAAAACAAAAGGAAGAACCCGAAGAATAGGTAAACATTGCATCACCTCTTTCCGATTCCGCTTCTTCATTCTATGTTATTTCCATTCTATAATAATAAATCTAGTATCTTATATATACTGTGATTTTATTAAAAATATGGTACAACCATATTCATTATTCTATCCATCATTTTAATTACATGTCACCATATGTGCGTACGTACGGCTTACCGTCTCCACGTCGTGGTGTAATTGTCATTCAATACATTATTATTTGGATGGGGATAATAATAATGTTTAATAAATTTAAATAATAAATATAACATGATAATGATTCTTTATATATGATATAACATCCAATTATATATTATTTTAATATCAGAATAATGATATTGGTGCTGGTGCGTACGTACGGATTACCGTCTCCACCAACGTGATGAGATTCCTCCCCCATCGTAATCCATTCAAGAATACTTTTCATTAGATGATTGAAAATAATGTTTAAAGACTTAATATAATTATTAATATAAATAATATGAATATAATCCCTAATAAACATTACTTAGATAACAAATCATATAAAGTAAAACGAATCAGTTAACACCTCGAACGATGATAATACTAAGATATTATTAAAAAAGAAATGTTAAAAGATCATATATGAAATAATATTAATTTATATGATTATTTTATAATATAATAACAATTATTTAATCATTATACGTGAGGTTAACCTACCCTCGACCAAGGAATAATAAAATGTAAGGGGTTTCTTATCTCACTTTTAATTCCGTGAGATTTCCTTTGTTCGCCTCTTATTTATTAAATGTAGTGTATTATGTAGTATCATTAAATATATATATATATATATAATCATGATTATCTTTATATTCATGGTATTATGTGATTCATTTGTTTGTTATTAACATTTTTCCATAAGACTTGATTGATTACAACAAAGTAAGGGTTCTCATCTCACTTCCTATTTCCGGGAGAATCGTGCCATTCTGCCACTATTTCCTTTTTTTTGTATATTTATTGCCAAATGATTGTATTGTTTGTGTAATATAAATTAATTAATGATTAATTACATCTTCATTTTATGTTCCATATTTCATCGGATGTATGTTTCGTAAGATACCAATTTGGTAAGGGAATTTCACATTTCAATTTCCACTCATTCGACTTTACGCATACTTCATTGATTATTTTAATCCATGAATATGTATGGAATCAATATTTATTATTTTTGTAGTAATTAACACTCCCCGTACTTTGTAAATACATTTGATACAAAAAATCACTCAATTTATAAATTCTCACTAAATCGATATGAACCCGATAAGAGTAATTTTAACTAAATATCAATTCATTGAGTTAAACATCCAATTCAATGGTGTTGTTTTTAAAAGAATATGTTTGAATGTTCTCTATTTTATTTAAAATTAATATACAATCATATTTAGTTTATTTATATTTTTCACATATAATTATTTCAATGATTAATCCATAACCTAAGGGTACAGTCTTGATAAAGGATTCCATCTCAACTTATATTCCATTGAGTCTTCTTTGTGGTTATGCTCCAGTTCACTTTTATTTGGTGTATATACTGTACATTTAAATATTATATCATGAATCCCTTTATTCTCATGATATTATATATTTTTTAGTACCTCAATTTTTTTATTCATGTATCTACTGTTTGGTTAGGAACTCTAACTAAAATATAATTTTAAATGTTTTAAAGATTCATTCTTCTAAATCAATCTCATTAATGCCCATGTTTTATAATTGGATTTAATGTTTTATTTATTTATAAATTAAAGTTTTAAAATAATAAATCATTTTAAAAGTTTCAATGTTTTATGGGACAATTTTATTCAAAAATCTATTTTAAACGGCATCTTGAAAAATAATGAGTCTTTTAAGTGTTTTCAAGAAAAGGGGGATACTTATATCAAATAGTTTTGATGATTATTTTCATCTAGGTCAATATCAGTCATTATTCTCTATTGAGGTTGATCTATTTTTAAAAAATCTTCCATATTGTATTGAATGAGTTATGGTTAACTATGGATGTGCTATTTTTATACCATTCATGGTTTATGGTTAAAATATTGACATTTTTAATGTTAGATTTAATATGAATATTCAGATTATGTTTCATAGTTTTTTTTTGAGGAATGAATTGGACTTTGTATGTGATGGGTGGAGCCCGATATAGCTCCTCGATGCATCGGTACGTCTAATGAGACAAAGTAGTGTCTTCACACAAGGCCTTGACAAAATATTATTTGTAGTCTTGGCTCAAGGCCTTGACTATGTGGTTATGAAATCTGGCATTATGCATTACATCATTCTGAATGTGTCTACTTATATTTCATGTGATTATTCAACTAGTAGAATATCTATGTGAATAAGTAAATGGAATTATTTTATTTTATCTTTTCCATATTAGGTTGAATATCAGGTTTAAAAGGATTTTGTTTTAGTCTTATACATTACCTTAAATGCTTAGGCTTATTTATGAATGTTTTGACTATATAGTTATCCTTAATGAGCATCTGAGATAACACCTTTCTATGTTTTATTTTTCCAGGATGCAAAAATTATATTATGACTGACCTATAGAGATAGTCTATAGGATATCAATGTGTCTTATGGAATCAATGTTGTTGTAGTTTTCCATTTTATGATGTAATGTAAACCTTATGAATATATCTAGTACATACAATGCTACTAAACTATTCGGTCATTCGATACTTGATCTTTTCTGATCATGAAAATGATATGTAATAATGCACCGACTCTGGACTCCTGGGGTTGGGGCGTTACATTAGGGTAGAACCACCAATTTGATGAAGTTGTGTGAGAATTGGATGATGTGATGAGGAATAGGTTTCCTCATTTTTTATATCCAAGTGATTAATTTCGAGGGAAAATTCATTTTAATGGGGTAAATATAACACCCGCTTATTTTAATTAATATTTCTCTTTAAATAATTTTAATTCTTCAAAATCATGTGTTTCCCAAAACGATGAGTTTACATGAACATTGAGACACTATTAGTATAAAAATATAATTATAACCTATCCATTTAATTAGCGGGAATAAATAGGAATATCATTTATATTAAATTTAAAATAACGAAAAAAATATGATAGTATTGTTACGTTATTAGAAAATAATAATACAATTTATGTAATATCACTTTATTATTCAAAAACATGTTTTACAAAAAAATTGGTTTTTCTACTATTAAAGAATGAATATTAATTTTAAGAAGTTATATAAACATTATTTGTAAAATTTAAATTCATATTTTGAATTTAAAATGTAAAAATAATCCTAATATTATTATTTTTTTGAAAATATTTTTAAAGGAATAGTGAAAATACTGATATTTATGGAAATTTTTATTTTATTTAATATTCCTTATGCAACAACCCATGTATTTATATAAAAATAATTTTCCATATCTATTAATATTTATGAATAACTTATTAAATTTATACTAAATATGACACTTTGTTTAATAGTGTACTTAATACTCGACAATAAGTCTCCTTTAAATCTTAGGTTTCACACAACTTTGAGTTATACCAAAATATAAAATAATATTATTATTATTTTAAATAGAAGTTAATGAATAGTATTTGTTTTCACATATATTAACGCAACTAACTACATTATGATTATGCATTTTTATAAATGTTTTTATATTTTTCAAACAAATTTAAGGGGCCTAAAATAAGAATGAATCCAATTTTAATCAAGAAATACTCTAATATTCATTAAATTGTCAATTTACAGCCTTTTGATGAAGACTGATATATATATATATATATATATATTATTCTTATAGGTTACATTTAAAAATAATAATGCTCTTCTTTTGAATCCAGACATAAAATATATCTTGGGTCAATATTTTGTATTTTTTTGATAAACTAAAATTTTTAATGAATACTAAAAATACTGCATTTTAAGTCAACATTGACTTTTCATCTGATTTATTTATATGATTGGATTATCATTTTAACTAGTTATAATTGGTAATTAGATTATTCTTTATCAATTTAATCCAATTTTGATCATTGTAAGTAATATAACTTTTTAATTAGACATAAACACATGCCAATCTTTGGATTGTTATTATTTCATAAAAAAACGCTTTTTTGTTTTCACAATGATAATTAGTTTTAAATTAATTTCTATAAATTCTTTTATTTCAATTTGAAAAAAAGTTTTATATATTAGTAATGAGGAGGTACATTTTATATTTATATATAAATTTTATTTTTGACATTATGAATAATATCTTTAGTAAATATTACATTTACCATGGTTAAAGGGTAAATCTGGTAAATGAGGGTAAAAATAATATTATAATAAAAAACAATTACCCTAAAACATATCCTAATACTAATTTATGAGATATAACGGATGATGTGAATTATTTGGTTGATTTTGGGACCCCATGGAGCCAATTTTGGGTTAATATTAGATTTAATTACTTATAATTTAAAGATGCGGAAAATATAACCTAAACAGGTATCTTTCAAAAAAAAACAATTTTCATATAGGGTAATATAAGTAATATTTTATACTATAAATATTCCTTGGAAATATAAATATATTTTCTAAATCAGGTTATCTTATTTATAATTTGTATATATTAAATAAATAAATTTAATTGTGACACAATGATGAGGCAATTTTTGAATCATTAATAAAGGATTCAAGTAAATTATATTAGAAATGTAAAAATAAATTTAATTTTGTAATTTTAATGTCATAAATGAATTTTATGGATTATATTTACTTGAAATATTTTTATTAATGAATTTTATTTGAATATATCACATTGTTATGTTTTTTTAAAAAATCCATGAGATGAATAGTGTCAGAATTGACATAATTCTTATTTTCAAAAATATAATTTTTTATTAAATATTATAAAATTCTAAAAAATCTATGATTAAAAAAAATAGTTATTATAAGTCAATATAAATTTTTATTTACTCTTTTATTGGATATTTTTCATGTTTGGGTAACTATGTTGATTCTAAAAATGCTAAATTATTGTTTAAATGGTAAGAGTAAAAAAGGGTTAAATTAAAAAGATAAGGATTAAAAAATAACATAAACCTATATAATTATTAATGTATGATTATATATATACTTATATTAATCTTGTATTATAAATATCCGAATTTGGAATCATTTATACATTAAATAGAATTTATAATAATAGAATTATTAAATATATTCCTTAAGTGCCCATCTTCCCTCTTATAAAAGGGAACTGCCTCTAACCCATTACCGAGGCCTCTCAAGCCCCTTGGATTGTCAAAACTCTTCCTAAATAAGCTACCAACATCCCTATATTCCTACTAGAATATTTCCCCCAGGCATAATGAAATTCAAGAGATCCCTTCGGCTCAAATCAACTAATGTTACCTGATTTGAGGTAATGTCCTCTCTCATGTTTATTTCCATTATTTTCCATTCTCCACACCCTATGCTTTTTAATTATTTATTTATATAAAAAATAGTATCTTGTATATACTAGGTTCTATTTATGATAATATTTATATATATAATAACACAAACCTTCATCTAATGGATACAAACATATTGTTTCTGTGTACGTCGAACTACTGCCTCTTGAAATAATGATTGTTCGATTTTCTACTACCATCACTAATGGTGGAAATTATGATAAAAATATAATTATATATGATATTTATGATATTTATTTAATCGTTATTCTACTATAATTATAATTTAAAATAATCCTTTATTCTTTTCATGTTGTATAAATATGATAATTTCACTTGAGTAAGTGTAGACTACCACCCCCTCAAAGTGATATGACCCATTCATGAAATATGTGGAATTTATAAAGGATTGAATTAATGAAATTATGTGACATATATAAAAAATTTATATTATAATATACCAATGTGTCATTAAATTTTCATTTTATTAAATATGAAATAGATATGATAGTTGTGTTCATGCATACGAACGGCTTACCGTCAACATGAACGGTGCATTTCATTTCATATCTCTAAATGTTATGGACTATTATAAATACATATATAATGGATAATATATATATATATATAACAAAAATCATGAATATCATTTGGGATATAATAAAACATTTACCACATGGAAAATTTATAATTTTAACAAGTTTATTTTTGACTATTGTTCCAAACATGGAAAAAATGTCTGATATGAACTCGAATAATTATCTAATTGTTATTTAAAGTTAATAAGTGATATGAAAATCAAAATAAAGTTGATAAAGGTTATGAAGAATGTATAAATGATTTATTTTTATTATTTAGGATATTAAAGAACGAATGAGTCATGTCGGCCATGAGATAAGGGAACCTTTTCACCCGACTCTTTTAGTCAAAGGCTTGTTTTATGTTATGTTTAATAATTTCCATTCTCTTTTGTTGGGATATGTTTTTCTATATCATTATTTCTGTAACTTTTATTTCCAAGTGACGATATACCATTTTCTCTCTCATCAACTCATTTTTTGAATTATTATGTGACGATGTTAGGATACCGAATTTTTGTAAGGGAATTCCTATCAATATCCTTTCATTGAGTCATGTTTTGAGAATTTATACAGATCATTATGTTACATAGTGTATAATAAACCCATTTTACATTTAATTTTATTCTAGAGAAATATTTTATCTATGAAGTACATTACTGAATGAAAAAGGAATGTTTTCACCGTTTTTGGTGACAACGACCTCTCCATCACCATAATCAATATTTTGATTCCACTATAATCCTTAAAATTTTTAAAAATGAAAAAAAATCCCTTGTTCTTTTATGGGTGTTTTTTATTGAAAATGGTTCTTGAAAAGGGTTGAGTATTTTAATATCTTAAAATGATATCTTCTGATTTTAAATTATATGTTGTTATGGAAATGTTGATATTTCCATTATTTTATGTGCTTGGATAATGCAAGGGTACTTAGACATTTCCTGGGTGGTTATGTGATAAAACAAATGACGCTTGGTTACATGATATACCAAGGATGGGTGGTTTCCTTATAACCTATGATGCAGTGGGTATGTAAGTCATGTGTATGGATATTCCATTTAGTGTATGTGTGGAAGTTGACTGTATAGTTATTCCATTTATGTATGTTTATGTCCCAAGTTAGCTTATATGTTATATAATGTTTTCTACGGGATTTATGGTGATATTTTGTTTTTAAAAAAGGGTAATCAATGAGATTATACTCAATGAAGTGTTTTACCTAATTCATTAAGGTGAAAGGTATTAATGTATGATATTGTTTTGATGATTTAGTTGATGTTTTGAAAAAATAATAGTTTTCCTCGTTTATATATCCGTCACGGAGCTTTATTTGGTCATCCCTTTTTTTGAAATATTTTTCTCATGACTTAAAGTTGAATTGTGTTAAGGATGGGATCAGGAAAAAGTCATGTTTTCTAAAACATAGAAGTAGGCATGATACTTTTTCTTGAAAAATAATTTTATGGAAAAATGGACAGTGACTAGAAGATTCTAATTGTAATATTAAAGTTGTTATGTATATGTTATGACCTAATTACCTAAAAATCTAAACATGAAAAGATCCTCAATTTTAATTCTTAACTTAATTCAATATTATTTATTCTTTAAGGATGGGGACTTATACATTTCATGTTAACATTATATTTTCCATTATTTTTAGATTTAAATTTTTTCCAAACAATATATTTATGGTTTTTGAAAATTATTTTATAAAATAATTTATTATAAAAAATTATTTTATTTTAAATTATTATTTTTTTGAATAAACATTTTTTCATGGAATTTTTTTGATTTTATTTTAAATTAAATTCCACATCCTCTGCGTTTTGAGTTTTTAAAATTGGATACCAAATTTAGATTCAAAAGTATCAAATTTATCAAATAGATTCATTTTATTTTTTCCAATGTTTATGGTAAACTTTTTAATTATTATTACCTTGATAAAGGGTATATTTGGTTATTTTGGATAAAAATAAATTGATAAAGACTATAAAATGACCCAAACACATGCCCACATTTTATTTTATGAAAATAATTCAAACATTAAAAAATAATGATCTAAATTATGTAGTTTAATGTGTATTTTTCCAACAAAATTATTTATAAAATATTTAAATTAGAGAAAGTCATGAAATTTCACTATCATTGTCTTAAATATCTCTTATTTGTCTTCATGGGGGTAATGGCATGTTTTGAGTGAATAATGATTTTGAAATTTGAATGAATAAACATATTATCATTATAATTGTTTTTGGATTTTTAGACCACTTAGATTATATTATTATATTTATAATATATTTTTAATTAAAATTTAATGATATCACATTCTGGATTTAAATTCTTTATGAAATTTAATATATGGATACCAAAAAGGTATAATATACTACATATATTAATATTTAATCACGAATATTTAAATTCATAATGGTCTTTTAATTTTTATTTTATTAAAAAAAATTAATCAACATTAAATTATTAATAAATGCTAATGTAGTAGTTAATTTATTAATAGAAATAAAAAATATATGTTTTAAAAAAATATTAAAATATATATAATTTCAAATAATTATTTTAATAATGGAAATATATACATTATCATAACCTATTTTGGATATTGTAATGAGATTTTTTTCAAGGTATCTTTTTGTATTGAAAATTTTAATAATACAGCTAATGAATAGGGTCAAAATTTACATTAATGATATTTTATCAAATATTATATTATTCAATTATTTAAAAAACATAATACTTATTTAAAAAATTTAAAAAAATTAATGTGGTCTCAAATTTTATTAAATTAAAATATATTGTATAATTGAAATCTAATAATTAAAATTGACACCTTTTTAATATTGAAAAAATGTATCCTTAGTTAAAATTAAAATAGGTTAACTAACATATAATAAAAATGATAAGGTTTAAAATTATACAAAACCAGTCTAAAATCAATTTTTTTATGATATTAAAAACTTCTAACGTTTTATACTTTAAACCATGGCATTATTAGTGATTTTTATTAAAATTTAAATTACTATAAATTAATATTTTTAGAAAATTTCCATATTGCCTCTCACCACAATTGTAAAAGGGAACCTCCTCCCTCATCTCCCCGAAATACATTGATCCTATAAGATTAACCATACCCTATTGTTTTTTATTTTTAGAATCACGATCTATATTGTACTGGTTATTTTCTTTTCAAAAAACTAACCATGAAGTCCCTAGTAGGATATATAAAGGACGTTTTCTAGAGTAGAGGTAATTGTCTTTACTGACTCTTTTAGGATTATTTATTTTTCTACCATGTCATCAAGTTTTTACCATAATAATGTAATAAATAAAATATAACCTATATTATTAAATGATATTATTATTATGTAACAAGCATATTACATCTTCTACCAAATTTACCAAAAATAAAACCACAGTGTGTGCGTATATACGGCATACCATCTCTACACTGTAGTGTACCCTGTTTTTCATCACCACTTTATTTGAATCGGTATAATGATAGATATAAGAGATATATATACAAATTATAATGTGATATTGACTCTAAAAATATATATATATATATATATATATCATAGTACTTAACCTTTTTCTACTAATGGAATGATACAATAACTCATTCATATGTATGACCAACCATCTCCACAATGTTAGGCAATTCATTTTCCACGCTCACTATTCAAAAATGATTATATAAAGTTTGGAAATGAATGAATATGATATACAATCCCTTAATATAATTATTTACATGACATAAATATATAATTTTCACAAGAATATGGACTTATATGACAAAAACTACAAAAGAAAACAAAGTAGTTATCACCCAAAAGAAGGGTAGAAATTAAATATTGTTAACAAACTAGTGATATTATGATATAATAAAATCATATATAAAATCATAAATATGTATGTTGTTATCGTATAAATTGAAAACATTATAAAATCCATTATAAATGATGTTCACATACGTATGATGGAAATCAGACCAAATGTAAGTGTAAATTTAACAATCTCATTATTATCTAGACTTGTTTATATGATTATATCTATTTGGGAATATATATCTTCTAAGGAAATGTTTTATAATAATGTTTCCAAATATATTCTTACTATTATTAAAAATATTTTCAATTTCATTTTAACCAATTTGTAAACTCTTTTTAAATGGTTTTGATGGAATCTTTTGGTCATTTTCTAAAAGAGGTACCTTCTGAATTTTCTAAATAATCTATGAAATGTTTTTTTACTTATTCAGAAAGAATCGGTTTTTAAACTATCATGATGCCTTATTTCAGGAAATACTCCCTTATAATCAGATAAGGATATTTTCAATGAAAAGTTTTAAATTTAAAAATTTAACATTATTTTAAGAAAAGATATTTATTTCAAAGCTGAATGGATATATTAATCAAAAATTATTTTCAAATTATATATAAAAATTATTTTCAATTTATGATAATATTATTTGATGCTAAATATTATTTATTATGTTTAATTTTCAAAGATATTATCTTTATTACTATTGTGGTTGATTTATATTTCTGATGGAACTATGTAGATAAAACCTAAAACTTTTAAATGACTTATGTTATGTTGGAATGATTTTTATGAATTTCTTTTATTTTTATGGGATCTAATATGTGGAATTAATTATGTTCTTTTGGAAAAAATATGTACGGTATTTATTATGTGATGGGTGGGACATATTTATCCCTCGAATTCATTAAGTAAAGATTTATATCTCATGAGATAGAATGTATTTGAATGATTATTGAACTTATTTATGTAATACAGGACTAGAACAAGGATTGAAATCAGTGTAGAAAGGTAATATCTTCTCTATAAGGCTCCTGGAAATGAACCTTCACAAATATGATTTTTTTGGCTAAGGTGTATTCCATTATTCATATTCTTATTTTATACAATTATGGATTATGTTCTGTAATACATTATATATTTTTATGACTTATCCAATGAAAGGATATGATGATATTTTATATTCCTGATATAATATTCAAATGTTTTGTTTATGTTATAATTTATTATCATTATAATATGATTAATATCAATCTTTTTTTACCCTTATAAAACATCTGATATCACCCTTTTTTATGTTTCATTTTCCTATTATATGAAGAAAGCTATTAAGTAAGACATTTCAAAAGGATTATAGTATTGATAGATTGAATGGAGATGATGTAGAGATTTTATGAATTGGTTTTTTATGTATCCATGTTTCCAATTAAACTAAACCTATATGGTTCTAGAAATTTTATGTTAAAATATTTAATGAATATAATTCTATTTGGATGTAAAATATAATTAGTAAATATATGGTATTTTATAAATATAATGGATAAATAGATCAGTATATCTTTTTTATAACCTAGATAGAGGCATGTCAGGTTATTTGCATGGATTTAGGAATGTAGTCTTGCAAACATAAATAATTCACCATTCATTGATATGTTTAGTGGACTCCTTGATCTTAATGTACTAGAATTGTATTTCTTTAACACATGTCTCTTATTTTCATAATATGTTGTGCATTAAATAACCGCATTATAACATCTAGGTTAATTTAAATGAATTATTTTTATTAAAACTTCATAATAATTGAATGCCCTATAATGGAAGCCTAAAAAATAATTTGAACAATGGTATCATTTTTAATCATATAATGTAAAACATTTATGATTTAATATTTTTATTATGGTATTTTATATTAATTTTATGCCTAAATATTAATTATTTTGTGTTTACACACATCTTCATATTATCTATATTTCACATAGTTGAATTGTTATGTATCGTTAAAATAATTTACATATAATCAATTTCTCATATTCTATATATTGTCATTATTTAACCATTTATTTTATGTGACAATTATGAATAATACAATAAACATAAATATTGACACATTAAAGATACAATAATAAATTTAATCGAAGAAGCATTATCATGATCTTTTTTATTGATCAGTTTATCTAGAAGATAATGAAACACCCCTTGAACCTAGGGGATATCTATTTGAAACAATGTTTTATTTGAGTTTTATCATTTCACCATTTCAACTATATAAATCATTTTTTGGTGTCACCACATATCCCAATAGTAAAGAACTTCTCTTTCCTTCATGATCCACCCTTCACATATGTTTTACTCACACACAGATGAATGGATCCATGTGCAAGATATTTCATGAAAGAAACTGTGGACAAACAAGACAATACAAAATAAGAGAAATAGATAATATATGGATTATAATTTTCATTTAATAATTATTATTGAAAAATATATCATGTAATATTTAAATTAAAAGATAAAAACATAAATAAGTCAATCAAGATCATGATCGTCTACAAAGACAATGAGTATGTGTTTAAATTAACTTGATAGAATTTATTTAGTTTCATTTTTTGTTAATATAAATTTCTTGAATTAATTAATTAATTAGATTATTAATTAATTCATCCATTCATCTTAACATTCTATCCATGAATCCCGGAATATTCCTATAATCATTATATTATTTATAAAAATTAAATAAATTAATTTCATTTAAAATTAATTAAGCACAGTGTGTATACTGGCGGCAACTAGACAGGTTCCCCTCAAAACTATCAAATATTTTATAAGTTTCACATCATTTAATGTGTACATACACAACATGTGTAACGAATTTACTGTTGTATTATTAGTTCCATGTGTCAATACTAATCGTTAGATTTGAATTAATGAAAAAAACATGTATATTTATTATAAATGGGGGCTGTTTGAAAATTAACAGAAAATTATTTAAGAATGGAATATATTATAAAACCCTATTACTGGACATGTAATCAAGCTATACTCCACGTAAATTTTATTATTTATTTAATTAATTTTCATTTTGTTTAATTAATTTACATGGTACATATCAAGACATGTCTTATACATCACATACATGGGTACGAGCTATGAAACATATACAACATACTACTATAACAACCTTGAAATCGCACTCTTGGATCCACGACTAAAAATATAATTATTAAATTTATGGATTTTATATCGATGAAAGTGAATTTTTTTTACAAACATTAAAAAATACAAGAGGAAATATTGGATCACTTATATAACCAATGATCTTTTTGGTAAAGAATTTTTGATAATTTCCAGAATCTCTTACCAAAACAATACTCTTAAATTGAGGGGAATATTTTTACTACTTTTCCAAAGTTTTCATATTCCATATTAAGAATTAAAAATATCCAAAAAACATCAATCATTAGATAAATTTCATGGTACAAATAATTTAGTCAATATTAATAATAAATAACTAAATAGTTAACATATGTTGGGTGATATAAAATTCCTAGAAACGGTTAGTAGAATAACTAAAAATTAAATGTCAATTGTGATCTCTAGTAGAGAATAAGGGTAAAATGATATTTTTAAATTGTGTGATAATAAATAAACGAATATTCATACCCCTGAATACCTAGATCATCAATTATGAAAAATATAATAATGATTTATCAAATTCAAGATAATTATGAATCAATAATCACAAGTCATGTGATATCAATCATGATCATAGTAATAATTGAAAACCCAAATAAATAGAAAATAAAACATGTTATTATCATTGAAACGTTATCTTTATAACCCATTTTAAACATATGTCATAAATAACTAGATCCTAGTTTAATAAATAGGATAAACCCTCTGGTAACACCTTGATTCTCTCCACTATATACAATAAGCATTTCCCAATGCATTTGTTGGACTACTCTCTATGAGCACCCATCATATAATCTATATTAGGCTCCCTTTTTTCCAATATGGGTGAATCCATCATATAATAAATGTCACACACACCTGATTCTCTGTGGATTCACCCATAATATAATTTATACGGTTCTCACTCATGAGATTCAATGGCGTTAAACACTTCATAATATATATGGGTTCTCCAATTAATTAATAATAATTTACAATTAATTTTTATGAACAAAATATTATGAATCCTTCAATTCTGAATCATAATAATAAGTAATGTTCTATAAAATATTGATTACCCAATTTTGAAAAAACTAATTCCATGAAAATCTCACATTCCATCATATGAAAGAATAAGTATGGTATCAATGCAACATATTCGTAGTGGATAAGATGTATCATCAAGGGGTATTGATAATGATGGGTGAAAATAACAATAAAATATAATTAAGAACATTCTTGATGAAAGTAACCATTTTTATATGAGTTTCATAAAAGAAATGAAACATAAATGGGAAATTATTTTTATGGACCGCTCGAAATTTTTTTGATAAAAACACAATTTCCATATTGTAAACACTTATTTAAAATCATTCAATTTATAAAAAATGAATGAAATCATTTTATTTGAATAAAATATTTGAAATGTAAAAAATGAATCTTTAAAAAATTGATTGGCCTTAATAATGGAATGTTCCATTCAAGCCAAATATATTAAATACATTGATTCCATTCTCATTTTTTGTATGAAATGAAAAAATTTACATGTTATAAAAATGATAAGATGATTCATTTTAAATAATTTCGTAAAAAATACAATTATTAGTTAAAATAAATTTTAAAATATTATTAAAATACCTTTTTATTTTTTTGAGAAAAAATGTATATGGAATAAAAATAATTTTTGACCAAAGAGATAAACTGAAGAAGTTTTTCTTGAAAATATTTTTATAACCATTTTGACTACTAGATATAGGAAAAAGATTATATGACCTGAAATTTTCATGAATAACCATAGAATAATCAAATGAAAATGTTTTTTATAAAATTATCAAATAATTCCTATCAATTGAAAATCATGCATAAAACATCACGATTTAAATGAGATTGTGGCATAATCCTATACCACTTTTGTGTCTTCTAAATAATTCTAAAATAAAAAAAATAACTGTAAATGATACGCTAAATAGAAATAATATAAAGGGATTCATGGTATATAAAAAATGAATTATATATGAGTTGAAATCATCCCTTATACCCTCTGAAACTAGCTTCGAACCTGAACAATCACATAACCGAAAGGAATTATAGATCCCCAATGACTGGCGACAAGCACCAAAGAATCAACAATAAAATGGGGGTATGATTCCTACCAACCTAAAATAGATAAAATGATATATACATATACATAAAGGGAAGAATCTTTTCAAGTGTAAAATGTAATATATGTCATAGAAAATGGTAAAAAACACAGGTGATGCAACATAAAAGGAACTAAATAATATCTAATATAGAATTTAAACTATAATGGAAAATTAAAACTACAAAACTACTCTATATGATAGCATGGTAAAACTTCCACAATCTCACATCTTGCTACCCATAAATAATTGATCAAAAAATTCTTCCTGATACTGAGACCTTTACTTTCCCTTTAATAAAAGAAATTACAAGGTCTGTGCACCACTGAATGGAAGGACAATGTGTGATCTGATAAGGACTAGTAAAACACAACCCAGGTGTTCAATATCAAGTCTATGTAAATCAATATAAACCAGCTAATATCTAATGAAAATAATTAAATTTTAATTTTTATGTAGTTATTATATCAAAATCATGGTAAATCACATCTCAGATTTCTAATGTTCCATATAATTAATGTAATATAGTTTCTAATCATTTCATATACTTAAAATTAGTAAACCAAAATAATGTATCACATATCATGTCATATTTGATAAAAATGAATATGTAAAACCATGCCTAGGATCAAACTAGGTCAGACTTTCTAAGACACATGTGCCCAAACATAGACGATAACATGCATCGGGCCTCTACACATATGCATCAAATTTGGAGATCAAAGGGAAAAACCAAAAATTGAAAATACAAAAACATTTAAAAAAACCATAGAACAATGGGAATAGGGATCCAAGGAATATATCAAGGCATTCCCTCTAGATAGTATCAATTGGTGTGGCCAAATGAGTCACATTCCACCTAAGTACCCATCATTAACCATATTCTATGTTTTCTAAACTATTCAATAAAACCCACTCATTGCAACCTATATTACAATACATATTACAACACATCAAAAATAAATTTTCTTGTACAGAAACAAGGGGAAACCATATTAACTAAAAAACCCATCATCCTATAAAAAATTCAACGATCCTAGTATATTTATAAAATAATTTCTAAAACTAGAGAAATAATGTCAATAAAATATATGATAGAGAAGAAAAAACCAACCTAAAACATTTATATCACATTCCCACATTAGGAACCACCAATATATAAAAAAGTAAATAGTGAATAAAATTACTTATAATAAATCCTCAGTACTCATAATCGATATAACAATCAATGTAGTCATCTTTACGGATAATTCACAACATACAATGAGGAAACACGTACGATTTACCACAACCAAAACAAGGGCCATCCTATAGAGTAATACCACACAAAAAAATACATAAATGATCAATAATGATATCATCACAGATCAAAGGATCCATAATCAAAGGGAAAACAACTAATCTATGATCAATGGAAATAAAGAAGAAGTATTACTCACCAAGAGAAATGTAGAGTAATGGAAACAAAGATCAATCACTAAAATATATGACATGGAAAGAGATGAGGTCTCCAAAACATCCTAGGATTTATCTTAGGCCAGAGAGTAAAAGGGATTCATGTGAATAAATAAATTATCAGGGGTACTTAATGTAAAACCAATCGACAACATTAATTACACATCGTGAAACACTATTTCACAATGTGAACTATGTGAAAGATGAACGTAACAAAAAATATATCACCACATATTATTATCCCAATTTAATTCTATTTTACTATCTGAACTTGAATCACTTACTATAAAAATTTTATTCCATGAAACCATTTCACAACATTTACCATAGAATTGTTTTACATCTTTTAGACCATTCACAATGTGAAAATTTTCTATAAGTATTAAATAGCCATTTTTATGCATGAAAAACCTAATCATTTGTAGTATTCTTCAAACATGGGGAAAACCCCACAAATTCTTGAGTACATTTATGCCAAGTGTTATTTAATTACAAATCAAACATAAATCACCTATCATTTGGTAATTTTACCTTGAAAGCGTTATCCATACTTGTGAGTCCAAAGATGCACCAAAATCAAGGAGGAAATGAAATGATAGAAGATTAATACCAAAAACATCATAATTAAATAATACAAACTCCCACCCATAATACTTCTTGTCCCTAGTATGTCATGTGAAATAATGTTGTCTATAAATAGGTGAAGACAGTTCTCCCACATTAATGACTCACACCCCCAGGTCTTGTGAGAATATAATTTTGGGTTTCTATGAAACTATGACCATCAAAATTGACTCCCCATGAAATAATTTCACCTGATTTTCAATGATATACACTAATTCCTCTATAAAAAAACAAACATATCATACTCAATATATTTCAAATTAAATATTTTAAATGGGTTAGGATGGTACATCCAGAAATATATGGGAAGTATCACTTATATCCACATATTTAAAAGGAAATTCCAAAAAATAAGAAACCTTCCAAAGCTCTTAAGTGACCTAAAATTTTCCAAAATATATCTGATCCAACTCTTTTTATTTTCCATGATGATGTTGACCCTAATAAGGAGTAACTATCAAGAAAAATAGGTCAACTACTAAATATAATAAATGGGGAAAAAGAATATCCTATTTCGATTTCTTATAAATCTAATATGTAACTATGTTTCAACAGATATCATGAATCCTCACTAACATCTCCAATACAAGACTCGATCCCACCAAATGGGATTCTCCCAATAATACCCAATGAAGTGGATATCAATACAAGTGAATATACAAATCCATGAAGGGATCTATTCAGATCAACTTATGATAACATTTGTTTTAATAAAACTCAACTAGTTCTAGATGTATTTTCTATGATCCCCCAAAATTCAATATTCTGAAGCAATGTATATCCTCCAGGATCTAAATATCATTCTCTATCTGGTTGTGTCACTCTGAACATTAAGTTGTACTCAACAAGACTGGAGTTTCGATTCCCTCTTAGAGACTCTTACATAACCTTAATATAAACTTATGCTCCATGTATGAAATAGTGTAATTATTAACATTATGTATCCTCTTGATATTTTCCACATGAAACATACCCATATCATTAACATTTGTGGTTTCTGAGATCTAGTTGAAGTTATATAAATTTTTCAACTGATCAATCACCACAATGATAGCATTCCTCCCTTGGGGAGTCCATGGTAGAAAAATAACATCATTGTACCTCTCATCCCATTTCAAAACTGACATTGGAAATGGCTGGATAAAACTATAATTCTTCAGGTTCTCTCTTGTTATCTATTGGAAGCTATAATAGTGGGACACTTATCTGCAATGTCAAAATTCATATCTAGCCGACAGAATTTCTTTCTCTTTTCATAATACATATTCATAATACCCAGATGAATGAAACATAAACAACTATATAACTTATATAATAAATATATCATTACATATTTTGGGAGGACTAACTAATCTGCAAAATTAAGAATACCTTATGAAAATGGAGGAAAACATGAAATGGTCCCCAACAATATCATGTTTATCAAATTCACTTAAACTCATCATCCTGAAACATAACCCATAAAATGTTCTCATCGAGAGATGATGATAATATAGAACATGTCAAAACCATACATAAAACAATATCATGATAATCTATGTGGAAATAAGCAAAGATCCCCATAATCTTTTACTCGTCCTTCAATTCAAGGAAAACATGTGATAATACTTTCCTGTTGAATGAATCATCAATGAAATTCCTTTTCCCCGAGGTCTAGGAAATACAGATATAAAATGAATGATATAATTATTACAACTTCCTCTATCTATGATTAATATATTTCATTGAAAATATAAATCTCACACTCTTATGGTCAAAAATGAACATGATTATTTCCCCAGAAAGAGAGTTTCATCCTCATTTTAGCAATGTCATAACACATGAAAACTATAAATCATTAGTGTAGTAATTACTATCATGTAGTAAAATATAGTGAGAGAAATAATCCACCACATGATCATCCTTTATATGAATGAAACCCAATATTATAGTAGAACGATCATATAAAACGATCTACTTCCTACTGGGATCAGTTTTGATCGAAATAAGATCCAATGTCAGAAGTTGATTTATCTCCTTGAAAGAAGACTGAAACATCACATCCAATATAAATTTGACCCCTTTCATGGTTTGATATTCCACATGTGACAAAAACATTGAGAATCCCTGGATGAACCATCGATAATATCTATCATTAACAAGGAAGCTATGATTATCAATGATACTATATGGCTATTTCCAAGAAAAAAACCTTCCCCTTATCACGATAAACTTTTAAGTCATGATAGAAAATCCAATTCCACTAGAAAAAAAGAGCTTAAATCATGATCGTTCACTTAGAAATATTTTCATTCAAATTTATACTTCATAGGATATCCAAAACTAAAATCAAATGGTGCTGATGCCCAGACACATATCTCGAAGAAAAAAATTCATCCAAAAAAACTACCAAAAAAGATTCTATATACACATAAAATATCAAATTCATCAAGAACATAAAAACTAAATGATCACTATTCAGAGAAAACAACATCATAAAATATTCATAATGTATATAAATACTCATAAATGTCATATTTGATATATCATACTCTCTGAGTATTAGATAATGATATCCTAACTAAAGATAAATCATTAAAAACTACTCTGCAAAATTTATGTTATCAAATAAATCATATACAAGTCAATGGATGCATATTCATAACCATGACATGGATAAAATTACGATAGTACACAAATATTTAGTGTAATCCATCTGCCTTCTTGAAAAATAGAATAATGGTTGCCTAAGGTGAAACACCAGGGCCAGATTAACATTTCACTATCAAATCATCCAACTAAATCTAGATTTCGTTAATATTAATTGGATAAATATGATAAGAAGTTATCAAGATTGGTTGCATACTTGTAACTAGGTCAATAAAAAACTATAGATCTATCTATAGAGGAAGAAATGAGAAATTGTCAAGGAAAAAATCAATAATATCTTGAATAATTCTGTGGAGATATAATATATATGAAGCTTTATTAGGATCAACCAATACAACATAATTGAAATACACGAGCCCTAGGTGGGAAGGTCCTACACAACAAGACCTCATCTCACACTCACTATGAAATATAGAAGATCTATCATTGGCCACCAAAAAAAGTCATTGCCATGATCATAATTAACATTTTATTGTTATGAAATAAGCCGACTAATCCCAATGATGATGTCAAAAATATCTAGATCATGAATGAGAAATTCATAGATTAAACCTGCATCGACTATTTATGGATATCAATAATGACCATGAAACCCCTTCTCTTTCCTCTTTCTAAGTGGTCTTTCTAACTAAATAAAAATGAACTGATATTCGTTGGATGTTTAATCATATAAAATGTATGGATAGAAATGTATTAATTGTAATAACCTATATCAAATAAATCTAAATCATCTGAAGATATAATAAATTTGGTTCCACATACTATTTTTGGACCTAGATATTCATCCACTAGTAACTCAAAAACTATAAGAAGGAGCCTCACACATGAGTCATGCGAGTCAATCCATATATTATATCAAGTATCTGACTGTAGCACAGTAGTATTTGAAGCCAATGATCCCTGATAATTACAAGGTCTAGAAATAGTGTAATAGAAACATTGCTGATTACCACAACATAAAAAATTGTTGTGCATTGTCAGCAGAAAACAATTACAAGAATATTGGGTGTTCCCAGCCATGCCACACAGATTGAATGTCATGGGTACTCTACTAGATAATACTAAAGTTGCCATGACAACCTTTTATTTAGGACCACCTCCACTACTCTTTTGATGATTATGAAAATTTATCTTTCAACCAGGTGAACCACTAAATCATCCACTGGGTAGAAGACAACGGGGAAATAACAATCCATTTCCACCATATTCATCTCTCTCATCATTTCGCAATCTAATGTATCTCCAAAAATATGAAGCATCAGCATAAATTTCTATAAAAACAGCTAGATGAAGAGATTCTTGAAACTCTTATACTCCAGAAAATATTCTATCTTCATTAACCCAAGAATCACACCATCCCTTATTGCATCCCTCAGGTCTGATTGTCACACACATCTATATGATACTCTCATATGTATTTTATATGTGAAAGATATGATCTATCTTTTCAATATAATCCTCTAATACTTGATGTTTATTTTTACACATAAATTATAGTGTCTTCTCATGTAATAAACAATGTGATCAATCCATTTCGCCTCCAAAATCACAAATGTTTCTCAGTAAATAAGTTTTGGACTTATGGTACTTTTTTTCATAAATAGAATTTCCTCACATGATAGAATAAATATTATTTTTATCTAATGTAATATTCTCTTGTGGAGAATCTACTACACCCTCATAAGGGACTCATGGAACATAACTCAATGGAATACTATTGTAAAAAAAATATAAGAAGAAATCAAAAAACATGATTACATTTTTGAAATTCAAAAATCTATAAAACCCCAATGATTAAAGATCAATAACCCAAAATAGAGGACACCCATCCCAACATCCCATTGTAACTTGTGTGTCTTTAAGGGATGAACCAAATAGGCCCTCAAAGAGTCCTACTTCTACTGTCCAAATAATCCAATATCAGTTATACCAGATATCCCATGACTAGTAAACATACGGAAAATGATACCTCTGATACTAAAATAAGATGAAATCAAATTAAATACCCTTACAAACCAAGACCCATCCCAAACCATCACATACTATAAGGGTGTTCCTGATCCCCATGGGTTAGAGACAAGCAACTAAGCCTAAAAAACATCAAGAGGGAATTATTTTACCCAATCATAAGAAAATAATATGACATATATATATATATATATGATAGGAAGAACAAGTGAATGAGTAAACAGTAATATATATCATAGAAAAATAGATATGCCAGATGTGGTATAATATCAATGTAAGTAAACATATTCAAAATACAATTCCAATAGAAAAGTATAACTAAAATCAAAATAGCTACTCCATGTGATATCAAGTGAAAACATCCCCCCTCTCACTACTATCTACCCGTACATACCTAACTTAATTCACAACGCCTTGATGTGAAACATTTTCATTCTCTACATCAAGAGAAATAATAATGACTATGCACCACTAAAAGGGTGCATAGTGTGTGATCTACAATGTCTTGATATGATCCCATTAGTTGTTCCATATCATGTCTATATATAATGATATAAACATGATTATATTTATAGAAAATTAGTAATGATAATAGTTAAAAAATGTTTATATAAAAAGATGGTAAATCATTACTCATATTCCTATAGTTCAAAAAAATGTATTTAAAATGGTTTCTAGGCATAAAATATACATAAAAGAAGTCCAATCAAATAATATATCTCATAATATTTCAAAACCAATACAAAAGTAAAGCACTAATAAAAACTCTCTAATGATCACACTATGTCAATATAGCTAGGAGACACATACCATACATGCAAAATTTTATGCATGTAGCCTCTATACACATGCATATAATCTAGAGAGTAGAGGAACACCACATAAAATGAACTTCCCAAAATTTTCTAATAATTCCAAATTACAACAGTCCAAGGGAATATACAGAACACCATTAGTCCCCCCCAAATATCAAAAGATGAGACCTATTTATACAACATAAGACTAGGAACCCAATTATTTTGATGTGATTAATTTTCCACACAATTATATATTTAAATTGTTTAAAAAATCCTATAAATACATTTCAAAATTATTTAAAAATACATTTTCATTTGAAAAAACATTGGGAAACACCTATTTTCTCAAAATACCATTTCCACATCTACAATTAAATCATTTCACTATATATATAATACAATAAATAAAACCATAGGAATATAGTTCATCCAACACTATATAGACATAGAATCACTTACCTCAAACATGGGTTATACCTTCCTAGAATTGGATCCCCCAATAAGAAATAAATAAAATAAAACAATTAAGGCTCAAAAATCAATTCTCAATTAACAAAACATAAATAGAAAGGATAGATCACAACATTTCTTGAATAATCTTACATTAATCATGAATATTACGGAAGGGTTTCCCACGTTTAGATTATGACATAATAGATCTAAAAATGATCAAAAATATTATCATAATAGATCAATATATCCATAAATGTTGGGCAATGGCCCTACTGTGATTAATTATAACAAATATTCTTAAGTATTAATCACATCGAGATACGAAGAACAACTGTAATTAAAATAAATCATTGAACAAGATGATCTAAAAGGAGAATGGATCTCAAACATCAATTATCATAGCCTAAAAGTTAGATAGGATAAGGGATTCACATGATTAAAATAGAACATGGAGTGTTGCACTTAAAACTTATTGATCATGTGAATTAACAGACAAGAATAAATATATCATTATATAAAAAAGCATGATATAAATAAAACTGAGAACACAAAATCTTTTTTTAAAATCCATGTTTTGGGACATTTCAAATTATGAAACTAATGCACAATGTTTAAATTGTTTGTGCAATGAACATATTTCATGGAATCTTCCCTGTAATGAAATTGCATCATGTAAACCATTCACGACATCATAATTTATTTCAATAAGTAAACAACCCAATTTCAATATGAAAACCCAAACCATATCTTGTATTCTATGAACATAGGGATAAACCTTAAAAATCATTGACACAATGATATTTGGATTTAATAAATTGTATTAAACATAGATTCCCAAATATTATAAAATTTCCCATGAAAGGGTTCTCCATCTTTGAGAGTCCCAAGATTCACACAAATAAAGAGGAAAATGAAATGGTAGATGATGATTCCTGATTCGATTTAATTGGATGTAAAAGATATGCCTCATAAAAGAAGATATGTGTATAACATAACATATTACCTAAAGAAGAAATTTTATTGATGTGAAATCCTTAGAAAGATAACAACATTAATGTAAAAGTTAATCAATTAACAGATTACGTGTTTGAAAATAAAATAAAAGTAAAAATAGTAGAAATAAGAAAAAATTTAATAAAAATTCATTAAATATATATAAATAAAATATTAATGTCAAGGATGATGTTATATATAACAATGAAAATAAATTGATTTATGAAATTCATTACCACATAAAAAAACGATATAAAGTCCCCTTAGTAGAAATATTTCAAATTAAAACCATAAATAATAGTATATATAAATGATTAATTATATCAGATGTATAAGGGTTATTATTTACACCATTTAAGATATGTTAGTTTCATAACATTTTAATATGCCTCAGTGAAGGAAAATTATGACAAAGTCTATTCCCACAAGTGCAAAACATCCATTTCTGTGCATTATATATTTTATAATAAGACTATGTAAATTATTTTATTTTATAAGATCATATTTCAGTTTAACTCATAAGAGAAAAAAAATTTATTTAATCTCTCTTAATTACATATTTAGAAATATAATTAGTTATGTCCATGTCTAGTGTTTTGAGGAGTCTTTGTTCATTGTTTCAAAATAGATATAGTGTGTTAACCAATGTAAATGTTTTCATTGTTACATCACATCTAGTATTATATTGATGACATAATTATAATATATTAAATAAATTATAATTTTTAAAATCATCCATGAATTATTGTTATTAAAAATAAACTATGTTACAATCATTAAGATTATATGGGATATGTACGAATGTGAAATATTTCCATTTTAAAAACAACAATTATGGAAAAAAGGTATATATCATTTTCCATTATAATAAATGATAATAATATTTTGAATATAATTCAATTTAATTAAATATACTTATATATATCATTAATTTGAAGGTGTGATGTTAAAGTCAATCGCTTCGCTTTGTGGAGGAGATATTCCACATGTACGCACGAACAAAGTTATCATTTATTAGTGAATATAAATTAAAGAAAAAAATGTTATAATATCATTAATTTATATATATATATAATAAATATAATATTTATTTCATATATATCACATATATTCAAAAATATATTCCTTATTACAATTTATTTAATGTGCTAGTATGAAATGAATTGCATCACTTCGACAGACGATACTTCATCATAAAAGTGAGTGATGTAATCATATCACGCATGGAGTAGAAATTAATAAGGTATATGTGATATCATAACTATGAATGTGTAATTATAATAAAAATAATATATATATATATGTATATTATTTATCTAATTCATATAATAAGCCTTAAGAGGAAGTGAAAAAAGAATATTTCTTCAGTTCATTCGTCGGTAGTTCACCATACACATGAATTAGGGTTTCATTTCATGATTAATTGAAGAGGATATAGATTTAGGTTGTGAAATTATCAAAATAAAATCCCAGTATATGAGATATAATTTTTTTATTAAATTAAAATTAATGAAGGATATTTCAATGAAAAAAAAGTAATAAAATATTTATTTTTGTTAAGAATGATACCTATTCTCTTTAAAACAACATTTGATTGGAACCAAAATCTCTCTTTGGATGGATTTAAAATAAAAAATTGATTTATTACTATTTTAGGGTATTTATTAAGGGGTTTTGGAAGGTATTTTCTGAGGTAAAATTTATTTAACATGTTATGAGGTGAGGAGACGGGTGTGATTTTTTAATTGAGGTTTTTGACAGACATGTAATGTTTAAAAATAAAAAAGGTGTTATGAAATTTTATATATGATAGAACAAAAAAATACAAAACTAAATATAAACCTAAAAATAATATTATCCAAATATGGCCATAAAAGTATTTTAGACAAGATTTTAGGACATTTAAACCCTTATAATGTTTTTATACCCAGTAAACCTGTTTTCACTTTAACCGTGACAAAATTTGTTTTCAATTTTCACTATTCAGTTGTGGAAAAAACAAAGATGACATTATTATATAATATAAATTACTATTATTATAAATATATAATCCCTTTTTCAAATTAATTTCAAATAATTTTTTGAATTTAATTTAAAAATAAAACAAGAAAATACGACCTAGGAACTATGTTTCAAGAAATGTATTTTTCAAGAATTAAATGATTTTATATTAACCCTTTGAATAGTAATGATAATTTTATAAAATGAAATTATTATTTATAAATATATTATATATAAATATAATTTTAATAATTTCATCATTAGGGGTAGTTTTAATTGAATAAAATTGAGATACATTAGGCACTATGAAACCATATATCAAAAATCAATTTTTAATCCCAAAATAATATTATAATAAAATCAGTTTTAAAGATGATTGAAAATTAATAAATTATATTTCATATAAATAAATTATAATTACGTTACTTGGAAGTAAATTCAAATCATAATTATGATTTTAAATTACATAATTTATCCGATTGAAATAACAATTTAAAAAATTTTGCATTTTTCACTATTCACTGAATTATTGATATATTTACAAAATACCAAAATTTTAATCAATGTTAATTTTAAAATGATGATTTAAAAATTAAATTTTATTTTAATAATTTAATTTTATAATTTATGTAAAAATTAATTATATTATTTTCTAGCAATAATAAATTGAAACCAATTTCAATGAAAACATATTTTTGATGAATAAAACGAAACTAATTAATATTTATTATCTACTTAAACATAATTATTAAAAAAATTAAAATTTACAATGATATTTAAATATGTATTTTATAATATAGTTAATACTGTTCGAACCAAAAAATTTGACAGTTATGTTATAATGGTCACATTTAAAATAATATCATTTCACGATTCGTTTAGGCTCAATGTTGTGTGTCTTGTTTAATGTCGAGCATATATTAAATTTATAAAATATTATGGTTTCTAATTATTAACCCCATTAATAAATTTGTTCCTTTCAGTTTTTTTATCTCCTTATTTAATGTTTGGAAATTTTAAAATTCATTTTTTAAGTCATGCATCATTAAAAGTGTTAATAAAACATCCTCTTATTATGAGAGGAATGGAAGTATGTACATCATATAGAATATCATAGTAAAGGATTCAAAATTGGATATAATTTCCGAGAAGAGAATATTTTAATTGGAGGAAAATATGAATTCCCAAAAGATGATAGAGGGTGAAAAAGTTCATTGATCACAATAAATTGAATGATCATAAGAATGTCAACAAACAGAAAACCATACACAAAATAGGTGTTAAAATGATTATTGTTTCACTATAAATAAATGTAATAAGACAAGATTTAAATTTTTAGGATTTGAGTAATTTTCCAGCATCAAGATTAGGAACATTATAATTTCATCCTTTAATATATTTCCACTACAATCTCATAATTTTCTTAAAATGATTTGTATTGAAGATGAATTTATCAGGCCTAGAAAAATAAATTTAACATTTAGAAAGAACTCATAACATTGAAATGGATATTCAAGTTATTTCACCAGTCAATATACATTATGAAAAAATAAAATTGATTGAAGTTTGTAATATAATATCAAATTAATAACCCTTTATATGAATAAATAATATAAAATTATTCTAAATTTACTAATAATCCCCAATGATTGAAATAAACCATTCCATAAATAAATAATCCTATATCTAAAATAATTTCAATAACCTAAAAATTAATGGTATTTTAAAACTCATTGGTTATATAATTCCTTAACGCATATATACCAAGAAATAAAGTTATCATATTTTGAAATTACAATAATTACACAGTCACCAAATCACTTATCAATCCCATTGTTATATATATATATATATATGATAAAACATGTGATCAGATAACTAACTCAATATCAAAGATCATATAAACCATATTGATTATCAATTTGGAAAACATATTAGGAAAAAATTAATTAATAAATCATGTTAATCCTTATTTTTTACATTTACTTCACCTCGATAAAACACCTCCCAAAATGTATTTAATCACTTTTTGATATCATCTCTGAAAACCTAAAAAAAGGTGTCTGTGACTTTTAACTAATAACAAAAATGAAAAAATAATCTTGAAATGGTATCCATAACTATCAAGACAACATCACATGAAAAAAATAGTCTCTAAACATATCAAAACCATGTTATTGTACAAACTATAACTTACTTGAGCCCACACTCCAAGATTTTGTGTCAAAAACATCATCATTCTATGATTTGATATGATGTCAAAAAATTAGACCCAATTTTCTACATAAAAAGGTAAAATATTCAAAACATAATATTGGATTCCTTAAATAAATAGTGAACTTTTAGGATTATAGTTTTAGAGAATAATTAAAAAAACATACATAATAATACTCAAGAAATCAGGGGAGTATTTTTTCCACATTATCCAGTGTTTAACATTTCTTATTAAGTCTTTAGAATCTCCCACAATATTTATCTTGTTTTAAATAATTGTATACCATAAATATTTAATAACCACTCTACATAACTTGGGAATATGAAACCTAATTAGGGTGAGATCAAATGCTCAATAAGGGTAAAGATAATAATTAAAAATTGTATTTCATTAGTGATCATAATAAGAGAATAATGGTACTATAAATAATAAGAGTTTTTGGGAATAAAATAATAATACTTATTCTTTTCAATACCAATATCATCAATAATCAAACACGAAATAACGAATTATCAAAGTCAACAATCATAATAAAAAAGTATCTAGAACCATGGTATTTGCAATATTGATGAAATAAATCATTAAATTCCTATTGAAAAAATAAAAATCTTGTTGGAATCATTGAAAAATTACCTTCAAAACATATTTTAAACAAACTCATTAAATAACTGGATCCAATATGACTTTATAGGATAAACTCATCGGTTTCTCCATCCTTCTTGCATCTAATGACATGGAACATTACCAAATGCATAGTTGTTCTATTTGGGAGTACTCATTGTATAAGATGGATTTGGTTCAACTTGCGCAATCTTGGATCACCCGACAAAGACGCTAGGTCTAGATCACATAGATCTATATCGATACCCCCATTGTATATGTTATACCATTTTGGGCGAGGAGCTATAACGAGGTACAAAAATTTGTATATGTTATATCAGGCTCATCCGTTCATCTTCAATAATGTCCAGGTACCATTAAAGAATAAAAAATTTAAAATTATTCAATATTAAATCATAATAATTATCATTTTTCATTCATATGTCGATAAACCCATATAAATGAAATGATTTCAATGATAACAAATAATACATTCAATGATAGAATATGAATGTACTCATTACCACATATCTCTGATGTAGTGTCAGTAACATCAAGTGTTATTTTAATTGATGAATGTAAACACAATTAAAATTCTATTAAAATAAATCTTCTAGAAAATAACCTTTTCCCAATGACTAACACTAAATTATATCATCTTTTTTTGAATCTTATTTTGACAGATCACATTGAACATTTCATCTGAATAATATCCTTTCTATTTTAAAAACACTTATTTAAAATAAAAAACCTCCTCAAATAATAATGAAATTATTTCCACTGAAAATATCCCTAAAAACATAAAACATTATTATTTAAATAACTGTTTATACATAATGGAAGAATTTTTAATTCATTCTAAATATGTTAAAGTTAATGATTCCAGTCAAATTTTTGAATAAAAAGTAAAATTTACCCTATTAAAATATTAGTTGGAAAATTTAATTGAATTTATTTCCAAAAATAAAACTATGGGTAAAAATAAATTTCAATAATCAATCTAAATCTTTTTGAAAATATTTTTTTTTTGGAAAATTGAATTTGGAAGGAACATTTTTTTTACCAAAGAGTGAAACATTATCGAATTTTCTAAAAACAATTTCTCTATCATTTTATTTAACAAATAGAGAAAGACAGTAATATTACCATAGAATTTATTGAATAACCACCACATGAAGTTTATAGGGGTTCTCTATACTAGGATGAAATTATTTCTCCAATATAAATTCAAGCATAATCAACTCGGATTAAAATGAGAATGATGCACAAACCCTTATAACAATGTTATCTTTTAGATCATTACTCGATTGAAAGAAATAAAATAAAATGAGACATTAAAAACTCTAAATATAATGAGATTTATGGTATAACCTATCAAAGGGGTAGTAGATACATCTCATAAAACAATATTGTTGTATAACATAACAAGTGTTCTAAAAAAGAAATTTTTAGACAAGAAACCCTTACAATGATTATAACAATTTAGGGATGATTTCTAAATGATTTAAATATGCATATCAAATATACGTAAAAATATTTTAAATATAACTTATTTTTATAAAAATGATTTACTCACATAATCCTAGAATATAAAATACAGTGAATAATTAATATAACCTAATGAAAATAAATTGGGTTATGGAATTCTTTAAACATGGTACCATTCTAGTAAAATCCCATGTGATGAAATAACAAAAATTGAAATATAGAATACCATGATTTATTATGGATTCAAGATATGAAATTTAATAAGGGGAATTTTATACTCAATATATAATAAATGATGTGAATAATATTAAAATATTCCTCAATGAAGAAAAATTGATATGAAGTCCCTTACATTCTATCCAAAAATTACATTTATATCCTTTAACTCTTAAATAATAATCTTATATCAATTATTTTATTTCATTATAACCTTTTCCAAATTTAATCTCTATCATCCCAACCCTTTAACCTAGGATTTGGGAAATTTTTATGGGGGTTACTAGATGTAGGTTACATCCCCAATACAAAAATGGATTAAAATAAATTCCATGGTATTCATAAAAAATTAATAGTGAATTTACATATGAAGATAAAACAACCAAACCATGATAATCATAAAAACAAACCCATATATTATTTATGAGTACAAAAATAAACTCAAACAAAACCAAAAGGAACAAAAAACATATCAGAGTACAAATATGAAACCAAGTGACAATATGTTAGGAACACCAATTAAAAAAAATCAATGGAATCAAAGACATCAAACAATATCCCCAAAAATACTCTAACTTACCAATTGGCTAGACACACACCTGTATCAATAAGAATCACTAACGAACTTGGATTCCTTCCCTTTTCCTAGGTTTCAATAGATTACATCTAGAAAAACACAATTGTTCACAAGAAAATTTTGAGTCAGAAAATAGTAGTATTTCTCTAAGGACTTTAGAACTGACAACAATATGAAATAACATGTGAGTAAATTTTTATAAAAATTATTTAGATGAAATTTGAAGTAGTTTAGGATCATCCAAAAATCTTTTTCCTTGGAAATCAATAAAAACCCCTTTAATACCATTATGAAATATATTTGGAATGAAAATTCCATTTATACACATCCAGACAGTCACACAAGAATTTAAATCAAATAACTCCGTATAATAATGAGTGGTGAGACATCATTCCACCCAAACATCACTCGGTGAACAATTTTTATGGGGGAAAAATTACATTGTATGTGTCCCATTTTTAAGGGGAAGGGGGAAAAAAACATATCTATCTATATCAGTTACATATGAACAGATGCCCAAAATGTATTCGAAAATAAATTCCATGAAAGTTTACATAATACCATTCATTCACCAACACAATTAAGAAAAATCCATGCATAATAACCAAACCATAATTTTAAAATAATCATTTTAAAATCCTTAACCAAATGCACTTTCTAATAAACTATCCAATTTTCAAAATTTCCATTAAAATATCTCTTATGATGAATCTATAAAACAAAATAAGAGTTTCTCAACCATTTTCTTAAAATTTATGCGTTTTGAAAAAAAAATCATTTCATAATTAATAAGAGTCTATAGATAACCCACAAACCTCAAATACTTGTCGAAAATAAAGAACGACGCTCAAAACTAATGAATTTAACACAAAATAAATTCCATTCACTATTTATAATATGAATTCATCATACAACAATCTACAATAAAAACATTCAAACATAACGGAAGAGAAATATGGTTTCAAGAAAGAGAAGATTATAGGATCTAATAAGAACAACCATGAATGAGAACATATTGACAAATCCAGTCCTCAACCTCACTTTAATTCCCATACATATCACTCCTTGGTGAAAGGTAATTACCTCTCAAGGATTTGGAAGAAAATAAATTAATGTTAAGGGAGGATTAGTGAAAAATGAGTGCTTATAGTGATAATATGAGTTAGATCCAATATTTTGGGATCTGAAATTTCATGGTTCATGGATAGGGTGTATGTTTAGGAAAACTGTGTACTAACTGTGCACAAACTTCTACATCAAGCCACACCGTTCGTGGTTGGATTGAATGTTTAGAAAACCCATGCACTGACCATGTGTTTCCGAACTATGTCAATGTACATGGTTTCTTATGTCTATCCACACGGTTTTTCCAAATTTTCTACAAACCTTATGCATTCAAGTAATCTATAATTCCCCTTTCACTATTTACAAGAGGGTTTTAATGGTTTCTCCTAACCGTTCTCCAGATGTTCGACACCAAAAAGTCCTCCAACAAGTGTCAAAATCCACCATAACAACCTTAATCATAACATTAATAAAATATATTTTAGAAATACAAAAATATTGTGTAATGTACATTAATATGGAGGGGGTGAAACAGTATCCCTACCCTTGGTCTTTCTATCCCCAAAAAGTATAAATCCATAGCTCTCCTAATAGAGTTTTTACCATTGATCCATCATTTCCTTTTTATGCTCCCACATTTCATCCAAAATCCAAGAATTGTTTCATAAAACCCACAATGTGATGGAAATTCCATTGAATGATTCTCAGGAACACATGATCACTCATCTAAAATAAAAATGGTCTTCAAAATTTATCCACATTATATTTCTGAAGAAACTGATTCATCCCCATCACCATCCTCACGTGGGGGGCCTTCTTGTGGCCAGCCGGGGGAATTAATTCCCCCGGCACCTCTCTTCCGGCCTGCCCGACATGGCCGGCCGGTCCTTCCCCAACGGGACCGGTTACACAAAGGGGGGGCAGCACCCCCCTGTTTTCTCAAAAGCAGGCCCCTACATGTGGGGCCGGTATTCTCAAAGGCACGGCCTAAGCCGCGCCGCCAGCTGAAGAAGTGGGGGCCTTGCCCCACGCGCGTGGCACCGAGCGGCGCCAGGCCGCGCCGCCGTGCCGGCCCGCGCCGCCGCGCCGGTCCACCGCCGGCCGGGCCGGGTCGGACCCGGGTCGGGTCGACCCGGTTCGGGCCGACCCCGGGGGGGGGGGGGGGGTCGGGCCGGGTCGGCCCGGACCCGGACCCCCCATTTTCGAAACGACTTCGGTCTTTTGGGCATATCTTGAGCCACGGACCTCCAATTGATGAACCGTCAGCGGAAATGCGATCCTTGGATCAAGAAGGTCGATTCAGTGTATTGCACTCAAAGTTTTGGAATACTTTGAGTTCGGCCGGGTTGGTTCGTTCACGAAACCAACCGGGCCCTCGAAGCTGAAACACTCATATCTTGAGCTACGGACGTCCGATTGACGTGCCGTCAGCTCTTTTGTGTTCCTCTTAGTGAGACAGATATTTCGGCATACTCTTCCTGATGTTTGGACGCAGGTGGAGTACGGTCGGGTTGGTTTTGCCTTAAAAACCAACCGGGCCTCTGGGACGAAAAATCCAATAACTCTCAGACTGTGTGTTCGATTGACGCGCCGTCTGTTGCGTTGAGTTCCTGTTGACGATACGGAACTTTTGGATACATCAACTCTGGACTGTGTGACAGTTGATGTATCAGCCTCTCGGCTCGTGGAGCGGACCCTCCCGAACGAGCTTGCTGTGTGCGGGAACCCTAGTGCTGGCTGCGATTGTGACTGCTACTGTGACTGCGACGACGATAGTACAAAGATCTTTGGTGGATTCGACGACGACGACTACAACACTCAGCGATCCTACGTGGATCAGTGCTACAGGTCCTGTGTGGGCCCGATCCTGTGTGGGTCCGATCCTATGTGGGTCATTTCGCTCAGCGGTCCTGTGTGAACCAGTGCCTATAGGTCCTTTGTGGGCCCATCCTATGTGGGTCTTTGCGTGGGTTAGTTACCTATCGATCCTTCGTGGGTCCGAAGACTTAGATGGATCAGAGATCATCTTTATCATCCTTTGAAAATTTATACCTGTGTGAGCTGAATCCTGTTACTTTCATGTGTGGATTATGTTGTGCTATCCTGTGTGGATTTCATTTTTTTCCCTGTGTGGAATACGTATACATTCCTCTATGGACTGAGTTGTACTCGGGCTCGGAGGTTGGAGTGTATTGGAATTGATGACTTAGGTATATGTATGGGCATATACCTAAGCAGTGTCGGTTGTTACTTCGTGATTGTATCTTCCTTTTTGGTTTATCCTTTGTGGTTTTTGGGAGACCTTCAGGGGTATCGGGGTCCCTACTGTGTAGCTTATACTCACCCCTGCACGGGCTATGCCCGCACTACGTTGTGTTGGTTGCAGACGACGGACAGCGTTGATCTTGGCTGAGGCTTGCAGTGCAGGACGGTACCTGGAGGTGGACCACGGGGTGGGACGTGTTCGGAGCAGACGGCGGGACCCGAGGAGCAGTGGAGCTATCTGTACCCACCCTTCAGGTGGGATTTCCAGTGGACAGCTCGGTGTTGCAGCTTTTACATTACAGTTTCTGTTTTCCCTTTCGAGTTGTACTTTACTTTCAGTTTGGGTTTGTATACTGGCCCATTTACTTTTCCGCATTTTCAGTTGTACTCTGTTTTTACTTAGTGTTTACTTTCCCCTTGCTTACTCTGTGGTGTTCGTTTATTTTTCAAAGGAAATGCCTTCCCTTTTTACAGAGATTTACACCTTGGTGCTAGTCGCCAGCCCCTGGCCTATGGAAGGCGGGCTTGGGGTAGTCACGACACGGGCCCCGAGGACGGGTCGTGACAGAACGGTCTAACTAGTGATATATCACCTTTTTCCACCCAAAAAGAGTAGAATGACAAGGATTCCTGTACAATTATTCAAATGGAACCATATGTATCAAGTCCTGCTAACTATATATGTTCATAAAAATCACTAATATGATGTTATCCTCCCATAATTGACCAAAATCCTTTAAAATAACTAATATTGTCCTCCAATGACTAGATTGTCTATTTAGACCGACCATCTATATTTTGAAGATATGTTTTTCTCATATTCAACTGTGTCTCAAGTTATTTATTTTAGTATTTCCAAAATGATAGACATAAATCTAGTGTCTTTAACCTACACAATCAAGTCTGGAATTACATTATTCTTTATAACATCATAGATATAGATTTTCGACAAGGCCACCACCATATGATATTCGTGATTAAGAATTAAATAAGAATACTTTATGAGCCAATCCACAATTACTCATATAGAATTTTTCCATTAATCATCCATTCCAATCAAGTCACAAAATTCAAGGCTATCAGACCGAACATCTATATACTAATTGTAATAGACTGCAATATAACCACTAGTCACTTGTATTTAAGATATGATCTGTTGAAAGGTGACTTATCTCAAAACCAAAATTTTCCACCCCCTTTTCAGAAAAACTCACCAATGCTATGATTTCAATTCAATATATTTACAAATTTTTAATGCAAGGAAGAATAGACCATTATGAATTGTAGTAATCATTAACAAGTTATTTCTAGAAAATTGAAGGTACCATAATCTTATCTCTAAATCTGAAAAACATAATCACATCTAGCATTAATATCTCAATATTATCCCCACCATTTTGTATTACCTCATGGAAACATATTCAGAATTAAAAATCTGATCCTCTCACATTATGAATCAAATTAGGGGTAAACAAAACTAGGAATTAAACTACAATATCACCCTGGTGGGCCCAATATAGGTTCATCTGTTCTGTGATAGAAATCCGCTATCATGGATCTGAGTCTTCATTTGCCAACTGGTTAAACGACTTCCTGCATAATTCATCTTTCACAAAATTCCCCTTACCCGGTGTATAGAGTATTTCAAAATCATTCATGTGATGGTATTACATCCTTATTCTTTTCCATGGATTCAAATCTCCACATGAGAAAATATGACTCATATTGTCATGGTCCATGAACACTGTGAATTTATCTCTAAAAATATAATGATTCTATATATTCTAAGAACGTACTGGATTAGCTCATTCCAATTTAAATGTTAGTTGGTTTTTTCATTAAAACATAAATACTTCGAATTGTAATAAACAAAATGATCCCCTTGTATCAGAACACACCCCATCACCCATCATTATGCATCACAATAGACTTAGTATCCCTATCCAGACTTTGAAAATGTAATGATAGCTGATGATGTAAATATAACATTTATCTCCTAAAAGTGTTTATAAAATTCCACATTCTAATGGAATTGACCACCTATCCTTATAAAAGATGTTATAGGTTATTAAAAATGTTAAAAAACTCTTAAAAACATCTCAAGTATAATTCCATGAAAAGGAAACTATATATCCCAAATAAATTATTTGTAACTTTCGATGAGATAACAACATGTTTATTTTTTGAATCTATAAAAACACATTTTTCATTAATGACATGGCCATGGAAAAAAAACATCATATATCGAAAAATAAAACATTGATAAGTTGGAAAACAGTGGATGCTCCCCCAAAATACCCAAAACTATATTCATGTGTTTCTCATGATCTACCTTCCTCTTAGTACACACCAATATAGCATCCACAAACACCACCATGACAGAATTTGGATATCTTTGAAATATACAATTCATCAATTCCCTAATGAATGTTGGTGTATTTGTAAGATAAAATTTCATAAGAATTAGCTCATAATGGCTTTATCTACTTTTTAAATATGTATTCAGAATATCTAACTAGTGAACAATCAATTAGTGATATCATAAATGTAATAAATTTTTTGAGGACCACTAGGATACCCTCATTTTATAAGACAAATCATTAATTCATGGAAAAATATTCCAATTATATATTATAATTTTTTTAATATTATGATAATCTAAACTGAGAATCAGAGTTCGATATGCCTTTTTCTGAAGAATAACATGTGTTTCCCATAGAGACATACTCAGTTGGATGAAGCCTTTAGTGTCCAAATAATTTAACGCATCCATAATTTCCATCAATTTTTTTAATATTGGATATGAATAACGGGATAAAGGATATGACCCAATATGAAATCAATTGTAATATCTACTTATCTCATGATTGGAAACCTAGATAAATTTTCATGAAAAACATCAAGAAACATGTACAGAATGGTTGGAAAATATCTATTTCTAAACTCATCTACAATTTCTAAAGAATCATCTATTAACATGAAAGAGATAGTTCAAACTACGGATACCAAGGGTCCTTCTCTTCTTGAATCAACTAAAAAACCATCTTTAAATAGATTCCTAACAGTATATAAATTTTAAAAACTCATTCGTTATGAATAAAAATCAAAATGGGCCTCAATTTTCATTACCCATTCCATTCATAATATCAAGTCATAGAATACCATCTATATTATAGATAAATACTATACCAACTGAGTCTCAAATTTTTTTATCAAATATGTTGGAAATTTCATGCAAAAAAACTCTCCTTGTATGAAAGGTGTTTATTGTTTAAAAAATGATGCAATAATTTCAACATATTAACCAATAAGTTCAGTATTATGAGATTTTCAAAATGAATGAAATATGCCTATATGAAACAAGGATTTCATAATGGTTTAATTAAAAAATAAACATACATTTCATCATTATAATTTCTGATTGACAAACCAAGATAAAATTCTCATATCACTAAATTTATTACTCTCTCTATTTTGATCATTGTTAAAATAATGAGAATTTAGTATTTTAGGAGTCATGGGTTTACTTGAATCACTATATTGTGATCTGTTCTACTAATGATATAAATTCTTCTACACTCATCTCATTGAATCATATACTTCTTAAGAATATTGAAATGTGTCCCTAGCACCTGACATTTGACCACTATGATAATAGGGCTAAGGGTGTCCCATATTATTGCAATTGTGATGTTCTCTAGGTGGTGTTATAAATATCACTTCATATGTTCAAAAGAACAATATTGAAAACATCCCATATTTTTTTCTGGTTAATTTGGATGATTGAATAATGCTATAGTCTAATTTTATATATTCCACCATGTTAAGAATCAGTGTCCCTCCTTCACATGTTTTCTTGATTAGAGTTCCAATGTGTTCCTAGAGGAATAAATATGATTCTTTCAACTACTCCTCCTATATTATATCTATATATCACTATTTCTCTTTTAACTATCTATGTATAATCTTTTATTGAACATGTGATAATATTTGGGTGAATTTAGGATTTCAACCTAGACTCAAAAAATCTTTGCATGATAGACATACTTGCTTCAAATTATATGTTTGAGTGGAATAAATGTTTAAATTTATCCACATAATCTCTTTCCAAAAGATCCACCTAATTCACAAAAACGAAATACGTTGTTCTAGAAATTCATAATGTGCGAGGATATAAATTTCAATTAAACAATTAATCAAAATCATCCAATTCCATGACATTGTCCAATTTATCATGACCTAATAAATCCCACCATTGGAATGCATGATCCTCCATCTTGTATGTTTCCAACTTCAGTTTTAACTCAGCTAGGTTCCCAAGGAAATTAATGATTTGATTCATCCTATTACACTAGTATTATTCTATTTATGTTTCTAAAACCCCTCAAAAGATGGATTAATTTGAGTTTTAGAACTGACTAAAATGATCCATGTGCCTTGGTTTATCCCTTATTTTCCCTCTATTCATGTTGTTAAAATCCTAGAAAATACTCTGAACTAGTTTTTGGTTCACTTGTGGCTCAGGTGATACTACATTCTCAGTAGCCTTTCTTGGTTGGTTCTTAGGGTGCTTGCCTGATTCTATTCATTATAACTAGATCAAACCCCATTTAGTCTCAATCTCATGAAACTGATGTCAAATAAATTTAAATTTATCACATCATATATATAATAAAAAATTCTTTCCAAAACTCATCCATTTTTTATTTCAAACAAATTTTGAAAAATTCATTATATTTTTTGGAAATCAAAACACATTCAACTATTTTAAAAAATCCATACAATTTTAACCAAGTAATAAATCATTACTAAAAATTAATTACACACTCGTAGTATGAATCTTTTACAAACAATGCATTTTATAGGCTTCTCATTAACATAATCCATAAATATGAGTTGATTATTCCATGAAGTGTCTCAAAATAGTCATATACCCAAAATACTTGGTAACATTAAATTCAAAATATATAAGATAGGTGTTCCTTTTTTTGATCTATATATCCAGTTCTGAACACAGTACTTCATTGTAACATCCTACATATAGAAAATAATACCAAGATTTATAATCATGAATTTAAAAAACTAATACCATTTGTAACATCCCACCCTTCTCTCATTTCATTGGGAAGAGTATGTGGCAGTTACTGACCTTTGGAAACATTAGAAAGACACCAAAAACTAGAAATAAAGTCCAAGGGATTCATAAAAAATTGTGGTAGGAATTTTTCATTAAATATAAAAAACCAAACAATGATAATAATAATAACTAACCCCAATATTATTTGTGATTAAAATATAAAACTCAAAAAAATACCAACCGAACCACAACCATATCAGATTAAAAAAACAAATCCTATTGGATAATTATAATGAAATGAAATGAAAAAAACCTAAATTAGTCAAATATATACAACAAAAACTCCCAACATACTCCAAGATCCAATTATACTACCCATGAAAAATATATCATGAATAATCACAAAGGAAAAATGTTACCTTGATTTTACCTATGTCTTGATAGATGACATCTACAAAATAATGACAATTCCCAAGCAGTGGATGAGTCTAATTTCAGTGGTATTGTCCTAGTGAATTCATAACTCCCACCATAAAGGAGAACACAAATGTGGAACTGCTCGGATACATGTACATGAATGATGTTATGAGACATCATGGGGTTTTCTCTACACATATATCAAATAGGGGCCTAAAGATAACATCCATTTTATATGATGTTTTCAATGTGGTTATGGGTTACCAATTGATATTGATGAAAAATTATCACCCACACATGGATGTAGAAAAAGAGATTGTTTTCTAGGTTTGTGAGGATATGCTTCTGGATTCTGTTATTTAATTTAGTTGATATTGGGAATATAAATTTCATCTAGTCTAATTTTTTGATAATAAAATATACCAGGATTAGATTATTTTGGACTCCATTTAAGTTTTTTATGGGGTTCCTTGTATATATCACTAGTTCTAGGGAAGAGTTACAAGAGGTGACTTTTTTTGTTATAAGTATTGTTTTATAGATGATGAAAAAGTGGTAGTTGTTCCAAAAGAGGATGGTCACAACACTGAGACATCAAATTTATTTTGTGATCTATCATCATTGGAAACTTGATTTGGATTTGGGTAATATATTTTTTCTTATTGTTTGGTTTAATGTCGGGACATCGTCGGTTGGGTAAACAAGGAATGTTTACTAATGGTTTTTTGGCCCCTTGAGATCATGAATAGAATTTGAAATGTGGAATATAAACTAGAATTACTCTTTCAATTGACTTCAATCCATGACATGATTTATTTTTACAAGATGATGAGGAATCACCTGGATCATTCCCATGTGATTTAACTGGAGGTCATTGATTTTGATCTTGATACCACAACTATTGATAAACCTGTTATTCTTCTGTTTCGCAATGTTATTACAAAAGATTGTTAAACTATTCCCTTAGACTATGTATTGAAGAAGTGAAGATAGGATAGCCATGGGATATGGCCATGGGAATCAATGATGAGGTAGTAGTGGAATTCTCTTTTAATGAGCCCATAATCTTGATCGTATTATGTGGATAATTATACATAAGGGTGGAGTTATTTTAACATTTTGTTACATTCGTTCGGGAACATCTTGACCCTTATATTGATAGTTCATTGTTTGGGTCTTTTTTTTGTTTCATTTTGGTTATTTTTCATAATATTTGTAGGCTCATGTGGTTCTTCATTGTTGGTACATGGTTATGGAAAATAATGTAATTTACCCTATAAAATATTGCGGACCATGTTCAGCCACTGGAAAGGGCTTCATGGATTGTAAAAACCGTCTATCAAACTAGTGATAAACATACACCCTTGGATTGAGGGGGTTTTCATGGTATTAACATGTTTAAAAAAACTATTCATAAAAAACATTCACCCCAAATAGAATTCCACTATATATTCAAAATTAGGGTGCTTTGTTCCATTAACTGTGTATCCCAATCGAGAAATATTTGGGCACCATTTTCTAATATGGCGGAATTTTTTAAAAAAAATCCTAATACCCTGCATTAAGCCATAAGAATGACCTAATCTCATATTTGAAAAAACTATATCTTCTTTAGTGGTCTTGAGGATTCTATTTTGTGAATCTAGGAATATTTTCGTCATTATTTATGGATCAATAAGTGGTATGTTATGTTTTTAGTCTGACTTACCTCCTTCTTGTAGATCCTTACTAGATCATTTATCCTATACTATTGTGGAAACCAATTGGGATGTGTATTCTATAAATAACGGGTTTGAAAGACTATTGAATTTTTTCTTGTGGGTATAGGATCTTTAAGGCGTGTTCAACTATTCCACAATCATCATTGTCAAAGGTGAATAGTCAACATCCATTCCTGATGTACGAGTTCCAATAAAATGGGATATTTCAGTGAAAGACATTTTATTATTATAAATTCCTTTGAAAATTTAATTTAGATTAATTTGTTTGTGATTTAAATGAATATTTATGAAATAAATGATATTTTGGAATTATTGATATTTTAAAAAAATGTTCAGTCCATGTCATTGATAAAATGATTGTTTTGGTTTACAAATAATTTTCCAAGAACCAAAAAGTACTCTATTTTCATTAGAAAATGTTTTATAAATTATGATAATTTCATTTGAAATGGTCATGTACAAACATGTCACATTTGGTATCCTTTACTACATCAAGAATAGATGTGTCACTCATAATGTGTGTAATGACACATAGAATTTTGATTCAATTACATGTGGGATTCCACTAGAGGATATATTGACAGCATCCATTATATTCCTTGATTCTGGGTTTATTTTTATATCTAGATTATATACCCCTAGGTTTGAGCCTTAATGGGGTGCTTTTTTGTTTTTTATTGGATTGTCAGTTGATTTATTATCTATGATTATTTGATCACATTAATTCAGATTATGTATTGGTGATGGTTATTTTCATACACGTTAACCTTATGCCATTTTAATGGATTGTATTGTTTATGATCTCACTCATTATCACTAATATATTTCAAATTAATTTTTTTGAGAATATTATTGAATTCTATAAAATGTGAATGGATGAATTAAAAATGGTATTGATTTATGAAAAATATTTAGAAATTTTTTTTTGTTTTCAATATGGTATAATAGTATTCAAGATATTAGACTTTGTATAGATTCGATGGTGGAATCCTGGTATAATATAAAATCATAAACATATTTTTTTTTATATTTTTAGACGTTGTTTTGTAGGAATTTTTTAATAGAAAAGGGATTATTACAAAATTCCATCTTCTATTTTCATTGTATCTGTCAATGAGATGTGGTTTATAGGTAACATTTATTTACATCAAGACATTTTTTTCTAATATTTTCATAATTTCTAGTTTTGGTGTTTTTGCATCTACATAAGGGATCCTGAATTTTTTTATTCTTCTTTGTACTCTAGTTGTATGTCTTGTTCAATTTTATATGATACATGTTCCACTTTCTTGTTGCATCACACCACAACGACATGCCAACTTGGGAAGCATGTCATGTTGATTCGTGTTATTTAATTATAAATACCATCTATACCAGAGCATAAAATGGAATTATTGGATGATTATCATCGATCAAATTTCTCTATACACCCTATTAACACTATGATTTATAGGGCATAAAGGGAATAGATTTTTTAGATAAGATAAATTTGGAAAATGCTGATTATATACCAAATTCGTGGTTTTGTAATAGGTTATGGATACAATATAACATCTTAGAAGAGTCACATAACATATACTGATTTATATGATTAAATTTAATGACATTAAATTTGAATTTTCACTAGATTTAAAAATAATCCTTTAAAAAATAATGCAATATTTTATATTGTTGATTTCCTTACCAAATCTAAATATTTTTTCACTATAAGAGAAGATTTACCAATTGATAACCTTTCAAAAGACAATATTTATAATGCGGTATGACACCATGGTACACCTATTTTAATTGTGTTAGATAATAATATAATATTTATATTAATATTCAAGAAAAGTTCTCAAATGGTTTTTGATACCGACTTTCATATGAGCACATCTTATCATCCTAAAGCTGATGGATAGTCTATAATACTATTAAAACATTATATGTCATGTTGAGATCATAGTCCTATTACATTTAAAGTATGAATGGTCATTATTTAACTTTTTTAGAGTTTTATTATAGCAAAACATTCCATTAATGTATTCAAATGGTGACATATAAAGCATTTTATGGAAATCGAAGTCGTAATAAAACTTTTTGTGATGAATTTGGTGAAAATAGGCCTCATAGGCCTAGAAATTGATGAGGTGAAAATAAAAAAGGTATTAAATTTTTTTAATTTTATTAATGTATACCAAAGAATTTAAAATAATTGTGTTAATAATTGAAAGAAATATTCAGAATTTCATGTTGGAGATCATGTTTTTCGGGAAGTATCTCCACTAATGTTTATTATAAAATTTTGTGATAAATGAATTTTGAGCCCCATGTACATCATCCATTTTGATATTATTGAATGAATTGGAGTTGTATCTTACTATTTAGAAATGACACAAATCCACTCTAAAGTAAATTATGTGTTCTATATATCATTTTCAATGATGTACATGAAAAACCCAATGAATGTTATTGCCTATAAATAAAAAAAATAAGAACATTATCTATGATAATGTTAAGTGCATATCCTAATTCTAAATACTATAAATAATGTGTTGATGAATCAGATGTCCTAAATAATAATTATTATTGTGGGAAATTGTAAAATGGAGAATGCAACATTTTAACCTAATGGTGTTATTAAGAATAAAAACCCTCATATTTTTAGAAAGTAATATCCATTAAAATGTTAATGGAATTTTTTTTGAGGGATTAATGATTGTATTACAAGACATTAAAATATTGTATGTCAATATTAAATTTTACAAAATAAATACCAACCCCCTAGACACCCCACCCCCTGGACAACACTCCCACCCTCCTGGACACCATCCCACCCCATAGAAACCTTGGACACCCCCAGACTATACTAGAAAGGCCTCCCACACTCCTGGATACCCCAACCCCCTAGACACCCCTACACTGCTGGACACCACCTCGACACCCCTTGGATACCCCCTGGATAACCCACACTCCCCTGGACTGCTCTACCACCCTCCTGGACACCCTCCCAAACCCAAGGATGCCCTGGGCACCCCCACCCCTCTGGACAACCTCTCATACCCCTGGAACCCCCACCCCACTGGACACCCCTGGACACACCCTGGGCAGCCACCCTGGATAGCTTCCCACCCCCTGGACAACCCTCCCACCATATTGGACACCCTACCACCCACATGGACACCTTGTAAACCCCCACACCTCTAGACAACCCCCCCCCCCCCCAAATGACAACCCCACCGATCGACACCCCTGGACAGCCCCCCCCCCCCACACCCTCTTGGATAGCCCCCCACTCCCATTGACATTTCTCCAACCCTCCTTGGCACCCTACCACCCCCATGGACACCCCTACCCCATTAGACAACCATTACACACCCTTGGAAACCCCTCACCCCACTATACCCCCCACCAATAATCACCACTTATAACCCCCCTGGACATCCCCTACCTCACTAGATAGCCCTCACACCCTCACGGACACCCTACGACCCCATGGAATCCCAAGACACCCCCACCCCTAATGGGAATCACTCCCACACTCCTGGAAACCCCCACCACACAGGACACCCCACATCCCCTAGATACCCCCTGTACAACCACCCCCCCACTCCACCCTCCTAGACATCCCCGACTCCCCTGGATAGCCCTCTAAAACTCTTGGACACCCTCCCACCCCCACGAACACCGTCAACCCCACTAGACATACCTCCCACACCCCTGGAAACCCCACCCCACTAGACACCCCCCCCAAACACACTCTTGGAAGCCACCTGGACAACCCCCCCCCTCCCACCCACATCGATATCCCCCCCAACACCCTAGATATCCCCAACCACCATGGACACCCTAGGAACCCCCACCCCACTGAATATCTCTACCAAAACCATGGACCCCCCATCCAGGATAGACCCCCACTCCCCGGGACAGCCATCCCACCCTCTGGGACACCCTCTCACCCCCATGGACACCCTGGACACCCCCACCCCACCCCACTAGACAACCCGACCACACCCTTACAACCCCCACCCCCAATAGACACCCCCACACCCCTAGACACCACCAAACCCCTAGACACCCACATGCTTCTGAATAGGCCCCCACGCCCTGTACAGCCCTCCCACCTTCCTGGACACCTTCCCACCCCCATGGATACCCTGGACACCCCCACCCCACTGGATAACCCTCCCACAGCACTGGTAACCCCCAAAAACCACTGGACTCCCCCCACCCCTTAAGACACCCTGGACACCCCCACCACATCCTCAACTCCATTGGACAACCCCCCCCCCCTCCTAAACACCCTCCCAACCCCATGGACACCCTAGACACCCCCACTACACTAGACGACACTCCCACACCTCTGACCCCCACCCCACTGGACACCCTCTAACACCCCTCGACACCCCCTGTATAGCCCCACACCCTCTTGGAAATCCCCCACCCCCTAGACATCCCTCCCACCCTCCCACCCCCATGGACACCATGGACACCCCAACCCCACTAGATAGATCTCCCACAAACTTATAACCCCCTCCCCCCCCCCACACACACACAGTAGACCCCCTGACACCCCTAGATACCTCCTGGACAAACCCCACACCCTCCCCGACAACCCACATTCCCCTGGAAAGCCCTCCCACCCACCCAAACACCATCCCACCCCATGGACACCCTGGAAACCCCCCACCCCACTGGAAAACCCTCCCACACACCTGTAAACCCTCCACCCCACTGGACACCGCAACCCCACTGGATAACCCTCCCACACCACTATATACCCCCACACCTTACTGGACCCCCCCCCAACCCACACACACACACACCCTAGACATCCCATGGAAAACACCCCCCCCCCTCCTGGAGAGTCCCCACCCCCTGGACTACCCTCCCACCCTTCTAGACAACCTCCCACCCCCATGGACACCATGGACACCCCCACCCCATTGGACTTCCCACCCACCCCTAGAACCCCCCCCCCCCCACTAGAAACCCCCCTACACCACTGGTTCCCCCCCCAGTCTAGAATCCATAACAGAAAAACCATCAGATTTAGACCAAAACAAAAATCATGGAAAAACTAAACATTCAAATATATAACATTCAAGACTTACAGTGTCAACTATGTAAACCAAAATCCAACCTAGATAACTACCAAATACAAAATTATAATGACAATATTCAAAATTACATTTTACACTACAAACACAATAAAATCCAATCAAACCTGTCAGATAATTTGACCATTACACTTGCAATGGATTGACCTCTTGAACATTATAGGGTTGAGGTTCATTAAGTAGCTACAAATTAAATGGAGAGTAGTTATCACGAATAATGAATAAATAAAATAAAATATTATGGAAATGTTTAAAAGGAAATCTTAGCATGTCAATGTTCACATGTGTTCCAGTTGTAATTATCTCATACATAAATCTTAACGTATAATATCTGCATTGACGATACCTTGTTGTTCATGAAAATTCTCTTTAAATGTGTGTAAATTCATAAAATTGTTTTTATGTAATAAATCAAAATGTAAAAATTATAAATCTATATTTACCATTACTTTTACATATTTGATCATGGGACTCCTTTTCTCTGTGTTTTTTGAAAGTAGACCCATCCCCTATTAGAAAATAATAAAAATGGGATCAATTTAAAATTCATTGTAATATATACAACTATTAAGAAATTGGATCTTAATTTTCCAACATATTATTAAAACATTCCCGCACATCTCCATGAATAGAGAATATCTAATAAATAGTGTTCTCACTTGGAAAAAAAACACATAACATTTATTGATCACTGATAAAAGAAAATTTATGTTTAGTGGGTTTTTATGTTAAAAGATGCTGAACTATTTGACAGAGATATTTTTTAAACCTCTCACAAATAAGTGTTTTCTAACATTGTATGATAATATTCTATTAAAATCATTCAGCAATATAAATCATTTTTTCCTCATCAAATGATTGTGCTCTAGGGGAAATCAAATGTAGGTCCATGAATCCATATACATAAGTCTGATCATTCTTCTCACAAAGGTTATAAAGATAACTAATACAAAATAGATATAAGTATACATTTTTAATAAATATAACGAAGGGAAATGGTGTTAAGAAGTACATGGAAAAAATTTTCACCACGTTGATGACCAACTTATTTCAAGTAATATGATCTATAATATCATTTTTCCCAATCACCACATTTCTTTCAAGTCCACAAACATGAGCTTCCATTGGAAACTCATAATTATCTGCCAACAAATTTGAATATCTTGACAATCTGAAAAGAGTACTAGAATATGTATATGATGTCATATCCATTTGTCTTTTTTGTTGTATATACATTATTTCTTTACGTTTGAAGTATTCCTGTAATAATAAATAGAAAAATATATTATTTCCAATGTTAAAACAACATTAATAAAAAAATAGATGATATAACATACATACCTCTATGGTAATGAGTCGCATAAGTCTGAATGGAAAAATTAAAAAATGGTTGATACTATATCCAAATGCCATCACCTCATCTATATGTAATGGAACTTGAGCTGATATATCTATAATATCTTGTATAGTGACCCTGTGATGCTCTACCTATAATTATGGACGATGAACTGTATCTTATATACAATATACCAACCCTTATGAAACTATATTATATTGAGGATCATCAACATAAAACTCCCAATAAGTAGGATGTTTCGGGAGAGGAGTAGTATAAAAAATGTGGTCAATAGGCTATGGTGGGGGAGTGGGAGCTACTACTATAGGAAATGGATAAATAATGGGGTCCGTAGGGAGATGTGGAAGAGTGGGAGTGACAGTTTGAAATTGTCTTTGCATGTCTGCAAACATAGACCGTGCCGACCCTATAATATTTTCCTCAATCATCGCATTAATATTAGGAACATAAGCCTCCTAGGAATCTATTTTTTTATAAACACCCTTAATGGAATAAGTTGAAAAATGTGGCAACACTTTTCTTACCAATACACCAGTCGGATATCATCGTACAAGACCAGGATGATCGGGATTTCCCAATGCTACAGATAAAATATCTTTCCTCCAAGTAGCTACAAATATCCCCTGTGAACTCTTCTCCCCAAGGGAATCCTATATTAATTAATTGAACATTTCTGTAATGATTCAAATTTATTTAAAGAATACACTTAAATTAAATAAATAAATAAAATAACATACAGTCCTCTCATCTATGATTCTTGAATCATCCGAAATATATTGACCATTTTTCCCAACTGACCTCTCATCCATTTTTCATGTCTAGATGGAGGGGATGGAGGGGAAACCTCTCCAGAGCTTGAAGACTCCACTCTATGATTTTTAAATTTTTCTACCATCATTTTTACTTCTAATAATGTATTCCTTCCCTGAGATAAACTATGAGGGTATACATTTATTGATTGGATCTCTTGATGAGTTGTCCTTGATTGCAATAAATTAAGAATAAAAATTAATTAAAAAACATTTATAATATAATTTATATAAGAAAGCATATAAATGTTTACATTTCACTGACCAAAAATGAATATTTTCTTCTACTTTCAACAAACTGTCGCCATGTGTCTTCATCTCTGAAAGGATATATATGACATGGATTGTCATGAATCCTATGACCAAAAATGAAAACAGATGTGAGGATTTATTTGAAATCACTCCATCTCCTAGAAGCCATAGATAAGCATTTCTTCCAGACTCCACCAGTGTTAGGAATATCTAATGGCATCTGATAAAGAAGGGGTAAAATATATTATAATAGAAAAATTTAATTAATAGGAAAACAACAGAAAATGATCATACTAAAATTTTCTCCCGCAACTGAGATATTATCACTTTTTCCACACTTCTCCAATCATCATACAAAATGCTTAATTTTCTCTTACCGTGAGTTGATACAAAACTCTTAAAATCTTTTACATTTGGGCCACTAAGAATATCATTATCATCAATCTCAATTAGTATCCTCTGCTCCTATGTACAAGCAAGTGATAATTTTGGAAAACAAGTGCACCCACATTTACCATTAATTGAACTCTTAATTGTTTTTATGGGAGCACATGAGGAATATTGGGGAACATCATGAAGAGAATGTGAATGTTCCTCCATAGAAGTATGATCATTATGCTAATCTCTAGAATAATTTTCTTGATCTACTAATTGATCTTTCATTAACCGTCAAATAAAAAAACATTATTTCACAAATATAGAAATTCAAATATTACAATACTAATGTAAATAGGAAATGAAAAATTTAACTAAGTTACATAATAGTAAACATTGTTAATATTGTCATCATTTTAAATAGTGGTAATGATGGTAAACATTGTAAACATTGTAGTCTAATTGTTATTCAACAAAATCAGTAAATATATAAGTTATGTAAAGGTAAACTATGGTAATCTATGGTAATCTATGGTAAACATGGTAAACATGGTAAACATGGTAAAAATGGTAAACATGGTAAACAAGGTAAACATGGTAAACATGGTAAAAATGGTTAACATGGTAGAAAGGGTAAACATGGTAAACATAGTAAACATAGTAAACATGGTAAAGTAATTTTCATTCAACAAAAATAATAGATATATAATTTACGTAATGGAAAACATGATAAACTAAACTAAAGAAAATTAAAATAAACCAAAACATCTACGTATTTGTTTTAAAATGCGTTTTAATAAAGAAAAAAATTACAATAGCATACATTTTAAGAAAATAATTATTGTTAACAAGATATAAAACATGTAATATTATGAATGTAAAAATGGATTATTTCCCAAATTCCTTCACCATGATTATTCCGTATGGCACAAATCATGTCCTAAACAAACTCATCATTATGTTCTGCTATTATTTCCATGGAAGTAGAGATATCACATAAATCAGCATCTTCATCAAGTTGATCATCACCAACATATTTTTTTTCAATTGTAAAACTACAGACCAATGCATATCATATTAATCAACTACACTGAAAATCTATTTTTCATGTGTTTTCATTATAAAAGAATTTACAGTGTCTTCCTATCTATTCAGATTAACTACAGTCATTCCAAATTCATCATGTCTGATACTATTATTACCAATAAACATTTTTCAGTTAAATAATGGAACATTGATTTTAAATTAATCAACCTCCCATATTTCTTCAATTACTCCATAATATGAACAAGATGTAGAAAATAGGTTTTTGTCTTTAGAACTTGAAAAATGCGTTACTTCGGAAAACACCAATACACCACAATTCTGAACTATACTTCTATTGTCATGAGATTTCGTATGAAATGTATATCCATTATTGGCATATTCGGACCATGTTATTAAATTTAAATATGAACCACAAACTAACCATATTAATTCCTCTGACACATTGGATCTACCTAGGAAGGTGTTTTTAAACCATAAAAAAATGTTTTGTTGTGCTAATTAAAAATCCACATTTCTTTCTTCTTTGGATGACATTGTTTCATCTCATTAATATGCAATGTGAAATACTATTGAGAATCAGCTATGTGATTCAAGATGTATAATTCTAACTACATCATTCGTTCAACTGATAGTGATTTGACATTCAATCCATAAATCCCCTTTTTCTCATTATTAACTTGTTCATGGTAACATGGAGGCAAACCTATTCACTCTACTACAACTAAGAAGATCGTAAAAAACTCCACAACCTCCTCAGAAATATACAATTCAATAATGTATTTTTCAAGTCTATATGAATTCTAAACATACCCCTTTGATATTTTCATATGCCATTCAAAAGGATACATCCAACGAAGATATACATGTCCAAAATGCTTTATTTCTTGAACCAGATGACTCATTAAATGCACCATTATATCAAAAAAAGATGAAAAAAATACATTTCCAATTGAGAAAGTATATAAATTGCATAATTTTACAAAATCTTCAATGCATTCACATCAATCACCTTATTACAAATTGAATTGAAAAAATAACACAACTTCATTATTATATTTATGACACAGATGGTAAATATTCCACATAATGAAACTAGTAGTCATTGTTGCATCATGATGTGACAATCATGAGATTTCATACCTATACAATTCAAATCAATAAGAGTGAAAAAAATACATTTCAAGAATAACCTTGAGGCACTTTGATATCATGAAGACACTGATAAAATATTATTTCGTGCTCTTTGATAATGTATGAAAAGTTGAGGGATGAAATGTTCATATTCTTTTATAAGTGGGAGCTAACTTCAAATTTGTTCCCATTGAGAGTAATCCTAATATTTCATTCAACCCATATTTTTCATTTCCTTTAATATCTAAAAATGTTCCAATCTAACAATTGTAGATTTTCTTCTCCAAATGCATAGAATCAATATTATGTTTCACTTCATTTATTCTCAAATATGGTAGCTGAATTTTTTTTTACCTTTTCTCCCAAATATGTCTATCATTACTAGATTTATGTGTCTTTGTCAATGTCACCTCATGGTTTCCCATCCTCTCAAAATACACATCAGGGGATAGTGGTTTATGGAGAAATATTGAATTCTTATGATCCATTGAATTCCTTTTACAATCTTATATTAGAGTAATGCATAGGAAAAAACATTCAATGACCCATGTATACTAATTTTCTCCCATGATTCAGTTGACAATATAAAGTCTTTTGTTCACAAATTGGGCATTCTATATTCCCCTTAACACTGTATCAAAACAAATTTCCATATTCTGGGAAGTAAAATATAGTGAACATAAGCACTACATGTAGTTGAAAATATTTCCTTTTATAAGAATCATACACCCTAATAAAATCCTCCCATAAGTTTCAAATCATCAGCCAAAGGTGAATAGAAACCATAAATATCATTTCCGGGTTGATTCAGACCAAAGATCATTATACTTAAAATTTCATATTTGCGCTTCATTCAAAAATCAAGAGATAGGATATAAATTTCCAATAAAACAGGCCATGAACTATGTGTGTTATTGAGGGTTCGGTATGGATTCATTCCATATGTGCACAACCCTAGTCTGATATTTCTAATTTCATTTCCAAATGTAGGATATTGCTCATCAATTTTCTTCAATTGTGTACAATCAATTGGATGAGGTATTTTTCCATCACATATCTTCTCATCTTCATCCCATATTAACTTTTTTTTCATCATGTGAATTATAATATAAATGTTTCCAACGATGAATTATAGGATGATACCAATATACCTTGGAAGGGATCATTGTAATTTTTAAATCCGCATGTGATTTTTCTTTCCACTTAGACCGTGATGTCCCACATTTTGGACACTCTATTCCTTGCTATATGTCATACAATCATTCAGAAATGCATATATTTTCTTGTATCCCAATCCCATGGGGCATAATATTTTCATTTCCTTATAAATTGAATCTGGAAGATCGTTGTCTTTTGAAATAATGTCTTTCATCAATTGTAGCCTCTCTGTAAAAAATTTGTCACTACATCCCTATTTCGCATTCAGGTTGATCAATATTAACACTGCTAACAAAAACGTAACATCCGTACAACCACGATGCAATGGTTTTTTAGCATGACCATTTAGAGGTGAAACTTTCGGTTCAATCTCAATTTTTTATGCTTCAATATCATGAATCATTTCCCCAATTCCATCAGAGTAACCATCTTGCAAATCACCATCATTAGTATATCTCACATTTTGTGTAGTTTCACCATTCCCAATCCAAGGGCTGTATCTCGGATTAAAACTATGAAAAATATTATGATCATTAATGACCAAACTTTTCAACGTCTTCATATTCAAACATTTGAGGCTTGGACAACAAAATGTCACTGGTTGGAACATTTCATTTAGCATATTCAAAAAAGGCATCAACACGTTTCTCATATTCATTACTAATTCGATGTGTCATAATCCAACTTAGAATCATTATTACTAGAACAAATATGATAGTTATACATATTTTTAGGATAAGAGAAATATATATTTATATGAAAAATAACATAATTTTAATGTAAAACAATTTTGAAATATAAAACTAATATATGCATATTTGAAATAAAACTATGCATGAAAATGATATTAGAAAATAAAATATTGTTAGATATAATACTATTAAATTCATCTTGGATCCTTTCTTCTTAAGTTAGATAAATAATACATCTTGGTTAACCTGGATACAAAATTCACCCTTCCGTAAAAAAGAAATATGAGGTAGAAATATTAAATTCTGTATACATTCACTACTGAAAATTATAAATATCCCAACGATTTGAAACCATTAAGATAGCCCCTGAAACCATTGGGATTGAATACCCCAATGGTTTCACACACAATTGTTATGATAGTCATTGAAATATCCTTATACCAACGATTCAACAAGAACAATTGGTGTATACTACCTAATGTTAAAATATTCGAACGGTTTCAATGAAACTGTTGGGATATATATATATACCAAGGGGGTGTCTAATGGGGTAGGGGATATCCCTGTGGGGTGCTGTTTAATGGGGTAGGGGCTATCAATGGGGGTATGAAGCTATCCATGGTGTCCAAGGGGTTTAGGGGGCATCTAGGGGGTAGGGGCCTGTCTAAGGGGTGGGGGTGTTCATGGGGGTGGGGGTGTCCACGGGGTGGTGGAGTAGAGTCTAGGGGGTGAGAGGAATTATCAACCCCCTAATCCATTGGAATCCACCCCCACCCCCATGAAGACCCCGTGGACACCAGCACCATGCTAGATAGGCCCACACCCCCTAAACAGCACCCCCACCCCTCTGGACACCCCCACCGCCCTGGACACCCCACCCCCTAGATACCTCATACCGCCTAGAACATCCCACTCTCCCACCATGGACACCTCACCCCGCCCCCATGGACACCCCCCAAGACACCACCCCCACCCCTACCCCCTTGGACACTCCCCGGGACACACCCCACCACCTACACACCACCCCCACCCATGGACACCTCCACCCCCATGGAAAGCCCTATCACCCCAGTGGACAACACCACTTAGTAAAAAACCTGACTCACCCCTTTGGACATCACCACCACCCCTGGACACCACACCCCATTGGAAATCCCCCTAACCCCTTGGACCCCCCCCCCCCCCCCCGTGGACACCCCCTTGGACACCACCAAGGAACAACCACCGCCTTGGACAGCCCCCCCCCCCCACCCCTTGGACTACCCCCAACACATCTGGACAACCCCCACACCCCTGGACAACCCCCTCTCCCCCATGGACACCCCATCACCTTGGACACCCCCTCGACCCCACCACCTCATTGGATAGTCCCCCACCCCCTAGATAGCCCTCCAACCCCTCTAGACATCCCCCACCCCTTGGATACCCCCCTCACCCCCCTGGACACCAACCCCACCCCTAGACACCCCCAAAATTTTGGAAAGACCCATCAACCCTGGACTCCACCCCCATCCCCTTGGACACCCTCTAGGCACCACCACCCCCTTTGATAGCCCCCACCCCCTAAACCACCCCCAACCACTCTGGATAGCCCCCCATCCCCCTGGACACCCCCACCCCCTTGACACCCCATACCACATTGGACAACCCACTCACCCCCCTTGACACCACCCCACCCCCTAGACACCCCCACCCCCTAGACACCACTCCCACCCCTACTGTAACACCCCGAGATTTTATATTCTTTTCATTAATGTCTTGTGTTTTACGCTACACCAAAAGGAGCTTTCACAACACGCATCATTGACTTTCCTTGCATTACACGCAATCACGACCTTCTTTGATAGCGTGTGTAGTACGCAATACCGAGTTTTACTAAACAACGATATGCTATTAAAATATTATTAAAACTATCCGTTATGAATAGTAATAACCACTTTTTGAAATTTTTTAAATTCTATTTTTCAAAATGGACTTCATTTTTGGATTCGGAGTATCGAAATTAGCCTAAGGTGAAATTTTGGTACTTTTCGGATAACTTTCACATTCTGATGAATAGTGAAAATTACTAAATTTTAATTAAAAACAAATTTTTTAATCAAAATAATTAATAGTGATAAATTATTAATTTGAGTGGTTTTAATGTATATTTAGAATATATTTTTACAATTTAATACAATGTTGGTCATTGGATGTAATTTCACATTTAAACCAGACATAAACAAGTGTCAATCTTTTGATAGATATTGTTTCTTAAAAACAAGTTATTTGTTTTAACAGCGGGATTTAATTATAAAATTAATTAATTCAACTTCTATGTTATGAATTTTTGTAAAATACACATCATTTTTGAATTCGGAATATGAAATATAGCTTAGGATGAAATTTTGGCATTGTTCTGAAAAACATCAATTTTTGATGAATAGTGAAACTACTAAGTGGTAGTTAAAAAACTGAATTTTTCATAAAACATAATTTTACCACCTCTATGAATGGAATTTCAAAAATCTGAGAGACACGGTTGATGTCAGTAAGTAAAATGTGGTTCAATGAGATAAAAATAATTTTTGGTGAATAATAACTTTTTACTTTTATTTACCACAGTTAAAAGTAAATAGGGTAATTAAGGGTACAAATGATATTAATATTACCCTAACACATGTCCTAATCCTATTGGACAAGTGTATCTCGACCAAAAACAACATTAAGTGTAAAATACTATCATTTAGGCCCACTTAGATTAGATTAGGGCATTTATTATTATTTAATTCATTGAAGAGTTAAAAGAGTTAAAATCAAAGTTTATTAACTAAAACATTTTTAATATAGGGTTATACATAAGATAAATTCGATTGTAAATATTAATTATAAAGCTAAAACTATTTCTTACATAATGGTATTTTATTTGTAATTTTTAGACATCAAATAAGTTAATTTATTTATGACACAAAGATGATGCAGCAATTATCTTATTAATGAAATATTGACATAATTGATACCAAAATAAATGTAATTTAAGACTTTTTATGAATTACACTAATTTGATAGGTTACTATGATATATTAGTGTTGATTTAATCAACTTGGTTTGAACATATAATTCTGTTATGACTTTCACAAAAATCATATATCAAATAGTGTCAAAATTGACACAAAATAGTTTTTAAATCAAATATTATATTATTAATTGTTATTTTATTCCTAAAAATCTAAGGTTCGGCAAAATGACTTATATAAGGATATATATATTAATAATAAACAATTTGGGGTTCTTTTGGCATGTTATAGTAAGTGTATTAACCATATAGTGTAAGAAAACAAAAAGACACGGTAAAAGTTAAATTATTTAACTTAAAGTTAAATCTAATTGATAAGGTTAAAATAATAACCTAAACTTGTCTAAATCCTATTTGTTGATAGGATTTCGAACCATCCACACTTTAGCTTCGAAATAAGACCCTTTGGAACCATTATAAACTGATTTTTTACTTTAATATAAAATAATATTTTGAGATATTCCTAAGGTGCCCCTCTCCTCCCTTATAAAAGGGCACCTCCTCCCTCTCTTCCTCACACAACTTTGAGCCTTAAATCTCAGCCAAAACCTGCCAAAATCCCTTCTCCACTTCCCTAGTATCATCCTAGAGGTCCTGGTCTTCTTCAAAGATCATCCTTAGTTCTTTAAGTGGAGGCTAAGAAAATGCGCGTCAAAAAGAGGTAATATCCATTACCGATCTTTTTCAATTTCTTTCTTCTTCAACTTCATCTTCTTTAGTTGTTTCATGATAAAGTAATAACATCAGTATTTCGTATATACTGATATGTTATTATAAATATGAAACTACTCTAATTAACCTTCTATCCATCCTACGAAAAAAGGAAATCACCGCGCATGCGTACGTACGGAATACCGTCTCCACGCCGTGGTGTAATCTGTTTTTCCACCAACACCTTACATGGATGGGTATTATGGTGTAAAGAATAACTATACATAGTTATTATAACATCATAATGATTCTGATATATTTTATCATCCACTCTAATTCAATTCAATAATTATGGAAATGATATCATCGCTCGTGCGTACGTACGGACTACCGTCTCCACGACGCGATGGGATTCATTTTCCATGTTAACCATTTAAGAATGATTATAAAGTATATATAAGAAATACTAATGAAATATATGACATGGTAAATCTACTGGATTTATGTATATATATATTTCATCTACTTACTTCCATTCAAGACAATAAGTAAAGGAAAACATCGTTCATGCGTACGTACGGACTACCGTCTTCATGAACGGTGTGTTTCATTTAATTTATCTATCTATTATATATATATATATACTGAATATATATGATATATAAATAATATTATATATTCTGGAAGTTTTTAAATCATTATATAAGTAATAATAATGTCAAGAACAACAAGTCCAAACACCTACGATAAATGAAACAATTTTACCCAAAACGCTCTTTAACATGGAATTTACAAAAGAACGGGTAATATAAAGTCATAAGTGAACCATATATGATATCATAACAATGAATATGATTCTGTAATAATTAAATGACATTATTTAAATCATTATACAGGAGGTTCGGACACTTACGAAGCAAATCGGACCTAAGGTAAGGGAAAATATCACAATCTCATTTTTATCCGAGATTGATTATACTTTGGTATTTACTAGGGTGTATTTTATCATCCACATCCATGTTTTCTCAATATGTAATATTATTTCCATCCACCTAAAATTGTTTAAATCCAATTTTACCCTTCGGTGAGTTTTTAGTAAAGAATATGTAAGGAATATTTTGTCGTTTTTCGTACCAGGTACTTTTTTGACTTTTCCGACAAAAGTACGAAGAATGTATTTTTACTTATACGGAATGAATGGATTTTTAAAACATTATTTCCAAGAAGCTTCCTTTACAAGTTTTCAAGTTTATTTTTAATAAACTTCTTTTTTTAAAAAATTGTATGGCATGTTATTAAAGGATAAATGTTTTTGAAGTATAAAGGATATTTTCCTCAAGAATGGTGTTCAAGAGTTTTATCAAAATTATTTTCCATCAAAGACAATATAGGGATATGTTTCTATCCCTATTATTACATGGATTTGATTATGTTGTGATGGAAATATTTTTATGAATTCCTTTATCTTATATGAATTGTTTTATGATGTCACAATGTTTATGATTCCCATTTTTATTACATGGGTTATGCAATGATGTATGATTTATGAATTTGTGGAACAAATAATAATGGTATCCTTATGAGATGGGTGGGACCTATATCTCCCTCCAATTAATTGGGTAAATATTTTATATCTCATGAGATAGACATGGCTGGAATGGTAGGTTATACCGGTTCAGTGAAACAGGACTGAAACGAGGGTGACTCGGTTCAGAAAGGGACTTTGTCCACTAAGACAGTCTTGGCAATGAGTCATGACTAACAAGAAATGATTCTCTATGATTATGTGTGTATGACACAAAGTTTCATGATTTAAGTTATGCTTATTGGGATTTCATTTCACTACTATGATTTATCCCATGTTATGAAATTATGCTCTCTTTTGCAGGTTAAGATTTCCAAAAGTTATGTTCTTATGAATATGATGTGATTGATTTTTCTTTTGTTTACCCTTACTGAGAATTTGAGCTCACCCTTTTATGTTTTCTTTTCCCCAGGATATAAAGAATGGTTTTAGGTAAAAAAGGGGAAGATCTTTATGGGAGATATTGAAGATCATTCACCTCGATTAGAAGATTATGTTTCGAGTTTCCAAAGACACTAAACTATTACGATCCATGTGTGTGTGTTTTTGTTATGTACTAAGTATTCCGCAAAAGTAATGTAATGTCCATGTAGGATAAGCTTCAGGTCTCTACAGTTGGTATCAGAGGAAAGGTTTAGTCAACCTTTGGAAACTAGGATGCGAAAACGTTAGTAAGATCCTAGAGATATTTCTAAGGTATGTCTAGGGATTCCCTAAGGATAAGTATACATATAGGATACAGTCCTAGAACTACGGTAATGATCAGAGAATTTAACCTAAGATGTTAGATATTGAGGATACTCCCCCTTGATTATGTTATTTTCGTTGTATGATTTTTGCCTCTCATAGAATTCCTTTTGTGTTTTAGTCAATGGAGGGAACCAGAAAGAATTCGGTTATCATTGAATCTAATGGACAAATTGGTGACTATGAGAAACAAAATTGTGTAATGCCTAGAGAGAAAGATATTGTGATTATGCCAAATCAGTCATTGTGATATATGATTAACAAGGTGAAATTTAGTGGTATACCTAATTCATCAAATAAGAAGAAGATAGACTTTTATGCATGTTCGCATGTTGAGGAGCATAAAGAATGAAAGATTGAGATTTCTAAAGAAGGGAAGAAGAACCTTGAGGAATACCTAAAATGGAGGGACAGATGTTATCTGTGTGGAGAAAAGGGTCAAAAAGTGACAGACTGTTATAGAGTTCAATGTCTTATTTGTGTAGAACATGGGCATTACCCAACTCAATGCCCTGACCTAAAAAGTTACTTCTAATTAAGGAAGGACTTATTCCAGGACAATCATTGAAGATGATGGTTTAAATTGTTTATGTATTGGTATTCAAGAATAATGCTATTGAGGTACTTTTATGGTATATTGGAATATCTATGTATTGGTCCATTGTGGTTTTCTATAAGAATATGACATTGGTAACCATGAAAAGTGATTGAAATATTTTTGGAAAGCAGATGATATGCACATAATGAATGGATAAAGAGAATCTAATATGTTTGATAGTATTCATGATCTCATGATTGATATAAGGAGTAAGTGATATCATGGTTTGAGTATATAGAATTTTGAGGATTTTTGTATGTGGAAAGTGTTAACTTTTAACTGCATTCATGTTTTCACTAAGGTTCAATGGGTATTCATTATTCAAGAGAATACATGATTAAGGTATTCACATGTTTTTAATTTGACCAACAAGATATATCTTATGATATATGGGGGATAAATGATGGCATTCACGTGATTGTTCTGTGACATTTCAAATAATCATTTTCTTTATACTATGAGCTTGGACCGAAGTATTTTAGATAAGCCTAATGATTGTAATGGATTATGTTTGACATAAGTTAGGATAAAACGTTTTTCGATATTATTACTGGGATGTTATTGTAATATAGCTTTAGAAAAAGGACAACCTGCGGGACGGGCGACATCCCATCGTGTCGGACAAGGCTGTGGGAATCGAACCCACAACCGAAGTGCGAGTGGCCTTTATCGTCCACCACTGGCCTACAGGAAGTCCCTATTCAGTAGAAACTAGTTTTATTATATTAAGAAGTATGATATATGAAGTATAAGTTCATTTTAGGAACCATATATGATTAATCTCACTATAGAATGACTTATGTATATTTAATAACTTTTGCTAACCTTTTGTTTGAGACAGATGGAATGACCCGTCATTCTATCACATGATCGGCTAACACTTCACGAATAAAAAATTCAACTTCATTTATTTAAGATATGAAGTGGAAATTGTTCAAGGCACGAACAACAGTGAGATTGTACCAAAATAAAGTACGTATTTATTCTAATTCAAATTCTTCAACTTTAGGGAAACGATCATGAAAACCAAAAATGTTGTCCTAGTGCTCTTATATCTGATTAATCAGATGGTACCTTAGATCGTCACAAATTTATGGATTTGTGATTGTTGGATTTTCCATAGCCATGTTCTCTACCACTCTCCATCAGAACATGATGGCTAGATTTCTCTTCCATATCCATATTTTCACCTATGTGGAAACCCAGTGATTAGTTTATTTGGGTAACCGTTACTTTTCATACTTTTGTTTTAAAAGAATGGTTTTGGTATTCCTTTTTACGATGTGGGTTTCTATTAATGAAACTTTCAAGAAGAAAACCATTTATAACCCCGACAAATTTTGAGAGCGAAATTCATTTTAAGGGGGGTAGAATTTAATACCCTGAGATTTTATATTCTTTTCATTAATGTCTTGTGTTGTATGCTACACCAAAAGGAGCTTGCACAACACGCATCCTTGACTTGCCTTGCATTACACACAATCGCGACCTTCCTCGATAGCGTGTGTAGTAGGCAATACCGAGTTTCACTAAACAACGATATGCTATTAAAATATTATTAAAACTAGCCGTTATGAATAGTAATAACCACTTTTGGAAATTTTGTAAATTCTATTTTTCAAAATGGACTTCATTTTTGGATTCGGAGTATCGAATTTAGCCTAAGGTGAAAATTTGGTACTTTTCAGATAACTTTCATATTCTGATGAATAGTGACAATTACTAAATTATAATTAAAAACAAATTTTTTAATCAAAATAATTAATAGTGATAAATTATTAATTTGAGTGGTTTTAAAGTATATTTAGAATATATTTTTACAATATAATACAATGTTGGTCATTGGATGTAATTTCACATTTAAACCAGATATAAACAAGTGTCAATCTTTTGATAGATATTGTTTCTTAAAAACACGCTATTTGTTTTAACAGCGGGATTTAATTATAAAATTAATTAATGTAACTTCTATGTTATGAATTTGGTAAAATAGACATCATTTTTGAATTAGGAATATGAAATATAGATTAGGATGAAATTTTGGCATTGTTCTGAAAAACATCAATTTTTGATGAATAGTGAAACTACTAAGTGGTAGTTAAAAAACTGAATTTTTCATAAAACTTAATTTTACCGCTTCTGTAAATGGAATTTCCAAAATCCGAGAGACACGGTTGATGTCAGTAAGTAAAATGTGGTTCAATGAGATGAAAATAATTTTTGGTGAATAGTAACTTTTTACTTTTATTTACCACGGTTAAAAGTAAATAGGGTAATTAAGGGTAAAAATGATATTAATATTACCCTAACACATGTCCTAATCCTATTGAACAAGTGTATCTCGACCTAAAACAACCTTAAGTGTAAAATATTATCATTTAGGCCCACATGGATTAGATTAGGACATTTATTATTGTTTAATTCAAAGAAGAGTTAAAAGAGTTAAAATCAAAGTTTTTTTACTAAAACATTTTTAATATAGGGTTATACATAAGATAAATTCGATTGTAAATATTCATTATAAATCTAAAAAGATTTCCTACATAATGGTATTTTATTTGTAATTTTTAGACATCATATAAGTTAATTTATTTATGACACAAAGATGATGCAGTAATTATCTTATTAATGAAATATTGACATAATTGATACCAAAATAAATGTAATTTAAGACTTTTTATGAATTACACTAATTTTCTAGGTTACTATGATATATTAGTGTTGATTTAATCAACTTGGTTCGAACATATAATTCTGTTATGACTTTCACAAAAATCATATATCAAATAGTGTCAAAATTGATAATAATTTTTTTTTAAATCAAATATTATATTATTAATTGTTGTTTTATTACTAAAAATCTAAGGTTCGGCCAAATCACTTATATAAGGATATATATATTAATAATAAACAATTTGGGGTTCGTTTGGCATGTTATAGTAAGTGTATTAACCATATAGTGTAAGAAAACAAAAAGACTTGGTAAAAGTTAAATTATTTAACTTAAAGTTAAATCTAATTGATAAGGTTAAAATAATAACCTAAACTTGTCTAAATCATATTGGTTGATAGTATTTCGACCCATACCCACTTTATCTTCGAAATAAGACCCCTTGTAACCATTATAAAACGATTTTGACTTTAATATAAATTAATATTTTGAGATATTCCTAAGGTGCCCCGCTCCTCCCTTATAAAAGGGAACCTCCTCCCTCTCTTCCTCACACAACTTTGAGCCTTCAAGCTCGTCCAAACCCTGCCAAAATCCATTCTCCACTTCCCTAGTATCATCCTAGAGGTCCTGGTCTTCTTCAAAGACCATCCTTAGTTCTTTAAGTGGAGGCTAAGAAAAGGCACGTCAAAAAGATGTAATATCCATTACCGATCTTTTTCAATTTCTTTCCTCTTCAACTTCTTCTTCTTTAGTTGTTTCATGATAAATTAATAACATAAGTATTTCTTATATACTTATATGTTATTATAAATATTAAACAACTCTAATTAACCTTCTATCCATCCTACAGAAAAAGGAAATAACCGCGTGTGTGTATATACGGAATACCGTCTCCACGCCGTGGTGTAATCTGTTTTTCCACCAACACCTTACATGGATGGGTATTATGGTGTAAACAATAACTATACATAGTTATTATAACATCATAATGATTCTGATATATTGTATCATCCACTCCAATTCAATTCAAAAATTATGGAAATGATATCATCGCTCGTGTGTACGTACGGACAACCGTCTCCACGACACGATGAGATTCATTATCCATGTTAACCATTTAAGAATGATTATAAAGTATATATAAGCAATAGTAATGAAATATATGAAATGGTAAATCTACTGGATTTATGTATATATATATTTCATCTACTTACTTCCATTCAAGACAATAAGGAATGGAAAACATCGTTCATGCGTACGTACGGACTACCGTCTCCATGAATGGTGTGTTTCATTTCATTTATCTATCTATTATATATATATATATATACTGAATATATATGATATATAAATCAAATTTTATATTCTAGAAGTATGTAAATCATGATATAAGTAATAATAATGTCAAGAACAACAAGTCCAAACACCTACGATAAATGAAACAATTTTACCCAAAACGCTCTTTAACATGGAATTTACAAAAGAACGGGTAATATAAAGTCATAAGTGAACCATATATGATATCATAACAATGAATATGATTCTATAATAAGTAAATTACATTATTGAAATAATTATACAGGATGATTGGACACTTACGAAGCAAATCGGACCTAAGGTAAGGGAAAATATCACAATCTCATTTTTATCCGAGATTGTTTATACTTTGGTATTTACTAGGGTGTATTTTATCATCCACATCCATGTTTCCTCAATATGTAATATTATTTCCATCCACCTACAATTGTTTAAATCCAATTTTACCCTTCGGTGAGTTTTTAGTAAAGAATATGAAATGAATCTTTTGTCGTTTTTTCGTACGAGGCACTTTTTTGACTTTTCCGACAAAAGTACGAAGAATGTTTTTTTACTTATACGGCATGAATGGATTTTTAAAACATTATTTCCAAGAAGCTTCCTTTACAAGTTTTCAAGTTTATTTTTAATCAACTTCTTTTTGTTTAAAATTGTATGGAATGTTATGAAAGGATAAATGTTTTTGAAGTAGAAAGGATATTTTCCTCAAGAATGGAGTTCAAGAGTTTTATAAAAATTATTTTCCATCAAATACAATATAGGGTTCTATTTCTATCCCTATTATTACATGGATTTGATTATGTTGTGATGGAAATATTTTTATGAATTCCTTTATCTTATATTAATTGTTTTATTATGTTACAATGTTTAAGATTCCCATTTTTATTACATGGGTTATGGAATGATGTATGATTTATGAATTTGTGGCACACATAAGAATGGTATCATTATGAGATGGGTGGGACCTATATCTCCCTCAAATGCATTGGGTAAAGATTTTATATCTCATGAGATAAACATGGCTGGAATGGTAGGTTATACTGGTTCAGTGAAATAGGACTGAAACGAGGGTAACTCGGTTCAGAAAGGGACTTTGTCCACTAAGATAGTCTTGGAAATGAGTCATGACTAACAAGAAATGATTCTCTATGATTATGTTTGTATGCCACAAAGTTTCATGTTTTATGTTATGTTTATTGGGATTTTATTTCACTACTATTATTTATCCCATGTTATGAAATTATGCTCTCTTTTGCAGGTTAAGATTTCCAAAAGTTATGTTCTTATAAATATGATGTGATTGATTTTTCTTTTGTTTACCCTTACTGAGCATTTGAGCTCACCCTTTTATGTTTTATTTTCCCCAGGATATAAAGAAAGGATTTAGGTAAAAAAAGTGGAAGATATTTATGGGAGATATTGAAGATCTTTCACCACGATTAGAAGATTAAGTTCCGAGTTTCCAAAGACGCTAAACTATTACGATCCTTGTGTGTGTGTTTTTGTTATGTGCTAAGTATTCTGCAAAAGTAATGTAATGTCCATGTACGATAAGTTTCGGGTCTCTACACCTACCCCCATGGACACCACCCTAAACACTGCCATCCCCCAGGATAGCCCCCTCACAACCTCGACACCACCCCCTTGGACACCCCTACCCCTTAGAAATCCCTCTTACCCAATAGACACCCCCTCCCACCCATTTGGACACCCCTTGGACACCACACCCCCTTGGATATCCCCCACCCCTCAGGACACCCCCACACCCCACGGACACCACCCCAACACTCTGGAAAGCCCCCCGGACAATCCCCCACCCCTATGGATAGCCCCCACCCCCTGGACATCCCTTCACTCCTCTGGAAATCCCTCCTCCCCCCACCCCCAGGACACCCCACTGCTCCTCTGACACCCCATACCCCTTGGACATGCCACTCACCCCCTAGACACCACCCCATCCACTGGACACCCCAACCCCCTTGGATAGCCCCTCGCCCCCTAAAGACCACACCCTCCCCCTTGGACACCCCCAAACACTTTCGACAGCCCCCAAACCCCCTTTACCGACCCCCACCCCCTTTCACAGCCTTTTGACACCCCCCCCCCAAGAGACCCCCAACGACTTGGACACCCCCCCCCCCCACCGCCTTGGACACCCCCTGTACACACACACACAAGATAGAATGCACAAAAAACGTAAAATTTCTTGATATCACCTCCATAGATTATTTTACCATAAACGAATTTAGTATGGTATAAATTATCACTATGAAACATACCATGATAGCAAGAACAAATATTGAAAAATAAAATCTTCAAAAAGTAGTTTTTCACATCGCAAAAAAGAACAAAATAAAATGAGTCATGAGAGGCTTACTTGAGTGTTGCGAGTCGACCTGATAGATCTGATTAAAATAAAAATGATAAATGATGTTGGACAACCGAAGCTGGAGGGAACGACTTTGATGAATCATTTCTACGTTTTCGACATGAGAGAGACGAGTCACATGTCTACCGATCGAAGAAATCATAATGACTGAATACGGGGCACACTAAATCATTTAAAATGTTTATCACATTGGTTATTTAATAATCGACATTGAAAATTATTTATAACGTTGATTATTTTTTAACTGAAATTATAAATGGTTCTTTATCGTGTCAGTTCTTTTATAATGGACATGATAAATTGCCGAGATTTGGTTTATCATGTCAGTTATAAACTAACCAATGTCAAAAATTGATTCCCGTCGATTTATCACATCAGTTATACAATAACCGATGTGATAAATTTATTATTACAACTTTTCACTTCGGTTATATTGAACCGACATGAAAATACCGATGTGTTAAACATTTATTCCACTATTTTCCAGATTGAAATTTCTATATCGAGGCTTATAGTTACTAAGAGAGTTGTTGGGATAGACATTTATTTTTGGTATTAAATTTTTGAGATTATTATTATGTATTGAATTATACATGAATTAGGTATTGGGATTATCGTTATATTTTATAGACATAATTAGTGGATTATTTTATATTTCTATGATTACGAGGTTAATTCCTCTATTTTTTATTATACCCTCGATACATGTCTCCATCCCATATCCTAATGGGTATGACCATTATAGGTCACTCATTTCAATATTTGTGGAGTATAATGGATTCTTAATGGGCGATTTTCTTAAAAAAATAAATCAAATGGGGAATGAAAATATTTATTCAATTTAACTTTTGAGTTGAATTAAATAAAATAAAATAAAGGCTATATATTTATATAAAGAAACTATTAAAGATATTTTCAAATACTTGTTTCTTGATTTATACCTAATTGAAGGGAGAAAAACACACACTAAAAATAGCGGTATATATATTATATTATTATAAAGTAAATTCTTTTTACAAATTATAATATTTTTAATGGAATAAATCTTATAGATATTTTAAGAAATTAAATTGTCCTTGGATAAGTAAAAAATGTTTTAAATTTTTAAAATAATTTCCAAATTTCCACTACCATAACCGCAAGGTAGTCTCCAAATGGAGAAGAAATTATTAACTGAGGTGGACTAATATATTTTAGAAACAACTAACAAAATTTCATTTTATGAATCATCATATGGACATAATGAAACATATTCTCAAATATATATTTTTATTTTCAATAAATGTGAAATAAATAAAGGAAGTTTACTATATGGTATACTGTAAATATTGGGAGGAACTCTATTTATTGATACACTATGTTCCCCCAATTAAATGAAAAAATAATTCAAATTTCAAAATATCCATCTGAAAAGTGCACCCAGTGTTTCAAGATTATATTAATAAATTAAGCTCACTAAAATATGTGAATATTATTTTATATTTTTATTTAGTGATGGATGGAGAACCTAAGCCTACATAAATTTTGATCACAATATCCAATAAAATTAGTGAAATATATTCTATTATGATTGATGACGTATTAGTTCGGGTAAATATATTGTTTTTAATTTTTATAATATGTTTTATATTGAATATGATTTATTATGCACAAATGAGAAACTAATTTATGGGGGAAATATTATTGAAACCAAATAAACATTAACAAATTTCATAAAATGACTATTTTAAATTTATTTGGGAGGAAATTCTTCACGTTTATATATTTGAGTCTATTGAATTTATAATGGAGGATGACTCATATCAATAGATAAATATTATTTATTGTCATTATATTTATATTTTTCTATAATTTATATGGAGTGAATAAAAATTAAATATTTGCAAATTGTTTTCAAAGTATTCATCATGTTTTTATAACTATGATGATTTTTTTTCTTGAGGAATTAATTTCCAATGTTTTTTCAAATGAACCATTTAAAATGATATTTTTATACTTATTTCTTTTCAAATGCTATATTTTCTTCATTAAATTATTCTATAACTTGTTTTCAATTAAATTTTGATAAATATGAACATAAATCACCATATGATCAAACAAATTTTTTGCATTTGATGCTTCTGATACACATCTTAAACTATGTTTTGAATCTAAAAAGTTTCCTGAACATAAAAATATTGAAAATTATGTTTAGAACTTTTTACTCTAGTTATAAATGAAATATAAAATTTTTTTAGAATTTTATATTGGATGAGTTAAGTGATATAGAGTCAATGAATACCATATTTCCAATTATGGATATCCCAAAATACATATATCTGAAACTGTTTTCTATAAAACCAAAATATTTCATTGTAGTTGATAATGAAAAAAATAATATCATATTTACAATGTGTATTTTCAAAGGAAAATAAAATATAATTATGAAGATACCTAGGAATAATGGTAAGGACATTTCATGTCCTATTTTAAAATTCATAGTAGTAGTGCCTCTGATAGCATGAAATAAATTTTTACGAAAAGGATATTAAACCCATTTATAAGTACCTATGATGGAACAATCCTAATAACATATATGTTTTCAAAAACAAATTGACCACTCTATTGGAAGGTAGAATATTTTTTCAAATCTATAATAGAAAAGGGGTTATTATATTTCAAATATTAACAAAACAAAGTGGTTTAATAGTCCTTATGAGTTAATTTTAGGAGCTTGTTATAGTAATATTACAAAATAAATAGAGGGGTCTATAATCTATAGAAAATTAAATCTAGTGACAAGGAATGATCAATTCCTTCTTCATTCTCAAACTAAATCCTTATGAGAAGTAATGAGGAGTCCAAATATATGTCTTTATTTGGTTTTAAGGGTGCTTTCAGATATATATAGAATCTAAAAATTAGGAAAAACACTTTTTTACCTTCAATTATTAAACCCCTATAAATAGAAAAATAATCTTTTTAATTTTTAATGCATTGGGATCATTTTATTGTATATGGTGATCAATTTTATTGTTTGTTAATGTGTTTATTAAAATTTTATTGGGAATTTCATAGTTAATGGGTCATTATTTAAGTGTTTTTTAAACCTTAATTCGTTTTCCTAAAAACGTTCATTAAAAACCTTTAATTGAAAAGAAGGAATCTATTTTTTGAAATCAATAATGATATTTTTTTAGGGAATGTGTTTTCTAAGGATTCAATACATGTTGAGTGGTAAAAAGTGGATATTACATCCTTATTTAATTTCCCCAATAGTGTTAATAATATGAAATCACTCCCTAGACATGTAAAATATTATATGAGGTTTTGTGGAATTCAACAAGAACTCTCTACCCTTATTCCGAATGATATAAAATGATTTATTTTGTTTGTTTTATGAGTGTTACCTAGAATCTTTCAGATATATCAATAAATATATCATGTACCTAAATATTATTAAAAAACATATATAGGACATTCTAATCGAATTTTTGATTCATCATCTTATTCTTATTTTACGATTTTTAGTGATTGAATTCATGAAAATGTGATCTCATGTCATATATTATGCCTCTAGAACTCTATATTTTATAAAATCTAATTACAAAACCAATGAGAAAATGATTTTATACATTTTAATTTACTTCTATATGTTTTGGAGTTATATATTTTTATACAAAGTGATAGTGTTCACTGAAAATTCTATTTTCTAGTATTTTATGAGGAAACATAAATTAAAAAAAACCATTTAGGTATATTTTATTTATATAAGATGTAATATTTAATTTAAGGATATGGATGGTATTGAAAAACTATTTCCATCCATTTGTGTTGAATACAAACTGTTTAAACAATAATAACACTAATATGTCCTATTATTAGAGAGACCATCTAAGATAATAAATTATATGATTGTAAAAGTGATAGGGAATGGTTTGCTGAAAAGTTTAAATATACATAATCCCTTAAATTACATAGTGTTTTTTAATAAAATAGATTTTTAGGATAGTGATTTATGATAGAAGTGAATATTTAATGACTTTTACATAGTAGACAATATAAGATCCTAAATCATTTTTATATACCTTTTATATTAAAAAATAACACTAGTTCAGAAATTTTCCCATATATTGATTTTTTATGGAAACCTTAAACAAAAAATAATGGCATCGAAATCCTTTGGAATAGGTCTATTTTTTCCAACCTCTTAAATGATGAATTTTTGTTGTATATAACTTACACGTCATTCCAGTTTTACGGAAATGTTACAAAATTAAATGAAATTCCAAAACGACCTCTCCAATTATATATTGTATTTGATGTTTGGGGGATAAATTATATTGGTATATTTGATAATTATTACATGCTGATATAAATCATACATGATGATTTATTTATGCTCAACCTGGTATAAGGTACAATAATTTTATAGATTATTCTTATATAGTTTTAGAGCTTATGAGGAAAAACGTGTTTAGTTGTTTTGAAACTCCTAAAATCTTCATAACTGAATAGGGAAACAAATATTATAATATAACCTAAAAGATGGAACTAATTAAACATAGATTACATCAAATGGAATATATACCTAATAGTGCTCAAACAAATAGCGTGGATATGTTTTAAATAGATAAATAAGAGACATTATTTTGATAATATTTATTCAAAATAGAAATAATTTTGATATATTGTTATATGATGTTATTTTAGAGAATCAGAAATATTTTTAAATATTAATAGGGATGTGAACTATTAGTCTACTATATAGGATATCATTTCGCTGACCAGTTATGTTATAATATAATGTTTATTGGGTTGATATTATTTGGAACATGTATCTATTTGATTATAAAATGAGAGGGTTTTTTTAGAGTTTGATTATTTTGGGAGGAAATTTTAATAAAAATAAATGATTTATAATAAGAAAACCAAAGTTATTATTTATTAATTAATTCTAAAAGATGATATTAATTAATGAGACAATGTGATTCTATTATATAATAAAATTATGGGAATAATTTTCTTAATAGTCTTGAAATTATATTATTAATCTTGTGATTCCTTTTGTTTATATACAAATAAAATATCAATAGAAGAATTATGCATTTTTTATTTTTGAGAATAGACTAAATATTGTTAGAGAAAAATTTCATGAAATTCTAGGAGATGAGGTTCTTCTTAAGGATACTATATACAAGAAATGTATTTAATTATCCGAAAAAAATTGATATCAATTTAATTTATAATATATTTTATCATAGCTAAAAATGATTAAAAAAGAAGAAATTATATAAAATAAGTTCCTTGTAATGTAAAACCTTTGATTGTATAGAATTATTTTATTTTATTTCATTTAGTTTTTCTAAAAATTTTGTTTCTTTTTTTCACTATTCAAGCAGGAGGATTGGTTTTTTTTGTTATAAAGTGTGCTATAAATTACTAGTCACCATTGAATACCTTTTAAAAATTAATTACATGCCATCATAGAGTTAAATGGTTGATATTTTGTGTTTATTATATTTTTTTAACATTATTATGATATTTTTACTTGTCTTTAACTACATAAAATAGATCATTTATTGAATATTTTAATTTCAAAAATAGAAGATTATATATTTTTTCTTCCTTATTGGTGATATGGTTATTTTAATATAAAATATCAATACAATACAAATCAAATTTATGTTGTAAATTCTTATTAATTGATTACTATACTTTATTTGAATCAATGTTCATCTTAATGATTTTTTTAGGTGTAAAAGTTGTCTTGACTATTTTAAAGTGGTTAAACATTTATTTTTATCATTATTATTAATTTGAAGATTATATCACTCAATAATTATCATTAAAAATAATTCTTGTTTGAAACATAGAAGTGTGATTCATGTACTTAATAAATATTGTTTTCCATAGATGGATTAAAATTTTATATTAGTCTACAAAATAATATATATAATAATAATAACATAATTCATGGATGAGTTATATTTAATTTTAAGATTATTGATGAGTTTTTCTTATGTTGTTTGAGATAATAATTTTTTTATTTCACATTATCATCCATAATACATTTGATTTTTTTAACTAATTACATATGTGATTTGTTATTATTTATTAGTATATTTTGTATGTTTCATCCAAGGAAAAAATGAATATATTTTATGGAATAATTGAAGATAATAACAATGGAGGTTCAAAAAAAAATCTTTAATTATATAATTGATTATAAATTTTAATATAAAAAACTAGATATATTTGAAAAATTATTCATTTTGGAGGAGGGAAATATTTTTAAATTAGTTTAACATCATTAAGGAAGATATGTTTTGAGGTTTTTTCAATGACTGAATTTCTTTTAATAATGGTTTTAGATAATTTTATTTTACATGTGTTTGGTGGAATGATATATTGGGGACATAAAATTTCATGTATAGTGGAATCTGTTGTGGTATGATTTTAGTTTATTTACAACATTTATTTTTATACCAATAGTTGATGGATTCCTATTAAATTTGGAATAGTATTATTTTTAATTAATATGTGAATAATATATAGGAAAATTTATATTCATTAAATTATTAGTTTATAATATAAATTTTCATTATATTAAATTGATATTTTTTTCAATTTTAGTTTTTTAAGTATCTCATGAATAATGTCATTTAATGTTATAAATAAATCAAAATTAGAATATAATTTTTTCGGATTTATTTTTTATTTTTTTAATCATTGATAAAAATTTTGGAGTCACATGAATATTTATAAAATAAATTTGGGATTTAATCAATCGAATTATGAAAAAATTATATGGAATTACTTGATGCTAAAAGGTAAAAAATATTTATTAAAATTAAATTGAAATGAAACTCAAAATAAAATCATTAATTGGAATTTGAATTATTATTTTGTTTTTTAAAATGATCATAATTAAATTTAAATTTCAATATTTGAAATAATTTTTCTCAGGTCATATCATTATTACCTTTTTATAAAATAATTCTTATTGGGTATGACTAGTTTACTACATTCATCTATATCATAGTTTTTGAACCATATTTTGAAATAATAAATCATATTTTGGAAGATATATATTTGTGATTTAACACTAAATCCAAACAACTTGTTATTATGTTTATTAAAATATTTTTGATAATGATTTGTCAATTTATAATTAATGTATCACTTATACATAGTTATGTACGAATAAATTTATATCATCTGGTCTGTTAAAGATTATATTTGAAAAATTATCAGTCACATTTGGATTTTTTGTGAAAATAACTGGTCATGAATAAATATTCTTTCATATCTATGTCTATATAAGTATAACTAAAAAGTTCAATTAATTTAAGGGGGTTGATATTTCTCAACCTATAAATATTGAAATAATAATAGTTCTATATGTTTCGAATTAATATGGTTATTCCAATTTAGGATCACATGTATATGAATCAATCAAGGGATTCATGCATGTATGATTAGTTGAGTGAGAATACTGAAAAATTAATTTTGGGTTGATCTAGATTATGAGTCATGATTTGTGTTTTAAAGAATTAAAAAATTTATTAAAATTGAGTCAACCGATGAGTCTATTAATTGTAATTTACTGATGAATGGTTTTCATATATATTTTAATGATTCATCATGAGATATAGAGTCACGTCTAATATAGTGGACCAATTTAAGAAAATAAATATAGATCAAAATATAGAAAAATATTAGTTAAATATTGATGGTGTATGAATTATAAGCCTATGTTGTGTAGGCCAATTGATATTGATGGCAGAAATAGATAACCAGAGTTCCTAATGAATTTACATATTAATATAGTATTTGTGCCAATATATTGATAGAGGTATGCCGCCCATATATTAGCGAAATAGTATTGAATGATTGACTAACCACCTTTTTAGTAGATTCTAATATATTTTATCCAATTTAAAATTATTAAATCATATCGTTATTTTTGTATGTTATATTCTCAATGAATTTCTACTAAATTATTTTCCAACATAACTATGTGGAACTATCCAATCCCTCAATTGTTTTGTCTTGGGTTTTTGGTTTCAGTTGTGCCATATACCCATTGATTTTGCTTCATTTCATAATTCCAATGTTTTGGCATAAATTCCATTATTTAATTATTTAGTTTCTTATGTGAAAAACCCCAAAATTTATGTGTGTACTTATTTCGTTGATCATTATACATATCTAAAATTTGTTTTCAGTATATTGAATAAATTTACAAGATAGTAATGTTTTGGATTATCCAATTATAAAACACAAATAGAGAGGTTGTATGTATGCTTTATATTTTCAATTATCCTAATTATTATATTCCTTAGTTAATTCTAGTTTGGCTGATCGTTCACATATGTTCGGATAATGATATTGGTGTAACAGTTACTCTATTTTTCATCTCAACATACAGGGGGTGGAGGGAATATTTATAGTGGCATAACTTATGTTGTATGGTGGATGTGAATGTCTATAAAATGATAAGGTTGATATTTGGTTATATCGATGGAAGATAGTGGTTATGATAATTGTTTTGGGGGAATTTTTTTTGGATTTTATTTCTTATTCTATAATTCTGGTTTAGTATCCCCTAATAGGGTATTATCTGGAAAAATTCTTTTATATTTCATTTACAATTTAAATCCCTGTTATATAATATAATGGGATATGTGGACATAAAAACAATCTTAAATTTATTATTGATTGATTCAGTTTTGATTCTATACAATGAAAAATATACCACATATCATTAGTGTAGGTCTATCATGTCTTGATAATTTGCAATGCTAGATAAGAAACTGTTAGTGTAGTTGATTTGACTCCTTGAATTATGATATATTATAAATTAAGGATGATAACTCAAGATAATGGGATCCAATTTTGGACTAGTCATTGATATCCCCTATAATATATTATGCCTTTTCTCATCATTTTTTAAGTGTTCTAAATGTGATATTATTGATAAAAATCAGTTATTATATTTATTAGTGGTGCCTTCATGGTTCTTGAATAGTCCCTTATTTGATTTTTACCTTGTAATTGAGTCTCTATTTTTTCTTAAATCTAATTTTTTTCAAAATGATCTATCAATTCAATTTTTCTGAAATGATTTTAGTGAAACTATTATACATTATTTATTATGAGGTTATTCTCCTATAAAAGTAACATGTTGTTAAGGGTGATAGATTACATTAGATTGTATGTAGAATAATGATGTTGAGGGGGGGGGGGGTTAAAATTTTAAGTATTTACTAAATTTTGTTGTGGTAATGTTTTATGAATAATCAGTTTGATTCTCATACAGGTTGTTATGTGTTTGTGGTTTCCTGGTGTTGTTTTATATCCATATTATTTTCGATCCATTTGTTTTATTCATCTTATTATGGATGTTAAGGTGGGAATTGGGGTTTTTAACAGTCATTGATAAATTCTTGTTAATTAATACATAGCTAAATATACATTATTATATGTTGATGGAGAAGGATTAATGTATGATTGATGGTCAGGGGTGTTGGGTTCTAATTTGTTGTAAGGAATTGGTTTCCAAAGGTATGGTGAATTTGTCAAGGACCAATTGAGTATCTCTTGGTCAATCCACCTCTAGATCATCACCAATCCTTTGGGATATCCTTTTCTCCCCACCAATTAGCCACCTCACATGTTTACTATCCAATTCAACTTTGAATCATGTGATTTGGATGTGTTTTGGTTTATAAATTTGATTTTTACATTAATGTTGTATTGAATCTACCTTCATGTGGGGTCATACCATTTAAGAGGTTTTTGTATTGATATGCAACATAACATCAAATTGGTTTTTAAAATTATAATAAATTAATTATAGTGATTTAAATATTTTCAAAATAATCTCATAATGAATACGTATTGGATGATTTATTTTATAATATGAAAAGGATTAAAATATTTTCAAACTTTTTCTAATAGTGTATTGAATTAAATATCTTTAATTACATATATTCTTTGTTATTGGTATTGTGCCAAATTTGTAAGAATGTGGTGATTTTTTAATTTATTTGATGCAAACCCTGAGGTATAATGCATCTTATCTAATTTTTTTAAAATAATGATTTATGTATTTTAGTAAATAGAAACATGATTGACCAGTTGCTTCTTAAACATATCCCATGTAATATAATTCATGAAAAATCATTCATGACCATTTTTCTTCCAAATAGTGAATTTCATGAAAATGTGTCATACCTAATCATAAGAACGATATTAGAAGAATATGGATAAAATTGTGAATAGATTTTACATAATCCGTTTAACCCTAGGTATCTTCTTTATGTGGGTCAGAAAAAGATTAATTTTTTATTATTTTGATATCACACATAAAATAGAAACATATTTACCCATAAATTAATTAACTCATATTCTATTCCAACAACTCTATAATGCTTTAGTAATTTAATTTTTTTAGTTATAAAAGATAATAAAAAATTATTGTAACATATCTAATATAAAAAATATTATAATAAAAGAATCTACACTGATGATAAATTACTAAAAATAATGAATTTGAATCCCTAAAAAATATGAATCATAAAAATAAATAGAAATTTATAATATTTTTCTAATTTAACTAATAAACATTCAAATTTCACCATTATATTTTCGAATGTCTGTATAGATTTTCATATTCCAAAAAAACATGTAATCACCCAATAACTTTCATTAATATATATTAAATTTTTAAAAAATAAATAGAAATCAACATTGAATTTAATTTTATAATTCATTAATCCAGTTTATTTATCATTACTAAATTAATATTCAATTTTATTATAAAAAGATATTTGAATATATATCATAATTTCTTATCTATAAGTCTTCGTTTATTTATAGTACGTAATTAATATTAAAAAACATTTACACCCCATGTAATCCATTAAATAATTACACCAGGGGATAAAAGAATGAAATTAGGGTGTTTATCTAGTGCCATATTATATGAAAAATTTAGTGTGAAATTTAACCTATAGATAAATTCTTTCAAAATTATTTTAAATAGTATGTCTTTATCAATTTTAAAAAATCCATAACATATATTATCTTCTATTATAAATCATGACTTATTTAGTGTGTAGAATAATGAAGGGTCATTAAACATAATTATTAAAGTAAAACCCATTAATAATTTTTTTAAAAAATATCTCTTTGTATTTTATGAATGGAAATAATTTTGATCATTTACATTACAATAACTATTGAAAATAAACTCAATTTTAATTTTCATTTTAATTAATATATTTCAAAACAAAATATGTTTATAAATATATTTTCAAAATCATATAAAAAAAATCCTCTATAATTAATGTGAACTAGAATAGTTGATAGATAATGTGAGAAAATTTTGTGGGAAATAATTATATTACACTAAAAAACATATAATAACGATCAAACAGGGGATACTAAACATAAAATTCTAAAAACAAATATCAATTTATTTTTAAAATGAATTCATAAAATTTACTTTTATAAAACATAATAATTTCTATTTATCTACCTAATGAGTAAAATATCAATTTTATTATGTTTAATACATATCAATTAATGAAAATTTCATTTTAAATTATAAACAATAATTAATATTTATGGTTAAATATATGTGATATACCCCGTGCAATTTGTTTATTTATTCATGAAAATTATTATTCAATTGGAGACGTATTATTAATCGACCTCCAAAAAAATCAAGAATAACTAAATTAAATAAAATCGATAAACATAGGAAAAATATTATGACATCATCATTTTAAATAAAGTTTACATAAAGGAATATTTAATTTCAAGTAATGCATGAATAATTATATAATATTATATAAGTCATTATATTGAATTATTTTATCTTGAAAAACCATAACAAACTGTTCATAAACACAAATATCTTATAAATAACTCATATGATTTCCCCCAAATAAAAATCAGTATTTTATTAAATTATCTAAATCCAATGAAGTTATTTTTATTAATGATTAATCATATTTACATGTATCTGTTCATATATAAAATTTATCAAGGGTTGATAATATGGTTATATAATGTGACATTCTAATATTGATCTTAAAAATATTATGAATATGATATATTAAATCAAAGTATCACGTGGTTCAATTATTCATATTTGGTAGACTTAATTTCTCAAAAATAAATTATTTGACTTCCCAATTATAAAAATAACCCTACCATTGGGTAACAAATAATATTTAGTGGAAATTATATATTAAATATTATACATTAATGGTAGTTGTTTCATGTTTTGTTTAGATATGTGAGAATTATAATGAATAATGATTAAAATAAATAAATCCAATTAATAAAATAATTGATAATAAAATGTATAAAACAAATTAAAAATCATTGATCCATATTAATTTTTTTATACCCATTTAAAAATTTAGTTATTGTGAGATATGATTTAAATAATTATATATAATAAATAATATATCTATTCATTAACTTACTATAGAACAATCATAGTCCCAAGCATATTCCATAGAGTGTCCATGCTAATTACTTATATAATATTCCCCAAATAAGGATTTAAAAAATTAAATTTGTAAAATAATTCAATCTTCATCCTCTAAAGTCTAAAATAACCATTTTAATATAAAATATAAACAAATAACAAGTTGAATTTGTGTCCATGATTGGAAAATCATCATTAGATAATATGATTTGTATAAATATTCAACAAGTTTCATCCGATGTACACCAGAAAGAAATATGTTTTATCATATACACTTAATCATTATTACATGAAATAAGTAATCTATAGGTTATTGGTTACTTTTTCATGTTAAAAAAACTTGAATCGAGATTATGAGATATTACTACTTTTAATCATGTTGTAACACAACATGGCAGTAAACAATTAGATTATATGATTAGATTTTTTCATTCTTATACAAATCTAATTTTATGATAAAAAACATCCAACATCTCTTCATTGGATCATATAATGTTTTATTTAAATTTGTAATTATGGTTAATATTATTGAGTAGTATAAACATAGATAGGTTAATTTATAGTAATAATAAATTTTATTATCTTGAAGCATCAATTTTATTATAACTGAATTCATGGAACCTGAAATTTATGTATTTTTTAGGAAAACTGATATAGTGGAACTATGACCATATTGAAATATTTAATGAATATATTGTAAAAATTAGAATTTACATTAATTGTTTATGCCTCATAAACAATTAGATTAAAAAAATGAAATTTTATAATTATTCATGTTTTCCCCATTCAACCCTTAATAAAATATTATAATTTATAATAATATGTTGTTCTCCATCAGAAAAGTTATCCTTTTTGAATTTAGTATTATATTATTATCTATTTAGGTTTATAGAAAACAATATAAAAAATTACTTGAAATCATCAATTGTGAATCCATAAATAACAAATTTATCCCTAAAAATTTCTATCCATTTTTTAATACCAAATAACCCAATATATATATATATAACTGAAAGTTTAATATATCATCAGGATAGTCAAATTAAATCCTTAAATATGAATATGTTTGAATAAATTGATGTTTTTTCAATGTATTCATTATTATGAAATAAATTCATCTATTTATGTACTAAATAATAATATATTAATCATTTATGGAATGTATTTACCTTCCATTATAAACCATATTATGTAAAAAATAGTTTAATGACATCATTTTTTGTTAGTTTATTATGGTTTTTGTCAAATATTCTAACTTTCCATCTATTTTCATAACTTGTTATAGACATTGTCATTATTCAACTATATTACTACAATTTTACCCATATAAAAAATTTATTTTATTCTATTATAAGTCCACTGCCGTAAAAGATTCATAAATATTGAATATAAAGAGAAAATTATTTTATCCTTTTTCAGAAATTTTATTATATTATGGGGACTCTATTATGATGAAATTTACTAGAATAGTTGTCCGCATCATAATTTTTAGTTTCCTTTTTATTAATTGTTTAGTTATATAAATTCCATCTAGAATCCATAAAATTACCTTTTAGTTAATCTAAAAAATATTTAATTGCATTTTTATATGATTAAGTATGATATATTTTGGAATAAATTAATAATTAATTGTCACTAGTTACACATATTGAAAATTCCAAAAAACAATTAACTCCCAAAAAGGTTCTCAAATGATCAATAAATAAATTCAATCTCATCCATAATAGTTTATAATAATAGCTCGTTTAATTCAAAAAAATAAATCATATTGATTTAAAATTTCAAGATAAAGATAGTATTCTCATAGATTGTTTTATATCCGATAGTAGAAAAATGTTAATTAATTATTATATGTACATAGCACTAATATAATCCAATGTTATAATCTATGAATGTATCATTTCCAAATATTCCCACTGGTATTGAAACAATGAAGAGAATTATTGAAATTTTGTAATGAGTGGATAAACAAATGGAGTGTAACCATCTTATGAATTTATTCAATAATGCCTGATTTATATAAACATGTATGTTAAAATCCATAATATCCAAACTAAATTTCATGAAAATATATCATTGTTTGAATTTATCATGTTATTTTCAAATTATGGATATAACTATTAATAATAATGGGTTATTTGATCTTGATATGTCATGTTGTATATATAAAATATATGTTTTAAAATAAATAATTAGTTTTTTTTGCTTAACTATAGTTATATATTAAACCATGATGGATATTTGGTACATTTATATAAAAAGTAGATGAAAATTCCTATTTAATTTAATTATTATGTTTTATAATTACAACATATTGAGATATATGTCACAGTAATTGATGCATGGAAATTATTCAAAAAATCAATATAATATTACTAAAGAATAAATGAAATTTACAGGGATTATTCTAAGATGATTTCATTTAGTGGAAATATTTAGAAATATTAAGTCCAGTATGTTTTCGTAATAGGAAACCCATTGATACAATTTTAATATTCCAATCATAGAATACATGTTGATGAACAATTTATCATATCCCCATATTAACATAAACATTCATATATATATATATATATATTATTAAAATATTTATATTTAAGTAAAAAATAATACTATATTATAAAAACACCATGAGATATATTAATGAATCCATAAGAGTAAAATTTTTTCCAATCATAACACCAATCTATTTTTATAATTTATTACATATTTAGAAAATTGGGATCTATTGATTTTGTATAATCATTTGAAACAACCAGATACAATTAAAAACCCAAATGTGAAGAACTATTATATTATTCTCATAGTTTAGAATCATATTTCATCACACGAAATATACAATTCACATTCCCAAAATCCCTATGATATGAACTAGAGTCAGGGTATTAGAATATAATTCTTGGGAATGATTTCATCATCTATATAGACATGAATATCAGTAAATAATCCAATTGGAGTGCCCAATAATATAAGGTAGACATAAAAATAAATTAATGGATAAAATAGTTAAGACCACATTAGAGAAGAATATCCATTAAATTATGGATCATATATGAACATACTAAAAGGAAAAAAATAAATGAAAACTAATAGAATAAATATATATGTGTCTTTATTCACCTCACCACATCCCATGTTAAACACCTGGAATAACTTAATCATCAAAAATTAGATATCTAAATATAGGGAACCTGAATAAAATAAAAAAGAGTTGCATACACTGAATTTTTTTTGTTGGGTATGTGTGAAACTAATCATATTTTTCTGAACAATTTATTTTTTAAAATTTTTATAAAAAATAAATTTAAAATATATTAGGAAATATTACTATTATTCATATCATATAAAAAATATAATAGTAAATTTAAATAATTTAATAAAATAAAATTTCCTTATCTTATATGAACACAATCACATATAAAACATTTATCCTGTTCCTGACCCCCACCTAATAAAAAACACAAATTTCAATCCTCATTTAAAATACACATTATTCATAATATTTTCAAATACGATTTTAATAATTTAATGGAAGAATATAAAAGAAAATATAGTAATCAAATCACTATGGAATTATTTGAGAAATCAGGAATATGAATCATGATTCTCAAAGTAATAATTACACTAAGGAATAGAAAATATGGATGTTCCCTTAGTGGAATATTCTAGTAATCATTGTAAATTCCTAAACATCTCATGAGGTGATTCTAGATTTAATTGTTTTAGAATCATCAGCATGAAAATAGATGAATTCTTAAGTATACAACCCATTTTCATCCCTCATTTAGCCAAATGAGTTTCACTCCACTATAAACATTCCATAACATAGTGAAGCTAGTCAGCCTTATAATAACTAGGTTATAACCATCTCTCATACCTCATTAGGATTCGTAGGATAATAATGTATTTCAATCAAGAGGATTTGAGCAAGGAATCAAGATAATCATATAAATAAAAAATTATCAATAGATTACACATAATATATAATTTCTTCATGAAAAATACACAATTTTATCAAATAATGTTTAACATAATATTAAAATAAGAATAATCCCTATGTTTTTATCCATACCGCATAAAAAAATGATATCCCATTGGTGGTCGTATTTCAAAAAGTGGCTTAGTAGGGATTCACTGACCCACATGACTTTTAAAACCATTTACATTTTTAATGGACTACAAAGAATATAGGCTCTGGATTGCAATTCATTATTATTAATTTGAAATTTTATTTTATATTTTCCTTTAAAATAATACCATTAACAAAATCATATAATACAAAAAAAAATCCCAAAAACATTTGGAAATTAATTAACGGGTAAAAATGTTTTCCAATAAAACCTCCGAATGTTTCAAATCATCATATTCAAGTTATAACATGAAAATTAGTTTCAAATATAAGTACAAAAAAATTAAATTTTTTTTATTCCATTAAACATTATTATTTAAAAAAATAATAATGAATTAAATCCACATAACATAACCCTTTTATTCCATGTAAATAAATAAACATGAAAAAATTCGAAATTCGAAAGAACTATCACATGAAGATGTAATTTAAAAAACAGAACATTTCAAATTCTAAAGAACATAATACCATATCATCTTAAATAAAATTCAAAAAAATATCTACATCAATTCATCAGTGATCAATCCATAAGTAATATTCGATGACCGTGAATTCTCTTATATGCATCAAGGGACTCTAATAATGATCTATAAATCAAAACCACTATGAATAAATTACCCTAAACACTAAAATGACCCCTAAAAATGCATTGGTTTTAAATATGATTGTAAAAAGGGGATGAATTGATGAAGAAGAAAAAGATGGACATAGGGTATTACAAGAATAAATACCCAATACTATCCCCTTTTTTGTGACAATGTTACATTTGGGGGAAATTTTAATTTTTTCTTATTATTGGAATGTTTTTTAAGAAAACTAGGACTCAAAAAACAATTCATGGAATTTGATCTCTCCTATGTAAATTTTATGGACTTCGTTGAATTCCTGAGAGGATACATGGTTGTATAATTGTGTTTTTGGAGCATCGAGATACATAACTCAATATTTTAATGGGACTATAATGGGTGAATAGTTTTTCAGAAACCTGTTGTTCCTCAGTAGCTATCTGCATGGCCTTGTTCAAAGGGGGTAGTGGATATGTTCTTGGGTTGTACATGGTTTTCAAAACATTGTGTCTATCCTGTGTGGTGTACTTTTGGAGGAAGTATCATCACACTTTCCACCACATTGTTTTTAGATGGTTTGGAAAACCATGGGTGTTAAACCATGTGGTTTGTTCAGCTTGATGAATTTAAATTAAAATATTTAAAATGAAAATAAATTAAACGAGATTGAAAAGGGGAAAAATAGATTTTTTTAATAATAATAATGATATTATTAGGATTATTATTAGGTTAAATATTATTATTAATAATAGTAATTTTATTTAAATTATTATTATTCAATTAAGTTTCATGAAATCCTACAAGAGGGTCTCACTCCCCTTACCAAGACCACATGATCAGCCCTTATCTGAACCCCCCTTTGGTGCATGGACCCCTCTCTGGCATCATCTCTATTCATTGATTTCACAACTTATTACTTTTTTATCCTTCTTTGATCTTGTTATTTAATCCTATATCATTCTTTTCATCTCCTTTGTGGTCAAAATTTGGCCTCCCCATCACCCTATATGTTTCGACTGAAACCCTAGGTTAGGTTTAACCTATATTTTTATTGTATTTTCCATTGTTAGGATATGTGAAGGCCCTCTTGGGTCTTTTTCATGGGTATTATGGAAAATACTTATAAAGTAGAACTGGATTGGATTTGTTTATGCCATCTAATATTATGTTCTATTCCCATCACTTGGTTTTCCACCCATTAATTTTGGGTCTTAATGTGTTTTGATTATCTGGAAATTATTATAGGGAGTTTGGTTCATCTATGATGTTGTTCACACATAGAAATAGGTATGTATATATATCTCTTCCTCATATGTATTCCCTCTTAGAGATGGGAATAAATTCATTTTATTAAAGAAGATATATAAATGTATATATTTATAAAAATGCATGTGTATGATTGTGCGTGGAAGTTTTGAGTGGTTTCTACCAAATATGACGACTGGTGGGTGTCGGCATGGTCTACTAGTTGAGGGTGGATCTTTATCCATTCCTATTTAGTTCATGAGTACCTTAAATTTCAATTATCTTCTGGCATAATTCTACATTTCTATATCGAATTACATTTCACGAATAAGTCATTTTATTATGATTCAAATTTTTTTCCTATTAAATAAAGTCATGGTTTGGTAAGAAACCCTTCAATAGATGTGAATTATTTGTGAAAATTATCCATGTTGATTTATTGATTATTTAGATTTTTGGCTTATAGTGGGGCCTTTATTTTATTATTTGAGTTTCGGTTTCATATATGGATTGTTAGGACATGGCCCGTTTGATGTCCCAAATGAGTTTCCTCTCTCACTAAATGTCTAGGTGCACCCAATCTCTTCTTATGTATTGGAAAATAAAAAAACATTTTTAATCATGTAGGTAATTTCCTAGGGGAAAAATAGTCTTTCTAAATTTATTTTCAGAACATCTTATAAATTGAATATCATTCTCAATGATTTGGATTTACATAAGTAGTGAATTTCCCAATTATTAGCAGTAACCTCTGAGTAACCCCCTGTGATATTATAAATTTTATTTCTATGTTTTAATTAATTTAATTACTTTGATGTATCCTATTATGGTTAACCTTGTATATTATAGGTAATAATTCATGTAGTAAACAATGTAAATATTTATGCTTATTTTTTTAATTAAATGACATGAATTATTTCGAGAAACGTGTTCATGATGACATGATCTCTATAATTGAAATTATTTAAAGGGGAATGAGAAATGGGTAATGGATTTCATAATATGATTTGACTTACTGATAATTAAATTCTTATTAATAAAATCACTTTTTAGGTAATGTGTGAAACCAGTCCCAAACAATCCATCACCGAAGCCTCATAAGAGAAAGAAAATCCAACAAATCATAGCCTCATATTATTGGTACTTTCCTCCCTATAATGTTTCCAGTTCATAAGACAAAACTTAGCATCAGGGTCATCATTTATAACAACTTCAATGTGGGACTCCATTTTGTACCAAGTAGGAATATAATATTCTTTCCTGATTTTCCCATCATTAATGCCTCTCATCAGGATCATATCCTATTTTTCAATCCAATTAGCCTGCTTGTTGTTGACCTCAACATGAATATGTCTTCCCATCATCTCCTCCTCTCCACGTAGTATGTTTACATAAAATAATTCTTCCACCATTTCCTCCATAGAGTACAGGACATGTTCTTTAGAGTCCTTTGCCACTTCGATATTGTTTGCATTAGCTTTACAACTCAAAATCATCTTTGGATTACTGATTCCATGAACCAAAACTTTATGATTCTCCTACACAGTATACATGGAAGAAAATGACGGTTATTTCTTGCATGGTTTAGACTTTTACCCGATAATGTTACCATCGGTTCCGGTGGATGATAGTAGTCCTTGCGGCCCTTCCTCTTCTTCTTCTTAGAAGCCTTCACCTCCTCATGAGACTTAGTTAATCTGTAGTCCTCCTCAGACTCCATTCATTTTTTTCTCCTCCATATGGATCAAAGGGTTGATCTTGAATAATCTTCTTATTGTCCAAACCCTCAAAAGAGTTTTTATTCTGGACACCATCTTGGACCAAACCCTTCCCGGGTGATTGTTGGAGGACCCCTGAAGTAGCAGCACTCTGAATACTATTGACTTGGGGTTCAATCGCCACCCCTTATGTCCAAAATACAATATCCTTCCCAGAATAACTGTCACCTTCAGCTTGAGGCGATTGCAAGGGTGGATCAGTGTTCTGTTGTGCCACAGATTTACTGGTGTCCTGGTCCCTCAAATTATCCTTGAGCCGATCAAAAACCCCCGACACAGTGCGTTACTCAACCTCCATTCCTATTGATTTACTTGGTACATCATTTTTCACTACTTGCTTCATTTGTTTACCATCATCACCTTTCCTCATCTATATTGGAACCTTCGCATGGTGAACACACCATCTGCAGATAGCCTCCGAGTGGCCCATTTGAAAACAAGATGAGCAGAACACCACCCAATGGTTGTAGACCACTGGCTGCTTAAACGTTTTTTAATGGAATTGGTGATATTATTTAGAGTATCAACCTCATTCCTTACATATATGAATGGTAATATATTTTTATTTAAAAATGGTCTGGAGAGACTTTTTGTGTATGTCTACGGAAGATTCTACGTTGATCTCACACAGACCGTGAGTTCTCATATAGTTAGGCAAGGGTATAGACTGGGATAGATTCCCTGGGTGATGGATTTAAATGAGTTACATCCTGATACATCCAGAACATTCATGTCAAGAGATAGTGAGATATCATGGAATTGGGTTATTTGAAATATTGTGACAACTTCACCCAGAATTTGATGGTGGGGGTTACAATCTGATCTTATCCATCATATATCTACCAGTTGAATCTGGGAGAAATATCATGAGACCTATATTGGTGATTGATGTCCTTCATTATGTCTTGGCCCTACGAGTCACTGAATCCATGGGATCACCCATGGGAGCTCCCCTAGTGATGAATAACTATGGGTATGTCCCACACCTTCTAGTGCATGAAATCCAAGAGACTGTGAGGGCTCATTGAGTTGGGTTAGGGGGTAGATGGTGAGAGTTTCCCCTAGAAATGAATGTCGATTGTTACCGCCCAATCCTTCCAAATATATATCGATATGTATGTATATAATGATAATATGTATATATATACTGTGACATGATAATACTATTATTCCAGTTGTGATCTGAAAAAGGTACAAATGTCTTATGTCCCTATGTAACCTGGAGGGGTTTTTTATATTTATCCCATTATGTTAATTATTTATATGTACAAGAACTCTAGTTTAATTCATATTGAACTTTTTGGAATAGGATAGACACCATGGGTGCCGCCCTGTAAATATTTATATCTCCAACCCTACTCAAGAAGCCATTGCACTGGGGTACTCGAGCAGGCTCTATTTTTCAATTGATTGTATATCCTGGTTGATTTCTTATGTTGTGCTACATGTACCTAAGAAGATAGAAGAAAATTTATGATATGGTTCTCATTATGGATTTGTAGATATATATAGGTATTTTAGTTAATTTCATTACATGATTCATTTATTTTCATGATGTTTAAACATGTTTTATGTTTTCTACATTAGTTCTATGTCATCACCCATCATTCGTGCTTTGTATGAACTGTAGTTGGCCACTTTTATTCAGTTAAATAAAATATATCTTTCATTTTTTTTAATTAATTATTTAAAGTTATGCTAATGTTTATTTATTATCATCTTATCATACCTATGTGCTTCTCTGGAATGATTGTATAGTATAGAAACTATAATACCCTAAAAACCTCGCTGCTCTATGGAAGCCTCTAGGATACGTGGAGATTCTCTTGTGTCTATGTGACCCACTTTCCCCACTACAGGTTTTATAGTAAAATCGGTTGATACATTGCATCCTCTCAAAATAGATAAAGTGGGGATTATATAAATAGATTGGGATGGGATATTGTTTCTTCCTATGTGCCTATATTAGAAGAATTAATAAAGATGAAATGGTATAGAATACCATTTTAAATTTATCTAGGGCATTTTTTTTTTAAAAAAAATATAAATCTTGGACACACGCATAGTTAGTATACCAAGTTTTGAAAACTATTCATTGACCATGTCTAATTCACTAAGAGGACAAGACAAGCTCACATTATTTTTCCCACATGGTTTAAAACCCATCCATCAACCATTTAATATATTTTTTTTCATGTTTATGTGTCATATTACATGACTTTCACATGGTTTTTCCCATCATTCGTAGTCCATGTTCCAAAAAAATATAGCGTGTGATGATATAGAATATTTCATAGTATGAATTTTAGAAATTGTGTGTTTTCAAGGAATGAAAAATTTAGAACATCATAAATGAACCGAAGAAGTATCTACGAAGGATCAATTTCATTCTTTCTCTTAAACTCTGAGGAAAACAATGAATAGATGTAAAAATATATTTAAATGGTAACATAAACCAAAAACTATAACACTTCATATTTCCCAAAAAAATAATCAATAAATATAAAATAAATATACCTATAGTGACATGGTGTTTGACACAGAAGCTTTAGAATTTTAAGAGTTTAATTTAATGAAATAACTCCCATAAAATCCTAATCTAAAATGTTTAATAGAAATTTTTAAGAAATAATAAATTATTTAATCATATAGAGTCCTCCACCATGTTAGAAAAGGAATTGAGTGTGATATGACTAGCCTTATACTAAAGGCTGTAGGATTATGGATATACAATAAAGGAAATTCACATAAGTATTATAGATATTTTTAATACATATTTTTCCACATTCACCAATCAATCTTTTATAGGGGATTAATGTTTAAAAGGTAAATAAATATAAAACATAAAATGTAATTATTTGATTGAAATGAATTCCTCAAAATATTAAATAATCATAATTTTATTTAAGTAATTATATTGGATAATATTAAATTCAAGTAAAAAAAGTAATGAGAAATATATAAGTTGTGATCATAATTTATTATCAAACCAAAAAATCAAACTCTTAATAAAAATGAGGAAATGATCACTATAGAGATAAAATAAAATTCACATCCTGGTAAATTTTAAATTAAAAATAAAGGTTAAAGGTCAGTTATATAATACCTATGATTACATTTTTGGTACTTAACACAGAAATCTCAATGTTTGGCATTCATAATACTATAGAATAAAAATCATCATATAATGTTTTGATCTTGGAACATTACACCACCCAAGGGTAATTTCATTGCCATGTCATATATCATTTTTTCAAATTATTCATGGAACACTTACTCACAATCTACTCAAATAACATTGTTTTACTAATAAGGGTAGAAAATATATTATTATAAATATGGAATTCGAAGAATACCCATATATCCAAGAGAGATATATAAAATTAAAACTTTGAAAAAGAAAACATGCATCGAGATTAATAGTCTAATAATGTAAAATATAGGGTCAAACTTATCCTAATAATACCTAGAACAATCAATCGTTTTAAATGATCTCAGGGTGGATCGATTCCGGGAGTGATGTAACCATGTTAATGATACACCTTCACCATTAAACCCCTTAAAAATAACTGATAATGAGATATTTATTTCTATTCATAAGGATTGACTTATGAATATCAACAGGTTTTTCTAAGTCCAGTATAATAGCTAATATATATTAAATAACATAAGAATCACATATCAATAATTTAATGTACTTAATTATAAAGGGGTCTATTTTAATAATTATAATATTCTATCACCCAAAACATAGATACAACTATGTTCTGAAAGAGATATAAATATGATTAAAAACTAGAAAAAGATTATATATATCCGAAACTCTATATAGTTCCTCGTGGAGAGTACTAACCTGGGTATACAGATCCTTGTTGATAATTTCTTTAATGTGGGTATCCATCTATCCTTTGTCTAAATGAATTCCACTATGTCGATTTTTCATTGGTTGAAACCCCGGTACAGGATTAGATCATTGTTTGTACAAACACACTTCCTTCTCCTCATTGGCATCTACTTGCAGCCTTCTTGTATATAATATTTTAAAATCCTTTTTTGAGTCATTGATCTGGACAACATTATATTTCATTTATTCCTTGTATTGTCAGATGATCTTAAAACATTCTCCATCTACTCCTTCCATCACTCATGTTTTCCTAATTTTTTTCCACATTCTTTATTCTCTGAGGATTTTCATTAATTGTTTCCTCCAATCATAGAAATCATATTTTTCATCAGTTATGAAAGTTTGAATAATATTTCCATCAATGTTGTTATTCCCCTTGACCATAATACATTTCCTGGAATCACAATTTCCATTTTTACCATTAATCCTTATATGGATGTGAAGACCCTTACCTTGAATTCGTTCAAAATTATCCACTGAGAGTCGGTTATAAATTCTTCCACCTAAATCATCCTCCCCTTGAGTAAAATTTTTTATTTTAGCCTCTAGTCCTTCAAATCGATATCTGAGCTCAATCAGCAGGCCTTCTTTGAGGGGGATCATCCTACATGGAGACTTCACCTTTCTTGCTTTCTCCTCCAATGAAACATTCTTCCCCAAAATCACAAAATTAATATGGGATGATGATTTAATAAAGTGAGTTTTTGGGTCCCAATTCCCCAAAACATTCACATGCTTCACCCCTGCAATGAGTCTCTAATCACATTGACCACCCTACCTGGTGGAACTGGCATGTATAAACCAGTGGGATGATCGTATCCACATCCCAAAATTTTGTTTTCTTGTTAGTTTCCTTCCATTCCCAACCATGAGGTCCACTAGGGCTTTGGACAACACATACTGTCATGTTGAACTCAGCTTCTTTGGTAATGCTGTCTGAAACCAGATTCCTCATCATATCCACACCCTCCCTTTAGGCTCCACCCACTTACACAACCTTTGGACAACCCACTTACAAGGGGCTGATACAAAAATCATTTCATAAGTAGGTAAGGACATCCACTACATGTGGCCCTATATCTTTTGGCTTAGATATCTTCACAGCAATTTGAGGCACCATAGAAGAACATTGCAGGATCTGATCCCCTCCTATAGTACCCTCACGGAAGGCATGAGGCCAGATGGGATCCAATTACTCTAATGCGAACCCACACAAATCCTCGGACCTACCAAAAACACAATCGTCCCATTCTTTTTGGTACTCAGTGGGGTGAACATGCACCTCAGACCCACTAGTTAGTCTACAGATATGAACCATTCATTGCCTGTCTCTGTGTTCATGATGGAAACCGAATTCTAGATAACCTAACTGATTACAACCCACACAAAAATTTTCCCATGACTAAAAGACCCCCCTTGGATTCCATCTAAATTAAACACCAAAGGATATCCATATACATTCCTTTGTAGGCCTTGAAACACTGGACTCAACAACAATGCAAGGAGAGATCAGGTGACAAACTGTCAAAGTACGACTATCAGAGCACCAATACCTACCTACAATGTTCCCCAAAAAATTGATAATCAATGTATTTTGGAAAGGTAGTGGATGATATGGGAATCTTACCTACACATTTTCGATGGTGCATCACATTTCATGTTGAACTCGAATGACCAAAAAAGGAGGTTGAAACCACATCCATTGAGATCATGAGGATTGATAAAACAAGCATCGATCAGATAATCCTTTGAGGAAAATTGAATCATTCTATGGATCTGGTCTAGAAGACCCACCTTTGTGTGCTCTTGAATACCACATGAATCAAAACCAAATATGTCCACGACATAAATTGAGGGTTGATGGTCCTTGAATCAAGCCATAAGAATCATCTTGTGGAGTTCTAAAGCAGCGTTGATTTCCTTCATTGAAAGCGGGAGATGGGGAATCCATTATAAATGTCAGCGACTGTAGGAAAAAGAAGAATAATAGGAAATTAAGGTAGGAAGATAGGTTTAGTAAATTGGAGAATGGTCCATGGAATCAAGATGTAAGGTTAGACATTCCCCCCTCCCCCTGTTATAGAGGGAGGGGCTAGAGCCTCAGGTATCACCGCGCTTCTAGGTAATTGACGTCGAATGCTCGATAATCTCTACACCACTATTCATAACCAATGAAACATTCTTAATTATAATATTCTATGGTTTTAAAACTATTAAAAAGAATGATCCCATTAATTGGAAAAAATATATAGTTTATGAACCCTATCACTATCGTCATGGTTACTAAATCTTTATTCTCTCCTAAACAATTATATTTTTCACCATTTTATTCAACCATCATTTCTATTAATATTGGTATACTCAACGATATAGGCCACTATTTCAGTTCATTTATAGTGTAAAGAACCCATCATAATCATAATGGGGATATTTGAGTATCACACTTTTATAAATATTTCACTCTATACATACTAAAATTTTATAATAGAAATTATAAAAATAACATCATTAAATAAATTCATTATAGCACATTGTCAACTCTAGAAGATCATAATCAATATTTTTTAACTCCCCCCCCAATATCATTATTTTCAATCATAATTTTAAATTCAATAACAAAACCACCACATTTATACTCATGTATAAAATATTATTTTAGATAATTTAGTTTGATGGTAGTTATAAAAGACCATAAAAGGGTCCCATATATATATTACACTACAAAAAGTTATATACAATTGTTTTCCAAAATACACTATAATATGATCTGTTACTGTAGCAGTTACTATAGCTGTAACTGTAGTAGGTACTATTCGGTACTGTAGCAGGCCGAACTATTCAGTCGATTTGGGCCTTCGGGCCACCAATTTGGTCATATGGTTCTCATCGGCCTTCGGGCCATCAATGGCCTTTGGGAAACAGGGCCTTCGGGCCATTGAGACCATGAAGTATCCTAGGTTACACAGAGCATGCCCTAGAAGAGGATCAGAGTAGCAATAACAGTTAATAGGAGCATAGCTAACTGGATTGGAAGAATGAGAGGGTATGGAAACTGCCATCGGGACCATGCACCGTGCAACTTTGTATGGGGAAATGCTAGCCGATCAGAAATTCAGGTGGGGAGCTAAAAGGCTATCAATGATGCAGATGTTGGGGAGGGGCAGTTCTAGTTGGCTGGGATTACAGGTCATGTATGGGCAGGGTATGCCTCTAGGCCTTTGGGTCATGTATTACGGGTCATGTCAGGCCTTCTGCCTTGGGCCTACGTGTCATGTTCTGGTTCCCTTCATCTATTAAAATTGGGATTATCTATAATAATATAAAAAAGAAGGCCTTTGAGCCATTCATAGTCTCTATTGTTATGCTGAAAAATATAATGAATCTAAAAAATGCACACAAAAACTCAAATAACTATATAACTCATTCATTTATATATAAAACGTTATGTGAAATTTACTATTTTGGGGAAATAAATGATCCCCATAGTATTATATATGAGTAAAATAAATTGATAATATTAGGAAGGATATAGGGAAGAACATTTAATGGACACATGGTGTGATATATATTGGCCCCATGGTAACCACATACACATCATATATTTCTAGACCATAACTAAAGGATGAAGATACACTACAAAATACACCAGACCCTACCAAACCTTTTTTAAAAGCCAATGCCATGGCCCAAAATGACCAAAGTGCAAATATAATTAAAATAAATATTAAAAGATTAAAAAATATTGCATCATATTAAAATCATTTCCCTGAAAAGAAATAAGAGTGGTGGGGAGGTCACCGAACTATGTAATATCATGATTTACTCTCATGTTGGCTAGACCATCTACAACAATGTTTGCTTCTCGATACACATGTGTGATTATATAGTTCTGATCGATAATAGAACATGTTCATTCCATCTGATGGGTAGTAATTGGCCAAGAAAGATGTTTTATGCCATTCTAAATCACATGAACAATAGACATCGAGTAACTTTCAGTCCATACATTGTTCTAACCTATGATCTTGGAAAAGGCAATTTCATGTATCAAGTACAACATCTTAGATTCAACGGAGGTGGAAATGGAAAATATACCCATGAAGCATCCATGTATCTGACCTACGAGATTCATGAAGTCAACACCACACCCTGGAGGTCCTAGATTTTCCGTAGAGGCACCATCAATATTGATTTTGATCTATCCAGGTAGGGGGGTTCCCTAGAACACCTCCAGAGTGCGATGTGGTTGACATATATTTTCTTTAATCTTTTGATTCTTAGGGATTCCAATGTCATGCAAGATGTTGTAGAAATGTCCCTTTTAGATCAAGGTCTCTTCATATATGGGGAAGAGGATCTTTATCTGAACTGAATTTTGATTTATTGAGTGATGGTTATGAATATATGTGAGTGTGTGTGTGCACATGTGTGTGCATGTCAATAGTAGATTAGGGGGTCACGCTTCCTATGACCCAAGTGGTAGTGTCATGCAACCACATCTAGAATGTTTCATCATTTAATTGTATTTTTGAATGACACAAAATATTTTTTTGATGGGTAATAAATGGGGTAATATATCCTGACTATTATAACATGAAAAAATTAATAACTTCCTATTTTAAAATAAATATTCCAATAACTTTGTTTTACCATATATTATATATATTATAAAATAATTACATTATTATATTATATAAAATATATTATTGAATTTATAAATATTATTGAGGGAATATAACTCATTTCATAGGTGAGTACTTTATACAAAAACACTATTTTACCCCTAGGGTTGAAACCATGTTTTTTTATAGTGATTCGTTGTAGAGGAAGTTCCCTAAGAAGTCCTAAACATATAATATATTGATTTAACAATAATTTCCATTAATACAACTATGTAATGAGATATAACTCAGTGTATAACTATTTAAAAAATTACATTGAAACATTTAATATAAAAATTCACTATATTAACCATATATCAAAGATGTCCCTATATTTTATATGAAATACCAAATACACTATGGATAAGTGATTCTCGGGTCATTACCCACATCACTAACATAGAAGATGATTGTTACATTACTGTAGCCACTTGAGGGAAATAGACACAAACTATATTCCTCAATTATTATTTTACAATTAAATTTAATAAAATTATTTTAAAACTATATTAATGGAATATTAGTAAAAATGTTTTCCCAAGAAAAACTTGACTTCAGTTGCTCAAAATTCCTATTTCTAGGTTAAAATAACATTATTGTATTTTAATTGAATATTATATAACATTAATAATATCTTTATGAAAGTGTATTTAGAGGCATAAATCCCACTTTGAAATCAATAAGGGGTCCAAAAGGATCAAAAACCAAAAAAAATCAAAAATTTAACCCTAACTAAAAAACAAATCCATATACAACACCTTGGTAGTAGTTAAACTTTTTTTTTCAAAATACATTCATTTCATTTTAATTCAATATCTAAATTTGTGTTTTGTGATAGACATCATTATCATTAGTGAATTATTATATATATTAAATCTTTGTGGAAATTAATGGGATGAAAAATGTTCAATTATCCAAAAAACTAAAGAAACATTTTGGTGGGCTTTGAGAGACTACATTCATTATGTGGGAGTTATTTTAGTAGCATGATATGCAATTGAGATGTGTTTAATATGCCCATATTTATTTTAATGGAATTACTAAATTTAGACATGAATCAAAAAAATAAATGGCGATTATCCTAAGGCTTTGTGTACATATCATAAATAGTTAATGTGATTATTTAAGTGTAACACCCAAAGATTTCATAGTATGTTATTTTCTACAATGTAATTCAATATCTTGCGCAACATTCAACACCATGTTTGAGCGCTCCTCAACATACCAAACTTGTCGTTCAAAAGAGGTTACAAATAGTATTAACTGAATTTTGAATTTTATATACTCCATAAAATTTTAGAATCAATATAATATGTTTCTATGACATAATATAAGAACAAATTCATTTTTCAGATAAAAGTTGTATTTAAAAAAAATTAAAATTTTCCACGTTATAGTAGAAAATCATTTTTAAAACCAATATTTGACACTATTTTCTATTCAAATTAATGAAATTAAATTATTATTTAGAATAGAGACCTAAAAATATATTTTGAATAAATATTTGGTACTTTTCTGTTAACTTTCATATTTTTATTAATACTTAATAATATTAAATTTTAGTTGAAAACAACATTTCTTAATCAAAATAATTTATAGGGATAAATTATGTATTTTAATGGGTTTGAAGAATAATTTGATTATATTTGTTTCATTTAATATAATTTAGGTCATTATAAGTAATTTTACATTTAAATTTGACATAAACAGATGTCAATATTTTAATAGTTTTTACTTTTTAAAAATCTGCTTTTCAGTTTCGACAACGGGAATTAATTATAAATTATTTAATGCAACTTCTTTGTTTTTTATTTGTTAAAATAGAATTCATTTTTGAATTCTGAATATCAAAATTAGTATAGTATGAATTTTGGAATTTTTCTGATAACATTAAATTTTTGATGAATAGTGAAAAGCAATATGTTATAGTTTAAAACTGTATTTTTTTTAAATATTAATTTATTTTATATAATTTTTTTATTCAAAATAGATATATAAAACCTATATAAGTTCATGGTAATTTTATAATTACTCTAAATCGTGTCAAAATTCTGCTGGATAAGTATAATTCTACCAAAAAAACATAATATGATCCACTTTGGTCCAATTGGATTAGATTATGACATTTATTATAATTTTATTTAAAGAAGAGTTAGAAGAGTTAATTTCAATGTTTAATAACTAAACCATTTTTAAAATTGGGTCATACATTAGCTAATTTATACTATAAATATTCATGAAAAAGATAAAAATATTTAATATATAATGGTATTTTATTTATAATTTTTAGACATTAAATAATGAAATTTATTTATGATATAATGTTGATGCAGTAATTACCATATTAATGGATGATTAAAATAATTGATATTATAAATATCCAAATAAATGTAATATTAGCCTTTTGATTAATTACAATAATTTAATATTTTAATATGACATGTTATGGTTGATTAAATATATTTTTTAGTAATCATGTGGTTATGACTTAAAATAACAAAATACAAAATAATGTCAAAATTTAAATAAATGAGTGTTTAGAACAAATACTATATTGTTGGTTGATATAATATTCCTAAAAATATAAGTTTTGGCTAATGGGATTAAATAATATTATATATGTCATTAATTAACCACTTGTGGTTCTCTTGGATGTTTAGAGTATGTTTATTAACCATATTGTGTACGAATACCAGAAGACACGGTATAAGATAAACTATTTATCTAAGAGTTTAATCTAAAATATTAGGTTAAAATGGGAACCTAAAATTATCTAAAACCTATCTTTTCAAATTTTTTCAACCCATACCCACAGATCTTCCAAATAATTCCTTTTTGAGCAATTTTAAACAGAAAATTATTTTATTATAAAATAATATTTCAAGGTTTTCCTAAATTGACCAACACCTCTCTTATAAAAGGGTACTTCCCCTACTCTTAATTTAAAATCTCCAATGCCATTTGGTTGGCCAAACCCTGCTCAACAATCATCCCAAGTTCCCTCAAATTATCCTAGTGTCCTTAAATTGATTAGAAATTTATCATAAGGATCCCTTTTGATCGACTCAAAAGGAATCATCCAAGGAAGTGGTAATAATTTCACCATCCTCTTTCAAGTTATTTTCATCTTCCACTTCCTCCTTATATTTTGTTTCTATATGAAAATAATAACTTCTATACCTACTACAAACTGTGATGTTATTATAAATATCGTACAACCATATTCGTTATTCTATTCCTCCGATAAATGAAAAAGTTACCATACATGTGTATGTACGGCTTACCGTTTCCAAGTCGTGGTGTCGTTAGTTATTCAAAGACTTCATTATTGAGATGGGTATAATATTGAGTATAACTGATTTAAATAATAATTATAACATTATAATGATTATTTATATTTGATATACAATTCAATTACATATGATTTCACCATCAATATAATCATATTGTCGCTCGTGCATACGTACGGATTACCGTCTCCACGAACGCGATGAGATTCATTTCCCATAAAATTTATTCAAGAATAATTTTCATTTTATAATTACAAATAATGTTTTTGAATATAATATCATTCTGTATATGATTCTAATACATCATATCTATAACAAACATGTCTTACATTACCAATCATATATATGAAATTGAATCAGTTAACACCCGAAACGATGATACTAGTGAAATATTATTAAAAATTAATATTAAAAGATCATATATGATATCAAATTTATATATTTTATTCTTGAATAATTTAAAAAAAAATATTTAACCATTATAAAGTATTATAACTAACTCTATAATAAAGAAATGTACAATTTTACTGGTTTCTTATCTCACATATATTTCTGTGAGATTTCCATCTTTCGACACTTATCTATTTAATGTGGTGTATTTTGTACATCTATTTGATATATATTATCAGGATTTTAATTATATTCATTGAATTTTCATATTCATTTGGTTGTTATTAAATTATTTTCATACGACTCGATTGATTACAACATGGTAAGGGTTTTTCATCTCACTTATTATTTACGCGAGATTCATGCTATATTGCCACTATTTCCTTTTGTGTGATGTATTTACTACCCATTATTGTATTAATTATGTAATATAATTTTATTTATGGGTATTTAAATATTAATTGTATGATTCTTCTTACATGGGGTGTATGTTTCTTATGTCACACAATTGGTAAGAAAATTTTTAATTTCGATTTCCACTCATTGGGTTTTACACAAATATCATTGATTTTTTTACTCCAAGATTATGTTTGAAATCACTATATATTTATTTATGTAGTAATTCTAGTCCCCTTTGTGTGTTTATTAATTTCATAAACATAATCACTACCTTGATAAATTCTGAATTCATCGATATGTACTTGATATTGGTAACATTAACTCAATTTTCATTCATTGAGTTTAACAACCTAGTCATTTGTGTTGTCATTACAAGAATATGTGTGAAATACATCTAACGATTTTACACATAATATTTAATCATATTTAGTGTATTTATATTATTCACACATAATTATGTGATTTATTTATCCTTAACCTAAAGGTACAGTCTTTATAAGGGAGTTCATCTCAACCTACATTTCATTGAGATGTTTTGTTCTTATGCGCCAATTCACTTTTATTTGGTGTATGTACTGTACATTGACATAATATATCATGAATCCCTCTATCTCGTGAAATTATAATGTTTTTATACAAAAATTATTTGTATTCAAGCGTCTCTCATTTGGTTTGGAACTCTAACTAAAATATCCTTTTAAATGTCTTAAAATTTTATACTTCAAAATCGTTCTCACTAATGTCCATGTTTTAAAAATGTTTTTAAGGATTTTGTTATATAGACATTATTGTTTTAAAAATAGAGTTCTTTTTAATAGTTTCAAAGTGGTATGGAACACATTTATTAAAAAAATTTATTTTAAACATCTTCTTGTTAAATACTGATACTTTTTAATGTTTTCAAGAAAAAGGAGGATATTTCTCTCAAATAATTTTAAAATTATTTTCATCTATGTCAATATCCTTTTTTATTTTCTATTGAGGATAATTTATTATAATAAAATCTTCTATGTTATATTTAATGAGTTTTGTTTGACTGTGGATGTGCTATTTTTTATCATTCATGGTTTATGGGTAAACTATTGATGTTTTGTATGCTATTTTTAATAAGAATGTTTAGATTATGTTTCATCCTTTAATATGAGGAATGCATTTGTCTTAATAAGTGATGGGTGGAGCCTACTATAGCTCCTCGATGCATCGGTAGGTATCATGAGAAAAATGAGTTTCATGGAACAATGCCTTGACAAAATATTATCTGTATTCTTGGCCTAATGCCTTGACTATGTGGTTATGAAGTCTAGAATTATGCATTAGATCATTATAAAATTGGCTATTGATATTACATGTGATTATTCGACTAGGAGAATATCCTTCTGAATAAGTAAATGACATTATTTTATATTACTTTTCCATATTATGTTGATGTTTATTTTAAATGGTTTGGGTTCTAGTATTATACATTTCCTTAAATGTTTTTTCTTATTTATGTTAGTTTCCGCTATATTTTTATCCTTAGTGTGCATCTGAGATCACCCCTTTCGTATTATTTACTTTTCCCGGGATTCAATAAATTAAATTACGATTAAACTACAATAATATGCTAAGAGATATTAGAGTGTTCAAAGGGGAAATAGTGTTGTTTTTTTTTCATGATGTATTGTAAAATTTATATATGTATCTGGTACTTCCAAGGCTACTAAACATATTGGTATTTCAGTACAAGATTCCTTATATCATTCCACTGTTATTTAATAATGCACAATATCTGGGTAACTAGAGTCAGGGGATTATAGTTGTTATCAGAGAAAGATTTGTACAAATCTTGGAACAGAGATTTAGAAAAAAAACTCTGATTAGGAAACACTACCCTTATATAGACATTAAGGATTTTTATAGAAGAACATTCAAAAAAATTAATAATGTAACTATTATATGGGTTTTCCGAGAAATAGATCCTTGTTTGGATATGAGCAGGTAGAGGAGGCTCTGGCACAGATGTACCTTGGAGTGAAAACTCCAACAAGGAGTTTCAGGCTTGACCCAGGGTATCCTGGTACTTGACAATGGACCATGGAGAAATTCTGTTTACGACACTTGTGGGGTATATTCTTAAGATAATTCAAACATTCTTTTCAACCCGAATTGATGGATTTTAATATATGATGAGAATAAATAATATTGGTTAATCATTATGTGTTTTAGATTGAAAATAATGTGTTATGATATTATCTAAATTATTTTCAGACTCACATTATACTCTTGGGATCATTTTTATTTTCTTCTCTAGTACTCATCATTTTTCTTCAAAAATTATTTACATTATGTTCATATTTCCCACACATAATGCATATCATTGTTCCATTTTGACACACCCAGGAAAGCCAGACCATTTGCAACCATGTTTAATTCCCAATAAACATGTGTGATTAGATAGTTATGAGCTATAAGAGAATGTGTTCATTCTATCTGATGGGTAGTAATTGGACTACAATTTTGTGTTATTCCACTCCAAATCACACGAACGACAGTCATCGAGTAACTTTGAAACTATACATTGTTCCAACCAAATAGCTTGGAAAAGGAAATAGCATGTATCAAACATAACATCTTACATTCAAGGGAGGTTTAAATGCCACATTTACCCATGAAGAATCCATGTATCTTTCCGAGGTGATTCATGAAGTCAATAACACACAATGAAGGTCCCAGATTTCCCTTAGAGGCACCATCAATATTGATTTTGATCCATCCAGGTAGGGGGGGTCTCTCTAGAAATCCTCTAGAGTGCAATGTGGTGGACATAAATTATCGTTAATCTATAGATTCTTCAGGATCCAAAAGTCATGCATGATGTTGTAGCAATGTCCCTTTTGAATGAAGGTCGCTTCATATATGGAACAAAGGATCCTTATCTGACTTGAAATTTGATTGACTGAGTGATTGTTACGAATTTTTGTGTGTGTGTGTGTGTGCACATGTTTGTGCATGTTAATAGTAGATTAGGGGGTCACACTTCCTATAACCCATGTGGTCGTGTTACCCAACCACATCCAGAATGTTTCATCATTTAATTTTATTTTTAAATGACACAAAATATTTTTTTGATGGATAAGAAATAAGGTAATTTATCCTTAATATTATAACATCAAAAAAATTAATATCTTTTTCTTTTTAAATAAATTTTCCATTCATTTTATTTTACCATATATTATATATATTATAAAATGATTACATTATTATATTATATAAAATATATAATTTAATTTATAAATATTATTAAAGGAATTTAACTCATTTCATAGGTGAATCCTTCATAGAAAACCACTATTTTACCCCCAGGGATGAAACCATGTTTTATTTGATAGTTATTCATGGTAGAGTAGGCTCCCTCAGAAATCCTGAACCTATAATATATTTATTTGAAAATAATTTCCATTAAACCAACTATGTAATGAGATATAACTCAGTGTATAACTATTTAAAAAATTCCTCTGAAACATTTAATATAGGAATTCAATATATTAAAAAAATATCAATAATGTCCCTATATTTTTTATGAAATACCAAATACACTTTGGATAAGTGATTCTTGGGTCATTACTCACATCTCTAACATAGAAGATGATTATTAAATCATTGTAGCCTCTTGTGTAAAATAGACACAAACTATATTCCTCCTCTAAAAATTTTCAATTAAATATAATAATTTTTTTAAAACTACAATAATGGAATATTCATAAAAATGCATTCCTAAGAAAAACATGACTTAGGTGGCTCAAAATTCCTATATCTAGGTTCAAATCCCTTTATTATATTTTAATTGAATATTATATAACATTAATAATATCATCATATAAGTGTATTTAGAGGAATAAATACAACATTGAAATCAATAAGATATCTTAAAAGAACCAAAACAAAAAAAACCAAAATTTAACCCCAAATAAAAAACAATTCCATAAACAACACCATTGTAGTAGTTAAACTTTTTTTTCCAAAATACAATCGTTGCATTTACAATAAATATGTATATTTGTGTTTGGTGATGGACATCATTGTGATTAGGGAATTCTTATATATATTTCATCTTTGTGGAAATTAATGGAATGAAAAATGTTCTATTATTCAAAAAACTAATGAAACATATTGGTGGAAATTGAGAGACTACATGCATCATGTTGGAGTAATTTGAGCAGCATGATAAGGAATTGAGATTCATTGAATATGCCAATATTTATTTTAATGGAATTACTAAATTTAGACCAGAATCAACAGAATAAATGTTGTTAATCATAACGATTTGTGTACATATCAAAAATCGTTAATGTGATTCTTTAATTGTAACACCCCAAGATTTCATAGTATGTTATTTTCTATACTGTAAATCAATATCCTGCGCAACACGAAACACCATGTTTGAGAACACCATGACTTACCAAACTAGTCATTCAAAATCGGTTATGAATAGTTTCAACTGAATTTTTAATTTTATATACTCCATAAAATTTTAGAATCCATATTATATGTTTCTTAGACATAATATAAGAACAAATTCATTTGTTCCAATAAAATTTGTCTTTTAAAAAAATAAAATTTTACCACCTTATAATGGAAAAGAATTTTTAAATCCAATATTTTGAACTATTATATATTCAATTTAATGAAATTAAATTCTTATTTAGAATTGAAAAATAAATATTTATTTTTGAATAAATTTTTGATACTTTTTTAATAACTTTCATATTTTGATTAATACTGAAAAATACTAAATTTAAATTGAAACCAACTTTTTTTAATCAAAATAATATATAGGGTTATGTTATTCATTTGAATGGGTTGGATGTTTAATTAGATTATATATATATCATTTAATAAAATTTAGGTTATTATAAGTAATTTCACATTTAAATTTGACATAAACACATTTAATATTTTAACAGTTTTTACTTTTTAGAAACCCACTTTTCAGTTTCGACAATGTGAATTAATTTTAAATTAATTAATGCATCATCTATGTTTTTTATTTGTTAAAATATAATTTATTTTTTAATTCTGAATATCAAAATTATCGTAGGATGAATTTGTTGTATTTTTTTTGAAAACAATCAATTTTTGATGAATAATGAAAAGCACTACGTTATAGTTTAAAACTGAATTTTATTTAAATAATTATTTATTTTATTTAAATTTATAATTATTCAAAATATATATATAATACCTATATATTTTCAATGTTGTTCATTGGAATCATTTTATAAAAAAATTAGATTTATAAAATTTTATTGAATATTTTACCGTCTTCTACCCACCCTCTAGGAGCATTTGCAAATTTGCATAAAACATAATTTCATCACATAGTTGAGTTGAATTTCAATATTATGAGAGACATGTTTCACATCTATATGTAAAATTTGGTTCAATAAGATGAAAATATTTTATGGGGAATAGTAACTTTTGACTTTTATTTACCACGATTACAAGTAAATATGGTAATTAAGGGTAAAAATGATATTATAATTACCCTAAATCATGTCTTAATTCTATTGGATATGAGTAATTCTATCAGAAACCACTTAATATGATCCACTTTGGTCCACTTGGTTTAGATTTGGACAATTATTATACTTTTATTTAAAGAAGAGTTAAAAGAGTTAAATTCAATGTTTAATAACTAAACCATTTTTAATATAGGGATATACGTAAGATAAATTCAATTATGAATATTAATTATAAATATAAAATAATTTTATACATAATGGTATTTTATTTATAAATTTTAGACAATAAATAATTAAATTTATTTATGACACATTGATGATGTAGTAATTACCTAATTAATGAATGATTAAAACAATTGATATTAAAATTATCCAAATTAATGTAATTTGAGACTTTTGATGAATTACACTAATTTAATAGGTTAATATAAAATGTTATTGTTGATTAAATAATTTTTTTCTAAGTAATAACGAGGGTATGATTTTCAAAAAAACCAAATACTAAATAATGTCAGAATTGACATAAATGAGTTTTTAAAACAAATACTATATTATTGGTTGATATAATATTCCTAAAAATATATGGTTTGTTCAAATGGCTTAAATAATAATATATATGTCATTAATGAACCATTTAATGTTGTCTTGGATGTTTAGAGTATGTTTATTAACCATATAGTGTAACAATACATAAAGACCCGGTAAATGATAAACTATTAAACTAAGAGTTAAATCTAAATGATATAGTGAAAATGGTAACCAAAACTTGTCTAAAACCAATTTGTTGAACATTTATCGACACTTACCCATCTTATCATAGAAATAAATAATTTTATATCCATTATAAATAGAAAATTCTTTTATTATAAAATTAAATTTCATGGTTTTCGTAAAGTGACCCACACCTCTCTTATAAAAGGGTACTTCCCCTTCTCTTAATTTCACACCTCTAATGCCATTTGGCTCACCAAAACCTGCTCAAATATCATCCCAAATTCCATAAAATTATCCTATATTGCTTAATTTTATCATAAAAACATCCTAAGGATCCCTTTTGATAAACTCAAAAGGAAACACTAGAGGAAGAAGTAATAATTTCACCACCCTCTTTCATGTTGTTTTCTTCTTCCACTTATTCATTATTTTTTGTTTCCATTCCAAAATAATAATAAAAATTACCTTATACATACTTTTATGTTATCATAGATATGTTAGAACCATATTCTTTATTTAATCCTTTGGATAAATGACAATGTCACCATACGTGCGTACGTACAGCTTACCGTCTCCACATCGTGGTATAGTTCGTTATTAAAAGACGTCATTATTGGGATGGGTATAATAATGAGTATAACTGATTTAAATAGTAAATATAACATGATAATTATTATATATATGAGATATGAACCAATTTCATACGATTTCCCCATCAATATAATGATATTATCGCTCGTCCATACGTACAGGTTACCGTCTCCACGAACGCGAGGAGATTCCTTCCCCACAAAAATCATTCAAGAATATATTTCATTTTATAATTTAAAATTATTGTTATGAATATAATATAATTCTGTATATGAGTCGAATAAAGAAAATCCATAACAAACATGGCTTACATAGAATATGTGATTAGGTTAATTACTTTAAGTAATGGACTTTAAGAGTAGTCGATTTTATTGGGAGATTAAATTTAATGTGGAAGAATACATAATCAAATTATTCTATGTTTTGGGTTTCAATATTATTATGGATCATATTGAAGGATTTTATGGGAAATTTTTTATTGAATGGTATTTATTGAACTTTTGGTATTGTTGGTTTTATTTTAGAAATTAAGATTACTATTTCATTCCTTAATGAATTATAACTTTAGGGGATCATCTGATCTTGTACTAAACATTTTGGTTTTGGTTAATCTTTAAATAAAAAGTAAATATATAGTTTATCCTTTCCAGATCATGTGATTCTCTAGAAGTTTATTATATCACATCAGGTTTGACCAAGTCATCTTCAATACTCATCATTTGAAAAATAGATGATTGGTGGTAAAAATTTATTAAATGATGAAACAATACTTAAAAATTATTTATAAAACTTTATATTATTATTCAATCTCATAAATATATTACTCAACATTATGAAATGAAACCAAAAACAAAAAAAATGTGGTCTGTTTACTTTTCCTACTGAGAAACTAATGACCGTTTATCCCATCATATGTTTATGGTTTTCTTATTTTAAACATTCTTATGAACATGTTTTCTATTACCCTCTATTAGAACTTGACATTTAGTTTATCTTTTATATACATGTTTTTCTACATGGAATCCTAATATGGGTTATATCGGGTGACCTTTGCACTTCTCTTGCGTTCTTTTAAAGTGACAATTTAATTGACAAAAGTTTTGAAGTGGGACTTTCAATGAAGTTCCCAAGCCCAATTTTATAATTTCAAGGACATAATTTACAAAATGGGGGAACAATGTAACCCCCCAATATTTCATAGTATGTTATTTTCTTTAAAGTAATTCAATAGCTTGTGCTACACGGAACACCACGTTTCACCGCACCAAAAATTACCAAACAAGTCATTCAAAAGCAGTTATGAATATTATGACCCTGAATTTTAAATTTTATATACTCCATATAATTTTAGAATACATATTATGTGTTTCTTAGATATAATATATGAAAAAATTCATTTTTTCATACAAAAGACGTATTTATCAAAAAAAGATATTTTACCACCTTCTAAGGGAAAAACCTTTTTAAAACCAATATTTTACACTCTTATATATTAAATTTAATGAAATTTAAGTCTTCTTTAAAATCAGAACATAAAAATTTATGATGATTACATTTTTGGTACTTTTCTGATAACTTTCATATTTTGATGAATATTGAAATATAATAAAATTTTAATTGAAAAAACATTTTTCAATCGAAATAATTTTTAGGGATAAATTATGAATTTCAAAGGTTTGGATGTATAATTAGGTTATATTTTTATCATTTAATAAAACGTAAGTCATTATATGTAATTTCACATATAATTTTGACATAAACACATGTCAATCTTTTGATCGTTTTTAATTTTTACAAACCCACTTTTCTGTTTTGACAACAAGAATTAATTTTATATTAATTAATGAAACTTATATGTTTTTATTATTTTAAAATATAATTAATTTTTGAATTCGGAATATCAAAATTAGATGAGGGTGAATTTTTTGAACTTTTCTGAAAACATTAATTTTTTGATAAATAATGAAAAATATAGTGTTATAGTTTAAAACCAAATTTTAATTTAAATAATTATTTAATTTATTTAAATTTATTTTAAGTCAAAATAGGGATATAATACATATATAAGTTCAATTTAATTTATTGGAGTCATTTTATAATAAAATATGATGTATAAAATTTTATTGAACTTTTTACCGTCTTTTACACACCTTCTAGGAGCACTTACTAATTGTCCTAAAATATAATTTTAAGGCTTCTGTGAGTTGAATTTAAAAAATATAAGAGAATGTTTCGACAAATTTATGTAAATTGTGGTTAAATAAGATGAAAATAATTTTTGGTGAATAGTAACTTTTGAATTTTATTTGCCACGGTTAAAAGTAAATAAGGTAATTAAGTGTAAAAATGATATTATAAATACCCTAAAATATTTTCTATTTCTATTGGATAATTTTAACTCAACCAAAAAAATCTGTAGGAAAAAAATATGATCCTATTTGTTCCACTTGGATTATATTAGACATTTATTATAATTTTATTGAAAGAAGAGTTAAAAGAGTTAAAATTTAATGTTTTCTAACTAAAACATTTTTAATATAGGGATATACATAAGTTAAATTTAACTATAAATTATCATTATAAAGATAAAAATATTCCATACATAATCGTATTTTATTTATAATTTGTATACATTAATTAATTAAATGTATTTATGACACAATGATGATGCAGTAAATACCTTATTAATATAAGAATAAAATAATTGATATTATAAATATCCAAATAAATATAATATGAGACTTTTGATGACTTACAGTAATTTTATAGGTTAATATGACATGTTAGGGTGGATTAAATAATGTTTTTGAAGTAATCATGTTTTTATGATTTAAAAAAACAAATACTAAATAATGTATAAATTTACATAAATGAGTTTTTAAAACGAATACTATATTGTTGGTTGATATAATATTCCTAAAAATATAAGTTTATTCCAATGGGATTAAATAATATTATATATGTCAATAATTAATCACTTGAGGATCTTTTGGAAGTTTAGAGTATGTTTATTAACCATAATGTGTAAGAATACAAGAAGACACGATAAACTTTAACTATTTAACTAAGAGTAAGATATAAAAGATAAGGATAAAATGGTAACCTAAACATGTCTAAAACCTATTGGTCTGGAGGATGGAAACCCATCCCCACCTCATATTTGAAATAATTTTTTTTGGAGCCATTAGAAAATGAAAATGATTGTATTATAAAATTATATTTCATGGTTTTTCTAAAGTGACCCTCACCTTTATTATAAAAGAGTACATACCATTATCTTAATTTCACACCTCCAAATCCATTTGGATTGTCTAAACCCTAGACCGAATATCCTCCCAACTTCCCTCACATTAACCCGGAGTCCTTACTTTGATCAGAAAGCTAACATAAGGAGCCCTTTTCATCAACCCAAAAGGAAACACCCAAGGAAGATAAAATAATTTCACCATCCTCTTTTTATGTTGTTTTCTTCTTCCACTTCCTCATTATTTTTGTTTCCCTTCCAAAATAATAACTTCAGTACCTTATACATATTTTGATGTTATTATAAATATGGTACACCCATATTTTTTATTCTATTCGTCCTATAAATGACAAAGTCACCACACATGCATACGTACGGCTTGCCGTCTCCACGTTGTGGTGTAGTTTCTTATTCAAAGACTTCATTATTTGGATGTGTATAATAATGAGTACAAATTATATAAATAATAAATATAAAATGATAATTATTCATTATATATGATATAAAATTCAATTACATATGGTTTCACCATCAATATAAAGATATTGACGCCTGTGCATACGTGTAGATTACCGTCCCCACAAACGCGATAAGATTCATTTTCCATCACAATCATTCAAGAATAATTTTCATTTAATGATTAAAAATAATGTTTATTTACAAAATATAAATCTGTATATGAATCAAATACATCATATCCAATACAAACATGGCATACGTAACCAGTCTTATAAATGAAAACGAATCAGTTAACACCCAAAATGATGATACTGCAGAAATATTATTAACAATGCAATATTTGAGGATCATATATGATATCATATTTATGTATTTGGTTATTTTATAATTCAATAACAATTATTTAACCTGTATATAGGAGTTAATGAACAATGTACTAAGGAAAATTACAAGGCAAAGGGTTTCTAATCTCACTTTTATTTCCGTGACATTTCCATTGTATGCCACTTATTTAATGAATGTGGTGTATAGTGTAATGAAATTTGATATATATTATCAAAATTATCTTTATATTCCTAGTATTATTTTATTCAGTTGGTTGTTATTGACTTGTGGTCATACGAATCGATTGGTTACAACATGGTACAGGGTTTTCATCTTACTTCTTATTTCCATGAGATTCATGCAATATTGCCACTATTTCCATCTGTGTGGTGTATGTACTGCCCATGATTGTATTTATTATGTAATATAAATTAATTTATTGGTATTTACAACTTCATTTTATGATCCTTCATTCATGGGGTGTATGTTTCGTAAGTCACCAAATTGGTAATGGAATTTCTAATTTCGATTTCCACTCATTTGGTTTGACACAAACTTCATTGATAATTTTACTCCAAGATTATGTGTTAAATTACTATTTATTTATTTATGTAGTAATTTACACTATAATTTATGTGGTTATTATTTTGATATACCTAATCACTCCATTGATAAATTTTTATTTCATCGATATGAACATGATAAGATTAACCATAACTCAATTTTCATTCATTGGGTTAAACATCCAAGTCACTGGTGTTATTGTAAAAAGAACATGTTTGAATGTCCTCTGATTGTTTTATAATTAATATCCAATCATGTTTAGTGTGTTTATATTTTTCAAAAATAATTATTTCATTGATTTATCCTTAAACTAAGGATACTTTCTTTATAATGGATTTTATCTCAACTTACATTCCATTGAGTCTTTATTGTTTTTATGCGCCAATTCACTTTTATTTGGTGTTTATAATGTACTTTGACATATTATATCCTGAAAACCATTATTCTCATGTTATTATTAATATTTTTTACCTCAGTTATTTGTACTTAAGCATCTCTCATTAGGTTAGTAACCCTAACTAAAATATAATTTTAAATGTTTTAAAAATTTATTCTTCTAAATCATTCACATCAATGTCCATGTTTTAAAAATGGTTTTAAGAATTTTATTATAGGGACATTAATGCTTTAAAATTATATTTCCTTTTAAATAATTCAATGTTTTATGGGACACTTTGAATCAGGAATCTATTTTAAACAGATTCTTGATAACTAGTGATAAGTTTAAATGTTTTCAAGAAATAGGGGGATACTTCTCTCAAATACTTTTGATGATTATTTTCATCTATTCCAATATCCTTCATTATTCTCAGTTGAGGTTAATTTATTATAATAAAATCATAAATATTTTATTTAATGAGTGATTCTTGACTATGGATGTTTTATTTTAATACCATTCATTTTCATGGTAGAAGTATTGACATATCAAAGGCTAGTTTTTAGACGAATGTTTAAATTATGTTTTACCCTTTCATATGAGGAATTCATTGGACTTTGTATGTGACGGGTGAAGACCACAATAGCTCCTCGACACATCGGTATCTCTCATGATACAAACTAGTGTCTTCGTACAAGGCCTTGACAAAATCTTTTTTTCTATCCTGGCATAAGGCCTTAACTATGTTGTTATGAAGTATTTGCATTATGCATTCCATCATTATGAAATACACTATTGATATTACATGTGATTATTAAACTCAAAGAATATCCATGGGAATAATTAAATTTAATTATTTGACTTATCTTTTCCATATTATGATGAAGTTTAAGTTTAAAAGGCATGTGTTATAGTATTATAAATTTACTTAAATGTTTGTTCTTATTTGTAACAGTTTCTGCTATATTGTTATCCTTACTAAACATTTTTGATCAACCCTTTCTTATGTTTTATTTTTCCTAGGATTCAATGATTTATAATATGATTATCCTGCAAGAATATTATATGGGCTATAATAGTGTTCAATGGGGACATGATGTTTTTTTATGTCTTGATGCATTGTAAAACTTTTGTATGTATCTTGTTCTTCCAGGCCTACTAAACTGATCGATCATTCGGGACATGATTCCTTATTTCATGCCAATGTTATGTAATAATGCAGCAAATCTGGGATACTGGGGTTTGGGTCTTACATCACTACCTACTGGGAAATTGATAAAGCAATCATTTAATATATTCATGGCTATTTCTAATAAATTGGTTTTGATGAAAAACCGTCATCATAAACCTTTGATAATGTAAAAAGTTTTTCATCATAAGTCTCATAAAAATTATTTTAAGACATTGATAATTTTATATTTCTACAAAAACTATGTTGGTTATGAGATGAGTGCCACATTACATGTTGGTGGTCAGTATGGAAAAAACGCACGATTCCATGAACAATTGAGATTTAAATGAATTTAATGTATTGGATATTTTAAAAGACTACAATGAAAAAAAAATATGATTCATTGGGTGATTTAAATAAGGATTAATGAAAAATAATCAACATTGTTTAAATATGGAGATCAGACCTACAAAATATTTAAGTCGTTTCCAATTATGAATTGAAACTAATGATTCACTTGAAAATTTCCATATATAATTGCATTATGGCTATGAAATAATATTTGAGTTAAAATATTCAGAACTTTTATGCACCATTTGAGAGTTATGATAACCTGATACAAATATGTATCGTGGAGGGATTGAGTAAAATATGAGATACATTTATGAATTCATAGACATGATATGTACCAAAGTATTCATGGATGATTTTGAAGACATTGATCACTCCTGGACTATAATAAATACTGAGAATGAAATAATTGGTGATGTTATTGAGGGATAACTTGAGAATTAATTTTGATCCATTTTCTTATGGAGGAGGGTCGATATGAAGAGCTAAAAATGATCACTAATAACTAGATGTATTTATTTAATAGATATTTTTGTTGAATAATCATTTTGTCTTATAACTTAATCAGTGTGTGGTGGAGATAAAAATTGAATATTTATAATAGATAATTTTTTAAGAGAGTTGATAATACATTTTCTGTGGTATAACCACCATGAAAATGAAGATGACAATTCACCAAACCCCTATTAACAAGGTGTTTTGTTACATTCAAATCTATTATTTCAAATGAATTTTTGGTCGTGAGAAATCATTTAGTGAATCAAGAAACATAATAAGTTAATAATTTTGGGTTAGAATTCAATTCCAAATACAAATTTAAAAAAATCATTGATTCAACCCATATCCCACTTAGTGATCTAATCTAATTTAGGACTAACAATTAGTATCATAGATTTATTCACTTCTAAATATATATTTAAATTTCTGATAAATTCAGAATCTCACATTTGTGAATAGATAAGGTGTTCCCACATTTTATGGGAATCATTTTCATAGGTGGAAGAATATAAAGATACCCAACCACATATCACATGGACTAAAGTGGGAGATGCTATAATTTTTATGTTTGAACACATTTTTTATGTTTATGATTTGAATTAATGATGAAAAAATATGGTGTTAGATAGAAATTGAAAAAATTAAACACTTGTACTTCTATTATAGAAGGTATATAAAAGATCATGGGTATTTAAACATTCTGAGAGTTATGTTATAAATTAAATAGTTTTCATGAATGTAATATTAAATTCATGGAAGATATTTTTTTAGTTTGACGTAACATGCATGATGACATTAAAATAAATGATTATGAAGATACTGATGGCTATTTTACCCATGTAAATGATATTTCTAAACTGGACGACTCTTTCCATTTAAATAATATCATGACATTTTAAGATATTTTTTATTATAAAATATTTTTCCCCAATGAAAAATATGGATTTTCAAAATATGTGTATCCCAATACCATCATATATTAGGAAATTTTAATGCCACCGACCATAAAAAATATGATAATGCTGATAAGGATTTCAAGTCCATTAGAAAAAGAAAAATCATGGAAGATAAATAAAAGGAAACATGTCACAATAATTATGATGCAGATGAAAAATAATTCCACAAAACTATATATCTTATATCAAAGAGATTCATGAGAGGAATAGAAATTAAAAGGTAAAAAATTATTAATATGTTATAAATGTTATAATGTTTGTATATTTTAATGTATTGTATATGATGTAGGATGAAGAATATGAGTCATTTAAGTAGGGTGAGAAAACAAAAAAGATTAAAATGGATAAGAATAATAAAAACCATTTAATTATAAAAAAATAAGATATATGAGAAGAAAATAAAAATACAACTAATTATAAAACATAGATAATGATGTCACCCTTTTTTGTCACTTAAAAAATGGATTTCATTATATAATGAATAATGATTATTGAGAAAAAATGATCAGGATTTAGTGGAAACTAATAGAATATATAGAACATTAAAAAGATCTGAAAAAATAATTCCTGGATGAAAAGATGAAGCCTATGACAAAATATGGTAGCTAATAAAGAATATTTTTTTATGAAGAATGTGAAAAACATTATGAGAACAAAAAGAATCAAATTAGAGAATCTTATTAACAAAAATTAACAGTATCATTGAATAAATTATGGATGTAAAATAACTAGAGCATAGATAGACAAAAAAATTGGAATTTTTACATAAATGACTCAATCAATTCTTGATAATAATTCATCGAGCCTATTTTGGTTAAACATAAGCATCCCTAATTTAGTGAGATGATGTGATCTAACAAAAATTAAAAATTTACATCTAAAATTTTACATGTTAAATATATTATTTCTAATTATGTTTGTGAAAAATACAATGAACATCATATCGTGATCAAGATTATTCTTGATATACACACTTCCCTATTATATAAACAAATGTGGAAGATTATGTAACTTCACCTAAAATAAAAAATGGTCAAATAAAAGGATTTTAGAACAAAACAAAACTTTAGATAGACTCACTATCAATAGGGACGATCTAAGATTAGATGTTATTGAAAGTTATTTGGAAGGAATGGACAAGGAGACTATTTTTGGCATAAAATTACATTTCTATAATGACATAAAAACTGATGTGGATTTCTAATGAGAAAAGATGACAAAACTCAATGAAAGCACGTTTTTAATAGATCTGGATAGAATTTATCCAACCAGAACTAATCTGGATGTTTATAAGAGGATTGTGGGATATGTGGACATAATTTCCACTATTCTAAGGGTTTATGTATATAAATCTAGGATATATTCCCTACTCTATAAAGGGGAGTGTAATTCATAATGACAAAAGGTGGGTACATGGAATTTGGACCATTAAAGCAAATTTTTGAAAAGCATAAGTGGTATGAAATCATCATGAAGTGTTGATTTTTTTTGTCTAGAAAAATCAATAATAGAAAATAAAATAGAGGCATCACAAATAAATTATAAGTATAATGGAAATAAGGTTTTGATATAGGTAAAGATTGATGTAGTTGAGGATTCGTCAATATGAGGTAACCTGATGGGTCAAAAAAATTGATGTGGAATGCTTGGAAATAGAATTGATTTCTTCATGACAATTGAGATAAAAAAACTAATACACATAAGAAACATCTAATAATTTATAGGAAATAAAAATATCTACTAAAAATAATAATATGAAATTCAGTTCAGAACCTTTGTGAATAGGGATGTCAAGGGTGCGAGGAAACTCTCACCCTAAGTGTTGCCATTGTGGAACTAAGAATTTCACTAAAAATTCCATGTTATTGTTTTTTATCTTTTCTAACAAGCAGGTAACCAATGGAGATATTACCCTCCTAGAATTTTAAAATAATTTTTATTTGAGAGTTAATGTGTTTGATCACATACTCCACATGAATCAAAAAACCACAATTATATGAATAATAATATATAACTATTAGAATTTTACAATATATTTGGAAGGTAAAAATATATTTAATCAAATATTGAAATATATTTATAAAAAAATTTCCATTATCAATGAAAATTAATTGATAAACCAAATTACCGCATATAAGAAACTAATTGGAATGATTTACGCTTTAAATTATAGCATTTCTAAAAAATAGGTTTTATTGTTTTATAAGAAACTAAATATCATATGGATTATAATATTATTGATATGAATAATATAACAATACTAATTTTATTAGTAATTGATAATAAATAAGTGTGATAATAGTTAATTTTTTAAAAACAGTTATTTTCTAACAAAAATAGTTTTAATTAATTTTCATTATTTTTATTTTAAAGTAAAGATCCAAAATTATAGTATGTAAATTTAAATAATAAATTTTATTTGTGTCAATATTGTCAATATCATCATAAGATTATTTTTTTGAATTTTTTGAAATCGTTTATTTTTATGTGAGTAGTGAAATAATAATGATACTATTAAAACAGTCACATTTATGAAAAAATCATAACACAATAATGAATTAACATTTATTGAAACCTTTTCGATATTAAAAAAATTATAATGTTATGATAGTCATCTAAAAACAATTTTTGGAATTCATTAATCCAATGTGTAATGTTTTCCAATCATAAGTTGTATTTTGCAATAATAGCTATTTTTATTTTCTTATAATAAAAATTAATATTTCTAACTTGTAGAAATTAAATATATAAAATTGATTTCATATTTAAATAAACAATATAATATTATGAAATAAGTTCAATTTCGTTTTTTCATATAATTATGATAAATATTATTAAAGTTAATGATAATGGTAATAATAAAACTGTTATTTTTGAATGAATAGATTTATTAAAATTATGTAACATTTATATAATAAAAAAATTAATCTCATCTAAAAATTTAAATATGAATACTATTAAATCATTTTATTAAATAAACTGTCACTCATGAAATGGTTAATCCATATTAATATAATTAATAAATATTACTTGTGAAACCAATATTTTTTCGAAAAAAAATGTTTATATATAAAAAATATTTTAATATAAAAGATTCTTATATATTATATGAAATATTTATTAGATTAAATGTATTTTTGAAACTTATTTATAAAACATAAATTTTGTAAGACATGTTTTTTAATATGTTTAGTAAAATATATGTTACATTAGTAAAAACATGATAGCACGGTTGAAAAAATTCATAGTAAAAACCAAAGAATAAATTGCTTTATTCTTGTTTAAAACATGTATTCAAACTACTGGTAGTGGATTTATATACCATATATTAAACTACTCACCATTATTTATCATCTATTGAACCGTTTAATCAATAATTTTGTAATTTTGTATTTGAAAAGTAAAGGGTATTCACAAATATGACATTCTCTTCACATACAAATGGGGGAACTTATATCACATCATGACATACCCATTATTTAGAATTGCATAAAAAACTAAAAATATTTTCTCATAATATAATCCTATATCATTTTAAAAGGACTATGATATAAATTATTTATCTTAATACCTCCATTTCTAAAGATTCCTTCAAGATAATTTTCATGTTACTGGTGTGAGTATTGTATAATATTTATCTGTTTCTTCTTAATATTTATCTTCCAAAAATCTCTTAAATATATTTATATAATTACATAATATAATAATTATACTTGTATGTTATAATATTAATGTAACAACAAATATTTTTTCATTTCCATCACCATATAAAAACTAAACAGTCTTAATTGTGTGTTGTGTGGACTACCTCCTGAATGATGTAATGATTTACATTTTTTCATATTGATTTTAATTCATTATATAAAAAAATAAAATATGATTCAAAAAATTAAAAAAAATAAAAAATATCAATATTATTGTACAATAGTTACATTACATCATAATATAAAATTTCATAACTATACTCACCCATTAAATTATGGTATATTCTTGTCTATATTGGTTTAACTACCTACTTGAAAAATATTATGAAATTCTATCAATAATGATAATGATAACATAAATACTACGGTTATTAAAAGTTAATAAAATAATAAGAATTATTTATTTGTTAATTAATGGATATATTTGGTATTTAACATATTACATAAACAACCAATTTGATTTCACAAATTATAGAATTAAGCCATTATTGATTCAAATTTCACACAGAAATAAAAAAAATAACATATAACAAATTAAAATATTATGATAAAATATGATATATTAGATATAATATAATTGAATAATGTTCCTAATAATTTATATAATAAATATAATTTTATTATTATATATGGCAGATGCATGCACAGAACATGTATGGAAAAAGTTAATTGCTTTTTTCTCAACATTCACCGAGTAATAAATATTTCACACTAAACATAATGTTTTATTTGGAATTTATTGTCTAAGGAACCATTAATAATTATTATCTTGATTCTATGAGTATTAATAATTATTTACGTTTCATTTTAAATTATATCATTGTAGGTGATTTTTATATGAAGGCTTTTGGCATCATAAGGCATTCCTTGGACTCAATTCTGATTCTCTAAGACATTCAACGAGTTATGAAACATGTTTCCATCATATAAGTGTATATTTAACTGATATAGAATTAATATTATAAAATTCATTTCCTTTTAGTTCATGTGATGTACTAATCTCAATTATTATGGATTATTTAAATGTATTTGGACTCAACAGTCACCCCAGTTTTAAGATTTTTTATTAACTCAATTTTCATTCATTGAGTTATGTTCATTATAGTGAGAATATTTCACATAGGTTGGGTAACAACTTTCTTTTTTATTTTATTATGTGTTATTATTTCATTTTTTATATATTTATCATATTAAACACTTTTCAAATAATTAATTTCTCATAGATTTTTTTTCTTATATATGGTATTAGAAGTTCAAATATCATTTATTTTAGTTATAAAGTTTTATCTTGATCATTTTTGATCAATTCATGGGTTAACCACATTAATATTTTATTATTTGTTATATAATATTCATATTTTTTATAGTTATGTTTAAAAAAAATATTGTTTTATTACTATTATAGAAATATTGTTTTTCAATATAATTAATGTTATATTATTTAAAAATCTCCATCATAATAAAATATTTTATCCGTGACTAAAAAAACCCTAAATAATTTTTTCTAAACAAATTAATGACTAATTATTGAAGAATTATTTTAAAATTAACTGTTTTCATAATATTTCAGTTCACCTTTTCAAAACATACTTTTAAATGTGACACATATGTCTTTATTTTATATCAACGTTAAAAATGAATCTAAATTCTTTTTATATTCTCACCGCCATTTTTATTTTCATATTCAAGAGGTTTCACACTAATAGGATTTATGATAAATGATTTTTTTGATAATAAATAATTATATTTATTTTTTTCTGGATTTAAATAATATCATAAAAAATATTCATCTTGATCCCTTCATTTATGATATAATTTCTGTCATGTATGTTTTCAACTATTTCAAAATTAATCTATGTTTCATCTTTTACAATTGAGATAAATTCTTATAAAACAATCCACATTGTTTCTCTATATGGGTAACGTAATGTTCATTTATTTCATGATATTATGAACTATTTCCTTTTTCATTCTTTACTACCACCATGAGAAGGAATACCATTTCTTATAATACTATTACTATTGGAATTTCACATTTTATATTATTTTTGATTGAATGGTGCTCTACAATATTCCGTAGAACGATTTATGGGTGGTATTATTGATTTAACCATATAAAATTATTATATAAGGATTTAGTTTTAAGGATTCTAAATTAGAGATCCATTACATTTTTGGGTACTTGAACTATTAAATGTCATATATTATTATTCCTATATGATATTTTTGTTGATTACAAATTTTTTTTACTATGTATTGTATAACCACCCCTTATTTTTCAATTTGATTCATATACTTGTTATCTCATTTATTAACCTGTTGAAAATTATTGGTGCCTCATATATTTTTATTTGAATATGTTTAATAATTCAGAAGGTTTATTTGGTGTTATTTACTCGTTATCTCAGATGGGGATTTCATTGGGTGTAAACAAGTGATGGGTTGGGACCATCATTAAATAACCCATCTATACATCAGTATGTCTCATGAGACACACCTGTTTTGGTATTTTGTGTATGCCTTACTAATTTAGAATGATTCAAGGATTCATTATAAATGATAAGAATGATGTATTGGATATGACCATGATGATAAAATATATTTCTTGGACGAGGCCTTAATGATATGATGAATATGTCCAAAATTAGGCAATCCTACATAGTGAATTCAATTACTGTTTTCCATATGATCCACTAATTTCCATTTCTGTACATGAATATAAAATTGTATATGTTTCAATTGATTATAGAATTATTGTGAATAATTATTCTTCTATAATACACATTCCATGTGTATTCCATGATTATCTTAGTTCTACATGTTACCTTACATATAGTTTGATCTCATGACTTATTATGTTTCCATTTCCACAAGTAATGATGAATAGTGTTACACATGATTTGAGTAGAAGAATATTACATGTATGGGATTATTTGATGATGTTTAATACTTATTAATGATTATGTAGATTCTCATATAATTGATTACAATTAGTTGAGATATACATAAGATTTATTATTTATGATTTTTCATAATTGATTAAATATATAAAACTAAATGGTATTGGGATTTATTTTAATGCAGTATTTTCATTATGTTAGGAAATTATGGGATAGTTATTCTGTAGAATCAATAGTTGTCATTTTCCCCACTATGTAAGGTATGTGTTTATAGTTCCCTATTTTGGACTGTGGGTGTGGGGAATTACATGAGAGGTGCATGGATATCAATGTTGGACAACTAAAAGGAGGATAGTCATGTTGTTTCAATTTAAATTCATAAAATGTTTTATCTTACCCATTAAGGGGTATAAATGATTATAATAATCTTCAAAAAAATTCATATAGTGTAAATCTGAAATATTTGGATAACTCTATGAGATTTGGTGTAAATAGAATTTAAATCATACTCAAAACTTGTCTTCATGACTATATAAAAACAAATTGGGGAGTGCTAAGTGATGAAAAAATGGGAGTTATATGACTTACAGATGAAATATTTTAATTGTTTGGTGAGTTGGATATAGGTAACTTATTAGGTTCATCTATATCAGTATGAGGAACCCCTAAAATGAGATTCTGAGTATAAGATCACATGTTTGTTTTCATTTGGAAACCCTTAATAACCTTATTTATAAAATTTGTTTTTTCTACACTTGGGTATCCCAAGTAGAATTACTATGTTTAATCATAAGGCTCACTACGATGAAAAATTATATGGTGTCATTTATCCCTCAGGAGTGGATAAACATGTATTTTATTGGAGGATAAAATGTTTCCAAAAATAATTTAGAAGAAAACCAATTAACCTTTTAATTTTATTACCAATTAGGGGGGATAATCAAACATATTAACATTAAAAATATAAGTGGATATTGGTAATATTTACAAAGGGGGATTTTTTTGAACATGAATGTTTTGTTTTGTTTTCAACCAAAATGTGAATATGTGTTTGGTGATAGAAATTATGATTCTTGAAGGATTGTTATTGGTTATATATTCCACGATAAAAATGTGACAAATAAAATAATATTATACAAGGAAATATAATTCTTGTTTTGGGGGATGTAGATACATGGAATTCAACAATTTAGACGTGTTCATGTTGCTTGAGAAAGGATGCAGTTTCATTGTTGAAGCCCATATGTCTCTTAATGTCACCAAAAAATGAGAGATGAAACTTAAATTTTGACTTGTACAAAAAAGGAAGTATTTTCATACAGATAATAAATCTTCAACATAATACTTATTTGACGATAAAATAATAGAAAATTCCATGACTTTATATTTTCATGGATGACCATAAAATTAATGAGATTAATTTTCCAATAAATATTTTCTTTATATTATTTTAAACATGTAAATATTTTTTGGTGATATATTTCAAAATTCAACAAGTATTATTTTCGGTCACGTATTTTAGGATATAAATTCGATTATTGTTGATTTTAATTCAAATAAAATAAACATAATTGTTGTAATATGTAGATAAATTGAAATTATCATGTTGGGGGAGATTAAGTTAGTTGATAATTGATGGATTTTATTTAAGGAAGACTATAATTCAATTGAAATATGTTAACAATTTTGAGTTGAAACAAAAATATGGAATGTTTCCCAATAATAAGTATTTTTTAATAGATCATAATGAGTCAAAAATATATGTCATTCTTGATCAAAAAATGGAAAATTCCGTACTCATAAGGCTTTATGGATGATCATAATTATTTCATACTTATGATAAAGAATCGTCATAATTAATTAACAATGGAATATATTTTTTATCATAATGGTTCAATATAGATATTTTGGAAATTATTATTTTGAGATGTCTGTATAAATTAAGAATATGCTTTGATTTATCCTACGATATAAAATAGAGGTCCACATGAGGAAACACATGATTTTATGATCATGATATTTCCAAATGAGTTTAAAGAAGAGGAAATTCTATTCGATTTAAATAATAAAGCATATAATTATTTTAGAAATTTAGATGTGTATTATTTACAAATAATCATGGAAATATAAATAAGGAGATCGTGTCTACTGAATATTGATGGAGTTTTCAAATACGAATCGAATCTAATGATTCACATCATGTACTGGGTGAAAAAATATAGGTAGTTTACAAAATAAGAAGTGAGTTCTGAATAGTTATAACTCACATAGACTATATGAGTTTTATAAAAACATGATACATGTCTGAATCATGAAGGGAAGAACGATAATCATGGGACCATTGAGGACGAAGAATATCTTCATTGTAACAGATCATTTCTGAAGATGAGGAAGATCCTGATCATTCACAATATGGCTGAAGTAACGAGACTAGAATTATCATTACAACATTAAAATTTATTTTACTAATGGATTAAATTTGATAAACTATTGATAAATTTTCTTGAAGAGGGTAACCAAAATCTGGATGTGTAGAGGGACACTAGAACATGAGGTATTTCTATGATTGATATTTTTTTGCGATATTTGTTGTATCTCTTAATGGTCTCTGGAAGTCATGGTGAGAATAATGGAATTAATGTTGCAGAATATTGATATAAATATTATATAATCCTTGTTGGGCTTATATTACCAACATGGGAATAATTAAAACTTTTCTTATTAATATGGTAAATATTGATTGTTTTTCTATTTCTTGTTATACCTACACACTTAGGTGAGGCTTTGAAAATTTATTGAGTGTATATAGATTTTCAATGTGTATAAAAGGATGCGATAAATCTGAATAAGACATAAAATGTAAATATATCACCTATTAATCCCTACACCTCTCAAAGATCTATCTGAATCCATGTCTAATAACTATTAGTTAGTGTACGACCACAACATTCAATACATTGGAGTAATGTGATTATAGTTGTAACAATTGATGAATTTTTAATAAGATATTAGATTTTAGGTTTATTACCAATCTAGGTTATAAATTTTAATAATTTTTAAACCTATATATTTTTATGAAAATAAATAATATTATCAATTCGATACTCAGTATCCATTAAAAATGACAATGTTACCATTTTTACATAAAATATTATTTATTTAAAGGTAATATATTTTTTCGTAAATTGATTTATTATCAGATAATTTATAAATTGATATTTATTTTAAATTTATATAGAAATTTTCCTATTTATTATTAGGATAATCTCAAAAATAATATTATCATGTAACAATGAATGAATATGATTTTTATTTTAGAATGAAGTGGTTTTTATTATATATAAAATTTATTTTCATGTGAGATATGACTTTATTGAGAAGTTAATTTTTTTAAAAAAAATTCATTTTAATTTATGAAAATGAAATTAACTTTTTTAATTAATCAAATAAAAATTATTTTATTGTGGGGGTTTTCTTATATTGTGGTTTTTTCGGTCAATAGTGAAAAATATTATTTTTAAAAATACTATATCATTTTAGACATAATCATGATATAATCATATCTTAATTAATCGTTAAAGCCATTGTATTGAATATATATATATATATATAATGAGTAAAATAAATCATTTAAAAACAATAATTTTAATTATGAAACATAATCTTATCATTTGGAAATAAAGTTATATTATATTCCATGAAATAAATATTTTTAGTTCTTTTCATTTAATTGAGTGGTAAAAAGGTATCATTCCCATTTGGATAAATATAAATTTAAAATGAATTTTTTTATCTGTAAACCAATAAATTTCATGAGGATCAATTCTATACATGAATATGGTGTAGATTTAATTTCAATGCTTAAAAAGAATATTCCTATATTGAATTTTTATATATTATATTAAAAATAATTTTAACAACTATATAAATTTTTTATAGAAAATGAATTCAATATTGTCTATAATAATGATAAAAATAGGTACTAAGGTCCATATTATTTTTATTCATAAAAATTTGAAATCTCTGTAATACTTTTGTCACCTTGGTTAAAGTTTAATGTGTTAAATGATTAATATATAAGATGAGGCCAAAAATATTACTAAAAAATGTATACATTTGGTTTTAGAACATTATTAAAAATAAATATTATCAAATCTATAAAATTATGTCAACTCAATGCCACATCCCTTTAAAATTGAATTTTATTTTATTTTAAGGTAAAAATATTTACCGAAATGTCACTCCCTCGCAATATTTTCAACCTATTTTCATGATTATATCAAGTATAATAATACATTGATAATGGTTAAAGATAATTATATTTTTCGTTAGTAAAATATATTTATGTTATTAATTTGTATAAAATTTTAAATATATAATCTAATTATCAAAAACACTTAAACATTGTTGACATGGTGTAGCTGCAAGTAAGAAAAAAGCATGTAAATAATTTTAAAAACATTAAATGTGGTATGGATTGGATGAACTATTATATTACATTAATTATTTAGAAAATTATGAACTATAAATGATAATTTATTTAATAATATTCAAGATCTATTGTTATAATTAGGTTTTAAAGTCAAATTATGTGAATAGTCTAAAAAAGACTTTATGGATATTTAATTTTAATAATATTTTATTAATTAATATAAATATTATGAAATTATTATAATAGTACAAGGGGGATTATAATTGGTTTAAAATTTATTCCATGTTCTATTTTTTAGCCTATATTCTTTTTAAAAGTACACTCTAGATACTTAATATTTAAATATTTTCAAAAACACCATTGATTTTATTCTCTTAAAGGGACTCAATATATACACTCGAAAAAAACTTATTATTATAGTTTTATCTATAAATTAAGACCAAATACATATTAGAACATTCCATATCACTTCCCTAGCCTATAGTATAACTATAATCCTATCACCCAATGGCATGATACTCAATCAAAGGTAGGATGCCTTAGGAAGAGGTAATTGTCTTAACCAATTTTATTCATGTTCCATTCATCTCCCACCTTTTCCAAGTGAATTTTAAACAATTATAACATAATTTAAAAAACATTTTTAGTATAATGAATTTTTTTCATTTTTTGGACAATCATTATCTACTTCCCTTTCATCCCATAAAAAATGAAAACCTCGCTAATGTGCATGTGTACACTACCACCTTCCTAGATGACATATCTCATTTCTCATCATTGAGTATAATTGTTGGTTTAAAAAATGAATTTAATGAATAAATATGATATTCATAACATTATTAAATCTTTACAGAAGTTATATTAGGTTAATAAAATAATATCTTGTCTAACATAAATTTTTTATCATGTTTTCTTCATTATGATAGTTTTAAAACCTACATAAAAATTGTTATAATGTCCTTGTCATGAATGATTAGGGAATTTTATTCACTAGAAATATAATTTAATAATGATGAATTAATGATGTCTTAAATATTATTAATGGTTATATACTCTTATTTTCTCTCTATTTAAAAATATTCTTTATTAACGAATCAGATATTTTGAAAATTGAGATTACATGTTTTCTATGTTAGTGGCCAATATGAAATCCATTAAATTTCATTGGGAAAACAGAGGAATATAAAATAAAATAAGATACAACTTCATAGAAAATAGTTATAAGTTAAACTGATGACCATGTTGGAAGGACTAGAATCACAGAATCAAAACCTGGGTGGAAAATGAAATATCAAACACATGAATATATATTTCAATAAATAATTAAAAAAGGGTAGAAAATAATTATAAATTATTGGTATAAATTAATAAAACTACAAATATTTTTATAAAATAGTTTAAAAATAAATATAAATAATTCATAAAGGAGGTTCCATTTGGTCCAAACAAGTGGGAACCTATGTTTATAAAATTATTGAATCAGTTTCCTTTGATTAGGCTATATTAGCTCACCATTTTCTATGTTATGGGTATTGACCCATGATTTTTTTTAAAACTTTTTCTTATCAAAATACTATGTGAGTGTCTTCTCTTTTACATGACACTGAACTAATATGAAAATCATGTCACTTAAATTAAACATTTAAACATCACCATTATATTATAATTGTTAAATTGGTCAGTATAAATTCAAGTATAAAATTATTAAAACTATATTTAAATGAATAACATGTCAAAGTTCATGTTATTCTTAGCGGATACATGCCTCAAAAATTGATTTTAAATGTTGTGTTCTAGTATATTAAAATGTGTTTTAATTACTATGATAAATTGAATTATATAAAATTATTTGATTATTTTTCATCTTTATTTTCATTTTAGGTAGTGGTTTCAAATTAATTTTTGGCATAAAATTATGTTACCAATGTTAATATATGTTATTGTGATAAAAAAATATTTTTCAAATTATAATACTTTTAGAAAAATGGTAAAATTTTTAATTAAAAGGATTTATTTTAAATTAAGACTCTGATATGATGTTTAATAAAATTTATAAACTAACTAACACTCACATAAATAGTAAAAAATGATAAATAATATTTATAAAAATAATGATTACATCAATATTTTTCTACAAAAATATTTTTTAAAAAATTTATTTATATTAAATAAAGTGATATTTTTCTAAAATTTATAATTTTCATAAGATTAATGGATGTAAAATAAATTTATTCATGAAGTAAAAAAATATGAAAGTTCATTATAGATATATTTTTTAAAATTAATAACCAATATTAAAATTTAATAAATATTAAAAAGGGATTAAATGGGTAATTCAACGTGGATTGAATTTTACTAAAATAATTTTCACAAATAATCCTTGAATAATTATTTTTTTATGTTAGAAATTCATTACTACAGGACTCATCAATATTTACCCACATAACACCCTAAAAAGTGATTAAATTTTATTATTATCCCATACATAACATTCTTTTAAAAATAATTTTTCTTCCTTTCACATATAAAAGGAGTTCAATTACACCAATTTTAATAAACAATTCTAGTTCTATGTTCCCAATAAAACAATTAAAATTTACTTCTTATATAGATATTATACAATATTGATGGTCTCTTTTATCAAAAAACAGATTATTTCGATTGGATACTTTAAGAAAAGAATCATATTATCAACATATGTATCACATAAAATTTATCTTCTTTTCTTCATCCTTTTGAGTTACTATCTTCCAAAAAAATTCTAACCATTTGTATATAATCGAAAAAGTATAAATAATATAATAAAATTTTATTATATTGGTTTTATAAGAATTAATTATTCTCATACTTTTCAATCAAACTAATTAATTGATTTCTCATGCACGTTTGGAAAAAACCCCCTCCATAAATGAAATATTTCATTTTTTATCTACACCGTTCAAGGAAGGTTATAAAGATGGTCTTTGTGAATAGATATATCATTTACAAATGTAATGTACAGAATTTTATGTATTTTTTTAATTATATGTAATTATTTCGAGAACGTGAAATTTTACGGCGTGTTATTACAAGGCCTGTAGTGCCCTGAATGATCGGCCAAAAAATGTTATGTTTAAAATATTGTCACTGAGTGTTTTTCCTGAAAAAATGGAATAAATCTTAAATGTGTGCCGTGATCAGAAAACTGAGTGCACCGTTGCGTTCCGGATGGCAGGTTTACCCAAGGTGTGACTTAAGATTAGTTAGCACATTCCTCTAGTGAGAAACCCCTAAAATGGCATAACCCTAAATAAAATTATTAGATTAAGTCATTTTATTTTTCAAATAATTATAACTCATGAACGGTGAGTCAGATTATAAATCTGAGACCACCATTAAACTCGTGAGTGTATGCTTTCATTATGCGGACCCTAAAATTAGTCGCTGCGGGCCAACAATGGATGTTAATTTTTGGACAAAAATAAAATAATTATTTAACAATTAATTTTTTGTTTAAATCCATAACTTCTAAATGGTAACTCAGATTGAAAATATGGCAGTACTGTTGAGTTCGTTGGGACGTGTTTCCCCTAGGCAGAGCATAACCTCGACTGGTGTGGGTCGAGGGTGAATGTAATAATTTATCACACATTTTTATGGTACGTTTTGTAACACCCCAAGATTTCATAGTGTGTTATTTCTTCAAAATAATTCAATAACTTGTACTACACGCAACACCGAGTTCAATTGCACCATGACTTACCAAAAAAAATCCATTAAAAGAGGTCATGAATAGCATTAACTAAATTTTTAACTTTATATAATCCTTATAATTTTAGAATCCATATTATGAGTTTCTTAGTCATACTATAAGAACAGATTCATTTTCAGTATTGCACTTTTATCAACTTTAATAGTGAAACCTTTTTAAATAAAATATTTTAAACTATCTGAATAAATTGGGACATCAAAAAAATTTAAAATGAAACATCCCAAGCTTCCACGGTACGTTTTCCTTTGAATAAAATAGTAGCGTGTGTTGTACGCAACCTTGAGTTTTAACACACGCCACAACCAATCAAACTAGCCGTTATGAATAGTAATACCTAAATTTTGAAATTATATATATTTTATATTTTAAAATGGACTTCATTTTTGGATTCGGAATATCAACTTTATCCTAAGGTGAAATTTTGGTACTTTTTGGATAACTTTCATATTTTGATGAATAGTGAAAATTACTAAATTTTAATTAAAAACAACTTTTTTAATCAAAATAATTAATAGTGATAAATTATGAATTTTAGTAGTTTTAAAGTATATTTAGAATATATTTTTACCATTTAATATAATGTTGGTCATTGGACATAATTTTACAATTAAACTGAACATAAACAAGTGTCAATCTTTTGATAGTTATTATCTCTTAAAAACACGCTTTTTGTTTTGACAGCGGGAATTAATTTTAAATTAATTTCTGCCACTTCTGTGTTTTGAATTTAGAAAAATGGATTCCATATTTGGAATCAGGATGTCCAAATTTTGTAAATAGGTAACTTTTATTTTTAGACATTTTGAATAATTACTGTGGTAAATATTTTATTTACCATGGTTAAGGGTAAATCCAGTAAATAAGGGTTAAAAAATAATATTATAATAATACAACATTACACTAAAACGTGTCCTAACCTTATTGTTGGACACATAACCGACCATGAGCATCCTTGGGTCAATTTGGGGACCCCTTGGAGCCACTTGTATGTGGTAGGGACACTTTATATTAATAAAGTTAAAATAAAAATAAAAATGGCATAAGCTTACATCTTTTAGAAGAACACATTTTACATAGGGTTATACATGTTTTATTTTCTATTATAAATATTCATTAGAAAGATAAAACGATTTCCTACATAATGATATTTTATTTATAATTTTTAGACATTAAATAATTTATTTTATTTATGACACAATGATGATGCAGTAATTACTATAATAGTGAAAAATTAAAATAATTGATATTATAAATACCAAAATAAATATAATATGAAACTTTTAATGAATTAAACTACTTTTATAGGATAATATGATATATTAGGATTGATTGTATTGACTTTGTTCGAAGTAATCAATCTGTTATGAGTTTCAAAAAAATCAACTATTGAATAGTGTCAAAATTGACATAAAAGAGTTCTTAAAACAAATATTATATTATTAATTGATATTAAATTCCTAAAAATCTAAGGTTCGGCAAAGAGACTTATATCATGATAGGTTCATCATTAATGTACCACTTGGGGGTCTCTTGGATGTATATAGTAAGTTTATTAACCATATTATATAAAAATACAAAGAGACATTGTAAAAGTGAAACTAATTAACTTAGAGTTAATACTTAAAGATAAGGTTATATAAGTACCCAAACCTGTCTAACTTCTATTGGTTGAGTTGTTTTCGACCTATCCCCACCTTAATATTTAAATAATCAACTTTGGAGCCATTAGAAACCGAATATTAATTTATTATAAATTAATATTTCTAGCTTTTCCAAAGGTGCCCCTCACCCCTCTTATAAAAGGGCACTCCTCCTTCTCATTTCTTAACACCTTCAAAGCCTTTTGGTTCGGCCAAAATCTACCCAAATACTCTCCCAACATCCCTCACTACAACCTAGATGCCTTAGTTTGATCAGAAAGCCAACCTAAGGATCCCTTTTGATCAAATCAAAAAGAAGAACCCGAAGAAGAGGTAATGATTTCACCACCCTTTTCTAAGTTCATTTCTTCTTCCACTTATTCTTCCTTTTTTCTTACCATTATAATATAATAACTCCAGTATCTCACATATACTGTGATTTTATTATAAGTATGGTACAACCATATTCAGTATTCTATCCAACCTTTGAATAACATGTCACCATACGCGCGTACGTACGGCTTACCGTCTCCACGTCGTGGTGTAATTATTATTCAATATAATATTATTTGGATGGGTATAATAATGATGTGTAACTCATGTAAATAATAAATATAACATGTTAATGATTCTGTATATATGATATACCATTCATTTATATATTATTTTAATATCAAAAGAATGATATTGTCGCTCGTGCGTACGTACGGACTACCGTCTCCACGAACGCGATGAGATTCATTCTCCATCGAAACCATTCAAGTATAATTATCATTTGATGATTTAAAAATGATTTTTAAGGACTAGATATCATTCTGGATATGAATAAGATACAACAACCATGGCTTACGTAACAAAACATATAAAAGAAAACAAGTAAGTTAACACCTGAAATGACGATAATTCTAAGATATTATTAACAAATCAATGTTAAAAGATCATATATGATATCATATTAATATATATGATTCTTGTATAATTTAATAAAAATTATTTCACCATTATACAGGAGGTTAACCTACCCCAACAAAGGAAAAGTACAAGGTAAGGGTTATTTCACAATCTCTTCATTATCCGAGGTTGTTTATACGTAATAATCTACTGGGATATCTTTATCATCCACATCCATGTTTCTTAAAAATGTATTTCAAAACATTTTTACTATTTACAAGAATATGGGTTAAAGTCATTTATACCCTTGTTTGACTTTTTATAAGAGGTTTATAAAGTAATCTTTCCGTCGTTTTCAAAACAAGGTCCTTTTTAACCTTTTCGACAGAATTGAGGTAAGAATGTTTTTTTAACTTATACGGCGGGTGCGGTTATTTTACGCCGTTATAAAATCTTCAAAGCTTTCCTTACAAGATTATAAGAATATTTTCAAAGAAAATGTTTTATTTTATATGGATCTTAAATGATTTCAAAATAAAAGGAGATACTTCTTTAAAAAGAATTTTGATTTCATCTACGTCAACATCCTTTGATGGATTTTAAGATTATTTGAAGTTGATTTATTATGATACAAAACTTCTATATTGTATTGAAGGATTTGTGATATGTTTTACTATGGATGTGCTATTTTTATACCATTTATAGTTTATGGTGAAATTATTGACATTTCGTATGCTAGTTTTAATACGAATGTTTATGTTATGTTTAAACCTTTTCATATGGGAATGCATTGGACTTAATATGTGACGGGTGGAGCCCGATATAGCTCCTCGATGCATCGGTAGGTCTCATGAGACAAACTAGTGTCTTGGCACAAGGCCTTGACAAAATCTTATTTGTAGTCTTGGCACGAGGCCTTGGCTATGTGGTTATGATAGTCTGGCATTATGCATTCCAACATTATGAAAGTGGTTATTGATTTTTTCATGTGATTATTCGATTAGTAGAATATCCATGTGAATAAGTAAATGGAATTATTTCATTTTATTTATGCCATACCATGTTGAAAGTTCATATTTAAAAGGCTTTTGTTTTAGTTATACATTGCCTTAAATGTTTATTCTTATTTATGAAAGTTTCCGCTATATTGTTATCCTTACTGGGCATTTGAGCTCACCCCTTTTCTATGTTTTATTTTTCCCAGGATGTGAAGAAGTAAGTTATGAATGACCTGCAGGGATTTTATGAGGGGTTAATAGTGTGGATTGTGGAAACATTATGTTGTTGTAGTAGTTTTTCATTTTATGATGTAATGTAAAACTTATGAATATATCTAGTGTTTCCAAGGCTACTAAACCAATCGGTCTTTCGAGATTTGATCTTTCTTGTGATCATGCCAATGTTACGAAGTAATCCACCGACTCTTGGTAGCTGGGGTCGGGGCGTTACAGTTGGTATCAGAGGAAGTTTAGTACAAACCTTGGAAGCTAGATTTAGATAAACTCTGATTAGAGCACGTATACCTAAGATGAACTTTGAGGATTAGTATAGAAGAACTTCTTAGAATTTTGGTATTGTAGAGATTTTGTGAGTTTTCCGAGCAATACATCCCTGTCTGGATACGATCAGGTAGAGGCGGCTCTGGCACAGATGTACCTAGGGGTAAAACCCGAAAACACCGCTTTGAGCTAGACTCGAACGGGAACTGGTGCACGACAACGGGCCTTGCTGCACTCTTGGTTACGACACTCCTGGGGGATATGCTTAGGATAAATCTCATTTTCTTTACAAATCATTATGAAGGGTTTATGAGTATATACTTCCTCAAAGAAAACATTTTTATGATTATGGATTATATCCATAAATAGTTCAATTTATGTTAAGTGTTTTATAAGTATGGGATTATGTATTTTGATTCATAAACTAATCTAGTTTATGCCATTGTATAGAAATGGCGCCCAGTAGAAGGAATGAAAACTCCAGAAATACACATGATTCAAAGAGAAGAAAGGATCATATCTTTCATGGTCTTAAGCTAGAATTTATAAGAGAAATAGTCTCCCATGTATTATCATCATATGAAGAAATAATATCATGTGTTGATAAGATAAGTAAAGAGTTTACTGAGTCCTATGGCTTTGAAGGGAATCAAGAGAAGAAAAGGATGGAAGAGAGAAAGATGGATAAAGGGAAAAGGGAAAAGAAGAATTTTCGCATATGTGGTAACTATGGAAAGAAACACCCTGGATCTTGCCTGAAATGAATGGGAGTTTGTTATAAGTGTGGAGGAAAAGGGCACAAAGTACGTGACTGCAAGGGTAAGAAAATGGTTTTAAATGTACAATGCTTCATTTGCAAGGAGTTTGGACACTACGTGAACATATGTCCCAGTCATCAGACTATGCCGCAAATGATGTTATTGGATAATAATCAAGTTATGATACTACCACAGATGAAGAGGAATGATTTGAGTTCTTATGTTGATTATGTCAATTGAGTGTTGTATCAACAATGTATTTGATACAATAATCATGGAGTATATAAGGATTGTACTGCAGTACTATTTCATTAAGGACTTGAGATTGTGTGGAAAAAAGAAAAGTGACTCAATAGCAGGTTAAATTTTTGGAAAATATATGGTTGAGAGAAAGATAAACCATAATATGGTTCTGATACCGAGGTAGTGATTTTAGAATAATACATGATTGATTTGGATAAATTATATTGGATATTCTTGACTACCCTGGAACTGATTAATGATTTGTATATTCCATCATTGTTGGGGTTTAAAACATTTTTGGATTAATGAAGTATATCCAGCTTTCTATATGGAATAAGGGAGCATGAATTTAATCAATAAGGAATATGGTAATTCAGGATGTTTCGGTGTATTAAAAGAATACATGATGAAGGTATTCATATGCTATTACGGGGTAAAAAGGTTCTACATTATGTTTACCTTACTTATAAATGTTGGACTGTGAGTTTGGATAGAAGTATTTTGGATAGTTCTAGTTTGGATTATTTTGGATTTCCATAAAAGGACAACCCGGAGGTCGGGCGGCAACCCGTCGCGTCCGGCAAGGCTGCGAGACTTGAACCCGCAACCGAAGGGCGACAAGGGTGTATCACCTACCACTGGCCCACGAGATGTCCTGGATTAAATAATGTAGTTTTTATTAAAAGATCTTGTAGATGAATTATAAATTCGTTTATTTTGGAACCCTATACGAATAGTGTAAATAGATTTTTTTTTACATTCTATTATCTTTTAGAGTGAAAGATGAGTTTGTGGTAGAAATTTATTAATGGATAAAACTCTAATTATAAAGTAAGTATATCTCCTTATGATCTTAGCCAATCTCATAAATAAATTCCTCAATATTAAGAAAAGCAACTTAGAACAAAAATGTTTTCCTAGATGGTAACTTAAATCATCATTAATTTATGGCTTTGGGATTGTTGGCCTTTTCATAGCCATGTTCTCTACAACTCTCCATCAGATAATTGATGGTTAGATTTTTCTTCCATATCCATATTTTTATACATGGAACCCTAGTATGTGTTATTTTCGGTAATCATCATACTTTCGACTCTTTATAGAGGCCTCGTTAATTCATTTTTCGATGTGGGATTTCAACTAAGATATTTTGAAACGTCAAAAATGTGTTATCCCAATACCCTATATTTTGTTGAACCGATGGTACTTCAAATCATCATAGATTGATGAGTTTAAGGACCTCAATTATACACTTGTTTGTGATTGATGACCTCAATCACTACCTATAAATATTTACGTTTTTCCTCCGATTATATGTCTCTAATTGCCACCAATGTTCTCCTAATCAAGATCATAATTTGGTGGTGACCCTTTCATTTCTCTTTTCCTCATATTAAGACTAAATTTTAGTAACCCAATTTCCGATGTGGGTTTTCCCACAAATATATTATCTATTTTCAACCTTTTATTTTCGAAGAACAATTTCAAATTGCGAGGACGCAATTTATTGAAGGAGGGGAGATTGTAACACCCCAAGATTTCATAGTGTGTTATTTCTTCAAAATAATTCAATAACTTGCACTACACGCAACACCGAGTTCAATTGCACCATGACTTACAAAAAAAAGCCATTAAAAGAGGTCATGAATAGCATTAACTAAATTTTTTACTTTATATAATCCTTATAATTTTAGAATCCATATTATGAGTTTCTTAGTCATAATGCAAGAACAGATTCATTTTCAGTATTGCACTTTTATCAACTTTAATAGTGAAACCTTTTTAAATAAAATATTTTAAACTATCTGAATAAATTGGGACATCAAAAAAATTTAAAATGAAACATCCCAAGCTTCCACAGTACGTTTTCCTTTGAATAAAATAGTAGCGTGTGTTGTACGCAACCTTGAGTTTTAACACACGCCACAACCAATCAAACTAGCCGTTATGAATAGTAATACCTAAATTTTGAAATTATATATATTTTATATTTTAAAATAGACTTCATTTTTGGATTCGGAATATCGAATTTAGCCTAAGGTGAAATTTTGGTACTTTTTGGATAACTTTCATATTTTGATGAATAGTGAAAATTACTAAATTTTAATTAAAAACAACTTTTTTAATCAAAATAATTAATAGTGATAAATTATGAATTTTAGTAGTTTTAAAGTATATTTAGAATATATTTTTACCATTTAATATAATGTTGGTCATTGGACATAATTTTACAATTAAACTGAACATAAACAAGTGTCAATCTTTTGATAGTTATTATCTCTTAAAATCACGCTTTTTGTTTTGACAGCGGGAATTAATTTTAAATTAATTTCTGCCACTTCTGTGTTTTGAATTTAGAAAAATGGATTCCGTATTTGGAATCAGGAGGTCCAAATTGTGTAAATAGGTAACTTTTATTTTTAGACATTTTGAATAATTACTGTGGTAAATATTTTATTTACCATGGTTAAGGGTAAATCCGGTAAATAAGGGTTAAAAAATAATATTATAATAATACAACATTACCCTAAAACGTGTCCTAACCTTATTGGTGGACACATAACCGACCATGAGCATCCTTGGGTCAATTTGGGGACCCCTTGGAGCCACTTGTATGTGGTAGGGACACTTTATATTAATAAAGTGGCATAAGCTTACATCTTTTAGAAGAACACATTTTAAATAGGGTTATACATGTTTTATTTTCGATTATAAATATTCATTAGAAAGATAAAAAGATTTCCTACATAATGATATTTTATTTATAATTTTTAGACATTAAATAATTTATTTTATTTATGACACAATGATGATGCAGTAATTACTATAATAGTGAAAAATTAAAATAATTGATATTATAAATACCAAAATAAATATAATATGAAACTTTTAATGAATTAAACTACTTTTATAAGATAATATGATATATTAGGATTGATTGGATTGACTTTTTTCGAAGTAATCAATCTGTTATGAGTTTCAAAAAAATCAACTATTGAATAGTGTCAAAATTGACATAAAAGAGTTCTTAAAACAAATATTATATTATTAATTGATATTAAATTCCTAAAAATCTATGGTTCGGCAAAGCGACTTATATCATGATAGGTTCATCATTAATGTACCACTTGGGGGTCTCTTGGATGTATATAGTAAGTTTATTAACCATATTATATAAAAATACAAAGAGACATTGTAAAAGTGAAACTAATTAACTTAGAGTTAATACTTAAAGATAAGGTTTATATAAGTTCCCAAACCTGTCTAACTTCTATTGGTTGAGTTGTTTTCGACCTATCCCCACCTTAACATTTAAATAATCAACTTTGGATCCATTAGAAACCGAATATGAATTTATTATAAATTAATATTTCTAGCTTTTCCAAAGGTGCCCCTCACCCCTCTTATAAAAGGGCACTCCTCCTTCTCATTTCTTCACACCATAAAAGCCTTTTGGTTCAGCCTAACTCTGCCCAAATACTCTCCAAACATCCCTCAATACATCCTAGAGGCCTTAGTTTGATCAGAAAGCCAACCTAAGGAGCCCTTTTGATCAAATCAAAAGGAAGAACCCGAAGAAGAGGTAATGATTTCACCACCCTTTTCTAAGTTCATTTCTTCTTCCACTTCTTCTTCCTTTTTTCTTACCATTATAAAATAATAACTCCAGTATCTCACATATACTGTGATTTTATTATAAGTATGGTACAACCATATTCAGTATTCTATCCACCCTTTGAATAACATGTCACCATACGTGCGTACGTACGGCTTACCGTCTCCACGTAGTGGTGTAATTGTTATTCAATATAATATTATTTGGATGGGTATAATAATGATGTGTAACTCATGTAAATAATAAATATAACATGTTAATGATTCTGTATATATGATATACCATTCATTTATATATTATTTTAATATCAAAAGAATGATATTTTCGCTCGTGCGTACGTACGGACTACCGTCTCCACGAACGCGATGAGATTCATTCTCCATCGAAACCATTCAAGTATAATTATCATTTGATGATTTAAAAATGATTTTTAAGGACTAGATATCATTCTGGATATGAATAAGATACAACAACCATGGCTTACGTAACAAAACATATAAAAGAAAACAAGTAAGTTAACACCCGAAATGACGATAATTCTAAGATATTATTAACAAATCAATGTTAAAAGATCATATATGATATCATATTAATATATATGATTCTTGTATAATTTAATAACAATTATTTCACCATTATACAGGAGGTTAACCTACCCCAACAAAGGAAAAGTACAAGGTAAGGGTTATTTCACAATCTCTTCATTATCCGAGGTTGTTTATACGTAATAATCTACTGGGATATCTTTATCATCCACATCCATGTTTCTTAAAAATGCATTTCAAAACATTTTTACTATTTACAAGAATATGGGTTAAAGTCATTTATACCCTTGTTTGACTTTTTATAAGAGGTTTATAAAGTAATCTTTCCGTCGTTTTCAAAACAAGGTCCTTTTTAACCTTTTCGACAGAATTGAGGTAAGAATGTTTTTTTTAACTTATACGGCGGGTGCGGTTATTTTACGCCGTTATAAAATCTTCAAAGCTTTCCTTACAAGATTATAAGAATATTTTCAAAGAAAATGTTTTATTTTATATGGATCTTAAATGATTTCAAAATAAAAGGAGATACTTCTTTAAAAAGAATTTTGATTTCATCTACGTCAACATCCTTTGATGGATTTTAAGATTATTTGAAGTTGATTTATTATGATACAAAACTTCTATATTGTATTGAAGGATTTGTGATATGTTTGACTATGGATGTGCTATTTTTATACCATTCATAGTTTATGGTGAAATTATTGACATTTCGTATGCTAGTTTTAATACGAATGTTTATGTTATGTTTAAACCTTTTCATATGGGAATGCATTGGACTTAATAAGTGACGGGTGGAGCCCGCTATAGCTCCTCGATGCATCGGTAGGTCTCATGAGACAAACTAGTGTCTTGGAACAAGGCCTTGAAAAAATCTTATTTGTAGTCTTGGCACGAGGCCTTGGCTATGTGGTTATGATAGTCTGGCATTATGCATTCCAACATTATGAAAGTGGTTATTGATTTTTGCATGTGATTATTCGATTAGTAGAATATCCATGTGAATAAGTAAATGGCATTATTTCATTTTATTTATGCCATACCATGTTGAAAGTTCATATTTAAAAGGCTTTTGTTTTAGTTATACATTGCCTTAAATGTTTATTCTTATTTATGAAAGTTTCCGCTATATTGTTATCCTTACTGGGCATTTGAGCTCACCCCTTTTCTATGTTTTATTTTTTCCCAGGATGTGAAGAAGTAAGTTATGAATGACCTGCAGGGATTTTATGAGGGGTTAATAGTGTGGATTGTGGAAACATTATGTTGTTGTAGTAGTTTTTCATTTTATGATGTAATGTAAAACTTATGAATATATCTAGTGTTTCCAAGGCTACTAAACCAACCGGTCTTTCGAGATTTGATCTTTCTTGTGATCATGCCAATGTTACGAAGTAATGCACCGACTCTGGGTAGCTGGGGTCGGGGCGTTACACGTTTAGTAAATGTTTGGAAAAAGTTTTCTATCATTTGAACCAATGCTCAGATTAGAAATTTGAGGGAACCATTGAATTCATAGTGCTAGAATTCATTTAAAGAAGAATTCACGTCCACTACAGTAGGTCGGGTGAAAAAATTAATTTTGCAGACTTTTGGAAGATCAATAAAATAACATGTTATTTATTTATTTTTATTTTCTCCAATGGAGGGTACACAGTGGCAGTACAAATGACATGTCAAGCCATTAAATGGATTGGATCTTCTTTACTTGTAATCGCACCATGGGAATTTGTGACGTTCATTAATAAAATGATCCTCATTAATTCTTCATGTAGGACATACTCTTTCTTCTCTCCTATTTATATGGAGCTCGGGGAGGGGTGCCGGCACAACTTCACCAAGAGAAGATGCTCAGGAAATGTACCGCTTTGCTATCCACCTAGAAAACGAGGCTAGATTCTGCGAGCAGTGACGAGCTCCACCAAATCACAAACCGATGACAACGACGAAGGAGGTTCCATCTATTGTCATCAGTAGACGTGTTATCCAAGTAGGGGGATTGTTTTTAAGTTTATCTATGTTGATTTTATTTTCTCCCACCTAGTATCATTTTACGGTGGAGGGAACTTTCCAAATAATCAAGGCTCGAACCCTCCACCACTTTTCTCATATTTTTTTCATTTGGAACTGTTTACTGAAGTTGAGAACAACGCGAATTAGCGGTTCCTGTTCTGACGACAACACACCATGAGAGACATAGGGACAGACGACAGCAAGAACGGACCACCAGAGGATATCTGGTGACCCACAAAAGAATATGTCGGTGCGCCATGTTGGTTGTAGCCAGCGGTGGCTGGAGGAGACCCACGACAACCGGCCGCGGGCAGCGGAAGACAGAACACGACGATGCACCGTTGTGGTCGAAAGTGGTCGGCCTGAGATAGTTGAGCGGGACAAAGGGGTGGCACCTACAGGCACTGGTGGTGGCAGCAGCCACGTCCAGCGGGTTGTGGTAGGAATGGGTAGTGTATCCCCACGTTGGTGGATGTCAGTCCACCGAACGGTCGACTGTTGAATCGCAGTGGGGAACTGCCCCACCGACTGGCCGAAACGGCTCCGCAACCGTGAGGGTAGCAGGACTCAATGGTCTCCCTTTTGGTTGACAAATCCAAACACGGGCTGCCCGTGCAGACCGGTCAGGCGAGTCGGAACCACCCGACAATCGGGGCCGGACTCGCGGCCCGATGTGCCAGCACGGGGTGGACGTGCAACAAATGACGGGCCAGGCCAACTGTGTCCCGGGCCCCCGAACATGTCGGGCCGACCCCGACGGGATCGACCCAAGGAACTGGCCCAACCCTTATTGGGCCAGACCCGAGCAGATTCAGGTAGGCCGTGGGACCTTTTGCGTCGGGCTGGTCTGGCCGAGTCAGACCTGGTCCAGACCCAAGCGGTACCAAAATAAAGAAACACTCGTAACTGGTGAACTGGGATTATGTAAGATATGTCGTCAGAGGCATTATGACCTCTTTTGTGAAGCGGCCCATTTGGAATATTCTGGTGGGCCCGACTGAGCCGGGCCGGACCAAGGTGTGATTACCACCTTTTCACAGAAAGGGGTGTAACTAACAAACTGGGCATCCGATCGATGCACCGTCTATGGAATAAGGACCCATGTGGTAGGGACGTCATTTGGAGATACTCTAACTGAGTTTTGATCAAGTTTTACTTTCACAATAGGATGAATCATTCCTTAATCCAACGAGGCCTTTTTTTACAAAATTGTCCATAACTCACAGACCGAGCGTCCGATCGATGCTTCGTCTATTGTGTTGGAACCCTTAAGACATGACCGTCCTTTGGGTTACATCATTGTAGAACATTGTATCGGTTGAGGTATGACTGATTTCTTGACGATCAGATCCCCCCAGAATCAATCATACTTATTACGAAAATCTCGTGGTTGGCTGTGATGTGAAGAATTAATAGCGATCCTATGTGGGTTAGTACCTATCGATCCTATGGGGGTTGGCACTTAGTGATCTTGTGTGGGTTAGCACATACTGATCATGTGTGGGTCAGGTTGTATGTGGGTCAGCGTATACTAATTTTGTGTGGGTTAGCAGTAGAGCATCTTGACAGAATAAGATGATCAAGATTTACAACTAATCATCAATATTTCTGTACTAAAGTTATATTCCTGGTGTTAGCTGAGTCATTACATTTGAGGTATTTTACCTTCGTGAAGTTGCCATCGCGGTGTTACCTTTTTGGTACTTCTGCCTTCATGGTGATACGTTTTTGGTACTTTACTTTCATGGTGTTACCTTTGTGCTTTTAGCTTTTCGGTAATTTTTGTTCATGGTGTTACCTTCTTGGTGTTACCCTGGTGGTACTTTTACCTTCACGGTGTTACCATTGTGATGATACCATTGTGGTATTTTTACCTTCATGGTGTTACCTTTGTGGTATACTTCCCCCGTGGATCAATTGTGAAAATGGATTAAAGGTTGGGTCCTTGAGTTTCTTTATGTAAGAGATGAGTATATTTTGATAACATAGTTATATGTATGGGAATATACCTATGTAGAGATGATGATTACATAGTGCTTTGTGATTGGGGTCCTTATTTGTGGTATTTAATTTCTAGAACTCTTGGAGAACATCATGGGTCTCGGGGTCCCTACTATATTTTGTTATATTGAACCCTGCATGGGATTTACTCGCACATTGTTGTGTCTTGTACAAACGATGAGTAGTTGGGCTGAGACTTGAGGGATCCAAGCCCTAGCGGTACGTAGTGGAGACGGGATAACTTGGAGTTATGTGCAGACGATCTATAACTACCCATTAGGTAGGATCCTTGGTGGATGATTCTGGAGCTGTTTTCTCATTTCAATTGTACTTGTACTGTTATGTTGGACCTATAATCGGCCACCCTATACTTTCAGTACACTTTTTACTACATGAGTTTACTTCATGGTTTCTTCCTATTTAATTCTTGGTTTATATCGTTGTTCATGTTTAAATTTAATTCATTCCCATTATAGGGATACACCATTCTAGTGCTAGTCGCCAGCCCCTGGACTATAGAAGGTGGGCATGGGGTAGTCACAGCACGGGCCCGAGGGGACGGGTCATGACAAAGTGGTATCAAAGAAGGCAGTTCTACTGATGAAATAGAACACTAATCATTTCAATGGGGTAATAGTGTTTTTTAGTGTGGTTCTCTATTCAGGATGTATAGTATTAGTGCAACGACCGATGTATCCATAAAACAAGACCCTGAATTATGATTTCTGACATGGTGCACAAAAACACTCATTTGTGCGTGTATTGAATTTTTTTTCCTTGTTTATTTTGAAGTCAGCTCAACATGTATAACTTAATGACCATGGAACACCAGATCCATATCAGGATTCAACAATATAGACATCCAGTTAGGACTTTTGAGAGAGTACACGATGACAGCCCAACGAGCGACCCTCTATGGATCAGTATTCTAGCGACCCTGTGTGGATCTTCTCCCAGCGATTCTATGTGGATCAGCACCGAGCGATACTGTGTGGATTAGAAAAATATTCTATAAGTGGACCATGCACACAAATTGAGTGTGTTGAATGAGTTCCAATAGTAGAGGCCTCCATGGTTTCGAGGCGAGATAGGTCCCCAGGCAGTTGAGAACTGGCTAGAGGCTATGGATAGAGTTTTCGGCCTAGTTGAAACACCAGTAGATTATATTCTTCTACTAGAAGCTTGATTTATCAATGTGTGACCATTGAGGATGGTCTAAATGGAGATGTGGAATCAGTACATGGACCGTGGCCCGAGATGGTACCTCTGGGTAGTGTGCTATCTATATCACTTCCCGTTGGTCAGAAGTTACAAACAACAGTACCTGTAGAGGACACATGTAGGGTCAGTGCCTTACACATGTTTTAGCATTAGATACCCCTCTGGATACAAGGTGATCCCAAATCATAGGTGTCTAAGGACTAGATTGAGGAGGTGGCTGAGTTTCTGTCTAGCCAGGGCATCATTCGATCAGATGGTGGTCCTGGTATAGAGCCTTCTGCGTGGCTCAGTAGGATGATGATAGGGTTTAGATTACCCCAGATCTTGCAAAATAGTTACTTTTTGTGGACGAGAATGAGGAACTTCCTATTATAAGGTGGTAACCATCCATAAAAAGCTAAAGGGTGGGTGTTACCTAGAGCTTCTATAGCTTCGACGGGATGACATGTCAGTATTTGAGTTTTCATCGATGTGTACCGACCATCCCAAGTACTCGATGAATACATTACAACCAGTGGATCAGGGCTCAGACCCATGATCGTGGATTGATTAGGGACATCTAAGAAAACACATTTCCACTATGGATTCGTACTTATGTTAGGGAGAAAGATATATCCTTTATGGTTGAATTATATTTTGTTAAGAGGGTGTAGATAGTGAATGTCAGTAGTGGGAAAGGAGGAAAATGATTCTATTCTTAGAGACATGGGTCTGTAGATTGTTTCAAGAAGAGGAAGTGACAGGGACAGATGAATTTTCAAGGTAGAAGAATTGGAAGTGGGTATAGGATAACATCGTGAGGTGGTAAAAATTTTGACATGTTACAACCACCACCCCAATGTGATCCCCACCATGCTAATTTAGATAGAGGAAATGGGTAGGGAGTAGCTACTTGCAGTCATGGATTCTAACCTAAGGGCTCTAGGAATGATTTTATTAATGGTAAGTGTCTACTAATAACTATCATATTAATAGTCAAAGGTAATAATCATTCCTTATTTCCACAAATCTTGTTCAAGACCTAGAGATTCTAGTTATACCGAAGACATGAACCATACGACTAGAGATACCTTTGGGAGGAGATTCGATAATAACACTTATGTCGATGGTGTAATCTGACCATTGAGGCAAGAGTTTCAGTTGGAACCTTTTGGTGGAGGCAACAAGGCCTTACAACATTAGTTTAGTGACGGACATGACGTCCACAGTTCATACTCAGATTGACTATTTTAGGAAAAAAGGATGGCATGTATCTACAACATTGGAATGAGGTTTTCCTTTGTCGATGAAAAATGAAACCCAGTAAACATAGGATAAACTCAAGAGCATGAGGGTGCGGCTAGGAACACTTGAGTCGGCCATCCTTACCCTCGTGAGATCTGGTGTTTTTAATTTTTTTAATTCCCAATAGTAGTGGCAGAGTGTGGGGAGATCTTTTCAAAATATATTTCCATGATTACCTCTGAAAATGGAGAGGGAATTTTTTTTTGGCTGGGTTCTACCAAAAATTTGTACCTAAATTTTCTAGGGTTGTGGCACCCTTTTCAACTTTGATAGATAAGGGGGATCCATTCCTATGGATGGATAAGCGTCGATAGAGATTTCAAGAGCTGAGACAGAGAATGAAGAGTGCCCCCATCTTGAGACTACTATGAGAGGTCATTGGGTATATTGTCTACTGTGACACATCATGTAAAAAACATGGTTGTTTAATGATTTAGGAGAGGGAATTGATTGTTTAAGTTTCACTACACTTGAGAAAGAAAGAGAAAAACTATGCTACCAATGACCCAGAGTTAGTTGCAGTGGTCTTTGCACTAAAGATGGAGAGGTGCTAATTGATGGATGAATGGTTTAAAGTTTAATCTAATCACTAAAGTCTCAGGTATATCTTCTCAAAAAAGGAACTAAAACTGAGATAGTGACGATGGATAGAGTTCTTCTAAGACTATTACTTTGAGAGAGTCTATACTTCTGGGATGGGGAACATGTTAGCAAATTCACTCAGCAGGATATCTGTTCTACGGCTTCTATGTGAGGCATCAGAGAAGCTAGGCACGCTGATGATATCATTCATGGATAAAGATGAAGCATCTTACCTCTAGTCTATGACTATCACTCCCTAAATTCATCATCGAGTTCAGAAGGAACAACTTGGTAACATTGACTGTGAGGCCCGATGTGCTCTGATACCCTTAGGACGGTCTCAAAAAGGGGTTTTTGAAGGTCGGGAGAACATCATTCTATTCCAGGAACACAACTCGGTAATAGTGATTCTTATGAAGTAGGTATTGAGGGAGTTCCATATATCCTCTTTAATGGTACATCCTAGAGTTGAAATGATGTACCAAGACCTCTGATGTTAGAACATGTGGCCAGGGATAAAAAAGTAGTGGCAGAGCTTGTATAATGATGCCTAACTTGTCAGAAATTGAAGAGTGCATAGATCCTACATATGTCTTCTGCCAACAAGGGATGGAGTACCTTGGAGTCCGAGGAGAGAGACCATGTCTTCCTATGGGTCTCACCCCGACCTGGATTGTGGAGGTTTGGTAGAGGTGGAAAGATATCATTGAGGTTAATCCGACCATTATATATTCTTAGTAGAGTGCGAGAGGTGGTGTACCGTCTATCTCTTCCCCCACATATGCACCGTGTGAATAATATTTTCTTTTTATCATAGGTGAGAAGATTCATGCATGATCCATCACACATTATTTACTAGAGTGAGTTGGACATTGATGATGGGGTGAATTTTACGGAGTTCCTAGTTTATTTAGATTATTGATAAGACTGGGACCTTCGTGGATGGTTGACCCATCTAGTGCGAGTTTTGTGGCAGCACAAGAACCTCCAGGATAGCACATGGTAGTGGAAATATCTTATTCGTGCCCAATACCCTTGTTTGACGGATTTACCATTGTTTCTACTTTTAGGTACGTAAATCCCAATGTTGGGGAGAATGTATTTTCCCAAAATTTCTGTATAACATTATCTATTATATGGAACTATATCGAGATAGAGAAATATGACGATGCGTGATTTTGAGGCCCAGAGTTCCTGAAATGATCCATCAAAAAAATTTATGTTTAAATTATCATGTGTGAGTGGTTTCCCTGAAAAGTGTAATAACTCATAAACGGGTGCTCGGATCAGAAATCTGAGGGCACTGCTTCCGTTAGGATAGCGTGTTTACCCTAGGTAAAAATTATGTTTATTCAGTGCATTCCTCCATTAAGAAACCCCAAAAATGACATAACCAAAAATAAAATAATTAAATAAAGTTATTTTATTTTTCAAATGCTTTTAACTGATGAATGGTGACTTAGGTTAAACATATGAGACCACCGCTGAACTTGTGAGGCTATGCTTTCCATAGGCGGAACCGAACCTTGGCCGATGTGTGCCAACAATGGAGGTTTGTTTTATTTCGTAATTAAAATAATTAAGTCACAATTATTTTATACATAAAATCCTTAACTTCTAAACAGTAACTCATATTAAAAATATGAGTGTACCATTGAGTTTGGTGGGATTTGTTCCCTATAGGAAGAGCCTAACATCGACCGGCGTGGGTCTAGGTTGAATGTTAATTATTTATCGAACATTTATTAAGGTACATTCAGTAAACAAGCAGGTGAAGTTTTTTATATTTTTAACGGGTGCTTAGATTAAATATCCAAGGGAACCATTTAATTCGCTACTACGTGATTCGCTTAAGGGAGGCTTCACATCGACCATAGTATGTCGGGTGAAAATTTAATTTTTCAGAAATTTGAAAGATTAATAAAATAACATGTTATTTATTTCTTTTTCTTTTATCCAATGAACGAATGATGGTGGCTGGACCGATGATATTTCAAGCCATTAAATAGCCTGAATTTTAGATATATGTTACTGAACTATTTTGAATTTGGGAGGTTCATTAATTAAATTAACCTCATTAATTATTCATCAGAGACACACTCATTATCCTCTCATATTTATATGGTGATCATGGAGTGGTGTTGGATCAGATTCACCAAATGAAGAAGCTCTAAAAAATTACCGTGATACTAACCACCTAGAGGATGAGGCCGGATTTAGTGAGCGGTAACGAGTGCCACTGAATCGCGAAAGACGACCATGATAAAGGAGGTTTCATAGAACATCTTCAGAAAATTTCTTATCTAGGTAAGGGATTTGTTTTTTTGTTCATCTAGGATGATTTTATTTTCTATTGCATGCTATCATTTTAACACATAGGTAACGGGACAAACAAACAAGGTTCAGAACCTCCTCCACTTCGATCATATTGCGATCTTCGGGGATGGTTTTCTCAAGTTGATGAAAACATGAATTAGTGGGTCACTATCTGATGATGGGACCCTAGGAGAGTTGTAGGCACAAAAAACTGCAAGAACAGACCACCAAAGAATGTTTGGGGCCTGCAGAAGAATCTGTCAGTGTGCCATATTTGTCACAGCTAGTGGTTCCAGGAAGAGACCCATTGCAACTGGCCATGGGAGGTGGAAGGCGGCGTGCGACGGCACGCCTTTGTGGAAGAAGGTAGCTGGTCGTGCAATCCAGTGGGGGTGCCTGAAGGCACCAAAAACCACAACAGCGGTAGCCAGTGGGCCATACCAGGAATAGCCATCACAACCCCATGACACGCCATGTTAGCTGAAGCCGGACGGCCGACCCACTGACAGTTGAATCGGGGTTTGAATGCGCCCCATCGGCTGGCTTTTACAACCCTGCAACTGCGGGGACAATAGGACTCAATGGTCTGCCAACAGGAAGACCAAGCCAGACGGAGGCCAACCCTGTGGGCCAGACCCACATCCTAATGGGCTAGTGATGGTGGGCCGAGACCCTTCGGACGGGTCGGGCCAACCGCAGCCCAGGACCACGATCATGTCGGGCTGACCCCGACATACTGGACCTAGTGAACTAGGTTTATATTTAGTGTGACAGACTTTTGGACTGTCAGGTAGTCCCCAAGACGCATTGCTTCAGGCCAGTCTGACCGAGTCAGATCGGGCCCAGACCCAACCTGTACCAGAATAAAGAAATGAACATAACTAAGGAACTGGGTGTTTGTTTGACATGGTATCAGATGCATTGGGACCCCTTTTGGGAAGTGGTCCATTTGGAATATTTTGGAGTGCCCGACTGAGTCAGGTTGGACCGAGGTGCGATCACCCATGTTTGTTGGAAAGGGGTGTAACTAAAAACCAAGCATTCGACCGATGCACTGTCTATAGAATAAAGACCCTTGTTGTATGGAGGTCCTTTATAGGTACTATAACTAAGTTTTGACTGAGTTTTATGGATATTGATGTCTAACCTCGGATGGATCACACATGAATCCAGTCGGTCCCTTTTTACAAAAGTGCCCATATCTCACAGATCGAGTGTCTGATCGACGCACTGTCTATCACATAGGAACCCTACGACATGGAGGTCTGTTGAGATACTTTTTTGTAGAACATTGTGGCGGTTATGGTATGAGTAATTTCCTGAGGACTGGATTCTCCTGGAATCAAACATTCTTAGTGAGGGAATCTCATGGTTGGTTGTGACATGAATAATTGATATTGTTCCTATGTGGGTGAGGACCTATCAATCCGGTGTGGGTCAGTACTCTGCGATCCTATGGGGTTCTGCACTCAGCAATTCTATGTGGGTCGGCGCATACCGATTCTGTGTGGGTCAGCATCAGAGCCTCTCGATAAAAAAGATGATGTATATTTATGACTAATCTTTTGTACTTCTGTACATAAGATACATACATTGTGTGAGCTGAGTCCTTACCATTGCAGTACTTTACCTTCACGTTGTTAACTTCGTGGTGCTACCTTTGTGGCACTTTAGCCATCGTGGTGTTACCTTTATGGTACATTAGTTTTGTGGTGTTACCTTCCATGTGTTTTCTTTGTGGTACTTTACCTTGATTGTGTTACCTTCTTGGTGTTAGCCTTGTGGTAGTTTTACCTTCATAGTGTTACATTCATGATATTACCTTTGTGGTCCTTTTACATTCATGGGGCTACCTCTGTGGTATACTTCCCTCATGCATCAATTTTGAAAATGGCATAAAGGTTGGGGCCTTGTGTTTACTCATGTAAGAGAAAAGTATATCTTGATAATTTAGGTATTTGTATGGTGATATACCTATGTAGAGTTGATGACTTCTTCGTGATTTGTGATTAAGTTCTTGGTATGTGGTATTTCCTTTTTGGAACTCTAGGATAGCTTAAGGGGGTCTCGGGGACCATGTTGAGAATTGTTATACACACCACTGCACGGGCTTCACCCGCAACTTGTAGTGTCTTGTCCAGATGATAAGCAGCTGGGCTGAGACTTGTGGGAGCCCAAACCAGGTGGTACAAGGAGGAGACATGTTAACATGGAGTGGTGGGGAAATGATCTGTACCTACCTGATACAACCGATTTGTGAATATATTTACAGATACATTATTGACACATATATAATATCTTTTACAAAATAACTACTACTTAGTAGAAAAATACTTTGATTTCGGTGATCTTGATCATTTTCAGGTGATTTCTGGGCAAACACACAAACCGGAGGAAAGCTGAGAAAAAGTTCCAACTACACGGCATTTACTTTCTTATACGCCATGTACAGTTAGGCTCTGACACATATTGGCTAGGACAATTACATGTCCATGTTACCAAAATCATGTACACACAGTGTACAAAAAACTACACGATGTGTATAGTATCATGTGGTCGGCTAACTTTGACATGTCATGTACATCATCTCTACGACATGTTTTCCCTTATAGAAGTGGTCGATGGTTTATAAAATAGAGTACATGCCATGTATAAGAGCTATAAACGCCATGTATACCCCTCAACTAGGCCACCTACTGGAACAAAAAAAGTTGACAACAGAATGTTGAAAAAAGTACACGACATGTACTTTTTCCACACTTCGTGTAATTTTATTTTCTATAAATAGAGGCCTTGGCCTCCGGATCAATAGAGGAAGTGGGGGTGAGGATCTAAAGGAAGGAAGCTATGCTGCCATGCTACCGCATTCAACTACTTCTCCATTATACTATTCTACCAAAGAGCCAATCTCTCCTCGATGTTTCTGTGATGATCACATCAGGTATCGAGGGTTCTATTTTTGTCTTTTCTTCACTACGTAACAAAATACCCTTTGTTTTGGGGTTGTGGGAGATTAACGAGTTGTAATTTTGATTTATTGTTATGGATGTGTTTGTTCTATTAACCTATTCTTATTCTTCTTTAATTAATTAATTTTATCACAAGAAATTCTTAGCCAGACCAAGGGATGAAATTTTCATGGATTAAAAAGATTAATAATGATGAATACTTCATGATCCTTAGAGGTATTCATCGACTCAAAAATGGAATAAGCCATATAAATACATGTGGAACACTGACTACCAGTCCATGGTGTCAGATTCCTCATATGAAGATATAAGTTTACCAGACCAGGGAAACCTTGTTACCAATTGAAACCCAATGTGTTGGGTTATTATGAACAACACAACCACATAAGAAATTTTATTTAATAACCAACCTCTTAAGAATCCAAAACCCCAATGAATTTTCCTCCAAATTTGCATCAAAACTAATTTCCCGTATTTTCCATTATCTATTAAGTAATTTTCTAATGAAATTTAAATCAAATTACCTTTTTGTCAAAACATTATATATCGACCCAAAATTCAATTCAATTCACTAAGGAAAATATACAAACAAAGATAAGAAATACAAAAATAACTTCTCTTTTCCCAGTGGATCGACCCCTTACTAGTACTATACTTGTTAGGGGAAAAAATTTGGGACACTAATAACATAAATTTGGTAAAATGAAATTCCAAATTTCGGCACCGTTACTGGGGAATAAAGAAATGATAATTTTGTCCTAGTTGTGATTACATTTTTATCAAATTTATGTGGAAATAAAAAACCTAAATTCCAAATAATCTCTTTTCTAATATGATTTCTGTTTATATTTCTTCTTCATCATCTACGATTGGAATGTTTAGTATTGTGAAGGTCCATAAGGGTATGAGCGGTTACCTAACTCTTTCCAAGAATTCTAAGTCAATTGGGTTTTCCCAATTATCCCTGAAATCCAATGAACGCTATTTATGAGATGATAAGCACTCATGGATGAGCATAACCAAAATAATCCCATGGAGAATAATAATGAAAGAAATATAGCTGTTTTCTGTGGATCTGGACAACTGTTTTGTCCGGATGACAATTGAAACCAGCAAGCTCCTCTTGCTCTAGGATATGGCCTATAGTAGCTCCAAAATATCCAACCAGGGCAGATGCCATTTTTACAACCAGGTTAGTGGCTATACTTTTCCACTAAGGACCAAAAATACATGCGGCCTCCACTCCCTCCTTAGAGTCCTCCAAACTGTACACAAACGGAGTACGACCTGCCATCTATTCACGAAGTTGACACAGGCATCATCTGTCCATCGGTTCAGGCCCAACACTTCGAGATAAATCCAGCCATTAGGTAGCTTATCCAGAATACCATTCAATTGGGTGGCCTTCCCATCGAGGACCCCAATGCCCATCTATCTAATTTTCTGGAGGTCTGTGACACGTTTCGCTACCACAGAGTTTCCACACACACCATTTATCTTCGTCTCATTCTCTTCCCTCTATGGGATAAGGTGAAAGACTAGATTAAAGGTTTTACACAATGATCTATCCTCACCTAGGAAATCGTATCCTTGGATTTCCTATCTAAATACTTCCCACATTCGATGACGGTGACTCTACGGAAAGACAAACACAACTTCATACAGCATGACTCAGAGTCATTGTACGAATCATGGGAGTGCTTCAAGGAGACGTTGCACAAATTCCCACACAATGGACTCCCACATTGAATGTAGGTACAATACATTTATGGAGGACTGATGATGAATACAATGTCTATGGTGGATGCTGTTGTTGGGTGTACAGTTATTTGAAGGTATCCTGAAGAGATTTTGGAACAACTGGATTACATGTCAGCGAACTACATTTAGTGGCATTATGAGTGGGGCACCCAGAAATGAGGTCTGCAAAATATTGATGCCACAACTATTCTAGAATCCTAGTTGAACATTGTGCCCAAGAAGTTCAATGAACTCAATATGAAGGGTGCATCCCAAGTACATACGGAAAAGCATTTGAGATGCAGTGAATGTGGTGACAAACACATCATAGGAGAATGACCTGGAACTACAGGAGGCCCTTTGACGAAGGGGTTGATCAATGTTTCCCAAAACCAAGGGCCAATCTAGTACCAGTAGTACTAGAACATAGCATGGCGTGATCAACAGAACACATGCTGGGGACAACAACAACAGAATCCTCCACCACAGAGACCACTTGGCTACGGTCAAACACCTTATCAGAACTAGTACCTAAGGTAACAACATCCCCAGAAGGGCTCTTATCAGTGTCAAGGGTATCAAATACCTCTCATGTTGTAGCCACAGCAGACACCACCTCTACCAGCTACACATCCACCTCTACAGGAGAACTCCTAAAGGTTAGAGGATCTCATGAACAAATAGATATCTACTAATGAGACTAGATTCTAGAATTAGGGGACTTCATTTTGAGTCATGGAGAACTAAATTGGTCTGCTAGCAAACCAACTCTCGGAGAGGCAACCCAGCACACAACCATGTAACACTGAGAAGAACCTGAGGGAGTTGGCCAATTCCATATAAATACAAAGTAAAAGGGAGAAAAAATAGAACCAACCAGTATATCTAGGTGCATCTACACCCCCTACTGATGACGAAGGTAAAATTATAGACCCCACCTCTTCTAAAATCTCATTGAAGGAGGCTTCACAATGTAAAGGAACGATGGTTTTCAAACCCTTCGACCATACCTTACCCTTCCTGAAGAGGATGAAGAAGATAAATATGGACCAGTAGTTCATCAAATTCATGGACTTATTCAGGAAGCTACACATCAATATTCCTTTTTCATAGTAACTGATGAAGATTCCCACTTATGTGAAATTCAAGAAGGAGATCCTCTCCCACAAATGAAAGCTGGTGGATCTAAGCACCATTCCACTGATTTAGGATTGTTCAGTGGCCATTGAACATTCAATTCCTCCCAAACTATAGGATCCTAATAGATTCACTATTCCATGAACTATTGGACCATGTGAGTTTGGGATGTCCCTCAAAGAAATAGGGTCCTGTGTCAACCCTATTCTAATCTGAGTATTTAAAAAGCTATGACTTAACGATATGAAGTCTACTCGAGTATCCCGTCATCTTGTGGAATGATCCATCAAATATCTGAATGGGATACTGGAGGAAGTGAGGGTCAAGATGGGTAGGCTAATATTCCCCATAAATTTTACCATCCTCAACATAGAGGAAGACAAAGGGGAACCACCCATTTTGGGAAGGCCTTTCTTGGCCACTAGGATGGTACTAATCGACATGCACCAGGGGGATCTAATTTTTCATATAGGATATGAGAGTTTCTCGTATAATGTGATCATAGCTATCAAGCATGCATCATTGTCAGGGCATGAGGGTTGTTATGTAGTGACAATCGTGGATGGTCACATGAGCGGAGAAGGGGCTGATCTGGTATGTTCTTTTTCCATAGATGACTTGGTTATTCCAGAAATTCAACCAGAGGAATAACCATAGGACCATCAATTCCTGGAAGGCCAGGGCTACCACTATCCGAAACATGCAGTTATACACGATATTCTGGAGTAGGAAAAGGTGCATCCACTTGTTCCTTCGATTCTAAAGGCACCTAAACTCGATCTGCAGCCTCTTCTGTCTTCTCTGATGTTCAGGTATTTAGGAAAAAATCATACATTTCCTATCATACATAGTACAACACTATAATTGGGTCAAGATGATTCACTTCTTCTATTTTTGAATTATATCAAGCAAGGTATTGGGTGGACAATTGCAGATTTGAAAGGCACCATCCTTAATATTTTCACCCAGAAGGTGCTGCATGAAATATTACCAAAGTAATCTCAGCAACCACAACGATGCCTGAACCCCCCTATGAAGGAAGTTGTGAAGAAAGTGGTAATTAAGTTGTTGGATGCATGAATCAATTCTCCCATATCGGATAGTCTGTGGGTGAGCCCCGAACAAGTGGTACCCAAAAAGGGGGTATCATTATGATTTCAAATGATAAGAATGAGCTCATCCCCTCACACACTATCCAGAGTTGGAGAGTCTGTGTGGATTAAAGGAAGCTGGAAGACACCGTGAGTAAATATCATTTCCCCCTTCCCTTTATGGATCAGATGCTAGAGAGATTAACATGGCACAATTTTGACTACTTCCTCGATGGTTATCCCAGCTTCAATGATATTTCCATTTCTCCATAGGATAATGATAAGATAACATTTAATTTCTCCTAAGGTACGTTTACATATTGAAGGTTTTCCATTGTCATGTGAAACACACCCTCCACCTTCCTACATTTTATGATGGATAATTCCATGACATGGTGGAATAGATCCTTGAGGTATTCATGGATGAATTTTATGTTTATGGAAAATCATTCACCACTTGCTTGTGACACCTCAAGCTAGTTCCAGAATGCTGTGAGAACACTATCCTGGTTTCAAACTAGGAAAAGTGTCATTTCATGTGGAAAATTGTCATCATATTTGGCCATAGCAACATAGTGAAGCAGATATAGGTGGACACGACAATGATATAATTCATTTCATGACATCCTATTCTGACTTCTGTTAGATCCATATGAAGATTCCTGGGCCATGAAGGTTTGTACATGAGGATTTTTCATGGCTTCTCAATGTTTTCCTAGCCCCTCACCAACCTTCTGACCAAGGATTCTGTATTTGAGTTCGATGAGCCAGGCACCACATCTTTTGAGGACATGTAGTAGCGCCTGGTGGAAGCTCTAGTAAAGGATTCTCCCAACTAGAAGGAACAATTTGTAGTGTTTTGTGATCCCATCTACTATGCAGTAGTAGAAGTGTTGGGATAGTGGTGTGACCAAATTTTATAACATATCTATTATTCCAGCATGATGCTCAAGGAGGCATAGATAAGCTACACCACCACAGAATAGGAGATGTTGGATGTGGTGTTCGCTTTCAAAAAGTTACATACATACATTGTGCTATCTAAAGGTATTGTTTACACTGATCATGTATCACTCAAGTACCTTCTGAACAAGATATAAGTGAATCCATGACTAATCCAATGGTTACTCCTCCTATAAGAGTTTTATCTGGAGATCTTTGACAAGAAGTGGAGGTAGAATGTTGTTTCTTATCATATCTCCCACTAAGAGCTACCAAATTTATAGAGGGAGGAAGATCAAGAGATCATAGAGGATTTCGTTGTTAACAACCCTTTTTAGTCAAAATAAATACAAATTCCTTGGTATGCTGATAATGCTAATTTTCTTATTTCAGGTTCCATTCACCCCAACCACTCCATCCAGAAAAGGAAGAGATTTCTCTATGATGTCAAGAAGTGCTTTTGGGAAGATCGTCTTCTGTTTTGATCCTATGGAGTTGGGGGATCCTTCATTTCATCCTGGAAACTAAAGTTCATGGAGCCCTGGAATTCTATCCTGCATCGCTAGTTGAGGGACTTCTTGAACCTGACTGTGCTATTGAAAATATCTTTCATTCGGGTTTTTTTACCACCATGCATAGACATGCTCGATCCTTTGTCTCATGTTTTGAGCGATTCCAGAGAAAATGTAATGTGAGGTGTTGTGGTGAGATGCCCCAGCACCCCATCATAGAGGTTGAGATCATCGATGTCTGGGGAATATATTTCATTTAATCATTCCCCCCATCTTTCGAGGAACACATATATCCTGGTCTGCACTGACTTTATCACCAAATGGGTGGAATCCAAGGCTACAACATGGGACACATCCATGGTAGACATGGGAATTTTAAAGAAACATATTTTCAGTAGGTTCAACGTTCCCCGTGTACTAATCAGAGATAGAGTGGCCATCTTCAACAACACATTGATGAACGGAGTACAATCGAAGTATAGAGTGATGCATCATATGGGGAAGCCATATCATCCCCAGACCTATGGACAGGTGGAGCTCTCTAACCATATGCTAAAGTAGATTCTGGAAAAGACAATGAACACTTTGTTGAATGGTTGGTACAATAATCTATATGATGTTTTTCAGGCATATCAAACATCTTTCAAAACATAATTTGGGATGTCCCCATCCCGCCTCATCTATGTCAAGTCATTACATCTTCCAGTAGAGTTGGAGAACAACACATACTAGGCCATCAAGGACCTGAATTTGGATCTGAATGCATTTGATGATAAGCGTAAGTTTCAATTGTTACAACATGATGAAATCCGGTTTGAGGAGTATGAGAATTCCATGCTGTACAAGGAGAAGTCAAGAACAATCCACGACTGTATGATTTTATGAAAGCTTTCCAACCCGTTGACCAAGTACTCCTTTTTAACTCTTGAGTTCGATTATTCCCAGGGAAGTTAAAGTCATGTTGGTCGGGACCATTTTGGTTCATAGGAGAATTTCATCATAGGGCGGTGGAAATTTATGGAGGGGATGGTCAACCATTCATGGTGAATGGACAATGGATGAAGATTTACCATCACATGGAGGACACGGTGGTAACGTTTTCCACCATACAACTCAGGTACACATAGGTAAGTCGGTCGAGCCAATGACAAAAAACAAAGGCACATCCTGAGAGGCAACCCAGAAGATACACCCCTTGTACGACTTATCCACACGTCATGTACTGATTAATTTTCAATTATATTCTTACTATAATAAATATATACTTTAACTATGTAATAAACATGGATGATTCGAGTGCCGATGGTAAGGTCACTGGTGTTTATCCGAGCCGTCACTAGTTTGAATCCTTCCAGACATACCTTAACTATGGGGTTCATCCTTTTTATCTTTGGGTTTTCTTAAATGGTGTGTTTGGTATTTTTATTATATATATATATATATATATATATATATATATTCTTATAAGAAAACCTATGATGGGGATGGATCGGTAGGCCAATGTCATAACGCGGCACCAAAATCCCCGAGTTCAAATCCGGAAAACCACCCCATTTCAATCATTTGTCATTTTAATAATACCACACAGTGTGTCTTTAGATATACATCGTGTGTGCCATGTTTTCATTTCTTAGATGAAATGGGTTTCAACATAAAAGAAGACATGTGGGTAATGATGGGAGATTGGCAGAGTCTCGACCCTAGATCCAAAAGACCCTGGTTCGAACTCAGCTAATCTTCATACTAATCCCTTTTTGTATAATTAAAAAACACATGACATGCATTCCCTTCCTCCGGTATTGTATATTGCTTACATTAAATTATTTAAATAATAAATAGGAGCAGCAATAAAACAATTTATCTAGTGGATGAGGGCTTCCGTTCGGAACGACCGATTGCTAGATAGAATCTCGCCCCTAGCACCGAACCAAAGGTTGTACTTATATTTTTCTAAATATATAAAAAAAGATTTGAATTTCCCGATACATTACGTGTATAGATTTTTTTTAAAAAATTTATGTATGTATTTATATGTTTTATTTTAATTATTAATATTAATAAATATATAGTTGACTATAACAATTCTATATATATATAAATCCTAAAAAATAAAAAAAATATTTTTTGGTAAATGGAATATAAAACATAGATAGACATTGTGTACTGCGTCTATAAAATCCATACCCCACCCCACTTGAGCTCATGTCATACAGAACCCCCCTCTACCAGTTTCTTCTCCCACACACCGTTTGGACTCCCCAATTACAAATCTATGGATATCATCCATTTTAGCTTCTGATTTCTACTTCACTATGATCCTTGGTCCAGGTACTCCATTATAAATCCTTTATTTCATGCTTTTATAAGTGTGTAGGGTGATTTGTGGATCGTTCGACTATTTGTCTTCCATGATACACATACACGATTTGTAGAACACATGTAGTGTAATTTTCTATACGACCCCACACTGATTACTTCGCAATTTAAAAATACACGGTGTGTATATTCGTTACACACCGTTTACCATCCCACATCGTGGTAGGGTACCTTATTCACATCCTGACACACACCATGTCTTCTACATGACATGTTTGTTCAGTACATGCCGTGTATACCATTTCACTCATCCAGCCCATGTCTAGCCCATCACACAGTCGTACGACCTCTATTCTTACACATGTCGTGTTTTCCCTTAACACAACGTGTACTATATTATTCTCCCTTCTTATAAAGTGGTCGTTTCCTTGGACCATTCGACAAGGAACACTTTGTACACACATGACATGTATGTTATGAAACACGTTGTGTTGCATAACCTTTTCCATGTTCACTCAGCACGGCTATCCAGAGAACATGGGAAGATAATCTGCTTCCACTACATGCTGTTTACTCTGGATATAAAAGATGTGTAATTTTTTTAGCTTATTATTTTTCTCGTATTTATTTCTTTTACTTTTTATTTTATTTTTCTTTTTATTGCCTTTTAATTATTTTTCAGTATATGGCTGAGAAAGAAATTTATATGGTAAGTGGCACACCTCTACCACTGAGGGAGTGAGGCCCAAATGTGGTCAGATCTGACTCTGGCCAACGATGATAACTTCTCTAGACTATCTAGTGTACTAGAATCCACCGTTGGCCATCCTTCCACCACCCACCACCTCGATCGATTCTGTTCCTAGTATCATCTCCCATCTACCATCCAACATAGAGCCTCCGAGCACCACCCTTTCTTCCCCACCAACTACCTTGACACCTATGCCCTCATATGTCGCATTTGATCACACATCAGCTGCCCCATCCAGCGGGCCTCCATCTACTATATCCTCTCCACCCCAAAGCTTTCCCCTGTTGTTGTACCACCTTGGTTGGCCCCTGTCGGTGTTCCCTACCCAGGCATTTTTTTCCTGGTCATAGACTTGGCATGTGATTGAACCCAAAATTCGTCTCTCCACCCAATCCCATTGAGCAGCCATTACCTGGACAACAGTGCCCTAAGAAATAGGGTATTTATGGAGAGTTTAGGATCTACTCGAGAACACACCATTACTCACAATCTTCCATGTCAACAATCCTATTTTCAGAGATTTATTTTTGGTGTTTTCTGCATCTTTAGAATTCGACAGGCCAGAGTACTGGGAGATACCTGGAAATGTGGTCTCGGTGGTCTGTTTTTGGCTAAGTGGATGACCCTTATCCCTTATACGAATGATTATTGTTTATGGTAATGTTTCTATCCTCATCCCATCATCCCACCCACTTTCACCACCCAGACTCGCACCAAGAGCTCTAAGCTCATTTCTATGTGGTGGGATATTAGTGGGCCTAACCACCAATACGCCCCCACTTCCCAGAAGAGTACCATTTTTGTGAACCCTATCTTCTGATTCACCCACCGGTTCTTAAGCACCATACTTTGTATCCTCCATGTGGATATGGGGGTTGTGACCACCAGTGACATGGATCTCCTCACATGTGTAATTTGACAGGACTACTCGGGCCTCCTTTACCTTGCCGCCTCCTATTTCTATGCCATGTTTACCTGCCATTAGGGAAACCTGAACGGTGGGTTTTACACCACCATCATTGAACACCTCCTCTGGGTTTTTGAGCCTTCCCTTCCCCATGACAGTTTGGAATACCCACAGTGGATGGACTTTCTCAAGATTATTCGCATGGTATAGGTTTGGAAGAATGGGCTCTTATGTATTTGTCCGAGAACCACCCCGACCTCCTTCTGACCCTCCTTCCCCTTCTGATGTATCTTATCATCATTCCCCACCACTTTCGGCTTCCCCACCCACCCCCTTCTTCTGACCTTCCTTCTTCAATTCCCTCTACTTCCCATACCTCTGCACCCTCAGTCGATCTCTATTTTTCGTTCTACTGAGCTGTCGTGGAGCTGCACTTGGTTCCTCTCGATCGACATCAGAACTGACTCGAGCAATTGTTGGGGACTGTTCTTCAGTATCACAATATTCCACCACCAATACCACCTTCCCCTACCTCGGCTGCTAGACTATCTTCCGCTGCTCCACCACCATTTAACACACTGGCCCCATATTCAGTTCTCATCTCAACTACATGCCCAGCTGTTGCCTCTACGTCTTTCATTCCAAGAATCGTTGCCGAGACATATTTTCTGAGTCCAGCTCTTGCGGCTTTGACACCTACAGATTCTCTTCCGAGTACAAATTCCTAGCCTCTAGTTTCCACGGCTCCAGATCATTCCCTCCGGGCTGTTTATTTACTGGATGATGCCTCTTCAAAGGTGATCCCATGACTGGGTTTTGGACACATGCTTTACAATATATATATATTTGTGATATTATGTTCCTGTTTATGTTTTGTATACTTGTAGTGTTCTCTCTCCATGACTGTCATAGGAACTCAAGCACGCTTTGGGCTATATATATCCACCACTTCCCATCTTTCTTCACCTAAGTATTGTTTTAATGTATTATATTGTTTTCTTATTGTTTCCCAATTTACTTCTTTCCTTACATCCTCTCATTATTGTCTACTATTATGGCCCCATGTTCCCTTATAAAACTATATGTGGAACTTGGTGGACCATGTGTGCTATTAATTATGTGGGTGCGTCTCTTGACCACCATAGTATTTTCCTTTACCATCATATAGAAGACATAAATATTGGAAGTTATAATTGAAAATGTGACAAAATTTGGGTTAATCATATATCTAAATAATAAAGCTTAATGTGGGAAATTTTTAAAAGTTTCTTTCTTGTTTTGGTTCATCAATTTTTTAAAATGATTGCTGATATAGTTTAAATTGAAACATTAAATCCTTGGATAATTACATTGTATAGGATAATACATTATTTGGATGTCAGGACCTGATTCTCTCTTTATTTATTTATTCTGGTTCTTAAATGTTTTAAAATGATTGCTGATATAGTATAAATTGAAACTTGTAGTCCTTGGATAATTACATTGTTTAGGATAATCATTTATATGGAATTCACACCTTTATTGTCTCATTATATGTTTTTCCCACTCCTAAGAGGTATTCTAAACCCTTAATAATATTCTTTCTAATATCATCTTTCTTGGGAGATTCCTATGATATACCTAACTACCATAATTTGCAACCTTTTCATTAAGAAATGAAGAATTTTGGAATTAAATGAAAATGATTGAGGCCTTAGATTGTTTCAACCCCATTATCGTGAGACCTACCCTACATATGATCTTAGTGAATCCCTTAGAAACCATGAAAAACCTTTATTGGAAACCATATTACAATCTTATTTCCCTTCCTGCCCTAATTCATCTATAATTCTGCATGATTATTCACTTTATATTAAGATATGGCAATGACAGTACACGTTATATTTTTGTGAGTCGTCATAAAATTAAGTATGGTGGAGAGTCTCTTTACCATTTGGGGGAAAAAGAGTTCCCAACCCTTATTTTTTGGAATTTCTAACAGGTCCCCTTTGTTAAACAAAAAGAAAAAATGAAATGAAAAGAAAATACAGACAAAGGATCCTTATACAAACATATTGGGTTTTGAACCCTACCTAACTAAAGGAGAGGGTGGTGATGAAATAATTTGACCAATTTTGTTGATGATGCATTTTCACTGAGATTAATTTTGAACATCATGCACTATTATTTATAGAATTTTCATTCCTTTTTCAAGCCTAAGAGTTATTTTTTCACATCTTTATCTACCAACCCTTAGCCACTACGTTATCTGGTCCTTATTGAAAATCCCTCATGATTTTTGTACATCAAATTTCTGATGTAGAGAACTAGATTTCTTAAAAACCTATGGATAGAGTTTATATATCGTTGATCGAGCATAACATTGATTTAAAATATCTTTTGTTTTGAGTATTTATTAGTGAGGTAGATCATCAAGTTGCTTACTTAATTTTGAACGGTTGAAATATGTATTTAAAGGATGATGAAAGTAGTTTGTTTAATTGAATATAAAGCAACATTAAAATATCTTATGAATTGAAACTATTTTATACATTTTATAATTTTCTCTTGTGACTGTATCATTTAAATTGTTGATTAATAAATTCCTTCCTTTAAAAAATATAGACTCTTTTAATCAGATGTTGACATTTGCTTGAGGGAATGAAAATGACTATGTGTCGAGAGTTTGATGAACCCAATTTTTTTATACATTTCCACATAATTTATTGAAAATAAGAACTTGTCCTCAGAAAAAACCAACTGCGTAGTCGACAAATACTTTTATTTTGGTGATCTTGATCTTTTTCAGGTCATTTCTGGCCAAACACACAAACCGGGGGAAAGATGAGAAAAATATACAACTACACAATGTGTATATATTTACACGATATGTACAGTCAGACTCATACAAGGATTGCCTAGGATAAGTACATGACCAAGTTTCCAATATCATGTACACTCTATGTTTGAAAACAATACACCGGGTATAGTATTCTAGAAGTAGTTGGTGGTGGAGAAGAAGTCTACATGACCATGAGGTCGACTGACGTTGACGCATCATGTAAATCATCTATACACCATGTTGTTTTTCTAGAAGTAGTAATCGGTAGAAAAAAGAGATTACATTCCTTATATGGAGGAGCTAGCCATCATATATTACCACCTACCAAGAGGAGTTGTGTTCTATGTCAAAGACGGCGTGTTAGGCCACCTACAGGCAGAGAAAAAGATGACAAAAGCTTGTTGACAAAAGTATACGGTTTGTAATTTTTTCCAAATGCTGGGAAGTTTTATATTCTATAAATAGAGGCCTTGGCCTCCAGTTAAAGGGATGAATAGGGGTGAAGGTTCAATGGAATGAAGCCCACCTGCCATGCTAACGTCATTCAATAATTTCTCCATTCTACCTTTCTACCAAAGAGACAATCTCTCCTAAATGTTTCTGCGATAATCACATCAGGTATCGAGGGTTATATTTGTATCTTTTCTTTTATGTGTAACTAAATACCCAGTGTGATGGGGTTGTGGGAGATGAAAGAGTAAAAATTTTGATTAATTTTTATGAATGGGATTGTTCTATTAACCAATTCTTATTCATTATTAATCATTATATTTTATCACTGAAAATTATGAGTGAGAACAACGGTATAATTTTTTAGGGATTCAATAAAATGAATAATGATGAATACATTCATGATAATTGGATGTATTCATAAACTAAAAAATGGACTAAGCCAAATAACGATCTGCGAAACACAGAATACCAAACCAAGGAGTCAATTTCCTTATCTCAAGAGATAAGTATACCAGAATAAGGAAATCTGGTTAGAAATTCAAACCCATACTGTTGGGTTATTATGAACAAAACATCATCATAATAAATTTTATTTCATAAAAAAACTTTTAATAATCCACAACCCCATGCATTTTCTACAATATTTTCATCCAAACCAATTTACCATATTTTCCTTTATTTGTTATGTAATTTTATAATGAAATTTAAATCCAATTAATTTTTATCCAAATATAAAAAAATGACTCGAAATTTTGTAGAATTTACTAATACAAAAATACAAACATAGATATGTAATACAAAAATATAACATCTTTTTTCATGTGGATTTCCCTCTTACTGGTACTATACTCATTACGGTAAAAAAATTTGGGTCACCGATAACATACCTTCGGTAAAACAACTCGCCACTACCCTTGAGGTAGGATCCTTGGTGGACGATCCAGGTGTTGTTTTCTCTTTTCAGTTGTACTTTTTTATTTCAGTTCAGCTTGTATTCCGGCCCCCTATACATTCAGTACGCTTTTTATTATAGTAGTTTACTACATGGTTAGTTCCTGTTGTGTTCATGGTTTGTGTGTTTGTACAAGTTTAAAGGCAATGCCTTTATTTTATAGGGATACACCTTTCTGACGCTAGTCCCCATCCCCGGGCCTATAGAAGGCATCCTTGGGGTAGTCACAGCATCGGCCCCAAGGGACGTGTCATGAATATACAATTATTTATATTATTTAAACAATAAATACACAATATATAAGTAATATTAATAATAATAAGTCACTGTCAAACTAATAGAAAAAATGAACACACCTAGAGAAGATATGATTTATTCATAATAGAAAATGTAATTTTCATTTACCTTATTCTTTTAAATAATTTAAATTATGATCAAATAACACGAATATATTCCATGTTAAACCATTAGGATTCATTAATTATGATATTATTCCAAAATATAAAACACTGATAATCACAATCTTCCATTAACTATTGTATATTCACGTTTAGGTCAGTTTAACCTCCTATTTGAAAATTTTTATAAAACAGTATCATGGATGACTATGAATACATAATTTAAGATAAAATATTATATAATTAAGTAAATTTTTTTTATATTTTTTAATGTTAATAATTATATTAATCTAATTAATTAATATATCATTTTTATTCATTAAAATTTTTTGAAACACGTGATTCATTGATATCATCTTTAAGTATCATAACAAAAACACAAATAGAATGAAATTGAAACATTATTAATTGTTATAAATAATGAATTTAAATAAAATATGAATTGTGAATGGTAAAATTTTGTTGAATAATGAGAAATACCACCACTATTACAAAACAATTTCAAAATGAACAATCTTACTCATAACAGATAATGAGAAATGGTTAAAATTCATCAAATATTTTTATATTAATAATAATATTTTTAAATTAGGATTATAAAAGTATATTTAGATGAATAATGTTATAAAATGGGTTATTATATTTTTTATTATTTTAATATAGGGTGTTAGAGCAGGATCAACTAGGCATGAATTCTAATTCTTATTTTTAGTATCATTTTCAACTCTGTATGACATGTTTGATATTGTGAACCATCATTTCATTAAGATGGTGTATTCACTACACAATTTCATTCAAATATTAAAAAAAATTTAAAGGCCTGAATTTTTTTTAAGGATCGTATTCTAAGCGTTGTTTTATTATTATGTTACCAATATTATAATGTTTTATCAACTCAATATCTTATACATTATTAATATCCACTTCCAGGATAATTTTTTTAAATAAAAGTGTATCATTGGTAAAAAGAACTCCCATCCTTACCAATAAATATATTTCATTTATGTCATAGTTTATCAAATATAAATTTCGTTATGTAATAAAATAATTTTATTAGTTTATATGAGTCATATTTCAAAATTCTAAATTTATGAAATATAATTATTTCAACAATTATTCATATTTGGTTTTTTTATAAAATGTTCTAGAAACTTTAATAATGGAATTTCATTTCTTTATTTACCACTATATATTTATCAAAATAATTTTTTTTGACTCTTTTTATGAATCCTCTATTCTGAAATATTTATAATAATATTTTTAAAAAAGATCTAATTTCCTTTTTAATGTTTTTTGAAAGTGATTTTCAACTCATCTGTTTGAATAATGTTGAAATTCTATTAAAAAATATTTGTATCTTAACCAGTATTGTCTTCATTGTTTTATTTATCATGGGAAAATGCTTTATCACCATATATGTATATATGATATTATGAAATTATAAATTTTGAAAATGATATTTTTTTGTCAAATAATTCCACAAGTTTATGTCATGATATAATTTTAGAACGATTGAAAAACCAGTTTATTTTCCATGGGGTTTTTAAAATATGATTATGATTGATTTATGGTGGCACAAATACATAAGGCTAATGAATTATGGGGTCATATAATGTCCTAAAATATATTGGATTATGTTTATATCTTATCTTATAGTCAGGAGGGGAAATGATGAGTTTATTCACACACGTGTGTGAATAATGACTTTTCTCACATTTTCATGGATGGACATAATCTGTTTGTCCACATCGAAATAACCATTATGAGTTTTCTCACAATGGTTTTTCTATTCTAATAATAATGATATATTTTCTAGTTTTCTATAAAATTATTAACTATTTATTTGTTTTAGTTATTTTCATTATCAAGATATTCCATGTTCTCACATCACACCTAATTTTTAAAGGGTTCCACAATCTTATTCCATGATCACATATTTAATGATTATTGGGATATATTATTAACCATGTCATAATTTTTTTATTCCTTAATAATAATTTATGGTTTCATATTTCTCATTCATCTATTATGACTATCATTTATGGTCTTATAAATTTTTAATAAGATATATATTATCTTTATCATGTTATCATAAATGTTTATAATCCAAAACATTATGATATATATTTCCAATATAGAGAGGCTAAGATCACCCCATTAATTTATTTTCAATCGCCCCGACATTAATATGGTTATATAATGTGATATGTATAGAAAAATGTCTATAGGAGTGTTATTATGGAAAAATTTTGTATGTGTTGTAAAATAATATGTTTATGAATCTAATCTCCTAGAAACATAAAATTTAGGATCATGGGATGTGAAAATTTATTTGATATATATTAATTAATTCATTAAATTAATGTTTTATTTAGACATATCATTATCTAGCGCCACTTTAGTTGGTTTCAGAGTTCTATTTTTTGTGATATTGTTATAGTATTTTTCGGAGAAAAGTTTAGAAATTTTTGGGATTATCATAGGGAAATTTTGTAAAACCCCATGAGAAATTACTAAGTGATATATCTAAGTACCAGATAACATATTGATGTTTTAGTAATGTAATTATTTTTTTTATTTTTATAATGATACATCACATTCAATATACTACAAGTGGATACATTCTCTCTCAAAAAAGAGCCATATGGTAGTAACCACTATGGATGAATATTTCTTATTAGCTAATTTGTTAATCAATTCAGGATACATATTCCTAAATAAACACATGGTGTGACACTCCTCAGATATTTGATTTGGTTTATTGATATTCTATTTATGGACCAATATTAATCATTTTAATATATAACTATCTTAGTTAGAAAAAAACCGTGGATAACATAGATGTAACGCCCCGACCCCAGCTACCCAGAGTCGGTGCATTACTTCGTAACATTGGCATGATCACAGGAAAGATCAAATCTCGAAAGACCGATTGGTTTAGTAGCCTTGGAAACACTAGATATATTCATAAGTTTTACATTACATCATAAAATGAAAAACTACTACAACAACATAATGTTTCCACAGTCCACACTATAATCCCCTCATAATATCCCTGTAGGTCATTCATAACTTACATCTTCACATCCTGGGAAAATAAAACATAGAAAAGGGGTGAGCTCAAATGCCCAGTAAGGATAACAATATAGCGGAACATTCAAAAATAAGCATAAATATTTAAGGCAATGAATTACTAAAACAAAAGCCTTTAAAACATGAACTTCAACATAGTATGGCAAAAGTAAAATGAAATAATGTCATTTACTTGTTCACATGGATATTCTACTAATCGAATAATCACATGCAATATCAATAACCACTTTCATAATGTTGGAATGCATAATGCTAAACGTTAATTTCTTTGTCTAGGCCTCATCCCAAGACCTAGGGGTTACTTCTAACCGGAACCCAACCCGGAGTGCCTCTAATAACCGGACACCAACCCGGAGTGCCTCTAATAACCGGACACCAACCCGGAGGGCATACTTTTACCAGTCCCTAACCTGGAGGGCTTACTTTAACCAGTCCCCAACCTGGAGGGCTTACTTTTACCAGTCCCCAACCCGGAACATACTTGTTTAGCACATTCATCTGAAGAAAAGTTTGAAATATAACATAAACATTCGGATTAAAACTAGCATACGAAATGTCAATAGTTTCACCATAAACTATGAATGGTATAAAATAGAACATCCACAGTCAAACATATCACAAAACCTTCAATACAATATAGAAGTTTTGTAATATAATAAATCAACTTCAAATAAGCGTAAAATCCATTAAAGGATGTTGACATAGATGAAATCAAAACACTTTTTAGAGAAATATCTCTTTCTTTTTTTGAAATCATTTAAGAGCCATATAAAATAAAACATTTTCTTGAAAATATTCTTTTAAGCTTTTAAGGAAAGCTTTGACGATTTTATAACGGCGGAAAATAACCGCACCCGCCGTATAAGTAAAAAAAACATTCTTATCTCAGTTCTGTCGAAAAGGTTAAAAAGGACCTTGTTTTGAAAACGACGGAAAGATTCCTTTATAAACCTCTTATAAAAATTCAAACAAGGGTATAAATGACTTTAACCCATATTCTTGTAAATAGTAAAAATGTTTTGAAATACATTTCGAAGAAACATGGATGTGGATGATAAAGAGATCCCAATAGATTATTACGTATAATACAACCTCGGATAATGAAGAGATTGTGAAATAACCCTTACCTTGTACTTTTCCTTGGTTGGGGTAGGTTAACCTCCTTTATTTTAGGTAACTCACTTTGGTTGGAACCAAAGGACTTGTTGAAATGCTTTCTGCCTAAGGGGAAGCTTCAAGGAGGAGGAGAGGGATGTGGGGAGCTTAGTTGGGCAGAGTTTGGACGAGCCAAGTGGCTTGAGAGGTGTGAGGAAAAGAGAAGGAGGAGTGCCCTTTTATAAGAGGGGTGAGGGGCACCTTTGGAAAAGCTAGAAATATTAATTTATAATAAATTCATATTCGGTTTCCAAAGGCTCAAAAGTTGACTATTCAAAGGATGAGGTATGGATAGGTCGAAAACAACTCATCCAATAGAATTTAGACAGGTTTGGGTACTTATATTAACCTTATCTTTAAGTATTAACTCTAAGTTAATTAGTTTCACTTTTACAATGTCTCTTTGTATTTTTATATAATATGGTTAATAAACTTACTATATACATCCAAGATACCCCCAAGTGGTCCATTAATGATTAACCTATCATAATATAAGTCTCTTGGCCGAACCTTAGATTTTTAGGAATTTAATATCAATTAATAATATAATATTTGTTTTAAGAACTCTTTTATGTCAATTTTGACACTATTCAATAGTTGATTTTTGTGAAACTCATAACAGATTGAGTACTTCTAAAAAAGTCAATTAAATCAATCCTAATATATCATATTATCCTAGAAAATTAGTTTAATTCATTAAAAGTTTCATATTATATTTATTTGGGTATTTATAATATCAATTATTTTAATTTTTCACTATTATAGTAATTACTGCATCATCATTGTGTCATAAATAAAATAAATTATTTAATGTCTAAAAATTATAAATAAAATATCATTATGTAGTAAATCTTTTTATCTTTCTAATGAATATTTATAATCTAAAATCCAACATATATAACTCTATGTAACAATTGTTTTTCTAAAAGATATATGCTTGTGTCATTTTTGTATTCATTTTAACTTAATTAAAATAAAGTGTCATTATCACTTACAAGTGGATCCATGGGGTCCCAAAATTGACACAAAGATTCCCATGGTCGACCATGTATCAACCAATAGGGTTAAGACATGTTTTAGGGTAATTTAGTATTATTATAATATTATTTTTTAACCCTTATTTACCGGATTTACCCTTAACCATGGTAAATAAAATATTTACCGCAGTAATTATTCAAAATGCCTAAAAATAAAAGTTACCTATTTACACAATTTGAACATCCTGATTCCAAATATGGAATCCATTTTTCTAAATTCAAAACACAGAAGTGGCAGAAATTAATTTAAAATTAATTCCCGCTGTCAAAACAAAAAGCGTGTTTTTAAGAGATAATAACTATCAAAAGATTGACACTTGTTTATGTTCGGTTTAATTGTAAAATTATGTCCAATGACCAACATTATATTAAATGGTAAAAATATATTCTAAATATACTTTAAAACCACTCAAATTCATAATTTATCACTATTAATTATTTTGATTAAAAAAGTTGTTTTTAATTAAAATTTATTAATTTTCACTATTCATCAAAATATGAAAGTTATCCGAAAAGTACCAAAATTTCACCTTAGGATAAATTCGATATTACGAATCCAAAAATGAAGTCCATTTTGAAATATAAAATATATATAATTTAAAAAATTAGGTATTACTATTCATAACGGCTAGTTTGATTGGTTGTGGTGTGTGTTAAAACTCAAGGTTGCGTACAACACACGCTACTGTATTATTCAAAGAAAACGTACCGTGGAAGCTTGGGATGTTTCATTTTAAAATTTTGATGTCCCAATTTAGTCAAAAAGATTAAAATATTGTATTTAAAAATGGTTCACTATTAAAAGTTGATAAAAGTGCAATACTGAAAATGAATTTGTGCTTGCATTATATTTAAGAAACTCATAATATGGATTCTAAAATTATAAGGATTACATAAACTTTAAAATTTATCTAATACTATTCATAACCTCTTTTGAATGGCTTGTTTGGTAAGTCATGGTGTAATTGAAATCGGTGTTTCGTGTAATGAAAGTTATTGAATTATTTTGAAGAAATAACACACTATAAAATCTTGGGGTGTTACATTCTCCCCTCCTTCAATAAATTGCGTCCTCGCAATTTGAAATTGTTCTTCGAAAATAAAAGGTTGAAAATAGAAAATATCTTTGTGGGAAAACCCACATCGGAAATTGGGTTACTAAAATTTAGTCTTAATATGGGGAAAAGAGAAATGAAAGGGTCACCACCAAATTATGATCTCGATTAGGAGAACATTGGTGGCAATTAGAGACATATAATTGGAGGAAGAACGTAAATATTTATAGGTAGTGATTGAGGTCATCAATCACAAACAAGTATAAAATTGAGGTCCTTAAACTCATCAATCTATGATGATTTGAAATACCATCGGTTCAACAAAATATAGGGTATTGGGATAACACATTTTTGACGTTTCAAAATATCTTAGTTGAAATCCCACATCGAAAAATTAATTAATGAGGCCTCTATTTAAAATAAAGAGTGGAAAGTATGAAGATTGCCGAAAATAACACATACTAGGGTTCCATGTAGGAAAATATGGATATGGAAGAGAAATCTAACCATCAATTATCTGATGGAGAGTGGTAGAGAACATGGCTATGAAAAGGCCAACAATCCCAAAGCCATAAATTAGTGATGATTTAAGGTACCATCTAGGACAAAATTTTTGTTCTAAGTTCCTTTTCTTAATGTTGTGGAATTTATTTATGAGATTGGATAAGATCATAAGGAGATATAATTACTTTATAATTAGAGTTTTATCCATTAATAAATTTCTACCACAAACTCATCTTTCACTCTAAAAGATAATAGAATTTAAAAAAAAAATCTATTTACACTATTCGTATAGGGTTCCAAAATAAACGAGTTTATAATTCATCTACAAGATCTTTTAATAAAAACTACATTATTTAATCCAGGACCTCTCGTGGGCCAGTGGTAGGTGATACACCCTTGTCGCCCTTCGGTTGCGGGTTCAAGTCTCACAGCCTTGCCGGACGCGACGGGTTGCCGCCCGACTTCCGGGTTGTCCTTTTATGGCAATCCAAAATAATCCAAACAAGAACTATCCAAAATACTTATGTCCAAACTCACAGTCCAACATTTATAAGGAAGGTAAACATAATATAGATCATTTTTACCCCGTAATAGCATATGAATACCTTTATCATGTATTACCATATTCCTTATTGATTACATTCATGCTCCCTTATTCCATATAGAATGCTGGATATACTTCATTAATCCAAAAATGTTTTAAGCCCCATCAATGATGGAATATACAAATCATTAATCAGTTCCAAGGTATTCAAGAATATCCAATATAATTTATCCCAAACAATCACATATTATTCCAAAATCACTACCCCAGTATCAGAACTATATTATGATTTATCATTCTCTCAACCATATATTTTCCAAAAATTTATCCTGCTATTGAGTCACTTTTCTTTGTTCCACACAATCTCATGTCCTTAATGAAATAGTACTGCAGTACAATCCTTATATACTCCATAATTATTATATCAAGTACATTGTTTATACAATACTCAATTGACATAATCAACATAAGAACTCTAATCATTCCTCTTCATCTGCGGTAGTATCATAACTTGATTATTATCCAATAACATCATTTGCGGTATAGTCTGATGACTGGGACATAGGTTCGCGTAGTGTCCAAACTCCTTGCAAATGAAGCATTGTACATTTGAAACCATTTTCTTACCCTTGCAGTCATGTACTTTGTGCCCTTTTCCTCCACACTTATAACAAACTCCCATTCCTTTCAGGCAAGTTCCAGGGTGTTTCTTTCCACAGTTACCACATATGGGAAAATTCTTCTTTTCCCTCTTCCCTTTATCCATCTTTCTCTCTTCTATCATTTTCTTCTCTTGCTTCCCTTCAAAGCCATAGGACTCAGTAAACTCTTTACTTATCTTATCAACACATGATATTATTTCTTCATATGATGATAATACATGGGAGACTATTTCTCTTATAAATTCTGTCTTAAGACCATAAAATATATGATCCTTCTTTCTCTTTGTATCATGTGCATTGCTAGAGTTCCCATTCCTTCTACTGGGCGCCATTTCTAAACAATGGCATAAACAAGATCAGTTTATGAATCAAAATACATAATCCCATACTTATAAAACACGTAACATAAATTGAACTATTTATGGATATAATCCATAATCATAAAAATGTTTTCTTTGAGGAAGTATATACTCATAAACCCTTCATAATGATTTGTAGAGAAAATGAGAGTTATCCTAAGAATATCCCCCGGGAGTGTCGTAACCAAGAGTGCAGCAAGGCCCGTTGTCGTGCACCAGTTCCCGTTCGAGTCTAGCTCAAAGCGGTGTTTTCGGGTTTTACCCCTAGGTACATCTGTGCCAGAGCCGCCTCTACCTGCTCGTATCCAGACAGGGATGTATTGCTCGGAAAACTCACAAAATCTCTACAATACCAAAATTCTAGGAAGTTCTTCTATACTAATCCTCAAAGTTCATCTTAGGTCTACGTTCTCTAATCAGAGTTTATCTAAATCTAGCTTCCAAGGTTTGTACTAAACTTCCTCTGATACCAACTGTAACGCCCCGACCCCAGCTACCCAGAGTCGGTGCATTACTTCGTAACATTGGCATGATCACAGGAAAGATCAAATCTCGAAAGACCGATTGGTTTAGTAGCCTTGGAAACACTAGATATATTCATAAGTTTTACATTACATCATAAAATGAAAAACTACTACAACAACATAATGTTTCCACAGTCCACACTATAATCCCCTCATAATATCCCTGTAGGTCATTCATAACTTACATCTTCACATCCTGGGAAAATAAAACATAGAAAAGGGGTGAGCTCAAATGCCCAGTAAGGATAACAATATAGCGGAACATTCAAAAATAAGCATAAACATTTAAGGCAATGAATTACTAAAACAAAAGCCTTTAAAACATGAACTTCAACATAGTATGGCAAAAGTAAAATGAAATAATGTCATTTACTTGTTCACATGGATATTCTACTAATCGAATAATCACATGCAATATCAATAACCACTTTCATAATGTTGGAATGCATAATGCTAAACGTTAATTTCTTTGTCTAGGCCTCATCCCAAGACCTAGGGGTTACTTCTAACCGGAACCCAACCCGGAGTGCCTCTAATAACCGGACACCAACCCGGAGTGCCTCTAATAACCGGACACCAACCCGGAGTGCCTCTAATAACCGGACACCAACCCGGAGGGCATACTTTTACCAGTCCCTAACCTGGAGGGCTTACTTTAACCAGTCCCCAACCTGGAGGGCTTACTTTTACCAGTCCCCAACCCGGAACATAATTGTTTAGCACATTCATCTGAAGAAAAGTTTGAAATATAACATAAACATTCGGATTAAAACTAGCATACGAAATGTCAATAGTTTCACCATAAACTATGAATGGTATAAAATAGAACATCCACAGTCAAACATATCACAAAACCTTCAATACAATATAGAAGTTTTGTAATATAATAAATCAACTTCAAATAAGCGTAAAATCCATTAAAGGATGTTGACATAGATGAAATCAAAACAATTTTTAGAGAAATATCTCTTTCTTTTTTTGAAATCATTTAAGAGCCATATAAAATAAAACATTTTCTTGAAAATATTCTTTGAAGCTTTTAAGGAAAGCTTTGACGATTTTATAACGGCGGAAAATAACCGCACCCGCCGTATAAGTAAAAAAAACATTCTTATCTCAATTATGTCGAAAAGGTTAAAAAGGACCTTGTTTTGAAAACGACGGAAAGATTCCTTTATAAACCTCTTATAAAAATTCAAACAAGGGTATAAATGACTTTAACCCATATTCTTGTAAATAGTAAAAATGTTTTGAAATACATTTCGAAGAAACATGGATGTGGATGATAAAGAGATCCCAGTAGATTATTACGTATAATACAACCTCGGATAATGAAGAGATTGTGAAATAACCCTTACCTTGTACTTTTCCTTGGTTGGGGTAGGTTAACCTCCTTTAATTTAGGTAACTCACTTTGGTTGGAACCAAAGGACTTGTTGAAATGCTTTCTGCCTAAGGGGAAGCTTCAAGGAGGAGGAGAGGGATATGGGGAGCTTAGTTGGGCAGAGTTTGGACGAGCCAAGTGGCTTGAGAGGTGTGAGGAAAAGAGAAGGAGGAGTGCCGTTTTATAAGAGGGGTGAGGGGCACCTTTGGAAAAGCTAGAAATATTAATTTATAATAAATTCATATTCGGTTTCCAAAGGCTCAAAAGTTGACTATTCAAAGGATGAGGTATGGATAGGTCGAAAACAACTCATCCAATAGAATTTAGACAGGTTTGGGTACTTATATTAACCTTATCTTTAAGTATTAACTCTAAGTTAATTAGTTTCACTTTTACAATGTCTCTTTGTATTTTTATATAATATGGTTAATAAACTTACTATATACATCCAAGATACCCCCAAGTGGTCCATTAATGATTAACCTATCATAATATAAGTCTCTTGGCCGAACCTTAGATTTTTAGGAATTTAATATCAATTAATAATATAATATTTGTTTTAAGAACTCTTTTATGTCAATTTTGACACTATTCAATAGTTGATTTTTGTGAAACTCATAACAGATTGATTACTTCGAAAAAAGTCAATTAAATCAATCCTAATATATCATATTATCCTAGAAAATTAGTTTAATTCATTAAAAGTTTCATATTATATTTATTTGGGTATTTATAATATCAATTATTTTAATTTTTCACTATTATAGTAATTACTGCATCATCATTGTGTCATAAATAAAATAAATTATTTAATGTCTAAAAATTATAAATAAAATATCATTATGTAGGAAATCTTTTTATCTTTCTAATTAATATTTATAATCTAAAATCCAACATATATAACTCTATGTAACAATTGTTTTTCTAAAAGATATATGCTTGTGTCATTTTTGTATTCATTTTAACTTAATTAAAATAAAGTGTCATTATCACTTACAAGTGGATCCATGGGGTCCCAAAATTGACACAAAGATTCCCATGGTCGACCATGTATCAACCAATAGGGTTAAGACATGTTTTAGGGTAATTTAGTATTATTATAATATTAGTTTTTAACCCTTATTTACCGGATTTACCCTTAACCATGGTAAATAAAATATTTACCGCAGTAATTATTCAAAATGTCTAAAAATAAAAGTTACCTATTTACACAATTTGAACATCCTGATTCCAAATATGGAATCCATTTTTATAAATTCAAAACACAGAAGTGGCAGAAATTAATTTAAAATTAATTCCCGCTGTCAAAACAAAAAGCGTGTTTTTAAGAGATAATAACTATCAAAAGATTGACACTTGTTTATGTTCGGTTTAATTGTAAAATTATGTCCAATGACCAACATTATATTAAATGGTAAAAATATATTCTAAATATACTTTAAAACCACTCAAATTCATAATTTATCACTATTAATTATTTTGATTAAAAAAGTTGTTTTTAATTAAAATTTATTAATTTTCACTATTCATCAAAATATGAAAGTTATCCGAAAAGTACCAAAATTTCACCTTAGGATAAATTCGATATTACGAATCCAAAAATGAAGTCCATTTTGAAATATAAAATATATATAATTTAAAAAATTAGGTATTACTATTCATAACGGCTAGTTTGATTGGTTGTGGTGTGTGTTAAAACTCAAGGTTGCGTACAACACACGCTACTGTATTATTCAAAGAAAACGTACCGTGGAAGCTTGGGATGTTTCATTTTAAAATTTTGATGTCCCAATTTAGTCAAAAAGATTAAAATATTGTATTTAAAAATGGTTCACTATTAAAAGTTGATAAAAGTGCAATACTGAAAATGAATTTGTGCTTGCATTATATTTAAGAAACTCATAATATGGATTCTAAAATTATAAGGATTACATAAACTTTAAAATTTATCTAATACTATTCATAACCTCTTTTGAATGGCTTGTTTGGTAAGTCATGGTGTAATTGAAATCGGTGTTTCGTGTAATGAAAGTTATTGAATTATTTTGAAGAAATAACACACTATAAAATCTTGGGGTGTTACAATAGATTTAAAACTACATATATATATGTTAGGGGATGCACATTAGTTATGAGTTATTTCTTCAAATCTCATAGTTTTACCCCATAACATTTACTATATTATGTCCTTAAGCATTATTTAATATCATATATGTTTTCAAAGAGTATGATATGACCACTTCATGCGATGGATATAGATTTATTTGTGAAAAAAAAATTCGGTAATGGTGATTTATTCCATGATATATAACTCTTTTCAAATCTACATATATTGGAAGATTCTATAAAAATATTTAGCAATACGTCCCTTTGAATATTATGATGTAATATTAGGAATTCTTTGTCTCCCTCTGTACAGAAAAAATATCATCTTCCAAGATAAAGATATCATTAGTCAAATCCAAAATAATCTTATTATCAAATACCTATGAAACAATAATTAAGAACTCCTTGAGTGATAAAATTTTATAATATGGGTTATTATACCGAATAATGAGAGAATATTAACTCAAATGATCATGGAGTAAGTCAATATTGGTGACATGTTTATTTTATGGGAATATATGAATTTATTATTATATGAATTGTGTGGTCTTTCCATAAAGAATGAGGTTATGTTTGACTCAAATATATACCTTTATCCATGCCCATCTAAAAGAATCTTTATAGAATGGCTCTCATCAAATTAGAGGAATTATAGAATCAATAATAAGAGAATCTATACAAGGGGTTAATATTCCCATGTGATTGATCATGGGTTGTACTAGACATATATTTCAAAAAGATATATGGATTGATGTGTATTTTCATATAATATAATGATATTAATGAAATAATGATCAATAAAAAATAACCTCCACCTCGTATCAATTATATGACTGATCAACTAACTGTATATTGATACATCTCAAATATTTTCATTTGATCTAGATACTATCAGTTATGGGTTAAAATTGATGTAATTTCTAATATATATTTTCATATGAGTTATAGTGGCTATGAATTTATATTAATTCCATTTGGACTTATAAATAACACCACTATAATCATGTATCTTATTACTATAGTCTTTAAAGACTGTGTTGAAAAATTTTGGATGTTAGTATAGGAAATATTCTTATATGTTAAAAGGTAATTGATGATCATGTATATAATTTCAATATTTATTTAAAGATGATGAGAAAGGACAAACTGACTGAAAAAATACTAACTTTTTATTTTGGGTGTTGAGAGTATCTTTCTTGGGATATTAAATCAATAACACAATAATATTGTATGTTCCACTAGGCTAGATACCATAAGGTGTGGTGAATCTGGGTAATAAAAATTAAAACAACTACCACTTTTTATCTTATTTTACTATTATAAAAAACTTTATTCTCTCTCTCCTTTTCATTGCAATGTATGAATGAATCTTAAAACATGCACATGGATCAACAATTTTACATGGTTCCCCCTCACTGGGCTACATCAATGGAGCATACACTGGCGATGTGACGATGTACCAAATTCACTATAAGCAAACTATATTTTAGAAGTTTGAAGAAGACTCACTATCCCTCCTGGTTTACAACCATTCCACATTTGAGAAAACACTTCTCTCTCAACTAAGGTGATGTCACAACTTTTTCAGAAGATCCAATCAATGTTTAAAGACTTATAAGTCCTTTCATTATCTCTAATGATTGAATAATTAATTATATATATATTCACTGTTGAATACTAAATTTCATCCACTGATGAATACCCCTTTTCCACTATCCACTAGTCAACAACCTTTGAAAATACCTTCGCAACACTACCTACTTCATGAAGCTCCAAATTTTGAAAAGTTTAAACAAGCCATCGTGAAGTCCCTACCTCTTCGCAAAGCACAATCCATCACTGATATCACTTCTTCCTAGAAAACACTACTTCACAGAACTCAAGACATCCCGAAGCTTAGGCCATCGCATAACTCAAGTCATCACACCTTTTTAGCGGAGGTAGAATAGCTACCGTGAATATCTTATATTTTGTGAAGCACACTGCCTCTGTGAACCTCCTTTGGGATTTTAGAGCTACAATTTTTTCTTGTAAAACTCCCTTATTCTCTCGATAGGGTTGAGACCTATTTATAGGTGATTTCATGTAACTCAAGAACCTTCCAGCCACCTCAACGCCACGTTAGCCCTAAATCATAGAGCTCCATAATTTCCTCCAAAAAACAAACTGTTTATCGAAGCACCATGGAAATTTTCCAAATTCACAAAGCTCATCATAATCACGAAGTATTGCATAAAATCCTTTGTTCTGTTTTAATTCCCCACCTGCAATGCTCTTTTTCTCCGTAGTTCTCTCTTGCAAATCCCTTATTCTCTTCTTTTCATGAATCTCATCGTAATCACAAATCTCATCATCAACATCCTTCATGTATTTTCAAAATATAATTCACGATGCCCATATTTTTGAAACTCAAGCCTTTTCCATATTTTGATGAGATATTCAAGGAAATCCACTTTTCATGATGCTCATGAAATCCCATATTTTGGACCACAAAAATATGGAAAACACTAGAAAATGACACCACCTTGTATCTGTACTTTTTTACCACCTCCATATCTTCCATTTATTTTTCCTGGTTCAATATCAACATAGATTGTAAAAAAAATCTTTGGATATCATCAATTCACCACCAAAACCTTCTTTGTCAACATATGCAACCAACAAAAAAATGTTGCAATGTTACCTTGAGGGATTTTTTCCCATAAACCCCCGCCTTTGTGTTTGGTGACAACTAGTCCCAAAAGGATTCTCTTCACTTTGATACCACAATAATTCTCCTTCGATAATGTACTATCATTCACCTCTAGCTACTCAGATAGCTACAAAATATTCACTCACCATATACTATTATCCCACATGATAAATCCTTGGCATGAGAAACAAGAGTGTTTTTAAAAATTCATCAATGAATCACTTTATTTATGACTCTTACTGTTGATACCATATCTATACCTGTAAACTTCTTTCATCAAAAACCTCAACTATTTTGATATCAAATCATTGATCGATTACTTCATGCATCATCAGATGTAAATCTCAACCCCTACCTTATTTCTCCCCCTATCTCACTTCTCCACCTGTCAGATTATGCCTGTGTCATTGACTATTATTTTTAACCATTCTTTAGACACAATTTCGACCCCTTTAGGATGCAATCTTTCTCCATCCTTTTCGACAAACCCAAAGGCCACTTATTTTTGGGTTACAAAATTGGAGAGAAGAAACATGATCTCATTAGGGGAAAACACACTATACCTTAGGGAGAGGAGGGATCCCAAATCCACATTTGTTCCAGTGCGGGGAGTGGACTGAACTCCAAAAGCTAGTTGATGCCTCTCAAAAGCATCCTTGTGTAAGGCCTTTTTCAGAATGTTCCAACCTATGGTTCTGTAGACACATACTCAATTTTCAAAATTCCCCTCTCAAACTTCTCCTTCATAAAACGAAACATTATATCAAGGTTATTTTTCATGGAATAATGGATGGGATTTTGGATGTGATATATAGTACTTGAGTTATCGCACTAGATTCTGATCAGATACATCACTTCAACCCCCATATAATCAAGCTCTTTCTTCTTCCAAAGTTACTGTGTGCATGGTTGAGTGGCCATAATACACACAGACTAGGCAGTTTTCAATGAAATGAAAAACTGATTTTTGATTATCCATGAAATACACATTCCACCAACATAGAAAGAATATACTGACGTTGAGTATCTATCGTCTATTGAACTAGCCCAATCTTTATCTATATATCCCAACAGTTCTTGCTGATATATGTAATTATAAATCCAACCGAAATCCGTAGTTCCTTTGATATAAAAAAGTAATATTATTATAGAATGTATGTGTATTTTTTGGCATTGATTTGATATCGTGCTGCTTGCCATGTGGTGAAAACAATAACACGTCTCGTCGCTAATTGGTATAGTAAACATCAAAAAATATTTCAATATTTTATGATACTAACTAATTTTCCATTATCATATTGTGATAATTTAATTTGGGTATCAATCAGAGTATTAATCTCCTTGTAATTTTTCATTCCAAATATTCTTAGAACCTCTTTAGCATGTTAGGATTGATAAATGAATGTGTCATTATTTCCTTGTGAAACTTATATACCAATGAAAAACGTCATCTGTCCAATCATTTTGATATATAGAGTTTTTTAAACTCCACTACGCTGGAAACTGAGCTTCTTCAAATACTGATCAACCCTCGAGTACGATGACCTTGCAGCATTTTCAGACCATATAATACATTCTTTACATGAGAAACCTTGTTATCATCCTCAAGAATGATAAAAACATCAAGATGATCGATATACACATCTTCCTCTAGATGCCTGTTCAGAAATGGAGATATGACGTCCATATGGAACACTTTGAACATCCATTTCACATGAATGGATAGGACTAATCTGATTATTTCAATCCTTGCAACATGTGTGAATGTCTCATTGACATCAATACCCTTTATCTAACAGTATCCTTTGCAAACTAGTGGATCTATGATTCGAATCACTATTCCATCTTCATTCATCTTGATGTGATATACAAATTTAGACTCATTGACTTTCTGATTACTGGCCTCAAACCAATATCCCAAGTCCGATTCTTCCCAATCTGATATTTCTCTCCAATAATAACCTAAACCCAGTTATCATCTTCAGTTTCATCAGTAAAGAATTTATTCTCAACTTATGATAGGAATGATGTTTTCTATAGTTATTTTATTTTTCTTATCTGAATTAGAGCTGATTGATCACCAATGATATTATACCTATCTATTCTAGCATGACTCCATGACTTCTATACAGATATATATTTTACATTATCATGATCATCATCAACATCTTCTTCTGAATCAACATCAGCCAATTATACTCCAAATATGTTGCATTCCTCCTCATCACAATCATTTAGAAATTGTTCAATGTTCTATTGAATATTCGCATGATTTTCCAAAATAGTGAAATCATTGATATCAACAACTATTCCCAACCTTTTATTGAAGAATTTATATAATTTCCTTTTTCCTGAGTAGCCATGGAATATCCCCTCTTCCCTAAGAGAATCAAATTTCATATGTTTCTTTTTATTGATGATAAATCACTTACATTCGAATATTTAAAATTATTTTACTATTGAATTATTTCTATACCACATCTCAAACGAAGTCTTTTCATCATTTGTATTAAAAAAAGATCTGTTAGAAATTTAGACCAATGTCAGCACTGCGCCCTTCCATGACAGCTTTGGTAGATATTTTTCTATAAGAATCATTCTGGCCATGTCATTGATGATCTGATTTTTTCTTTCAAGCACTCATTTTTTTAGAGTTCCCACTGAGGAATCATTATGTCTTATCTCGTGTTTCTAAATATTTTTTTCCAAAGGAATGTTTGTGAATTCTATACCATTATCAGTATAAAACTTCAAAATTTGATGTCCAAGTATCCTTTCGCACTCCCTCTAGTAATTCATTATGTAGAAAAACATATCAAACTTATGGGAAATAAAAAATACCCATTCTATTCTATTATAGTCATCAATGAAAAGAACGTATCCCCTATTTCAGTCAATTTCACTTGGCGTGATAGGCAAAAAATCATTAGCAAGCACCAAATCAAGAACTGTTGTTGAATTATTTTCATTTTGTTTATATGTATTTATGATGAAATTCCATTTTTGGCATGAATTTCATGGGTGAGTATGATCTCATGATATCTTAGGGAGGTCTCTAGTGGCATCACACTCTAACAAATCTTTGTGTTATGGCTGTTTTAGTTTACCAAGTCCTTTATACCATAACTTTTTTTAATTCTCTCTGGATAAAAAAAATCTTCTTCCCCACTTTCTAGGTAGATATTCTACTCTGTTCTTTTTCCATGTTGGATCATTGTACCATCTCTTCCCATGATGAAAAATTTCTTCTTTGTAAACCGTATTGAATGCCCTGATTCCCAATGTTGAATGACATTGATCAAATTGTGACTGAGACCCTCTACAACCAATACATTTGCACGGCTTATTTATTTTCCCCTATACTTTTCCTATCTAGATACAATTATAATCAAGACTTCATCATTTGGAAACTAGAAAACTCCTTATTTTTCATATTTGAAGCCTATAACCTGATCCTTATTTCATTTCATGTGAGATATGTTACCCATATCAACGATCCATACACCGGAACAGTATGAATATTTATTGTAAATTTCATCAACCACTACCTTCTCTTATCTCTTCTTCTAGGTCCATATTGTTTTCTTCACACTCGACATAGATTGATAATTCTAATCTTTCATAGAGTAGGATAGACATAATTAAATTTTCTTTGCTGAAAATCTATTTTGAATTTTTATCTCACCTGTTGGTTCATTGATCTGATACTTGTAATCATTTTGATTCTACATTCATACATTTATATGTATGGTCGACGTGCAGTATCTAGCCATGTGACAAAATCATCCACCCCAATAATAGTGTCCTTCTAAATAAGATCTAGAGAACCATTCTCTGTTTTTCTTAAACCTCCGTTATAGTTCTGTTCGGTATCTTCTGGCTATAGAACGCACATTCAGTGAGTGTCCCATCATTCCAAAGTAATAACACCTAATAAAAGGTGTTTTACTCTATGTCACGTCTGTACTTCCAGTTTATCCTGGGTTCTTTGAATTTTCTGATTATGCTTTGTACCCACAACTACATTCATTCTTGGAATGGGTTCTTGTGGTCTGACTTCATCCCTGACTGCTTTCTGTTTCTGATCGAGCCCAAAATAAGCCTTAACATCTAATATTTATTATTTCTTCTTTCCAACTGAAAAACTGGGCAAACATTTCATCTGTTCAGTGTTCTGAATGATTTTCCTTCCCGATGTCATGTAGAGTGGTTATGAATTTTTCTTGATCCATCACCTTTAATTAAAGACTGATGAATTATTCTACACATTCTTTGATATGCTTGACTTAATCTATCTCTGTGATACTCAAGCCATCAATCTCCCTCTTCAATTATTCAACCATGAGGGTTTTTCCATCAGCATTTTCTTAGCTCTCTGGCCTAAATGTCATAATTTTTTCAATTTCATTTACCAGCTTAGAACACTCTTCTTCCTGCGATTTCATGTAGAGTTTGGTATCATGTACCACCATGTTCGTTTTCTTCATTTTTTCTCTCCAAAACATTTACATATTCATGAGTTTCGTCTTATACAGCTTCCATGACAACTCTTTTTTCAACTTCTTCTTCTTCATAAATTTTGGTTTTTTACCTTTTATGTGTACTACCAAAAAAATCCACCATATAATGTTCTACACAATCATTGAAGATATCTATATCTTTAACCACCTCAACCTCAGACTCACTCAAACTATCATATTCCTATGAAAGGATATTTTTCTTCCAAATGAAATTTCCCTTGAACTGTTTCTTGGCTTTCAGATAGGCTGAAGACTTCATCTTGGTAATTTCAGCCTCATCATCATCATCTTATTGGACCATCATGGGGAACTTTTATTCAAGTTTTCCAACATTTACACATAGAAAACAAGATAGTGGAAGTTTCCCCTTCACTATTCCTTTTCCACTTTGAAAATTTGAAGAAATAAATTACCTCACATCATCTATCTCTTCATCTTCCTGAGAATATTCAATGCTGAGCTTGTTCATGGCCTTGAATTCCACATCCTTATATTTTCCCTTTTACACAGCCCTGTTATCATTTTTCTTCATTTCATATACAAACAAGGTACTGTGAAAATTGTCTTCTGTCAGCTCTTTGGTATATTTATCTTCATGAACTAAAGAATTCAGATTGAACTGAGGTGGAAGTATACATAATATGCTCTTCATGATCATTATGTATTCAATGACATCCCCAGGACCTCACATATCTTCCACAAAAATATTTACCTTGTCGAAGAATTAATCAAAAAACTAATTTGGGTTCATTATAAAATCTTCATACTTGTCAATAGAACTTGAATCTTTGCCTCTCTAACCTTTGTATTGCCTTCATATATATTCAATAGATTTTCCCAAATGACATGTGATTTTTTTATTGACATCACCATGGTATGTATATCATTGGTTAGGGATCCACATAAAGCATTGATTCCCTTGGAATCAGCATTGAATTCATTTTCACATGTCTTATAATAATGCACCACTATTAATATTATTAGTGATGTCATGCATTTATGTTGTAAAGAAATACATTCTAAATGATCAGATGTAGTGTGGCATCCTATTATTCCATAGCTGAAAATTATTCCTGTCAATGAGAAGAATCAAATATTTATTGGTGGCCTCTATTTGAAAGAGAAACACTAATATTGACCTGTCACTCTGATACCAATTATTAGTTATACTAGGGTAGATACCCTAAGAGGGGGTGGGGTTAATCAGGGTATGACCAATTAAATCAACAACCCATTTTGATATTGTCTTTCTCTTAGAAAAACACTCTTCAATATCTCATTCCCTTTGCAGTGTATGAATTAATATTAATAAATGCACATGACACAAAAATTTTACATGGTTCAGCCTTACTAGGCTAGGTCCAAAGATCGTACACCGGCAATGTGCCGACGTACCACATTCACTATAGGAAAACTACTATTTACATGTTTGAGGAAGAATCATTGTCCCTCGTGGTTTACAACCATTCACAATTTGAGAGCTCACTACTCTCTCAACTGAAGTGAGATCAGTTCTTCTTCAAAAGATCCAATCATAGTTAAATGACTTGTAGGTCCTTTCATTATCTATAATCACTGAATCGTTCACTGTATGTAGATGCTCTGTTGATGTCCAAATTTCAGCCACCAATGAATACCAATTTTCTATGGATCACTAGTAAACACAATTTTTTAATACATTCATAAAGATCACTACATTGTGAATCTCCCAAATATAAAAATATTAAAAAAAATCCTTCATGAAGACCCTACCTATATGCAAATAACACACCTTCACATTAGTCATTGTTTCTTAATGCACACTAATTCACAATTCTCAATACTTTAAAGAGCTCATGCCTTCGTGAAGCATATGCCATTGTAAATCTCAAGTTGTCACAAAGTGACTTCCTTCCTGAATATCACTGAGTTAGAATGAACCAGAACTCTTTCATGTAGTTAGAGTAGCCGCTAAGAAGGTCTTATATTTTGCGAAGCACACTGCCTCCGCGAACCTCCTTTTCATTTTAAGAGATAAAAATATTTCATGGAAAACACTCTTTTTCTATCGATAGGGTTGTGTCCTATTTATCAGATATTTCCTTGGAATCAATAACCATCCTTCCACCTTACCACCATGTCAGCACCAAATTGTAGTGCTCCAAAATTTCCACTGAAAAACACTCTGTTTCACTAAGCTCTGTGGCCATTTTCCAGATTCACATATCTTGTCGTAATTGAAATGCTCCATCCATCATGTCTATTATAAATATAATAAATATCTTCCACTTCATTTTTGTGATTCTTTATCAACATTTATTATCAGAAACATATCTAGAACTAAACAATTCACCATAAAAACTAGTATTGTCAAAAAAACATAATCAATACAAAAATGCTGCAATGTTACCTTGAGGGATTTTTTCTAAACAATATCTATAGTTCTTCAATGATATATGTTATCAATAAAATGTCCTAAACGACCACTATAATTATGATCCATAGTTTTCTTATGACAGATAGATATTAATAATATATTGTGAGAATTTTCTGGTGGATAATAATACACTAAAAAGGTTAATAGAGAATGGATTGATGTTACATTGGATGATAGAATGTTAATGATATTTCTATGAACTAAAATAGATGTTGGTCACCACTCCTATACTTACATTACCCTGTATTGGGGAATGGTTTCTAATATATAGTATATCTTCCAAAATATTTGGTTTTACCCTCATCATTAATGATAATTTAAATTCTTATACCTCTCACGTATTAAATAGTAATGTGAAATATAACATGATGCATGATTCGAAGTTAGAGATAGTGAAATATTAATTAATTATTTACCAGAATTATATATATAATATTTTGTATATATATAATGATAATGTGATATTGAAATATATATTCACATAAAAGGACATAAATATATTCCTAAATTTATTGTTGGGATTGATAAAAGATTTCTACTATTTAATAAATTACCACCTAGGGATGGAAAATAAGGTTTATTATTCTCTCAGTAGGAATGAACATGCTACATTATCCATGATGAGTATTGTTAAGATATTATACTCGTATATTTATAGATGGTGAATCTTGAATTCATAAGGGATACATAGACATACTATATTTCCCTACGACTATGAAATCATCTAATCATATAAAGATAAAAAAATCCAAAAAATCTGGAATTGAGAAACAAAAATGGGTGGAAAATATTCCATATTACTTCTTGTATAAGTATGATGTTATATGTTTTGGAAACTATACATGTGTCCCATAATAAATAGATATTGATACGGAGAATTGAGATGATGCACATAGCTCAAACTTCTATATTGATAAAATAAGTAGGAATGATATTTATATATATAAATAATTTTAGATGGGGAACATAATGAGGAAAATTTAAAAATATTAATCTCAATGTTTTTTCCCACATGTTATGGATGAATGATAAAATTATATGAGTATGTTTCATTTATTACCTAGAATAGAATGGAAATGGGAAAGAATCACCTTGGTTTTCCTGATAGGACTCTCAATGACATCTAAAAAACATAATTTCATTTGGATTATAGTCAAAAAATGTACTAGGTTGTCTTATTTTATTCTATCAAATAATATTTCACATCAGAAAAAATTCCCATGGTGTACATAAGTATCATATTAAGTATGCATGGATTAGAACTATCCATAGTATACAGATTTGATATGATCTTCAGCAATTGGTTTTGGAAAACTCTTCAAAAATATTTATTAATGGATATATGTTTATCACTTCTTATCGTCATCGTAGAAATGGTCAATTTTAGAGTACCATTCAAACTCTAGTAGATATGTTGAGATCATGTTTGGGAGGCTGACCAGGAATTTGGGATAAAAAAATTTCATTTGTAGTGTTATTATATAAAAATAGATTTCATTCATGCATTCAAATGGAACCATATTAGCTTTTGTAGGGGATGAGATATAGGACTCCATCATATAGGATAGAATTAGAAATAAGATGTTGATATGTCCGGTCCTTTTCCATGAAATGAATGTGATGGTCAAGACTATTCACAGACATTTAAAAGAAGAACAAATTCTATACAAGAGTTAAGTGGATAATCATCTATGAGATATAGAGTATGATGTTGGTAAAAGGGTGGTATTTCAAATATCTCAATGTATGCAGTTTATGATAATTGGATAGAAATAAAAGATAATATATATATACATCTTTCCATTTGAGATCATTGATTATATCAGGTTCTTGGAATATTTCTTCACTATCCCTCCACATCTGACCCATGATCATGTTTCATTCCACATATCACTTTTGATGAAGTATATACCATAACCATCAAATTTACTATTCTTAAATGTTTTACAATTTGAACATTTCCTATCACAAAAAGAACATTCTTTTGTGATCGTTGATCAAAGAAACAATGTTTTTAGGAATAATAGGACCCATCTAGTCAATGTTTTCCTATAGAATCATATATTTGAGGATGATACATGGACACCTGGGGATGTGATGTGAGAAAAGTATCCTCAATTTTTCCTAAATGAAATAATAATTAATCGATTAAATTCATTTTAGGGGGTATAATGAAATTAACAACATTGTTTTTAAATAGTTTATCTTATTGAATTAACATTTATTTAGTTTTTCTTCTATACAACACTGATCTAAAAGGAAAACTAGGGTACATTAAAATATTAGTAAACATTATGTTACATTATAAAAAATAAGCTGGGGGGTATCAATTTATGTGACCACTTTATTATAAAATCTATAAAAATTTATAATTAATAATTTTTTGTTTTATGCTTATGAGATATAGATTTCATTAAATTTTTTTAATATGTTATGCACACATATATAAAAATTTATTTTAATTACTTCTTGAAACAAAATAATATAAAATAATTTTATAATTTTCAATACATTTGATTTATTTAATTAACGTGTTCAATTTAATTTTATGATATAAAATTTTGTTTCCATGGTAAATATTAGTTTTATAGATATAACATAATTTTATTTCAAATAATGATACTTCTCTATGTTTTTTTAAATGAAATATATATATATTAATGAAAAAAATGAATACATTTTAAAAAATGCATAAAAATTAATTAACACTAATTTGATAATTAATAAAATTATAATATGAGGAGAAATCAATAATGATTAAAATGACATTTTCTCTATACAAACTGGTTTTCAACACATTATATATATTAATTGAAAAATACAAATATTTATAAATTTAATTAAGATAAATGGAGTCCAAATATGGATTCATTTTGAAAAAATTGTTAATAAGGACCATCATATTTTTTCATTGATAATATAATAACCATGATTAAGATTTAATTATGATTAACAGGTTTCAAAATAGGTAATATAATGTGGCTCAATTTTTACTACATAAATATGAAACATCGACCTTTTGGAATACAATTGTCTTGATGGAAATTGGTAAGTACATATCTCACAAACATTTCTTGATCTTGACCACATTATTTTAATGGAATTTCATTCTTAACCCATACATAACATTCATTTCCATATACTTTCCCCTCTTCTAACCTATATGAAGAGTCCACTTACACCCATTTCATGTTACACCCATAGTTTTAAATTCCATTGAAAATATATCCGATTTAATAATAAAATCATATTTACATATTTGGTATCCTTTATGAAAAAAACATCTCACTTACACTAATTTATGAAGGATACATTAATATTAGATCCAAATTCTCAATTTAAGTATTACTTTCTCATTAACATCCATTCATTATTTTTCTCATACACCCTCAACCTAAATAATTCTATCCATATGTAAATATTGAAATAAGAATAAAAAAAATTATGAAAATTAATTATGGTAATGAAAAAATAATTATTGATTCCCCACCCATTCAAAATAAATAATAAAAATATATCCCACACATATGTGCTCACTACCAAATCCATGAAAGACACATTTTTTTCATCACCGACACTCATGTTTATGGATAGAAATTGATTTAGTGAATAGATATATTATTTTTTGAATGATTTTTATATTTAAATATAAATTTTGAATTTTATAATTTATATTATAAATACTCTATCATTGTAAAACTAACTTCATTAATAGACATACCAAGATGAATAATATATTATTTATAACTGGCAAAATATTTTCCCATTTCCATCATCATTAAACTCTTCATTGTTTCTATATAAAACATTAAATGTATCTAAACAATTAAATTATTCTTATACAAAAATGATATTTTTACAAAACAAACAACTTTAATAATCACATTAATACATCAATTATGGTATGTTAATATTTGGGTCGGTCTAACTACATACATGAAAAAGGGTATAAAATAAAATAATTTATGATGACAATAACATAATTTTTGATAATATATGATTTAATGAATTAAATTATGATTTAATTTTGGTTCAATAATGTTAAGACTTATATTTAACTCATTAATTATGATACCAATGTTTTTTCATTGAATGTGGATGAAACATGCAATTACCCAATTTCATATTTGACGATCATAACCATATCTCTAATAGAATGATAATATAAAATTAAAAATAATTATAATTAATCAATTATAGTACCTTTATTTGATATATTAAGGCATAAATTTTGTAAAATAATGGGGAAAACACAATTATTTTGAAACAAGTACAATAAAACATATATTACAACAACTAATATAAAAAATAGATAAATACAAACTAATATACAGGTTGAAAGTAGTTGTAAATGAATTTTATAAAATTATATGCACATGAATAAGGTTCTAATATAGGTGATTAATTTTTTTTTATATTTTTATAATTTTTTTTATAGTGTGAATAATTATGATGGAATTCAATATGGGGTTATGTGTCTAATTTTCAGCTCTGTGGGACATATTTGATATCGTGCACTATCATTTCTTTTATATGGGGTATTCACTATACTATTTCATTAAAAATGAAATTATCTTGCATTTAAATAGTTTTCAATTTCCACTTAATGATATTCCCCACAATTTCTTTTGATTATTATACAATCAATACTTTTTGGTTCATCAAATAAATTTATGATTCATTATAATGAACTAGCCTAGGTACTCTAGTAACCTGATTACTTAGCAAGTCCTTACATAGAGTGAAGTGTGCTCTCGATCCCCATGGTTATGATATAATCCCCTGGAATCATATAATATGAATGTTGGAATCATTTTTCCACAAACACAACAGAAGAACGTTAAATAAGTTAGTATGTATACAAGAAAACACCATAGTGAGAACTCTAATAGAATTCAAACTCGAAAAAAACAACCCAATATTAAACCAAAATATTTTATACTTAATATTAACAACCAAATTCCTATAGGAAACAAATCTCTATGACCAAGGATCAATAACATTTAGCATCTCTAAGTGGAACCTTACCCTTTCGTGAAATTGGAAGAAGATAATCAACAAACACCCAACGACACTGGTTGGATGTGAGTTAAAATCCTAGTAGGTTCTAATCAAGGTTTCAATAATATGATTCCAAAATTAATTAAACAAATAAATATTTAAATTTTAAATAAACAATAATAGAAGATCAAAAGAATATTCTAAAAGATTCACGTATTACAATTCAAATGGTTGAAATAATTCAAAAATAATGATTACTAAACATTTTATAGAAAAAATTATATTTATTTTCATAAGGATTGTGTAAAAAAATTTAAAAAACATTAATATATCTAAAATATAATCAAATAAGAATCATGGAAATATTTTCAAATGTAAGATACTTCCATTTTATGGGATCCTCACACATTGATATAATGAAAAAGGTAATGCGTACATGTGTCCCATGAGAACATTCCAATTTGGAGTCATCGATATCCTACTAATGAATAAAATGTGCCAAATAGTTTATGTTATAGTTGTAGGGAGAGAATTAATTTCAAGGTAATTCACATCCTAGCATGTTTGTCCCTAATAACACACTATCTACCTAGGATATAATTTTATATAATTCCATTCATTGATGGGTAATTTATTTAGAAAATGTATAAAATACATTTAAACCATTTATCACATTTAAAATATAACAATTTTAAATTTAAAATACAATAGGGTTATTAAACAAATCATGCCTTTCAAAAGATAAAACCAATGCGTGTATATAAAAATAATCTCATGCAGTTTTTTTAAAATAACAATTTGGAATTAATTTCAAAAAATAAATTTCACAAATCAAAATATACAACTAAATTCAATAAAGTAGTATAAATTATTTCCATATAATATTACAACAATAACTAATTCAGTTGATTTGTTGGTTTTCCCAATATTTGGAAAAATAAAATTTCAAATCTGTTATTCAATAGAATTTTTTTTTTAAAAATAAAATTGGAATAAATAACAATTATAACAATAAAGTTAAAATAAATCAAGAAATTTAATGTTGACAAAAAATTTCCATCATAATGTAACCATCTACAATGTGATTAATGGATCAAAAAACCCAAATCCCTAGCAAGGAATCTGAATTGAAGAATGTCAATAATGAGGATTCATAAATCAAACCAATGTTGAAGATCAAAAACAGTGGGGAATAGATCCTATAATGACATAGAGATACATAAACCCATTTGGGAGGAAATAAGAGAGAGTGGGTGAAATAAAATGTGGAGGAATATTACTAGGAAGAGATCAAATTCCATTCAAATCACATCAATTTGCTTATGGAGTTGTGAAGAGAGGACAAAATCACCACTTGGGGCATTCCAGGGATGATGAATTTGTAATGTTGTCATACCGCCCTATCATGAACTTAAAAATAGGGTTTGGGGATTTTAAAACAAATTTTGAACTTAATTGTATCTCATTCACATTGTTTCCTATTCAATGCCATATAGTTTTACAAACCATGTTCTCTAACTATGAACCTCGATTTAATGGTGTTACAATGTTTTTTCTTATGTGGGCACACTATTTTTCAAATAGTGTGCTAGCTGTACAAACCCCTGTTGTTTGGGTTTGCAATATTTCCACTAGGGGTGCACATTTTTGTAAATTAATTTTCCAATTGTGCACATCATAGAAAATTTCAGGATTTTCACAAAAAATATCCCTAAATAAAACCCAACCAACCAATGATTAAAAAATGGGGTTTGGAAGACCTACAAATTTTAATATCATTTTATGACAACCCCATCATAGATATTTTTTGTCCCTGTAAAACATACTATGAATCTGTCATGTCAAATAGATAATTCCACTACTCTCTCAATAGTGTCTCAATATCCCACATATCATGAGAATTAGAATTTTGAAGCCATGAAACTCAACCAAAATGTATCATTCTCTTAAAAATTACCCTGTTTTTAAAATCGATTATCCTGATTGGATGCTCAGTATTTGATAAATTAGGTTCAACCTCAAGATCACAGAAGATCAAAAGATGAGATGGTTCATAGAGATAATTTCACATCTGAGATATATGGAACACATTATGTTCTTATGTCAACTATGATGATAGTGTTAAATGAAATGAAACTTCACAACATTCTCGACAACCTCAAAAGGACCCACAAAAAGAGGAGAAAGTTCTTCTTTCCACCCAAGCCATTTTGGAACCAATTGAAATGAAACTTTCTAGTAAACCTTTTGAAAAACTAAAAAATTCCAATTCAATATGATGATGATCTAAATAAGCCTTGTACTTTCATTGTGACATCATCATTTTATGATGATTCAAATAAATATTTGATGTTGTTTCATGAACCAGGCATGTTCCCTCCAATGGACACTTACCAGTTTTAGATTGAGACAATTGAGATCTGTAGTGATGGTTATACAAGTTCATAAAAGGTTCCATTCTAATCACAGATTGGTACCTAATTTTATAACAAAAATCAACCTAAGAGAAATTTTCATACCAAGCCCCACCAATGTCAAGACATAGTGATTCATCGTATCCTCATGAATCATTATACCTATTTTTGGAATCCATACGACTGTAGATGGTTTCCCTTACCCAAATGGACCTATGATAATGGTGACTTTTAATGGACTCTCCAAAAGAGAGAAGTAAATCAATGATACATATCCGAGACTATTGAAAATTTAAATCCATACAAACAAAAAATATATTTCACAATGATATTTACCAACTCCTTAACATTGGTTGTTCATGAATGAGTATAAAGTTATCCAATATGGCCAGCCTATCGATCACACCCCATATCAAAATATTCCTTATATGGTTATTTTAATTACTAACCACAAATTCCATTGATATATCATCCCTTATCCATGTATATACTATAAATGGATAAATAAAACTATAAGGTTTCTCGTAACCAATATTGATTTTATAGCTCATATATAAAAATAGAAAAATCCGGAAATTCCCCATCTTATTCATTCCCAACAGAATCATTAAAAAAATCATAGAAAATAGTTTACATTTTAGGGATCACTTCCCACTGGGTGATATGAAAATATTCCACAAAAAAATTACATACCTCTAACTGCACATCAAAGTTATTTTGATATCATAGAACACCCATCTAGAAGAACAACCACTGAGCAACGGTCTCCCCACTATATTGATTTCCTCTAATTATATAGAACTCATCACTTAGTAATTTTTCATGAGAAATAATACATTGATGAGAGGATTTAAAAAGATAACTTTGTAAGGAAACATTTACCCCTTATCCCTAGTCTCCAATATGCATCTATGAAAAGAGAGCCATCGAGTCCATCTCTTCTAATGTTTCGTTAAGGTATTGGATTCGAAATTTCCTTTCCAATGCATCAGTGATGACATTTTGTATGCCCAATGTATAAGCAATGTCAATGGAAAAATATTTTTGGAATTATACTAAATTGATTTGGTGGATATTGAGATCTTTTTGAGAGAGGATATAACTCAATATCTTATGGTCTAAACAATCAGTAAACCATTCTCTATTTTTTCTTCCACCACTTTAGAATATTCATCATAGCTAGAAGTTCAAGGTTATGGGTTAGGTAATTATTCTCATGTGGCATAATCTGTCATGAGCTATAGGTGAATACATGATCACCTTGAATAAGAATTTATCTAAAACATTAACATGATGCATCATAGAAGACCAAAGAGCTATGACAATCCTCTAGAATAGTCAACATCAACATAGTAGTCCAAATATGTTTCAAATCAAGAGTTAAATTCTGAAATTTCTCATCCCATGAAAATATTACTTCTTTATGAGTAAGGGTAGTCCTCGGAGAAGACATCATTATGCTTTTCCTAACATACATGTGATAATACCTAACTAATACGAAGATGAATTGAATATAAAAAACATTTTCTGGATATTCCCATGTTATTAACAATTTCATATATATTTGATAAAATAAAATAAAATGTTATAACCCCACATCATCCATGAATATTACTTACTAAATCCATAAATCACATTATTAATTATTGTAAAAAAGTCAATAATTTCTCATCAATTCCCAAAATTCCCTCATATAACGTATAAGAACCTCCTCATACTTTGTGTAAACAAGGATGTCACCCACATGGTCCACCATAGTAGTATAAATATACTCATGTAAAATTTGGGACATTGAATCTATAAAAATAAAGGAGCGATTGTAAAAACTAATTTCTTGACATGGTACAAATAAAGGTTGTAACTTCTATAAAAGGAGGTTTTATAAATGTTAGATTTTTTTATTCTCAATTGATGGTAACCTGACTGAAGATAAATATTAAAACACCATTTCTTTCCTATAAACTAATCAAATATATCATTAATATATGGAAATGGATACTAATTATTTATCTTAACTTGATATAATTTTCCGCAATCAACACAAAGGTGATGTGAAGAGTCGAATTTCTTAAAAAAAGGAACTATCACCGCCCATGGTGACCTGTATGGTCATATGAATCCATTCTCTAGTAGATTATCCAACTGATTCTTCAGATAATTCTTATAAACCATTTTCATGTAGTATGATGAAATAGACCCTCTCTTGGGACCATGTACTAATTAGATAGAAAAATATACCTCCCTAACCAATAGAATTCCAGATAATTAAGAAAGAAAAATGATGGGAAAATATATGACTACTTGAGGTAGATCAATGATCTTATATTGTCACTAAATATCTAAGGAAGACATAGATATTAATTTTCCCAACACTGGGTTAGAAGATCTGACTCCACTCGACCCCAGGTTCCATTATCCTTGAAATATGTGTCACAAACCATTTAGTTTATTAAAATAGGACCATAAAAGATAATAATAAATCAATAATTTATTGGAAATGATCTAATACATCCTAAATATTATGTCAAGGGGTTTCATGTTGAGAAACAAACATTCCCAAGAAATCTAAAGAGATGGTACCTCTCACAATCACTAGATGCATATCAGCTTCCTATGAATCCTCTTCCACCATATGACGAATCATTATTCTTGATGATTATGGATAGAACAACTTTTTACTTGGAGAATATTATTTAACCATAGATTTAAAATGATCTAATGTTCTTGTTCCACTATGTTGAGTGTAAATGTCAAGGAATAACTTTTTCTAGTGACCTGAGCATCTTCAAGAACCACATGCCTTGGGTGTCTCAGTGAAAACCCAATTGAGTGACGTTATTTTTCACAATAGTAACAAATCAAATTTCATATGTTAGAAGCTTAAAGAGGTCAATAAAATCCCTACTATCAAAACCACCATGATAATCATCATGATTCCACTTAATCATATATAAATTCACACTATCACATGGTGGATGGGGACCCCCATCAATCCTATCTTTCTAGACATGACCATTTAATCCATAAATGCTATATCCAGTAAATCATTATGAGAAGGAGGATTCACTATGAAAGCCTAAGGACAAGTATCTAGTTAGAGTCCCATCTTTAACTGTCAATTATAAATCTTTTCATTCGATAAAATCATGGCTCAAAACTAAACAATATCAGCCAAGTGATTTTCATATTCTATTATGTTATTTTTCAGCCTACTCGATATTAAAAACCTCAATATCTATAGAAAAAACCATTGAATCTAGATAGAACTATAAGGTGAAAAAATATTTTAAGTATTTACACTATTTGATCTCATGCTTTTTCATTATCACATTTATGAACCACAATCTCCTTATTGATCCCAACATCATGAATGTGGAACACATCACCATGAATTTAACAGGTGTTTTCCAAAACTCTAATAAACACTTCATTATGTTCAATCATTTCTATGAATATTTAAAATGATTTCAACCCAAGAACTGTACTTGATTTTGGTGAAGGAAATACAAATAATGATTCTATAATACAACCCCTATAGTTAATATAGATGGAGCCTAAATGGGAACTGGTCATTGTGTTTATCCCAAATCATGGACATTATACACAATCCCTTTAACAAAACTCGTGTCCACAAGGGGATTTTCTCACAATGGTTCATCTACATCTTCCTCCAATATCCAATTTCCACATCATCTTAAGGACAATATTCCACACAACCTGAGCAGGAATCATTGAAGTCATAAAATTAACACTCAAACTGAGAAATAATGGATAAATAATCCCAACTAATAAGAACAAAATATTTTCATTTCAATAAATCCAAATCAACGCAGTTGAATTAAAATAACTAAACAAACCAAATATTTCCCAAACAAACTTAGATGTCTTAATGATAATTGCAGTGATAGATAGACATATAATCAATTAGAACTAATTCATATATCCTGCAAATATTACTGAATAACAAACTGACATAAAGGCAATATTCACAACCTTCACCTCTGATAAAACAATGTCACAAACCTACCCGAGTACCATAGTAAACTAATAACTAAGTCATAACTAACATATCCCAAAGGGTTTTCATGATCCCCACTGGTTGGAATCCAACACATGAAGCATTAAATATGAATTTGGGAAACAAATCCACTAACATAGAAGAAGGAAGATAAAAACATCTGTATGAATATAAGAAAAATCCAGAGTGAGAACGGTACCATAAGTCAAATGGGAAATAACATCCCACACTATATACACAATATACCCGAAAACTGGATAACAACCTATATCCTAGTGGAAAAAATATGCATGTCAAATGTTTAGCAGCTACTTCCACATCTAAGTGTCCTCTTACCCTTTCAAAAACATGGAAGAATAATATCTACAAAAACATAATGTCACATTTATGGTGTGAGATAAAATTTCATTAGGGTATTTCCAAGTATTCCATAATAAGATTCCACAATTACATAACCAAATAAATATTTAAATTTTAAATAAACCAGAATTCTAGTTCAAAATTAAATTTTTAGAAATAATTATTTGCATTTAAAATGATTAAAATAAATAAAAAAATTGAGTAATAAACATTTCATAGAAAATAGATTATTTAAATTCTAATGGGATGTGTAAAAAATTTCAACAAATAAAATAATATATTTCAAATATAAAAAATTAGAAACATGTTTATCTTACAAAAGGAATAATAGTTCCAAGTTATGGTATCCTCACACACCTATATAAGGATAATCAATATTTGTACACACATCCCATTGGCACTTGTCAAATTGGACTCATTGACATCTGACTGGGGAATAAACTATGACAAATAATTTTTATTGTACTTGTAACCTTCCAATACATTTATATGAAATTCCCATCATATCATGTTTATCTTTGATAAATCACTAACTACGTATGATTTCACATTCTCTAATAAAAATCTGTGATGGATATTTTATTATAGTATATTTTAAAATTCAATTCATCCAAATATTCTACTTGAAATATTTCTAATTTTCACTTAAAATCCAAAATGGGGTCTCAATAAAATAATTCATTTTTCATGATAAATCCAATAGGTTTATATAAAATGAATCTCATGAAAATTTTCTTATATACAATTTTGAAATCGATTACATCAAATCAATTTCACAATTTAAATTCCAAAATTAAATTCCACAATTTAATTGAGACAATTACCACCCAATTTCATAGCACACATCAACATAAGGGAATTGGGGGTTTTCTGAATTTCATGTCTAATAAAATTTCAAATAAATTGTTTTATATATTTTTTTAATAAACCCATTGATATAAATTCATTTAATTGAAACAACTGAATTTAAATCTTGAAATTTATTGTGTACAACGATTCTACATAAAAATGGAACCACCTCCTCTGCATCATAGGATCATATAACAAAAATAAAAAATCAAGAAACTCCAATGAAGAACGTTGAAAATGAGTATCTCATAGTCAAACACATATTCAAGATCTGAAATAGTGGAGATTAGATACTCCAAAAACTGGAATATATACAAAACCCTAAGGATCAAATCGTATAGGGGAGGATAAAGAATGTGGGAAGTGGAATCATACCTAGAACATCATTCACTAAGCTTTGATTCACTAATAGAGGGGTTCATAGGGGCCAATATCACCTCATTGGATATTCTATTAAAGATTATTTCGTAATGGGGTTTTCCAAACCTTTCAGGCACCAAAAAATATAGTTTAGTTATTTTAAAATAAATTTTTTGGAGAATTACATCTCACACCCACAGTTTTCTAGGAAAGGGTGAATCGTTAGACAAATTGTGTTCCCCTACCATTAAATAGGTATGAAAACTCCATCTATCTAGGATTAAATAGTTTCCAATGAGTTGATTAATGGTTTGGGAAAATCTTCCGCCAAATGTGCGTATCTTGAAAACATTAATATTTTTCCAAATTTTCAAAAGAAACTTCTATAAATTAATCCCAACCAAAAAATGATTAAAATAGGGGTTTAAAATTTACAAAAAATTGTAATATAATGTTACAATTGGGTTATGTTTTTTCTATAAGAATATAATTTTTTCACAGTATTTTATCTATCCATATACCTATTTTACATGGTTTTTCCTATTTTTCTAGAGTGAAATTAATTCTAAAAATAAAAAAGCACTTCCTTAATTTTTATCCAAAATAAAACTATAACATTAGTAAGAACAATGCCCATTATTATTACTAAATATTTTCAATTCAAAACCCATATTTTCTGATCAAAATTTTTCTCTATTTAAACCCAGATATGATTAGTATTTTTTATATTTCATACTCTCATTTACCACTTTTATGAAATAAATTATTTTAAATATTTTTTCTAATTCGAATTTTCATAAAAACGGTTTAAAATAATAATAATAGAGTTTAGTTTTATTATCTACCCCATTGGACTATTTATCCAATATTTTTATTTCATTCCATGGATTAATAATTTAGGTCTGTAAATAAAAAGGATTTCGCGATTCGACACCTTTATATATAAAAACTAATTTAGGAATTTAATTTTCACATTATATGTTATAAGAATTTTTAAAAGGGTTATGAAACATTTTGTATTTTTAATCAATTATTCCACCACATATTATCCCTCAAAATTTTATTTTATGATCAATTACATTAGTATTTATGATATGATTCATTTTCTAAACATATGTTTTTTATATCTAATTATAAATTAATTTCATTATGTGATGTTTTTGAAATATTTATGAAACCATATATTTTTAATGGGGGTATTATGATATCATAAGGATTTTATTTATGTGTAACACTTTTATAAGAATGATGAATGATGTGATCATATATAAAACTACAATTTAATTGTTTATGATTATATCTCATGAGATAGTATGGCATGTACAAAATTATTTTTCTTGAATAGTACTATGCATATTGTTTTTTCTCATGTTTTCAGGCATAAACATAATGTATTTTTTCACATAGGAATGGGTGTAATGAGTTCTCTCATGATGGTATTTATATTATTTTTGTTATTCATCAATTCCATGTTTTTTTATCATGTTAATAATTTTTAACAGATGTTTTTAAAAAAATTTAATATATTTCTTGTTTTCATGTTACTCTTGATTTTTATATTGTTCTACAGTCTTATGTCATGCTCTAATATTTTATGATTAATGACGTCATAATGTTTTTTCTCACTTAATGAAATTTTAGAATGTAATATATCAATTACTTATTTTATTGTTATTATATATGGGATTATGATATTTTAAGAAGCTATTTATCCTCTTCCTTATATTCTCCTTCTTGTTTTTATAATGATATGTTTTTCCTTTATTGGGAGTCTGAGATCACCCCTTTCATATTCTTTCAGTACAAAAGTTATGATGCTTATGACATAATTGTATATTACATGAAAATGTAATATAATGGATCATTTATTGAATAATGTTTTCAAATATTGTAAAATAAAATGTTTGTGAAACTAATATCCAAGGAAATAAACCTTCAGGTCCATAGGTTTTGTTATAGTTTGTGAGATAGATTATTTAAATTAGGAAACTAATGTATTATTTAGGTGATGTTTATCATGTGTCTCAATATTATTTGTTGAAAAAGTGTTTTATGAATTTTTTTAATTTTCAATTATTATGTGACATTTTATTTTTTATACATAATCATATCATTTTTTGATTCCTACTTATGATGTTACAATATTTGTAAGGATGCTTTTTCTAAATTTATATTACTCGAGAAACATTTCATGTTATTAACTATGCTGTATTTTATATTATGTTATTAAAAAACAATTAATATATTATAAAATATTATTTCATGGAAATCATGGGTTTATCAAAATCATTTCAGGTTTATTCATTCAATTTCATTTCATTTAATTGTTGAAAATGTTTTATGGGTTTCTAATTTCAATGTTACTTCATTGAGACATTATTTGAATTTTGTTCCCATATTAATTTTTATGGGTTGTATCATACCTATTTAATTTATTATATCACGAATATAATTTTCTTCATGGTATTTTATGGTAACTCACTCGTTATTTTTTTAAAATAGGTTTTTATTTTAAAAAAATATTGAGTTTTATTATAAACGATTTCTTAAAATGTTTTGTAGTCCTTTAGAAAACTCAATCTTGAACAAGTATGTATTCTTGGACATGATTCTATAATGTTCATTTCTAAAATTAAATGATTACATAAAGTTAGTTTCCATGATACTTTACTACAATCTAAAAGGGTTTTAAATAATATTCCTAACATTTGAGTCACGAGTCAATTTTGAATCACTTTACAAATTTATGAAAGTAATGTTTTTTTAACATTAACCACATTAACATATTTTACAAAAAACTATGACCGATATGTTTTATTATACTTCATTTACATGATTCTATGGGGTTTACATTAAAATCTACCCAAAAATGTTTTTTTTTTATTTTTTTTATTTATAATGTTTGCAATAGATTTGGATATTTTATCTCGTATCTCAATGAAAAATAATAAATATTTTTTAAAAGTGGTTTATATCTATGTCAAAATCTATTATTATTTAATTATGACCAAATATGTATATATTATAATGATACCATCCACATTATTTCAATAAATGATATATGATTTTTTTATGGGAATTCTCAAGAATCGGGTTTATTTTCCAAGGTTAACTAAGAATTGAAGGAACAAAGACTATTTTTATGAGTTTAAAAATGGTATGAAATAGCTTTTTTATTTTATGGCATATTTAAATTATGGATGATGATACATGGGCCCAATAAATAGTCTTCGAATTCAATGATTCAAGATTTAATATCTATAGTAATAATGATTAGAATCAACTGATTATAATTTATTATGTTATGGGTGAAATAAAAGTGAACACGAGTGATGAATATGATGTAACAAAATAGATTAATTATTTTATTTAATTTTTATAAAGTTTAATAGTTTCCTAATGTAAATTTATACTTAACATGGATCCTGATTGTTTACTAATATAACTTATGTCTTATATTATGACAATGCATTATGCGGAGAATCATGATTTATGAAACATTGTTTTTTTATATGAATCACTTTTGTTTTTCAATTAATATTGATTATAATTTCATAACCAAATACTCGCCTCATTATTAATTATGATATTCATTTTTTATTTCACATTTTCCCTTTAATGATTGTTTTATCTTACCCTTCAAATGATTATAGTTCCCCAAGTCTTCAATAATGACACTAATTATGATATGTATAAAATTAAGCCATGTGTAGATAATTTTTTTGATGATATTGAAAACATATCAAGAAATAACGAGACCTATATTGAGTGGAATAAATTTCCTTTATATGGGAAAAATATAGGTTCAGTTAGTAAATAGTTTTTCATATTTCATTAAACTGTAACCTAAATGTCTTTTGGAATATGAGAAAGTAAATATTTACTTTTGATGTTGTAATTATAGAATTTTAAAATTGAGCCACCTATGCCTGTTATTAGATCTGAAATATAAATAATACTTTTCATAATTATATGTGTGAGTGTGGGTTTCGGGAAAAATAATAATGGGGGTTTCATAAATTCAAAAATATGAAAATTTAATTTTTTATTATATAAAGGTTTTCAATATACAATACTTACAAACTAAAATAAAAAAGATTATATTACTATAACCATGATCTTGCATCACTAAAACAAAATTTTTATTTATCAAAACATGAAAATTAATATATCAGTTAGAAAAAAATAAGAAATCCAATACTAATAAAATAGTAACCCTGATTAGTGTTCAGAATTCAATAAGGATAGTAATAATTTAAAACACCTTTTAAGGTAGATATTGGTTATAACATATTGCTATATTTATAATCTTTTGTCACAAAAAGTCAAAATAAAACACAAATTTTTAGATTGTATAATCATGATGAAATATCAATATAAAGTATACCAAATTGATAAAACAAAAATAATAAATATATATCATTATTTGAAAAAAAAAATATTTTTGTACATTATGTTATTCTTAAAACATTCATAATTAATGGAATTCTATTGGGAGAACACGTATATAAGAGTGTGATGAAAAATAAAAAATCCTATAACAGTCACCAAACTATATAACTGTACTGTTATTTGAAATGTGTAATATATAAAAAAATAAAAAAATTATCCATTATTATAAATGTTTTGAATATTTTTGACAAATTGGAGCTAGGAAAATAGAAATTTAGTCATCTCAACCACATACCACTTTTATGTGATATGTGATTTATTCTTGAATGAAAAAAATAGAAATCATTTATTGTGTCATCCTTTAGGATAATATTCGTTTCTTTTCTCAGTTTTGAGCATATGATGAACATTTAAAAATAAAATATGATAACTAAATTGAAAAAATTATCTTCAGATCATATTTACCCCACTGTGAATTCAAAATATGTGCAGTTTATTCCTACATGTCAAAAATGACTAATTAACCATTTTTCTAGAGTTTCATTATCAAGGGAGATTATTTGATTATTTTTGGATAATGAGAGGTGCTTTTTAATGTAAAATATCACTTTTAAATTTAAAAAAAGAAAAATTTTGTCTGTTAAGATTCATGATTTCTTAGAAAACAAGGTATTATATTATTATAAGATAAAAATGAATATTCATTTTATTTCATATACATTCATGAATATTAATGTTAGTTTTCTAATTTTGTAGTTTATATACAACATTTTAAATTTAAATACTAATTTTAAAAGTCGTGAACTTTTAGTAATACCAACAAGACTATACATTGTAATGAAAATATATTTATTTATACATTTTTCATATGATTCATTAATAATTATATTGGTGCATTATGAAATTACTAGGTCATTTTCTCATTTCTTAAATTGTATTTCTAATTTTGAAAAAAAATTCAAAAAATAAAACACACACATTTAATCATCCTGACCACAATATATAACTAAGTTGTGTGTATTAATTACATGGAACAAATAATGTGAAGTTAATTATTATAGGGTTTCAATAAAATATGACCATGCCTGATCAGTTTTGATCATTTAGTATGTGTTTTTATTGAATGTTAGTTATAAACGGGAAACACAAAAAAAATTCCATATATGTTGGAAAACACATTTAATGGATGTTCATTTTGTTTGTATTGGTATCATATGTCTAATTAGTTAATCTTTATGAGATTCATTATAAAAAATTGTTTTTCCTCAACTTTGATAATATTATTCACGTTTTGAACTAACATGTATCTACTAAATTTAAAACTAAATTTTTTAAATTATGGTTATAAAAAATTATAAATAATATGTCGTTCATTCCTATTGTACATGAATATTTATTTTTTTCATTGAAAATTTTTTTCACATAAATTCAAAATTTGATTCTATATTTGGAGCATGTGACACACATTTTGATATAAATTATCACATTTAAGTTGAAAACATTCAAATTTTATTAAATTGGTTTTTCCACACATTGGAATAATTTATTATCTATACTAAATGTTAGAAATGATTCATCCATCAATTTTAGATAGTTATATCAAAATAAAATAATATTTTATCTCTTTTGAGAATGTGATGTACATCATGAACAAAAAGTCAAAAACAATATTGAAATCACCCCATTTCATCCATTTTAATCTATCATCACATACAAGTGATGTGTAAATAATTATTAAAAAATATAAGGAAATCAATGTTGATTTTGAGTGAGTTTCATGATAGTTTGAGTGTCTTTTATTTGATTTGAGCATATTATGCATGTTTTGGTCTAAAATATGTCATAAATATTTTAATTATATACAATAATTATAAATATTAAATATAAATATCTTCAGATAAATAAATTTTTGGTAAATTTGTTTTTAATATTTTTCCCATTTTGGTGAGTAGCATCTTTTTTTGTTGAAAATTTTCTAACATTAGAAGTTAGATAAATAAATTGAAATATGTATTCTTCATATTGTAAAAAATTAATATAACTGGAGAAAACATAGGTGAAATCATACAAATAATTTATAATATTTTATTTTTATCTAGTTATTTAAAAGTCATGACCTATTTATTGATTAGAAAAATTCCTAAATTATGATGTCTTATAACCTTAAATACATAATTCTCACTAGGTCTAATATAAAATTCTTTTGATATCCCAATGAAATAATAAAATAGTAATAAATTAAATTTTGATGAACATTTTTTTAATTTCCTATATCAAAATGAATCGATTATAATTTATAGGATATTATCTATAAGGCACTGGAATTTCATATTATGAAATTATGAGCGCATAATCATAATATCATATCCTATTGATTTTATATTTTGAAAACAAAAATTCATCTAAAATTACTATAAAAATATTATCAATCCATCTTTAATGATAAATTAGATAAAGATATGTCATACTGTTTGTCTCCTAAATTTTATCGATGATACTAATGTAATATATATAATTATGAATTATATTTGTATCCATCAAAATTAATGAATACATAACTTCAACCGTAATAATGAATCAATTATTTTCAATAATACAACATTTATCTTGATCAATACTGAAGAATTTATAACAATTAATTGTAATTAAATTGTATGATAAAATATTATCAGTTGTTCTTTTATCTTACCATTATAATTTTATAGAAATTGATTATGGATTTTTGGACAACGATTTATAAAAATAGTCATGAAAACAAGTAATAAATAATTTGAAATGTGTATTTAATATTGAACATTTATTCATTACTGTATCAAAATTAATAAAAATATCTTTATGAGTTTGATTGTATTGGAAAACCTCTTAAATATTTTGGAAAACATTCAGGTAAAACAATTCTTAATATATGATATGTATTAACAAAAAATATCTTCCTAAAATTCGTTAACCAATTTATTTTCCCAATGCGAACCAAGTTTATGAATGAAAATACTATTCACATAATATAAGTATCATGTTCCAAATTAAATTACATATTCCCAAATATAAAACTCCATAAAAAACATCTAGTTAACATATATTATTTACAGTTAAATTTAAAAAATTTATATTTAATTTTAATAAGGAACTCTGATCTAAAATATAATGTTCCATAATGTCAGATCTTCTTTTCCAAATGAATCATTAAGTGAACCCTGAGATTAAATATTGATGATTTTACAAATATATCTAATTAAAATAAAATTATATTAATCTCTTAATAAATTGTTAGAAAATATTTTGGTTAATAATTATTTATGTATTTATTTAAAAAACTATCATATCTTAGTTATTGTGACTAAAACATTTTTGGTAATACGAATCATACTAAAATGGGCCCAAATTCATGAATCAAAACATCAAATGCATCTACATGTAACTATTTTAATTATTATTGATTCATCAATAAAACATTATTTATACTTTCTGAATATCCCATTCCCAAATTCACATTGCTTAAATGGTTGTAATATTGAAATCTAACTTTTTCTGAAAGAGTGTGAATAATTATAGGAAGAAATGTTATGTTTCCCTTCTTAATTGGAATAACATTTTTTAAAATTCCAATTTCAATCAAGAATTAAATAGCATTGAGTCCATATTTATTCATAGCTTTATATTTATTAAAATTGCAATTAAACTATCATATAAATTTATATAGATATATATGTCATCTATAAAATGATTGACATAAAAACTCTTTTTGTATGAATTTTTTAAAAGATTATATCTTCTTCCAACCCACCATCAGAAGTTTTCTATAAATTCTCCATATGAATCAATTTAGGACTTCCATAACAATATCAAGAAGTTATTTAACTATTAATAGATAATTTCAAATCCCATATTATGTGTTACTATAAAAAAAATATTCCTTGATCGTTATCAGTGATTCATGATAAAAAACATTGATGACCAAGGTACAAATTTTTTATAATGTGTTTCAACCTATTTGATTTTGCACATTCTACATATAATGAACACAATAACAATCCTTTAATTTTTTAAAAATAACATTATGTTAATAATGGATATTATTTTGCATTTTAAACAATATAGATCTCATTGGAAATTATCCTTTATTTTGATCTTCACACACTGTTAATCTATTATCCAGTGACAATTTCAAATATTCAATATGCGAATCCAAAAAATTTAAATTTGGTCATAATGATGTATTTGTTCTGAAATAATCAATGAAGAAATTATGTAATTGTGATTTATAAATTACCTATTGGTAAATTACAATATCCCATCATAACTAATCATGTACTCTGAATATTGATCTATATATTGTAGGCAGTAATACCATTAGCAGAATATGTAAGTGGAATGTTACCTGAGTAATTCCAAACTTTAGGACTCTAATATTCCCCTATAATCTATTAAGAAACATCTACTTGGTATTTTAGTTTACCATCTTCAATTCATTAATTTTTTTTATGTAAACTAACTAGTAACCCCCAAAAATCCAAAAAATGATCCAAATCGTTGAAATAAGGTGTGGTTCAACAAAAATTTTGATGGACATGTTTTTTATTTTTGTTTATCAAGATTAAAGACCCATGGGATAATGATATGTATTATTTTTAAAATAAAATGATCTTTTAGGTTGAGAGAGTCTTTTTTAGTAGCTTATACCCAAAGACGAAAACATCACAATGTTAAGTGTTTTATAATGGAGATCGTTTTAATCTAGAAGATCACCATTCAATGGAGAAAAACAATATAAAATCAGTGATGCTTCATCTATTTACTTCATTTTGGTTATATATTTTTATTACTATTGATAGAAGAATATATTTTTTATAGCGATCAAAAAATAAAATTTCTACACTACTCTTTAGTTCTTATTTTTTTTAGATAATATCTAATTTAATATGTAGTCATTTTTATTATTTACACATTACAATCTATATGAATGTATAAAATTGAACCAATTTATTATGATTCATAAAATATATTATCATTCCACATTCTAGTTAAAATAACATTGTCATGTGTGGTCTAATATTTAATACACTAATGAAATCCATAAAAAATTGTTATTCTAATTCAATTCCCCCAATTATAGTTCCAAAATAATGTTTCCAGAGAAAAACTATTTATGAAGGGATAGTAATGTTTTGTTATGAATTTTTTTTGAAATATTTGAGTCCTTCATCATACTCACTAGTCATATTATTAACATCTATTCGTTTTCCATTCAGTTTCATCATATTTTAAATAAAAAACAACATTATTTATTAATATATCTTAGAAACATTTTTTTATAAAAACAAATAAAACCCAACAAATCGGTGAAATATATTAATAAAAAATATATTTTCAAATATCTAGAATTTTATACTTATTCAATGAATAAATTCATTCTTTAATTATCAACATGTATTGATTTAGAGAGGGTTATTAATGTGTAATACAATGGGGAAGAATAAATAAAGAAGGGTTCATCTATGATTTTTATTTAGGGTGTCCCATTATAATCTCTTTATGGTAATATTATTAAAAAAAAATTTCTTACTGATTATAAATTTTTTAGAAATAGTGATGCATAAAAAATTTATTAATTTTGTAGATAGAATTATTTTACAGTGTGTATAATTGAAAAAATACATACTGGAAGTAATAGATTAATGGTGTCATAAATATAATTCATAATGAAAAATACATCCATAAATTTGTAACGATTCATTAAAAAAATAATCAAATAATAAGAAAACTAATTTATATAAATGGAAGTATCAATAGGATAGGAATAAATTATATTCAATATTACATTTGAATAGTTAAACTAGATTTTACTATACAAAATAAGAAGCAATGCATAAAAGGATCACAATATTACATGAATAAAAATAAACATAAATTAAACAATATATGGTAATAACAACATAATTGTTTCTTAGACAAATATTAACCAACTAAAAAGTAAAAAAAACTAGAACCAAAACATATTCATCATTTATTATGTAATGTTAATAAAATAAGTTATGAAAATATTAAATAGCTGTTGGTTTTATGCTCCTTGATCTGATTTGGAGCTGTATTTATGGACAAGGACCATCATGGGGATTAAATATGAAAAAATAATAATATAAGAACAATATTGATTATTAGATGTAGTTAAAGACCAAAAAAACATTTTTACAATGAATTTTGTGTCACTCGAGAATTTTATTTTCATGTTGAACCAAAGGAAAGCAACTTCTACTGCAATACAAAATGGATTCAATCACACACATGTCTCCCCAAAATTAAAATAAAATATATGATTAAAATAAAGAAGGGAATAACTCAAAATGGTATAAGAACCATAAAAAAGTTCTAGTCAATACATATATATATATTGAATCATCCATGATTAAAAAAAGGAAATTATGATCCTGTCACAATTGTCGTCATGCACCAACAGGTTGGAACTCCTTAAACTAGGAGCATACCCTTGATCCAGGAAAACATAAACTAACCTCTTTATATAATCAATGAAAAAATATACAAAACAATCCAAATAGAGAAATAAAATAAAAAATAGAAGGTTGATTGGAAAGGATTATCCCAATCTTTCTCTAATTCATTCTCACTCAGTTAGTGAAATAGACCATAGAACCATTATTACACGAATTTTCTTTTCGATATTTGTTGAATAGAAACCTTTGGGAACAAAAAATTATTCATTTCCTTAAATAATATATGAGACCAAAAAATTTAATGTAGGTATCATAAGATTTTATATGATTCATTTTCAATAATGGTAGGAACATAACATAGTAATGATTTAATAATTAAGATCCAATGAAAGTATCTCAACACAGTCCACTAAAGAAAATAGTGGTGGACATGCAGTTGTATGTAATTATCCACTAATGATATACACCTATTAATATATTTTTTAATAGTATATAAACGTACAATGGATTTATTATAGAAGAATGATAAGTTAAAATCAACTCCTTATACTAAATCCATTTAAAATATGGAAATTTTATATCACACACCAAGTAAATATACCAATAGGAAAATTGGACCCTTAGGGGAGTAGACCCATGTAATAATAAAATATGATGAAATTACGACCAAATTATACATAGTCCATTAATATTATAGTTCCCATTGATATATATTTTTCTGAAACAAATTAATTATAGTACCCAATACATTTCATTAATAAAAAAATACCAATAATAATAAAATTATACATCATTTATAAAAAAAGTGAATAAAAAAAATAAAATCCCCATATTTTAAAATAAATTTATTAACCTACAAACCTGATATTGAAAAAATAATTATAAATTGATATGGGGAATTTTTATAATACTTCTAAAAATAACCATATTTATAAAACTATTTTTAATACTATAAACTAAATATTTATCTTTCATGAATTAAGGTGATACACAGAATCCATAATAAATTAATATGATTATACAACTGTGATGTACATAATTTTAATGTAATATTAGATAACATTCAAAAATAAAACTGTATAGTTATATAACTAATTCTCCTTCAATGATATTTCCATCAGGGTGTTTCAGAACATTTGACCTACACTTCAAAAAAATAAAAAATATAGTATACAAACTCTAGAAAAAATGGAATAATATCACCAAAATATTTAAAACATTAATTTAAATAATATATTAATGTTCATAAGAGAAAACAAAAAAATTAAATATTATACATAACACCATTATGTTTAAAAATATAAACATTATATTTTAGAGAATATAGGACATGCAACCCCAATTGTAGAATAGAATATAACCTCATGAGACTATGTTATATTTAATATTTCAAATAAATTCAATATATTATATATATTAAAATGAATGAAACATGGATTTTAGTTTGTGCTATATGAAATAATGAGTCTCTTTGAAGTCATGTTTTACATGCACAAACAAGTTTTACAAAACAAAAAAATACTATTTATATTATTTACGAATTTGAAAATAATACCCAAGACATTAGAATGGATGGTAATAAAATTATTTACTATATTATTAATATTTATATTTCAGACATTATTATTAAGAAAAATATTAATTATAAATAATAATAATAATCATTTAAAAGTGATATAAATTTTCTTGAAAAAACAGTATTTTCATAAAAGACGGTTTAGAAGCGTTTGCTGCACAATATTTAAAATTATTTTGAAAAACTTTATAAAATATGTTTGGAAAAATATATCATATTTTTTAAATCATAAAACCAAAATTATATTACTGTTAATTTTTGGGATTTTTCTGGGATGTTTCATTTTTTGATTAATAGTGAAAAATATTGGATTTTAACTGAAAAATGTTGTTTCATCTAAATCAATTTGTTGTTGAAATTATATTTTGATTTTATTTTAATTAAAAAAAATTAATCTATACATCTGTTAATCTAATTTTGGTCATTTGAATTTTTTTATATTTAATTAATATATAAAATCTTTGTAAATTTTTGAACATTTTCACTTAAAAACCAGACATCTCATCAAATTTGTGGGATTAATTTTATATTATAATTTTACACTTAAGATAATTGAATTTTTAAAAATGTATTTCATATTTAGAATACTAATAATTTATAATTTCTAGTAATTTCAACATAATTTTTACACAAAATGAACGGTGACTGTACAGAAACATAATTACTATGGTTAATGTAACAATAAATTTACTATATTGTTAAACATGAATAATAAGAGATTAAAAGAAAAAAAATATTATTTTAATTTTATTAAATTAGCTTATGTACCATTGAATGTAAATGTATCTAAAATATGGTTGATATATACCACTTACCTTTGAATATGACATATATAATAATTAAAGCTATGAAAAATGCAACAAAGACACTTTTAATACTTTAAAAGTTTATTATTCATTGTTATATTGGAAAAAAATATAGGTAATATTATAAATATTATATTTAAATATAAATAATTTTGTCATATCATGATAATTTATTTTAAATTTTTAGATATGATTTAATTAGTTACAATTCTTAATAAATACCAATGTTGTATTGGCTCAGACCTCATTGGTCCATTCCTTTTTGATAATTTGGTGTTTGTGGTGTTTCAGAAGTTTAAGGTGACATATCCCTAACACATTTCCAAATTTCTAGTTCTGTGAACTGTACGACTATAGCCATAGGTGAACAGTGCAACAGTAGCCTTAGGTGAGTAGTGAAATGGTTGCCTTAAATGAATAGTGTTTCCAAAACGGTGAGGTTCCAATAGTGACCTTTATTCATTTCTAAATTTTGAGTTAATGGATAGTGTTACCAGAACGGTGAGGTTCCAGTGATGACCTCTTCCCTTCGCAAAATTTGGAGTATATGAACAGTGTTTCCAGAATGGTAATGTTCCAATAGTGACCCCTTTCCTTTTCAAAATTTTGAGTTCATGAATACTGTTTCCAAAATGGCGAGGTTCAAACTGTGACCTCTTTCCTTATATAAATTTTGAGTTCATGAATAGTTCTTCTAAAGCGGTTAGGTTCCAATGGTTACTTCTTTCCATTTCCAAATTTTGAGTTAATGAACAATGTTTTTAGAATGGTGAGGTTCCAACCGTGACCTCTTTTCTTTACAAACATTTAATTTCATGAACAGCGTTTCCAGAATGATGAGGTACCAATAGTGATATCTTTCCTTTCCGAAATTTTTAGTTCAGGAATAGTGTTTTAAAAAATGGTGAGGGTCCAATGGCGACCACATTCCTTTGCAAAATTTTGATTTCATTAATAATGTTTCAAGAATGGTGAGATTCCAACAATAACCTCTTTCCTTTGCCAAATTTTGAGTTCATGAAAAGTGTTTATTGAATGGTGATGTTACAATAATGATCTCTTTCCTTTTCCAAATTTTGATGTCATGAACAATGTTTCTAGAATGGTGAGATTCCCATGGTAACCTCTTTCACTTGTCAAATTTCATTTTAATAAACAGTGATTCCAACCTCCTACAGTTCGCCCCTTTAAAATAAAATTCATTTAAAGCCTTGTTTTACGGACTCTAAGGCCGATTCAATGGATGTTACACCTATATTAATTTTTCATAAGGATGGGGATTCTTTTACTTAGTCAAACCACATAGTTTAATGTGATCTTATTTTAATGGAAAAATTATAATAACCTAAACCGGTTCTCTGTTAAATCTTCTAAAAGGGTGAGATATATTCCTCCCTAGTTCTTCCTCCTTGTTCTGGGGTGTGAGATGCTCGAACATTCCATTCCTTCCCATAGGAGATCTGCGATATAACATTCCGTCTTATATTGGTTCCCCTCTATTTTTAGGAAACAAATATTTATTGATCAATATTCGATATATGGTAGGATCTATCATCATTCTTTTTGGGTTCATCTCCTTCTGCTTCTCCACACCCTTTTATGGAATGGTACCACCATGTCACTAATGGAATTTTCTTCTGCGTTTGCGGGTGTGGTGGTGTCTCTACATCCCCAGGTGGATTCAATGGTCATGGGAGGAGGAGATCATATATCGTTTTGTATCATGTTCTGGCATAATGATCACCAAAGAATGTTTAAGGTAAGCGATTCATTTCTTCATTTTTATTTTACATGAAAAGGTATAGTTATAATGTTTTCTTTCACTAGATCACAATGGAATTGACATAATAAATATTTTAATGTGATAAATAAGTTGATATCATTCATATGTTGTTGCCTCTTGTCTTCCTAAATAGTGTGATATCTATGCTTGTATGGTTTAGCCTTTCGTTCTTAATGGTAATTGGTAAGGAAGGTTAAGTTGGAATTAGTTGACAACTGTTTTCCTATAGATAAAGTGTCATGTTAATGAATCTAATTGTTGTTGTTGTAATTTTCTGCTAATCAAATTGATGCAGTAATCATGTTTAATGAATTTTTGATAGCTTACTATATAGGTATTCAGAATTTGGATCCTATTAATAATAAATCGGTTAATCCAAGATGGATTAAGGAACTGGTTGATTGATAAAATATAATTCTTTTAGGGTAATGAGTTGCCCTATTTCTTTTTTAAGGGAAAAGAGCCCAATTGGTATGATATTTTTTTTCCTTATGCTTGTGTAGCGATGTGAGACTGGATGGTTGTTGTGATATGCGGGGGAATGGAGTCCTACTAGTTGTGGTAGTAATTGATTCCTAGATTTGAGATATGCATCAGCTTATGCATCTGATTATCGGGGAGGACACTAGGGACGATGAAATGGGTTGGATGTGAATGTTTGGATACTTACCGATTCTTATTGTTTGTTTATCTCCATTTTATTCCCCACTCCTCAAGGCATCTATTCTTTCATACCCTTCTTACAAAAGGGGTTAAGATGTGTAGGGTATGCCACGTGATTTCCATGTTTTGCTTCTTAAGTGAGGATGGGTTTATGCACATGCAATAGGCGGGAAATAGTCGATCGGTAGTTCATCTACTCAACGAGTTGGCCCCACTTTTGTTTATTAGCATGGAATGTTTTTATAGAATTACTAGGAATATTGGAATGTAATTATATAAATAAATAATTGTATAAATTATGTTAAAACTTGGGGTTTGGAGCTTGGTGGGGAGCAATGAAGAGGTTTCAATTTTAAAGGGACAACAGACATTGGGTGTGATGCTAATGAAATATTATGTAGAATTGTTAATAGATAATTAATGTTTGAAGAATTAATTAATGTAAATTGAAACGGGTAAAAATAGAATGAATTAATGTTTTGAATCTCTTTAAATTGTTTTGTGCTTAAAGGATAGCTAGTCTTAGAAGTGGCATTCGGGGGTCCGATAGACGTTAGATTCAATTGAGTCGAAGACTAGGTTTTACCCATAATGTGGTTCTGAGATATAGTATATTCTATAATTTTTGTATTTCTATACCCTAATCCACCCCGTATTTTAGAGAAACTGTCACAATGGGGATTCTGGGCCCTAGGGGTGTTTTCTACAAAATTCTGATGGGAGGAAGGATGGATGACTACCCCCTTTGGCCCCTCTCTCTTCTCTTGGTAGTTACCTATTCCGGTAGGCACAGTGGTTAGTTTTCCCCATATATGTGTGCAGAGTGATGTAATTCCTTGTTGTTATTCACACACATATATTCTCAATATAGTTTCCTTTGGAATAATATAGATGTAACATGTATAGGCTATGATGGCTTGAAGATCCATACACGGTGTATGGGCTATAATGGATTGAGGTTTAATACATAGCGTATGATAAACACTATCTGAACTATTGTGGCTCCCAGAATCTTCTTGTTTACTTTTCATACAAGGACATGGTGGTTTCGTTTCATGAGGTGCTTGTTGTGGTTCTTTGCCCAGGTGTCTGCAGGTAATCGTTTTTAGAGAAATATGCTTAGGACATATGACGTTGGGGCTAAGAGACAAAACGGTAGGGAAGTAGTAGCAGGATACCCTTGATATTCATTAAAATATTATATACTCTTGTGTGATTTACTTGGTGAGAGTATCCATGCTGAGGCTGTGAACATAGTATGACATATTTAGGTGAAGAGTTAGATTCAATTGTTGTTCACTATGCTTTGGCATTCACTCATTACTGTTGCACGAGAGTCTTCAAGGAGGATCCTACTATGTATACTGTTATACTAACCATATGTATATAAAAACATTTTCTTAGGTCACTTGGAGTAGGATAGAGATCAATCTAGTTTCTACTAGCTAGGGGTTGCAGGAGCTGTTTGGGATTCGTGGTCGTTGTTGTTTACAGTTTATTTTGGGTACTTGTAGTTTTCACCATTCAACATGTAGTAGATTGGCATGACATTACATATGTTTACTTGGTATATAATTTATTTTGGTGTCTTAGTTGGAGTTGGTTGGTGTTTTTCTTGTCACTTTATTTCACATGTGTTCTCTTAGAGGGTAATGCATCCCATTTCAGTGTTTACAATACCATCGGTGCCAGTTTCAAACCTAGGGCATGTTGGAGGTATGAATCGGGGGTCATTATCTATCTTCTAACAATTTTGGCCATTAAGGGTACACATTATTGGGAAGGGGTCATGATAGAGTGGTATGAGAGGACTGGTTGAGGGATAGGACTGAGTTTGGAGTTAGCCACATGTGAAGTTTCATGGGTTGGTAGGGAAACTATGTCATTAAAGTTTACAAGTGATGTTAACACTAGAGAAGGGATAATACATAGGCTTTTAGGGCCACTTATGATCCGATGTACGGACCTTTATGTTTACAATGGATACTAAAAGAGGTGATACTCATTGTAGTGTAGAGACCTAGGAAAAGATCATGAATTATTCTTCTTTGTTAATGATTTTAAATGGGCAGACCTTGGGATATGTTAACCTAAAATGAATAAAAGAAAAAAATTAATTAATTAATACTGAGTCTACCATATTCTAGGTCTAGGTGCTCTAACAATTTTTTATCTTACAGGCATGGCTCTAGGTAGGCATCATCATCAGGATCACTTATACGGTGTCCAGCAGGTTGTTCCAGGACATCACCACCGAGTAGAGGTTGATTACAATAAAAATTGGAAGAGGACACTCTGAGAGTTTTAGGGCCAGAGTCTAAAGAAGTATGTGGGCTCTGTTTTAGAGACATTTGCAGAAGACAGGTTGGAGGAGGTCGAGGTAGGCTTTAGTTCAAATTGTTCTCAATAGGAGAACTGGGTTTCCTTGGATGGGATGATGATGTGTGGAGTAGCGAGGTAGTGGTGGTTCTTATTCCCCAGGGATCACGAGGAGCCAATGATCTCATGGGAAGAGTTCTGAGACAAGTTTAGAGTAATGTTTCTTTCTTTCACCGCGAAGGAGTCCAGTCGCCAAGAGCTTATAAACCTTAGATAAGGGAGCTCCAGTGTGGGAGTGTTTGGAATCTATTTCAGAATCCTTTTACGATAGACTTCAGACCTATTTCCAGATGAGGAGGCTATGGCGAGTCATTTTGAGGAGACCTTGCATCCAGACATCTAGTGCCAGGTCTCCCCATTTTTGATGAAGACATATCTTGAGGTGCTAGAATGGGAAGAGGTTGTCTAGAGGAAATTTCCAGAACCATATCATCATGAGAGGGGATTCATCATGATACTTCATGAAGTAGAGTTATGGTCAGAGGTTCCCATTATTCATGGAAGAATAGTTTCTATTCAGTCGTGGGTTGGTCCTAGCCATAAACATCACGTTTCCCCAGGGGAATCAACTCTCAGTCCTTTTCCCAGGGATCATGTGCTTTTTATTCCTGTGGTGGTCGAGGTCAATAGTAGATTGAGTGCCTAAACTTTTATATCACTCATCGTACACCAGGTTTTCCGCTCTAGGTTCCTTGGTTGTGGATGTTCTAGCCGAGGCAGCAATAGGAGGTTGCACCATCATTAGATCAGCCTATGGTAGATGGGGTAGGAAGGGGACAAACTTGTGATTCTCCCCATCATTAGAGATCTGAGAACGACCATGGTGGTGGTTTTCATTAAGGTTAGAGAGGCTGTGGAGAAGGTCATGGTCTGCTTCTTGCTTTAGCATTTCCAGCTCCAAGAGATCCAGATATCGTTCAATGTACCTTTTCTTGTTTTCTACCATGGTTTATGCCTTGTTTGATACAGGATCAACACAATCCTTCATATCCCCTACCTTCTTCCAGGCTTTGGGAATTTAGGTATAGAGGCATCCAATGCCCTTGGTGTTTTCTAATCTAGTTGGAGGACAAGAGGACTTGTTTGACGTATGTAGAGACTATGAGCTAGTGTTGGGGCATCACCACTCTTGGATAGATTTCATATGTTTATGAATAAAACCATAAAATGTAATCCATGGCATGGATTGGTTGTATTTTGTTCATGCCATCGTGTATTGTTGTTGGAGGCTGATTGTGTTCTTCAATGAGGATAGAGAGCCAGTGGTGTTCGTTAGTGAGCAAGAACATCAGATGGGTCAGAGGCATGTTTTGTCTTTATCATCCATGATCGCCGAGATGATGCTTAATTCATCAGAGGTTCAATAGTTTGTGTTTCCTAGGATCATAGAAGAGTACCAAGATGTCTTTCCAGAAGAGGATGTAACATTACCCCCTCATTGAGAGATCAATTTTGGGATCGAGGTATAACCAATAGAATCTCCTAATTCTATGTCTCCATATAGGATGGTACCTTATGAGTTACGAGAGCAATGTATACACCTTTATGTTCTATTATAGTGTGGTTTTGTTCGGCTGAGTGTGTCACTATGGGGTTCAAAAGTTTTGTTAGTGAAGAAGGCTAACAACAGTTTGCGGTTGTGTGTAGATTATCATCACTTAAACAATGTGACAGTGAGGAATCAATATCCTCTTCCTAGTAATGATGATTTATTTGATCAAATTAATGGTGAATGTTGGTTCTCAATGATCAACATGCGGTCAGGATATCATATGATGTGTGTGAAGGATGAGTATATCCCGAAGACTGCATTCTGTTGTTGTCATGGGCATTATGAATTTGTTGTAATGCAATTTGGTGTGACGAATGCTCCAGTTGTATTCATGGTATTGATGAATGCTTTGTTCTGTGAGTTCCTGGACATGTTCGTGGTGGTTTTCATTGACGACATCCTTGTGTACTCCACCTCTGAGGAGGAGCATGCAGAGAATCTACAAGCCATTTTGGGAGTTTTTCGTCAGCATAAACTATTTTCGATGTTTTCGAAGTGTGAGTTTTGGGTTCGAGAATCCATTTCTTGGGGAATGTTGTGTCCCATAAGGGAGTAGCTATGGATCCATCGAATGTAGAAGCTATTGTGTCTTGGGTATCCCCCAAGACAGTGTCAGAGGTGAGAAGTTTCCTTGGTCTCGCAGTCTACAATAGGATGTTCGTAGATAATTACTCTCAGTTGCGACTCCTCTAACAAATTTGACCATGAAGGATTAGGAATTAATAAAGAATAATCACTGTCATGCAACTTTTGAGTATCTATAGGAGATGTTATTAAGATCTCCAATTCTTTGTCATCCATATGAAGGTGTTCAGTTTGATGTTATCTGCGATGCTTCGCATATGATGTTAGGCTGTGTTCTGATGCAACAAGGACCAGTAGTTTCTTATGGGTCTTCATTGTTGCATCCCCATGAACGTAATTACGCCTCCACTGATCTTGAGTTGGAAGTCATGGCATTTTATCTGAATTTTTGGAGTCATTTTTTCATGGAGATCTCTTTTTGGTTTTCACCGATCATAAGAGCATGAGGTTTGTTTTCATCTATAATGATATAAACGTAAGACAACATCGGTGGATGGAGTTATTACAAAAATATGACTTTAAAATATCATATAAATCTATAAATGGGAATGATTTAGCTGATGCACTATGTCATAAGACACGTAGTGATGCTCTACGTGAATCTGGTGATTTGTGGAGACTAATGGAAGAAATATCAGTATTACATATTGATATAGCAGAAGTTGGGGGAAGAGGTTGTCATTTTTAGTTGACGGTGTAGTCATCTCTGGTGTTGTAGGTGGAAGAGTCCCAATTGTGGGATCTTGAGGTGGAGGTCTAGAGAGACCGAGTTGTTTGTGGTGAGGCCCAAGATGGTTGGTCTGAGGATGAACAACACCGAGTGTTGTATCACAGAAGGCTTTCTGTTCCTTTGGACAAGTGCAAGACGATTCATGTAGAGTTCCATATATCACCTTTATAGGTGCATCCTTTTCAAGAAAAAGATGTACCTAGCCATGAAGAGTTATATTTGTTGGTCATGGATAAATCATTCAGTAGTAGAGTTTGGGTCTCAATGATTGGTCTACCAGAAGGTGAAGTTCAAACAACATGTTCATGGTGGACTAATCCAGCCATTAGAAGTTCCTTAGTGGAAGTGGGAGGACATATCAATGGACTTGGATACTGTTTTACCTCGAGCTCATAGAAGACATGATGATATTTCGTTGGTAGTGGATGATTTAACAAAATCATCCAACTTTATAGAAATCAAGCAGTCAAGCTAAGTGTATGTTTTTTTGAGGCAGTATCTCGAGGAGGTGGTGAGACGTAATAGAGTCCTAAGGATGATAACATCGGATCAGGATCCTCATTCTAGCACTATGGCATGGAAAGGTCTTATAATGTCCCGGTTCCAGAAGCCACCCAGAGGCGCCCTGTACCCTGTTGGTCACATGGCCTCAAGCGCATTTCCCCAAACACCAGAGGCTGCCGACTAGTAGAGAGGGCCGTTGGTGTGATAGTGGAAAAACTATTCCCTCATTGGCAGAGTACACAGTTGAAGAAAACAAACAGACAATATCTGAAACCATAACCATCCATACCAGAGTAAACGATAAAGAGAGGAAGACTAACAGTAAACAACTAAAGCACACACCCATGTATATAAAATGATGCATGATACATATGTATAGTAAAGAAGACAAACACGTCACAATGCTGAATAAAATACTAAACCAAAGTGAAAAAAGAAAACAGGTAAACTCCTCAGCATTGCAATACATAGCTTGGTCTTATGCTCTCGAGCTCCACAACAAGTCAAGTACCTGAAGTAGAAGGGTGCTTTACCTTATCTATACATGCAACAATATAATCTGTTTGGTCCCAAAAGCATGGCCCAAACAGGGTGTGAGACAATTTCCCAGTAGGCAGTCACCCAAAGAACTGTGCCTAATAGTCTGTGAATACATGGCAGTAAAAATACAGGAAGCAGTAACAGGAAAGCACAAAGCAGCTACATTCCACAATGTCTAGCATATTAAGTACACAAGTAACAACCAACCAACATGAAGAACAATAGGTAACCCCCTAGGTAGTTATCATAGGCTAACCGTTATGGTTAAACATAGAAGTACTAGCGACCATCTGGGAAGCGCACACAGTCTCACCCCTCTAGTTCAGCTATAGAATGGACTCTCTGAGGAATTACACACCATTGATTCCCCATATAGTTGTGTATCGTACTAAAGGATCTCTGGGGAATCAATCAGCATCTCATTCCCCCTGTGTCCCACGTCGAGGAACTGCAGACTCTCTGATGAAGCACTCAATGTAAATTCCCCCTGTGGTCTCCCATCGTAAATTAAAGACACTCTGGAGAATCCCTTATGTCCATTCTCCCTATGGTCAAAAACACTAGTTTCTCTCAGCCCTGTGTAAAAAAAACTTGCATAGATCACGTATCGCCCCATTTAAACCACAAGAACTACTTGGATATCACTATAAGGAACAACATCATAACAATACAACTGTTCCACTATCCTACAACTAGGCATGGCAACTGGAAAAAATGTCTAACAAGCAAAACATACATGGAAAAACATCCAGAGCGCAGTAAAACAATTACTCTATTTACAAGAATTTACCTCTACTAAAGAAATCAAGCAAATTAGGCAATAATAGGGAAAAAATAGGAAACACACACAAGACCCCGATCAATGGAATTGGTGGAATTGAAAAAAATATTCAAATACTTTCTACAGAAAGGAACAAACCACCTACATTAATGCCAGGAGATCGATATACTTGAACCACGATGATTGATTATCCATAGAATGTTGAATATTTGAGAAAATGTCCAAAACACTCAACCAACAATACCTTGAGAAAGAGAAGGAATTGGAAAACAAGCCTCTAAGAGAAGGAAGAACTCATTGTTGTGGTTCCAATGCAATCGACGACAGCATAAACGGAGATCGGCCGGGAGCTCGGGGGCTCAGAGATGAATCATGGACGTACGGGATATCTCGGCCGAACGAGACTTCTGGGGTACATGGAGTGTACTTTGTGTTTCCGTACTCCACCTTAAGTGGCCTCCACATCACCTGTACACACCGTGTGTGTGGCCCGGACACGGCCAGCACACGGCTTCGAGCGACGAACGAGTACACGGCATGTACTTCAAAAATTTCCAGAAACTACTCATTTCACAAAAAACCCATAAAAAGGAAGGACATACCTAAAACAAAGATCCGAGTTCTTACAAACTTCTCCCCTTAATGAAATTAGTCCTCACATTCCTCTAACGAGCTAGAGAAGATGAAACCCCGAATAGCTCTGGCCACTGTGATTGTACATCATCCTCCCTCTCCCTGGTCCCGTCTTGTACTCGCTCGTGCTGCCATAGCACCCGTACTAGAGGAACAGATCACCCACAGAGAACCATTGTACTGTGATTGTCAATCCGGATATGATTCTCCTCAAATGTTTCATCTGCTTCGAGCTCAACCTCCTCGGGATGAAAGACATGATACGGGTCTGAAAAGTACCGTCGAAGTTGAGAGACGTGGAAGACATCTTGCATGGCTCGATACATATTAGGTAGCTTCAACCGATAGGCAACCCACCCAACTCTCTCCAATACCTCAAACGACCCGACATACCACAGTGAAAGCAACCCCTGTCTCTGAATCTTCTTGTGTCCCAATCTCGGTGCGACACGGAGGAAAACCTGATCCCCAACCTCGAAAACCAGAGGTCTTCTCTGCTGATCAACATAAGACATCAGTTGAGACTATTCTATACCCATCCTCTTTCAAATCTACTCTATCTGTTCTAATGTCTTCTGAACTAGACGAGGTCCTAATAAAGCTGCCTCTCCTGCCTCCCGCCAACATAAAGGTGATCAGCATGACCTACCGTACAATGCCTCGTAAGGTTCCATCTGAATAGTCGCCTAAAAACTATTTTTGTAGGAGAACACCACCAGACATATATGCTTCTCCCAAGAACCGCCAAAGTCTAGAATGCAATCTCGGAGCATCTCCTCAAGCACCTGGATTGTACGCTCGGACTGGCCATCTTTCTAGGGATGGTATACTGTACTCAAATGTACTAGTGTACCCAAAGCCATATGAAGCCCCAGGCAGAACCGAGAAGTAAAGCGTGCATCCCTATCTGAAACAATGGAGTGTGGAACTCCATGGATACATACAATCTCTCGGATTTATATTTGTCCGAGATCATCAACACTAAAGGGTTCCTTGATCCGTAATAAGTGAGCAACCTTCGTAAGCCTATAGATGACAACCCAAACAACATCATTCCCTCGAGGATACCTCAGCAATCTGGTGACAAAGTCTATCGCAACATCATTCCGCTTCCACTCCGAAATAGGTAGCTATTGTAAAAGGCCTGCTGGTCGATGATGCTCCAGATTCACCTACTGACAAATAGAACACCTCAAGATGAAACCAAAAAATCCCTCATCATACCTGGACACCAGTAATGGCGATGAAGATCGCGATACATCATGGTGACACCAGGATGAACTGCCCAAACTGAGGAATGAAAATCCCGCATCAACTATATGCATATGTCTGCTGGAACCCATATGTGTCCCTTGAAACACAAGATTTCATCCTTGCCCATTGTCCATCCCGGAAGAGGGTCCTCTCCAAACACAGTCTCCTGTATGACTAAGCCTTCTGAGTCTGATATCTGCCTCATTTTTACCTGATCAAGAAGTGTTGAGGTCACATCTACATAATATAGCTATGTATGTCCATGTCTTTCATGAAACTCCAAATTTATCTCATAGAATAGAGCCATAAGATTCCAATCACTGCTGGCCAATAGAACTGCCTGAATTTGAGTTCTCCTACTCCACGCATCTACCACTTCATTTCCCTTTCCCGGCATATAGGCAAGCTCGAAATCAAAATACTGGAGATACTCGACCCACCTGCACTATCTCAGATTTAGATCACGTTGAGTGAAGATGTACTTGAGACTCTTTTGGTTGGTGAAAACAGCAAAGTGCTCTCCCAAAATTTAATGTCTCCAACAACGTAAGGCATGAACAATAGCTTCCATCTCCAGATCGTGTGTCGGGTAGTTCCTCTCATGAGGCCTCAACTACCGAGACCCGTACACAATGACTCCATATCCTTAAATAATCACATCACCCAGTCCGATACCTGAAGCATCACAATAAATAGTATATCTCTTTCCTGGCTCTAGAAGGACTAGTATCGGTGCTGACGTCAACCTTCCCTTTCGCTCCTGAATGGATGACTCATAAGAATCTGACCATATGAACATCGCCCACTTCTTTGTCAGACCTTTCAATGGTGCTTCTAGGTGTGAAAAGTCCTGAATGAAGCGTCTATAGTATCCAGGAATCCCTATGAAACTCCATACCTCAAAAAAGTACTTCGGAGGCTCCCAGGATACTGTATCTCTCACTTTCTTTGGGTCCAAAGATACTCCAGCCTCTGAGATGATGGGACCCAAGAAGTGAATATGATCCATCCAAAAGTGGCACTTCGAGAGTTTACAATAATGCTGATGCTCTCTCTGTGTAATCAGAACGATCTCAAGATGGGTAGCATGATCGTGTCGAGTGTGAGAGTACACCATGATATCATCCATGATGACCATGATGAAAGAATCCATGTAAGGATGGAACACTCGGTTCATCAGTTCCATGAAAACCGTAGGCACATTCGTGAGACCGAACGGCATAACCATATACTCGTAGAGACCATAGATGATCCAGAAGGCTATCAGAGATATATATGATGGTCTAACGCGCAACTGATGATAACTGGACCTCAAATCAATCTTCGAGAACACTCAGGAACCTCAATGCTGATCAAAGAGATCATCAATACATGGAAAGGGTTATCGGTTCTTGACCGTCAACTGGTTCAACATCCGATAATCCACATAGAGCCTAAGGGTACCGTCTGCCTTCTTCGGAAATAGGACAGGCGAACCCTATGGAGAATTAATAGGACGGATGAAACCCTTTTCCTAAGACACCTTGAAATGATTATTCAGCTCTTGCAACTCAGGTGTATCCATCCTATATGGAGGAATGGAAACCGGTGCCAATCCTGGAACGATCTCGATAGAGAATTCTACCTCACGCTCTAGAGGAAAACATAAAAAGTCCTCTGGATGGACATCCCTGAAATGATCCACCATAAGAGGAATGTATAACTGTGATGTCCCCTGGTCATCCAGATAAAGACTATCAATCTGGGTCGTAACCCCACCTAGCCCATGATGTTCATGTACTACTCGACTTGCCCAAACATCCCATTCTCCTCAATAAAGAAAAGATTCACCCTATGGTTAAATGAAACTCACCCTGCGGCGATGACAGTCGACGACTGGCTTGAAGGGAACCAACCAGTCCATCCCAATAATGACATCATAACCTTTAATCTCTAGGACATAGAGACCCTATAAGAAACGATACCATACAACCTCGAGAGGGCACTCTCCGCACAGACGTAAACTAGATTTACTCATCCTGAAAGGTTTCTCCAGTGTCAAAAAGTAGGCAGAAGAAAAGATATAAAGCCCAAGGCTCTCCACAATAGCGACAGAGATAAAGCTATGCATAACACCAGTATCGAAAATTGCTGATGATAAAATTGAGGCTACTAAAATCATAACTCGAACTGTAGAAGATACAGGATCATGCTCCTGATAGGTCTACTCCACCGAAAAAGCATAGCCTACCACACAGCCATGTGACCCTACCTGACAACTCTGAGTTGATCCTCCCTGATGATGCTAAATGACTAGTGATTGACCGCCACGACCTCAACCTCCACATCGTCACGAACGCCCAGAAGAAATATAGTTCCCCGACTGTTTGGAAACAAGGGTGATTCTCCTGGATTAAGAGTCATGTAAGAACCCCCATCACCAGCTACTGGTGAGAAAACCTTGCAGAAATGCTAAAGATGACCCATCTTGACGCAACATCGACACTCCACTAGGTATCTCACGCATTGCGGCCTCGTGTTCCCAACCCTTACACACTTGTAGCATACTACTTGTCTACCTGTAGATGTATCTATCCTCCTCGGATCACAGCGCTTAGACTCCCTACGACGCTTCCTACTATCCACTGGAGGAACACTAGCTCTGGAAGCAGAACTGCCCTGGATCACAGATCCTGAGTCTCTCAGATTGCGCTCCACAATCAGAGCCTGGTTAACGATGGATTTGATGGAAGTAAACAAGAATATATTCACCTGCAAGCGGATCTCCCCCTGATACCATCCTCAAACTTCCTTGCTAAGAACACCCCATCTCCACCCCAGAGGTGTGTGAATCTCTGCAGCTCGGTGAAACGATAGGAATACTCCATAATAGGAAAAGTACCTCACTCTAGAATCATGAACTCCCGGGATCGATAGGCCCTCAAGGTCTCTGGGTTGAAGTAGTTGTAAAACACGCTCTGTAACTCCACCCAATCCATAACCTACTGATGACCCGCATGTGAGTTCATGTCCCATCACCTCTTAGCAGAGTCTCATAGCATATTGGTAGCGAACATGCCCGCCACTCGGAAAGTGTTTCCAGATGCTCAATGATAGTCAGCATGGCTTCCAACCATGACACTGAACCTTGTGGTCCCCCTTCCCCCATGAAGGTAAGAGGATGCTGCTACTGGAAAACCTGCGTCAAATCTGCCGTAGTCATGGCACGAGGCGGTGCTCCCTAAAAGGTCTTCATCATACTCATAAACCCTTCCCTCAATTGTGCATCAGTTCCTGTAACTGCTATGATAGCCACTGACAAGGCTGGGCCGACTTGAGGATTGGGAGGAAGTCCCTGATTAGCCATATCTGGTGTCTGATCACCATCTTGCAACTGACGTACAAATGGAGGACGTCTCGGAGGCATAACTATGGAAGCTCAAAAGCATACTTTAGATCATGAATATCAATGATTGAGAACACAAGAGAAAAAATGGTAACAGGAGAAGCAAACATCCAATTATACAAAACACGGCTACATGACATGTATAAAACTACACGGCATGTTCACTCAAACCATACACATGAGCGTGTACTCCTGCCCCCCTTGGTTGTGTAACGACCCAACTACATGGCGTGTTGTCCCCACACACGGCGTGTACTAGAACTCTATTTCCCTGCCTGACTCTCTTTACACAGATAACCCACACGGTTCTGTTAAACTGAGACTACAGGGCGTGTTCCCAATGGACACGACTTGTAGTAGACAAGGTTTCAACGCCCCGTGTTGTTAGTTACATGGGTGATTACAAGGCCGAGACTACACGGCATGTTACCAACAAACACAGCGTGTACTTGAAGATTTTTTCTGACCCATGTTGTTGGCGACACGTCCGGCTACATGGATAACCCTTAAACGGTGTGTTCCGAACAAACACGGCATGTATAGAATGAGATAACATCATCCTGTGTTGTCCATGACATGTTTGGGTACTGATAACAAGGATAAATGACATGTTCAAACACAACACGGTGTGTATGACATGAGCTTCCCCGACCCGTGTTGTTAGTGAAACGACTGGCTAAATAGCTCACTACTACACTGCGTGTACCTACCATACACAACATGTTCCTGGTGATTTTTAACAACCCGTGTTTCTACTCACACATCCAATGACACGGTTTAAAACTACATGGAGTTTATATATAAAGTACACGCCCTGTATTCTGGGTTTTTCTAGGAAATAGCTCTGAAACTACACCGAAGCCTAGAAAACCCTGAAAAACGACCATGATGGTGCCAAATTCCGATTCGTGAGGGCCCATGCTCCCCACAAAACAAATCGTGACATCCAATACAGTCATATTTAAGGAAAAAATGTTAATGATTCACAAATTTCTAATTCAAGGGGGCCCATACACCTCAAGAACCAAAATTAGGTGTTCAATTAAGCAGAGTACAATACAGACAACCACTCTGTCAAACTACATGGATTCTATCAAAGCATTTATCACAACAGCGTGCAATTGCTAATACACCCTAGATGGCATGGAAAGAGTGCATGAAATGTGATTCCAAACAAGTTCCTATATGATGCATGAGATGGAATACCCTAATATCATCGGGTTGCGACAGAAATAGAACCACAATATCAACAACAATGACAACACAATCATGTGAATCACTCTAGGTGAAATAAGATCAACTGTAAAATAGATAAACCAGAAAACTGTAATAAGAGAGGTTGATTGGTGTTTTGCCTGTACATGAGTTAGCTACTCCTGATCACATCTTAATACCTAGTTCTGAATCCTTCTTATCCCTGGATAATGGCTCAAAACTATAAATGAAGAGAAAATACAGCCTTTGATACCACTTTGTAACTTCCTGGTTCTGGAAGCCACCTAGAGACACCCCATACCCGCTTGGTCACATGGCCTTTAGCACATTTTCCCAAATTCCAGAGGCCGCCAACTAGCGGCGAGGGCCTTGGGTGTGACTATGGGGAAACTATGCCCTCATTGGTAGTTTACACAATGAAAGAAAACAAAAAGAAAACATTCGAAACCATAACCATCCATACAAAAGTAAATGATAAATAGCGTAAGACTAACAGTAAAAAACTAGAGCACACACACATTTATATAAAATGATGCATGATACATATTTCTAAGAATGCAGCCAAACAAGTCACAATTCTGAATACAATACTAAACCAAAGTGAAAAAGAAAACAATTAAACTCATTATCATCACAAGACATAGCTTGATACCATGCTCTCCAGCTCTACAGCATGTCAAGTACCTGAAGTAGTAGGGCGCTTTCCCTTATATATACCTACAAAAATATGATTTGTTTGGGACCAAAATCATGGCCCAAACAGGGTGTGAGACAAGGCATGACTGGTATGTGAAGGATTCTCCCAGATTGTAGGTTTTGATGTTGAAGAAACTTTTTCTCTAATGGCTAGCCTGTAGTCAATCACCATTTTCCTTGCCATGGAACTCCAAAGAGGATATCAAGTATATCAAATGGATATCAATACATAATTTTTTAATGGTGTACTCGGAGAAGAAGTCTACATTGAACAACCTGTGGGTTTTCTTATTGGTACTGATGAAACAAGGGTTTGAAAACTAAAGAAAGATCTATATTGTTTTAAGTAGGCACCAAGAGCATGGTATTATCGGTTGTACTCTTATCTCATGAAGATGGAATTCAGAAGAGAAGGAGTAGATCAACATCTATATGTGAAGAATTCTCCAAAAGATCAGATCATGGTTCTAGTCTGTGTTGATTCCATTATATTTGGTGGCAGCAGGTAGAAATAAGTGGATGAATTTTCCAATCACATGAAATCAGAATGTGAAATGTCTTTGATCGGGGAGCTCACATATTTCTTCGGTTGTAGGTGATTCAAAAAAAGGATTACACATTCGTTTCTCAGGAAAATTACACAAGATACCTACTGAATAAGTTTAATATGCAAGACTCCAAACCTATTTCAACTCTGATTACAGTCGGAACCAAACATGGAAGGCATGAGGATGAGACATCTGTAGATCCTACAATGTACATGAGGATAATTGGGAGCCTACTGTACCTGATGGGGACATGGCCAGATATTTTATTTGCAAAATTCCTAGCAGACCTCTTTCAGAGTAATCCAAAAGAGTAACATATGGAAGCTGTAAAAATAGTCATGAGGTATATTCAAGGTACTCAAAATTATGGATTATACTTTGCTACATGAAGGGAAAGTGAATTATCAGCATTTTTTGATGCTGACTGGGCTGGCGATGTAGTGAACAGAAATTCCACCATTGGTGGAGCATTCTATATTGGAAATAAATGCCTTTGCTGGTTGAGAAAGAAACAAGAAAGTACTTCTCCCAGTACTACTGAAGCTGAGTATATCTCTACCACAAAGGCATGCACTCAACTTCTGTGGATGAAGAAATAACTAACAGATATTTGTGATGAGGTCAAATAACCAATGGTAATTTACTTTGATATCAAGAGTTCCATTGATGTTACAAAGAACCATATTCATCATTCTCGTACAAAACATATTGAAATCAGGTATCACTTTATCACATAAATAGTTGATCAAGGATCGAGTAGAATAGATAATGTGGGAATTGATGATCAAGTGGTTGATATCCTCACTAATCCACTGTCAACGACTGTGTTTGAGAAGCATCGATGAAACCTCTGTTTTCATCCACCTTCCAATGCATAAGGAGGTTTTTGTGGGAGATACGATCTAGGGGGAGTGTGTTTTGAGCTGAACAATGAAAAATTACTGGTCTTTGGGTTTATTTTCAGTGTGGGAGAAAGGAATAAATTCAGGAATGTTCAGGCATGTCATTGACATGTCACGATTCTGTGACATGATGAGAATTCCATGTCGGTGATAGGATGAGAAGGATGCGAAGGAATAAATTGGACATGTAATCCTTCTGGGACACTGTCAAAGATTTTCAGGGGCGTCATTGATAATTCCAAAACACAGGAAACCAATTCAATCTTCCTCTCTTGTTTTCTACACCGAGCATTAATCACGTAGACATAGAGTGTTGGCTGAGTTGATTCTTTCATTATTTTTGTTTGCATATGGATGGTGATCTATTTAATTTACTTAGTGATTTCCAACAATCCCAAACTGGAGATTTTTGCAACCATGGCTATTCTATGCATGAATTGGAGTAAGTTTTCTGTTTGTTGTCAATCCTCAGTGGAAGTTCAGAATGTGTGCCCGGGAAGTGATCATACAGTTCATGTAAACTATAGTATTTAAGGTGGCGCCCTTTCCCAGTGTTTTCCCAATTTTTGGGCCTCAAAATCTGAAAATGAGGACATGTATTGTGGTTAAAAGGATGTGCACACAAAGGGGATGTGGTGCACGAAAAAGGAGGGTTGTGTGAGAAATATTTGGGTTGGGAGTGAAAACCAGCGTGGTGCATGAAATAATGGATCAAGGTTTTTCATGAAAATAGTGTATCAAAATTCTAATGTCAAAAATGGGAAAGGCATGGGCTACACAAAAAATTTGGAGATGTGCAAGAAAAACGTTACCTGCGCAAAATATTCCACACTAAATGAGATGTTTTTCACGCCACAGGGGGTTTTTCACTCAGGGATTTGAGACACCTATAAATAAGAGGTTCCCCCTAATTCTATACTATTGAAGACATAGAGAATATCCAAGGTCCACAATGCATAAAAGGTTCATGTATAAGGGATTTGGAGAAATATTATGAGCTGCGTGAAAAATTTTGGGAACTGCGAAAAATCTTGCGCTCCGTGAAATATTCTGGTATGCGCAAAAATCCATGTTGCGCGCAAAAGGAAGACTTTCTCGTAAAAATTGAGGAGGCACGTAAAATATTCAGTTGCATGAAAAAGGGTGTTGTTGTATGAATTTTTTTCCGTGCAAATAGAAAATAACGCACGCAATTGTATGGTCATGCATTCAAAGGGATGGGGATGCGCGCAATTGTCAGTGAAACTTGTTTGCACATTCTGGTTATCCAGTTCAGTGGTTCAGTGTGTACAAGTGCATCTTTTCCGAACTTCGATGTAAGCAGAGTCTCGTCCTATGAATGGGCAAAGACTTTAATGTGAATCAATTGAAGAGACCTTCACGTCTATAAACTGACTGAGACTTCATCAAAAGCAGTGATCCAGGGAGAGTCAACTAGAGTGACCTGAGGGATGCAATGGGCTATCCGTGAACAGTTGTAAAGGTAGTGAGACTGGGACATAGTGACTATTCCCAACCATTGTAATCCAAAACTAGTGAAGAAGAGTGGAATATCTTATGACCGACAACCTGTCAGCGTATGCTACAAGGACGTATCCCTTAGTAGTGGACTAAGTAAAAAGTGTTGTGTTATATCTTTGCAGGTGAATGTTTTATTGCTTCCCATATCCATCATATAGGTTAAACTAGTTCCTACCAATGTGGGAACAAGATCTATTAGTTCAGAAGAAAAATTTGACACCCTGATTCAACCCTCCCCTCTCAGGGTGTCCCAGGGTCTTTTAGAGGTGTGGAGTATATGTTTCAATATCATTTATTATCATGATTGACTATGATAAATTTCGATTAGGATAAGTTATATAGTTAATTTCCATTAAATATTATATATTTTAATCTCATCATTTTATTTTTATATTTTTCATATATTATTATTTCATTATGATCTTTGGTAATTAAAATGATCTATAGTTTTTTTCAATGAAAATCTGACGTTATTTCTTATTTGGCTAATGAGATTTTTCTTCGATGTCCATACAAAACAAAAGTGTTTTATGAAAGTTACTGACTATATATTTAATTTTTCTAAAAGGTAATTTTCACTACAATTGGATACATTTATAATGTTTTATGAATGTTATTTATTAATTAATTTGGTTTATAAAGTTGAAATTTTTAAAATTTTACAAAGTCTGGGATGGAATTTATTTCAGTTTATACAGCAAGATAATATTTTAATAAAATCATGGACATTCATTTATATAAATATTCATATACATGTTTCCTTGATTATATTAAAGGTAAAATATTTTCTCAACATTTTGTAAAATTTTAGTAAATAATTTTTCATAATAAAATGATATATTATGAAATCTTCAAAGAATGGTTGGAGTAATAATTTAACAATATTTTGAATCCATGTTAATATAATTTAAGTATTTTTTTGATTTAATTGGGATATGATTTTATTAACCCAACAACATTATTTCTCTACGTGTTTTATGATGATGTTGAATTAAGGTTGATTCTATGAATTTTTTTTCTTTCCTACATGGTGATTATGTTACTATGAAACATTTATTAAACTCATTTCATTTTCCTGTTTTTTAAAATGATGGAAATATGAAATGTTTATAAATCATTTTTCTATAAAATTGGTTATAATGTGATGATATGTAAATTATTTTTGAACTTTTAGAACAAATATGTAAGGGGTTCCCAATATTACGGTGGAAGAGAATTATATATCCCTCCAATTCATTAAATATTGGTGATAGATATGGGAATTTATTAAGAGATGATCTAGTTAATGATCTCCGGATAGCTGATAGGGTAAGCTATATAGAATTCAAAACTAATATAATGTTTTAAATAACTGGGATAAAATTTCTATTATGACATATTTTTCATAATGATAGTAATTGGATTGAAACATCATTAAGGAAGTGATTTCTCTAGTTTTATGTAAATTTTAAAAACATATATCTTATTATTATGATATGATCTCATATATCATGATTGATTATTGATTATTCTATACATGTATAACTTATGTTTGTCATTATTAATAAACCTTATGTAATAATTTATGAGTAACTATAATTAGTAGAATGGGTATGTTTATTTTCACATTTGATTATGTTATCATACCCATTTTTACCATGTGACTAGTTGAAATCATTTATTAATATATCTTATAATCACAATTACAAAGAATCTGAGATCAACCGTTCTTATTTTTGCTTTCCCCTGGTTATGAATTAATGTTTTATATTGGGTATGTAAAAGTTTTTTATTATTTTAGAAGATATTTTTTGGATTTTGTTGAAGATATTTTAATAAATTAGTTATCTCCATTGACACAATACCTTTACAGTCCTTTTGAATGCATTATTTTGAAATGTTTTGAATATTTTCCTAAAATGATTCAATAGTATTTTATGAAATATTTTGGTATCCTAATATATAGATTTGTACACTTATTAGATCATTAATTTAACATGTTCCACTTTGTGAGTGTTCCAATAGATACTTGAGTGATTCTATATTAACATCATAATCTCCAAAATAAATGTGTATAAATAAAAAAATCCCTGTAATATATTATATTAAAAAAGAATTATTTTTTTATTATATAATTATAATATTAATATTTAACTATTGATAAGTACACTATTTTTTTATCAATTAAATTAATGGAACTTCCACGCTATAGAGTTTATATTGGATAAGCATTTCTGAACACCCTTGGAATGAAATTTGGACTTTATAAATAAATATGAATATTCTATTATAGTTCCATGATTAATATAAAACTGATAACGATAGTTAAAACTAGGGAGGACCAACATCATCGTTATGAGACATAAGTTAAGCAAAAAAAATTATTACAACTAATGTTGAAAATAAAAAATAAATGAATAATATATGTGCAATGGATGGTTATAATTAAAGAGAATAAACATTAATATATATGAATAAGGATTTGAAAAAACATATTATTAAGTTTATGTTTGTTATACATGATAATAAAGGGATTTCGTTAAAATCATTTGTAAAGATATGATTTTTCGTCTCAATTTCCCTTCATTATAATATACTTTCATGTTATGCACCAATTCACTTTAACATGGTGTATTTAAATTACAATTGGATTACATTATCATAAATAACATTAAATCATGTTCATTACTTGATCAATTCATAATCACTTTTTTTATGGTCATTTGATTCATATACTACCAAATTTTTAATGGGATTCTTATATTTTATTCCATTAGTTGAGACATATTACATATTCACCAGTTTTATTATTTAATGTATTATTTACACAACCCCATGGATATTTTTATCAGGAGTTTATTGAATTACATGTTATTTAAAATTCCTTCCTATGATTTATCTTTCATTGAATTTTGATTTAAAATTTATCAAAGTCATATAAGTTTTCATTTCATTCTCACATAGAATTTAATATTATTTATAACTATTAATCCATATGATTAAATTTTAAAATATATCAATCATTAAAAAATCAATTTTCTTATCCTATAATTATATATATCATTTACCTCATTTCACACTCACGAAACATCCTTTGTTTTATAATTAAACCAAATGGTTTCATGCAAGTAGAGGTGACTATATCTATTATTATATATCAGGAATAACTTTAACCTATATCAACGTAATTTATATTTCTTTATAGATATCCCTATATACACATAAGTGAAATCTTATGATAACAGTTTTATTTTCATTCAAATAATTTAAAAAAATTATGGATTGTTTTAATAATTTTCCATTTCAGTCATTTTCCATTGACATTACTGTGATTTTTTTTGAAAATAATCTATTTTGGAAAAAAAATTCCATACAAGCATATATTCCCTTCATCATATTTATTTGTAATTAAAGACAATCATGTATATGTTTTTAAATTTTTAAAATTTAATTTCAATTCCCATTGTTTTAAAACTATCATCTTTTAAAGTAAAATTAATCAATGTAAATGAATGTATCTTTTATTTTACTTTCAAATAAATTTTATAATGCCTATATAAATGTGTTTATAATCTATGAAAACCTATGATAATTTTTATAATGATTTCTAGTAATATTATACAATAATACCACCCAAATTATTTATTTTAATGAATTCTGGTAATTTATTTTAAAAATTCCTAAAGTATGTTTATTTAGCATTGGTCAGTTATGCTATTAGGTTACTATGAATGTTTTCATGAGCATATAGAACAAATGTTTTGGTTCATTATTATGATATTGGGGGTCAGATATATCCCTCCAATGCATTGGGTAACATTTTATATCTCATGAGATAAAAAGGGTACATACGTGGTTATCACAATGCAAATGTTGTACACAAGTTGTTAGATAAATTTCAAAATGTTTTGGTTCATGATTGGTTAGCCCCAACATAAATAGGTACATGGTAAGTGAGACCAATCCCTAAAATTTATGGTACATTGTTCGTTATCCCAATCCAAAGAAGGTGTATGATTAATTATCCAATGAAAAAAATGGAACATTTGTGGGGATCCCATACCCAAATGATTTTGGTACTTGAGTGGTTTTAAAAAACCTAAAAATGATAGATGTATTATGAGACTGATCATAAAATAGTTTGGTATATGGTTGGATATCCCAATCCTAAATATGTACATGGGTGGTTAACCCATGCCAAAAAAGTGTACATGGTTTTTGACCCCATGAATAAAATGTTATAATACACTATATGATATCACATGACAAAAATGGTATACATGTGGGGAACCCAAGCCCAAAAAGTAGTGGTAAACTAGTGGGTAATCCATGACTAAAAAGGAATATTGGTGGCTTTTCTAAATAAATAAATTGTGCATGATTGGTGATCTGAATCCTAAAAGAGTATAATAGTGGGGATCCCATACATAAATGGTTATGGTACATTGGTGGTTATCCTATTATAATAAATGTACACTAGTGGTTATCCCATTCCTAAAAAGGGTAAATGAGTGGATAAAGAAAGCCTAAAAAAGTATACTGGTGTTTATCCTAATTCTACTATATTATTTTAATGTTGTTATACTAGTCCCTTATGTGATGAAAATATGGGATTTTAACACTGATTCTAGTTCTATTCTCATATTAATTATTTTTTATATTTTATCCATCACTCATATGTCATGTTCAAATATTTTTGGCCTCATGTTTCCACACTCCCAGGAATCACATTTTATTATATAAATTTTATTTTATGATTTTTTAATTATGATAGTTGACTTTATGTTCATAATTATATTATGTTATTTCTATGCACCTAGATTATATTCTCAGACCCACATGCTCATTATATGACTAATTATGATGTTCAATTATTTTTTCTTATGTTTACCTATATTAAGAATTAGATATCACCACATTCATATGTTTTCATTCCTCGAGTTATGAATAATATTATATAATATAATATATATTGAAGAGGTTTTAGTGTGTTATGAATAAAGATAAATGTTCACAATTTCTACAATAAGTTATTTATGTATCTAATCATAAATTATATTAATCCTTATAGAGAATAAATGGTTTGAATTTTTTAGATATAAAGAATAAATTATGGAAATTATATGAAATATATTTCATTTAATCCATGATCATATCACTTGATATCAAATTATATATGAAAATATTATATTTTATCTACATATCCACGAGTGTGGGTTTGAGGTACATTAGATGGTAGCATAAAAGGTTTTAGTTAATTTTTAAATTATTTCATCAACAAAAAAGTGTAAAATATAAAACGACGTATAAGGACCCCATTTTAATGTTGGAAGAACATAATGTTTAATATTTTAAAATGAATGAGTCATAATTTAAGAAATGTTTGTATTTATTTGCCTTATCATGTGATCACATACTCTAATTATTAATGTTTAATGATCACACTTAAATTTATATTTTAATCAATGATTAAAACCTATAATAATTATGATATTATTGACAGTGATATAAAATGATGTAATTACCCCAACGATTAACCATATTCGGTGGGATATGAAGTGAAAACAATTATATAAATTATATATTAGGTTTTGAATTATTTACTGAAATATTTTGAGATTCATAAGACAATAAATAATAAGAAACCAGATTTTGAGCCTTTCATTTATCGATGACAATTTTTTGTTAGTGGATGTTCTAATCGACTAACTATTTATTAGTTAGTTAACTTACATATAATATATTTTTTTCATATAGTGAAATTTTAATTTGGTGTTTATCTTAGAATAAATGTGAAGTAGACCAATAGTGTAGTTCTTTGAAGAACAAGTGGCCAGATGTTGAAATCAATTCCATCAAATTAGTTGAGTTTAAGGAGGTAGTTTTTGATAAATATTCTCACCAATAATCGTTAGTTAAAATTGAGAGATAATTCTTTATTTTTAAACAAAATAACGATTATTCCATTGATACTAGTGAAACAAACATCACAATACATTCATGGTATGATTCTTGTTTTATCATTGAACCTATAATAATAATAAATAATATCTTTAGTGCCAGAAAAAAATTCTCTAAATGATATTTATTATAAGGATCATTGGTAGAAATGATGATATTTCAGGATTTACTCGCATGTATGGAATAAAAACTGGATACGCCCATTATTCTAATGGTTTTGAGGAAATGAAAATTAAATTTTTGTTTATGGAAATGAAAATGATAAAACACATGTCGGAAAAAAGTACACCTTCTTATATGTTGATAATATGGTAAGAATCATGGGGGAAATGATTCCAATTATCTATAAATGTTTTATGAATAGAATATTTGGTCATTAAGAACATGAATATTTATAGGATTTGAATAATTAATAATAATTATTGACATAATGAACTGACAACACCCCAATGATGTAATTGTATGTGTTATGGTAATTACAACAACATCAGAACATTGATTTGGTTTAATAATAAAAAACACTAACAATATAACGAGAGAATGGATAATGGGATGGATTATACCATCACAACAACTAATGTTGTAAAATAAATAATTTAGTGTAACATACACACATTAATCAAATAACTATTTTTCAAAAAAAAATTTGAATAATACTTCCCTATTTAAAATAATTTCATGATATAAGTATTAAAACACAATCATGAGGGATATTTCTCAGAATTGGATGTAGAGAAATTAAATATTATGGATATTCCTATTATGAGGGATAATATGTCTTCCTGAATCCTAAAATAGATAGTGAGGTTGAAATCTCTTTAAAAATTATATCATGAGTCTTTCATATCTTTTGGACCCCTCTATTATATTCATTGGTGAGAGATAATTAAAATTTATAGGATGAAATTTATTAATGGTTTCTAGAATGTAACACCCTAGTATATTAGTATGAAATTACCTTTAAATAAATATTGAGATGAATATATTGTTTTTCATGAAACACAATAAAATATAAACCATGATACATTTTATTGGGATAAAATATTAAAAATTAGGATAAAACTTACCTACATATGAAAATAGAATATGAAACATCATTCAAAAATTTCAAGACGAAGAAACACATATGTAAATAATAAGACCACAAGCATAAAATCTTTATAATCATTCTTATTCATGAAGATAATCACCCGAATTAAAACTATGACATGAATGAAAAAATGAAATAATAATGGGCATGTTAATTGAGAAGTAATATGAATATGATTAATGATTGTATTATTGTGTGTAAGTCAATACAGTAAAACTTTTCCACCTTAAAAATTATTAACAATCGTTTGTTTTTGATTCCATTCATTTTATTTGGGTGTTTTTTAGTAAAATATGATAATCACTATCTGCTAAGAAATTTGAATTCATTTATTGTGATTGAAAGTTGTGTAATTTTCACAAGGAAGATATCATAAATTTTTTTCAAGATGTGAAAATGATAAATCTTGTTTTTTAAAAAAAGTGATACTTCTTATGGAATACTTTCATTTATCATAACTACACAACATGAACTGAATACACATTGTGTATTCCACTATCCTAGAATAATGAACCATGTAGATTTGAGATATTCAATTTTTTTATAACTATATCCTTTCCCTCTTGAATTAGGTCCATCCATAATGGATTTTCGAGTTTACAAATATTTTGGATTACCTATTTGGCGATGTATCATCATCTTGGTTATGGTGAATCTCTTATAGTAAGCAAGATTTTTATCTCATTAATTATCTATTTAATTCATCCTTGAGGTAATATGGATCATCAATGTATTGATGGACCTAATAATCCCTTTTTGAATATTTATTCTATCTTCAGTTCTTAGACCATCAGAAACATTTTCCTTCATTTGGTGATTATTATTCTATGTGTTATAATTTTGTGAATAATATAGTGGGTTTCATGTGATAATTTAGAATTGATTAATCCTCGAATGTCCTACTTTTGGAAATTTATTACAATTTCATTGTGAAAACCTAATTTTTTGCGAATTATAATTAAGATCTGATGTGGTATGGATTTTTGGAAATCCCCCAATTTCGATGGAATTTGAATTTTTGGAGTGAATTGAAATTGATGGAAATATTTAATTTATTTGAGAATTGAATATGGAAAATTTGTTAAATTGAATTGATAAAAACATATTATTAGTTTAATTTGAAAAAAGGAATGATAGAATGAAAACCCCAATGATTTGGTTTTAGATGAGAATTGTAATTTTAATAGGTGAAATAAGAAAATGGAATGGTGAATTATGATTTATTTGAAATAAAATGAATTTACATTTTTATATTGATTGATTGAGAAAATTATTGAATTAATATTTAGTGGGTTATTTGGGATAATCACTCTTGGATGTTATCTACCAATCAATAGATTGAAGATTACATCTCTAATAAAATATAGTTCAGAAAATATAATCCCCAATAGGATATTGATGAATCCTATTCGGACTGATCCTGAGGGATGTGTGTAATCATGTTACCCTGATCACTAGTATTGATATGTGTGAGGAACCTATGTCTAGAAATTATTATACCGTCGGGTAGATGAACATGGATCTTATTGTGGTAGTTTTGATTATAAATTCCATATATTTTGAATCTTATTTAAATATTACTAGTGATACATGTAATTTGTTTTATGTAAAATGTTAATTTAATCGATGTTTCAAATTTCATTCCATCAGTTGAAATTTATACAGGGTTTTTTAAATATTCCATTATATTTCACTGCATGATTTATCTAAAATTGAATCCATTAATTGGTTTATTATGAAATTATATTATTTGAGAGCACTTTTTTGGAACCAAAAATTATTTCATTCCACATCTTACTTTTTACTTCTGGAATTGTTATATTTTATTCTTCCAAGTCATAGAAAAATAAAATATCCTCATGGATTAGGTGGAAGTTCATGATCCTTTTAGTATTGATGTGTTTTATTAACTATAAATTTTTTACTTTTATGTTTCCTACTGTTGACTAATTTGATGATGTACTTTTGGGGGGTTTATATAACAATTTTTATTCAATGTTCTATCTCCCTTTGGAATTTTGAGAATACTGATATGTATCTTTATCTTCCCTTATTTTTTTAGAAAATTAGTACCCTCTTTTATCTTGAATGGTCCTAGGATCTTGTCACAAACCCATGGGGATTAGGATAACTCTTCATGATAGTTTAGGATTGTCTTAGGTGTTAGGTTACCATGGTAAGAAGGATAGTTCCTAATAAACGAGTATCAATGGAGAAGGTTCAGAATCATACCTTGATGTCTGTATGTAGTTTGGAATTTCTTTTTGGGACATAGGCAATAGTTGTGATTGAATATTTATTCAAATATCATTGTAATGATCCTTAACTCGCCATGTTTGGTTTGGGAAGGGCTTATTGAGAAATAATTATATACATTTCCCTACTTTTTATTTTGATAGTTTTATATCAAACTCATGTTATAATTTTTGTTGAAACTAATTTCCCAGTTTCACTTGTAGGTTTGTTGATCTGAGTAACATTCTAATGTCCATAATGTTTTGTGTTGATATTGAGTATCATAATTAACCCTCAAGATGTGTGAATAGGATTGAAGTGGAAAATTCTAGTGAACCACACCAAGTGATTCATCTCATGGACCTGAATCTAGATGAGGCGATTGTTTGTGTGGTCCATGATATCGGACAGAAAATTTCACTAGTTCTAATTCAAGTTCCATCAAAACAAATTTAGATGGATGAATTCAAAAATATTTCACCAATGATCCTTCTCTATATAGAACCTTCTTTCGAAGGCTCTCATGATTCTCAAGAGTCTAGCGACTGGTTGATAAATATATAGATTATATTTTATTTCATGGAAAATCCTAATTCTATTAAGGAAATGTGTGTTACCTTTAAGTTATAGGGACACTGAAGTAGGTGGTCGAGGTCAATGGTAATAGATAAGAAGAATGAGGGTTTGGAGTGGAATGAATTTAATGTAATTTTCACGAACCAACCTATCAATAGTCCATGGTGTTGGTAAATGTAGGTGATTCTTAAAGCACAATAATATGGATAGGACTATCATGACCTATGAAAACTACATTGGAGATCATGTGTATTTTTTACATGAGATTTTATAAAATGAGAAGTAAAATATTTAACATTTCACGAGGGGGCTTCTTTCCCATATTCATTCCAATGTCCCCTTATTGATTTTATGTTCTTATACTAACTTTTTTTATATGTCCTTGATGGTTGATCTCGTGATGGATTCTATTTCATGGTTAATAATAGATCTTTTTTCTCTTATTAGTGGTTCTTTGAGTTCCCATAAGGGAAGAGGAATTGTGATGAGTCTTGTGTTGCTTATCAAAAGAAGGGTTTTCTAGACATCCGGAAGTGCCTCTCCATATCACTTTAACTTTCGTATAGTATGGTATGTATTTGCATCTAAAATGGGTTTTCACTAGGGCCTCCAAGATTTGTAAAACTTTCATATGGTTAGGAAACATTTAGAAATTATTTTATATCTCGTTTCCACATGTAGTGTAAATTTCTCATCAGAACCAGAAATTACTATTGTGAAATCAGATGCTTCAAGATCTAACTGTTTATCGACAGAGGCATCTGGAACGAAGCATCATTGCATAGAAGAAGAGTCACTAGAGTAATAATGTATGGGTGATGTGAATCTGTGGGGTACCATAAATATTACTGTATCTTTATGTAATTCAATATATGATACTAGAGAATATCAATCATTCTTATCAACCTGTGTTTTGAACCTACTAAATCATCATACGATACTTTTTTCTTATGTGAAAGATGTTACTACACCCCTCAGAACAAAGAGAGAGCAGGGTCTTCATCACCCTGATGGGTATTATCATTATCATAGATTGATATTGTATGGAATTATCTCCTTCTCAATCTGAAACCTCAAGATTACCACTTTAGGATGGATTGTCTTATTTATAATAAATCCCAAAATGATTTTTATCTATGATCTGACTTTTTAGTACACATAATATTGGTGTTTCGGATATTTCAAGGAGAGTTTTACATGAGGTTTAGTATATTTGTAGCATCTTCTATGAGTATGGTAAATTCATATTTTTATATCCTTTTGATATGGTGTGGGAATATTTATGTGATGATATAACTAAAATATTTTTTGAGTTTCTTATAATTTTTTATTTTGACATATGTTGTTTTCCACCAGTAATGTAGGTGGATTTTTCTTTTAATTTCGTGTCATGTAAATATATGATATCATTAAATTTTTAGCATAATTAAATTTTAAAAATGAATTATTTGATGACTTAGTTGGGTGATATTCTAGAGAATGTATTTATATACATGATTGTGTCACCATGGGTGGTGCCTATTCTCTTTTCAGGGAATACTGGTGGAACCCATCGATTACGAGTGGATTACTGAAAACTCATTCAAGATACGGTAAATAAAAAATATTTTTACCATCGATTGATGATGTATTTGGATTTTTGAATGGGGAGAAGTGGTCTCAATTATATATCTTTGATCTGGTTATTAACAATTGATAATAAAGAATATGTCATTTAGAAAACCAACCTCTAGTGAATGAATGACCATTATGAGTATCTTTTCAGGACATTTGCCCTAACAAATGATCCTAAATTGTTTATGGTATTGATTTATAGGAGTTTTCATGTGTATCTTAATATTAATGGGGTGGTATTTGTGGATGAAAACATAGTTAAATCTAAGTTTGATGATGATCATTTGAAACCGTTGAGTGAAGTTGTGGAATTGTTTGAGAAACCACCATATTTATTCCAAGCTATTAAAAATGTGTTTTATATATTAGGGAAGAGATTTTATTATGAATCATGTTTTAAAAACATGGCATCTCAGTTGATCCTCAGAAGGTGAAAACTGTTATGGAATGAGAGAGATCGGGGAATAATTTTGAGATTTTTAGATTTTTAGGTCTAGTGATATATTATTGTAGGTTGTTAAATGATTTCTTAATGTTGGATTATATTATGAGATTTATCACTAATAAGGGAGAAATGTTAACTTTGAATGTGAAATTTCGTTGTTCATTTGTTGAGATGATGCATATTTTTACTTCTATGCAAGTGTTAACACTTGTAGAGGCTGGGTATCTTATGTGGTCTTCAGTGACACATCTATTTCCGGTTGGGATATGTTCATATGCAGGATGATTGTGTACATTACAATAGATCTATGAATAATGGGAAACAAGTGAAGAATTACCCATATTATGAACTCCAACTCACATCTCTAATGCATGCTCTTAATAGTTGGAAACATTTACATTTCAGAGAAAGTTTTTCTAATGATTTTTTCCATAAAATATTGAGTTATATATTATCTCAAGATGTTTTCAATATTTAGTAGAGGAATGTTTTTGAGTTACTTCAATACTTGTATTAATACTTCTCTAATAACATGGGTAAACTGAACTTCATTGAAGGTTAATTTCAGGAAATGCATGACCCGGGTCATGAACGAATCCCCATAAGTGTGTACTTGACAGCTCTTTGTTCACATTTGCATCTAGGAGTTTGGGAAATATGTTATTAGGATTTCATATAATCTTTTCCATTGACCTCCACTCTACTCAAGATGATTAATTATAAATACTTGATTGATGAGGAGTTATGTATCATTAGATCCACTCTTTATGGTGGGGATACTGTTGTTGAGTTGTCATTCTCAACATTGGCTATATTATGTTTTTGAAATCATTTTTTTGTGTCATTACATATTGGGAATTTTTTAATGTTTAATTTTCATAATTTTTAGTGGTTTGTGTACCCAGGAACCAAAATGATGTTCTATGTCATGAGGTGAAAATTGTGGTGACCAATTATATGTCATGACATTGTTGGAATTTTTTTTTGTTTCTATACTTGACAATAAAACATATTCGAGCATCAGAAACCTCTATGTCTTCTTCATCCACTTATAGTTTTGACATAGATAATGGGTAATATATCTATGATCTTTTTGGTTGTTATGTTGTATACCCAAAAAATGGAATATGGGTTGTGAGTGATATGGTTACCAAATTAGATCACATTAAATTCATTCTTCAAAAAACAAATTATTATGAGTTGTGAAATATCTTGTGCGAGGGATTGTTCATTTTCATGGAGTTTTATCTATTATAGTCTCTTGAAGAGACCTCCATGAGTATTTGAATACTTAGTTTTTTTAGTATGGTACACCATCTAAAGATAAATGGCCAGATAAAGAGGGATATACAGATTCATGACTATATTCTTTGTGCATGAACCCTCGATTTTAATGGGTCTTTGGAAGACCATCCAGTACTGGTGGAGTTTTCATAAATCAATAATAACCAATCCATTATCATAATTGATACCTTTGAGGAATTGTATTTTCATCCCTAACAATCTATGTTTTTTTGGAGATTGGTTAAAGTACCATGGTTACACCAAACATGATCCTAAAAAATAACAATTCAGTTGATTCTTCAGAGGATGTGGATTGAATAGTGTTAATATAAATACTATGTTGATCATTGGTGTAGGAAATTAGAATTATCATTTTTTTACCAGGTGTTCATGAATGTTTCACCACGACTAGTTCATCAATGGATTGGGTGGAAAATGAATATTTCACATCATTTTATGGGACATTTTTTTATTGTCTAGTGGGTGGGAAATGTGTCTTACGATTTTTAAATTCCAAAATAAATTATGTCGATATGTAATGGGTTCCATATATAACAACAAAGATTTTATATTTCTCATATATCTCATGTTTTGTGCAGGAGTGGTCTTAACATTGAGCCAGATTTATTTATGACTGACCAACCAATCATTATTGTTGATTCTTAGACAATATTGCATAATGGAAGGACGATAACATTGGTTCATCTGCTATGGTATCATGGTTATGATATTCATTATACATGGGAGCCTAGGGAAATAAAGTGAGAGATGTTTCCTCACCTATTATTATGTGGAAGGTATTTTATATGATTTTTGGGGATATAAAGTTATTATATTGGGGAATTTGTGACAGCCTATTACATTCTAATGTATTCCATGTCAATTAGTTTTTCTTACCTTCTATTAGTTTTTTAATTTTTTTATGGATCTCGAAGAACCACTATATTATGGTATTATACAGACATGTAATTTTATTACACATCATGTTTTTCCTGGCATAGGTCATGAATTAGGTTCATGATGTGAAAAGGTTAAATTTGGGTTTAAAAAAAGACAACGTGTTTTTTTATAACATTTAACTTCTCAGAATTGCATGACAGGAAACTATTAAATATACTTTATTCCCCCTACCAAGAGAATTAAACTATTTCTTTTAAATATAACTTTTCTGAAATTAAAACATTAATTATTATATTAGAACCATCCGTGGGTGATTTTGGAGTTATCCAATCCCTCTGGATCATTTTTTTGGTGATTGATCATCATGTTGGTTGTGGGGCATCCCTTCAGTTAAGAGGTCTTCCTATAACTTTTCTTATCTCTTTCATTATTCATTAGGCTTTGATATATTGTATTTGTATGTATGGATATAAAATATATGTTGTTTAATCATGATTATAGGTTGAGTGCATCGATATTCTCCACATTCTCCTTTCGTTGGTGAGTCCCATTATGGCATTTGGATTTCATGATAAATGTAGGTTGTCCCATTTAATATTTTCCAATTGACTAAACCATGGATATTTTGTTGTTAGAATAATATTTCAATTGATTTTTTAAAACCCAATTTGATATTAATTGGAATTTTTATTTTATTTGGTATGGATTTTGGAAAAAAACCCCAATTCTAAAGGAATTGTATTTTGGGTCATGAAATGAAATTAACTGAAAATGTGAAAACATTTGAGAAATGATTTTGGAAAATTGATTAAATTTAATTGATAAAAAAATTATTCATTCTGATAAAAAAGGGAATGAAATAATAAAAAACATCATGATTTTGTTCTGACCGAGAATTGGTATTTCAAAAAAGTAAATTATTCAATTGAATGGTGAATGATGATTTATGGGGAATGAAACGGTTTTCCTTTTTTCCATTGATTCATTAAGAAAAATCGAGCCTAGGAATTTAGAGTGTTATTTGGGAAAAGCACACTAGGATGGTAATTCACTAGCAAAAAATTGATGATTAATACTAAATGAAAAACAAAGGTAGGCATATCTTCTTCCTAATGGGATGTTGATGAGTCATATTCAGCCAAAGACTAAGGTACATGCATACACGTGTTAAAATGATAACTAATATGAGATATGTTAGGATCCTAGGATTAAAAACAATCATAATACAAGGAATATGACCATGGTTCTTATTAAGAATATTTTCATTATACAACCCATTAGTTTTCAAACTCGTTTAATCATTCCTAGTGATTTATATAATCATTTTAATATAAAGTTATAGTTTTATTAATGTTTGAAAATTTTCACATCACTATAAATGAAAGCGTGTTTTGTTTTCACAAATTTAATTTTACAAAAAAGGACAATTTATTAAACAATTAAACTATTGATTTGGTTATTACTAAGGAATCTTATCATATTTGACAAGTTGATACACTATAGGGATTTTATCTCACACCCTACCATTTTTATCAGATGTATGTTTATTTTTTTCTTTCATGTTTTTCAAAATGGAAAGTGTCTCTTAGAGGAGGTGTTTGTTCTTGAACTTTTTTCCTTAGAGTGTTAATTTATTGGGATGTTTGAATTTTACCATTATAGTTTTTGAGTAATTTTATGATGCACTATTCGGGTTTTGATATACCAGATTTGTTTTCCAGCACTACCCTTGAGTGTATTGATCATTCCAATATGTATCTATATCATTTGCTATATTGTAGAAAATTCATTCCCAATTTTTTCATTTTTTATGGATGGTGCATTTCATGAACCAATGGGGACTAAGAATTACCTTCAAGACATGTAAGGATTGCCTTTGGTTTAAGTGTACTTGGGTATTTGGGATGGTTTGTGAATGACTTATTGGAATAAAATATTACAACTATATATATGGTCATTGGATATTTTTTGGTTAGAAATATGGTCATTGGAAATATTTTGTGTTGAATATGTGATTATTTTGTATGTATGTATCAAAAAGGTATATTAGATATTTATAATCTATTTTAAAAAATATATCATAATATAATTAATACATAATAGATAATTAATCAAAAATAATATATTCAAATAATTTTTCTATTATATTTTTTCTGTGACATATTATTAGTATTATTGTTATTATTAATACATAAAAATGTTATGATGTTATTAAATTTAATGAAGCAATTTACTACCAATTATTGAAAACACAATAGAATGGATATAAGACAAATAATAAATTTTAATGGGATATTGATAAATATATTTAATTAAAAAAGTTATTTTTTAATGAAATGTTTTATAACTATTGTATAATTTTATCATAATAAAATAAATTAATAATTTCTTATTTATTAACATATAGTAATATTACAATGCATAATAATATATATTAATACTCATTTAATTTGTAATTAATAATAAATATGATTAATAAAATAAAATGTTTAAAATTCCTTTATGTGTAAAAATCATATTCATATTCATTTAAAATTTAAATTCATCATAAATAGATATTGAATAATATTTAATGTAATAAATATTTGGATTCATAAAATATAATTTTTTTATTATTTTTCACCTCATGTTTTAAAAAAACAATTTCCATTGCAAAAACTTCTACAAGGTAAAATGGGTAAAAGTGTAAAATTATCATAGGTAATAGTATTAATTAATATGATATTAATGAATTTTATATGATTTTTATTATATTTTTAAGAAATTACTAAATTTACACAAAATGTTTTCTCACATAATTTAACTTACTCAAAATTTATTTCTTATTTACCCTTCACCTAACAAAATTTTCCTTGAAAATGTCCCTCATTTAAACCTATAAGAGGAACTCTCATATACCATTTCTGGAAAAACCAATTCCATATAAATTATCTGAAATACCTATAAAATTAATTTTTCATAGTGACTTATCTCATATTTTGAATCCTATAGTTCCAATAAAGAGTCTTTAGTTCTTCATTACCAATAATTTCATCACCTGAAAAAAATATTTCCACTAATGTAGTTAAAAAGTATTTTTTTTGGTTCTGTTTCGTTTACATTTTTAAATACACTCTCATAAAATCAAATTATTGACTATAATGATGTTATATTAACATATTTATTCTTTTGATAATATAATTGTAACTCCCTGACCCCATAATCCTAGAGTCGGTGCATTATTACGTATCATTGTCATGATCACAAAAGATCATGTCTCAAAAGAATGATTTGTTTAGTAGCATTGGAAGTAATAGATACATTCATAAGGTTTGCATAACTTCATAAAATGGAAAACTACTACAGCATTATTTCCATATACAACACTAAGATCCCATAGAGTATCCTTGCAGGTCAGTCATAATATACATTTTCGCATCCTAGGAATAATAAAACATAGAAATGGGTGAGCTTAAATGCTCGGTAAGGATACCAATATAGCAGAAACATTCATAAATAAACATAAACATTTAAGGCAATGTATTATACTAAAACAAATCCTTTTAAACATGAAATTCAGAATAATATAGCAATGATAAAATCAAAATAATTCCATTTACATACTCACATGGATATTATACTAGCCGAATTATCACAAACAATATCAATAGCCACTTTTATAATGATGGAATGCATAATGCCAAAATTTCATAACAACAATGTAAAGGCCTTGTGCCAACACTACAAATAATATTTTGTCAAGGCCTTGTGTTGGGGCACTATTTTTTCTCATTAGACCACTGATGCATCAAATAGCTATAGTGGGCTTCAACCATTATATATTAAGTCCAATTCATTCCTCATATGAAAAGGTTTAAACATAACTTAAACATTTGTATTATACCTAGCAGACAAAATGTCTATAAATTATCCATAATCCATGAATGGTATAAAATATCACATCCACAGTCAAACATATAACAAAACCTTCAATATAATATGGAAGATTTGTATCATAATAAATCAACATCAAACAAGCATAAAATCCATCAAAAGATATTGACATATATGAAATCAAATCCTTTTTAGTGAAATATCTCTTTATATTTTGAAATCATTGAAGTAAACTTTTATTTTGAAAATATTCGTATAAGAATGTATGGGAAGCTTCGATGATGTTATAATGGTGGAAAATATCCTCAATCTCCATATATGTTAAAAAAACATTCTTACAATAATTTTTTCGAAAAGGTCATAATGTTCCTTGTTTGGAAAATGACGGAAAGATTACTTTCAAAACATATAAGGTCAAATAATTGTATAAATGAATTTACCCCATGTTTTAGTAAATATTAAAAATTTTATGAAAAACATTTTTTAGAAAAATGGATGTGGATGATAAATAGGTCTTAATAGATACAAAAATAAAAACAACCTCGGATAATAAAGAGATTGGAAAATTAACCCTTACCTTGTACTTTTCCTTAGTAGAGGGTTGGTTAACCTCTTGTATAATGTTGAAATAATTTTCATTAAATTATACAAGAATCATATACATTAATATGATATCATATATGATATTTTAACATTGCTCTATTAATAATATATTAGTATTATCATCATTTCGGGTGTTAACTGATTTGTTTTCCTTTATATGCTTTGTTACATAAATAATTTTTGTTATAGATATGATATCTCTTATTCATATTCATAATTATATTAAGTCTGTAATTTTTTTTAATCATCTAATGAAAATTATTCTTGAATCGATAAGATGGTTAATGAATCTCATCGCATTCGTGGAGTCATCATTTCGTATGTATACACGAGAGACAATATCATTCTTTTGATATTAAAATAATATATAATTGGATGGTATATCTTATATAAATAATAATTAGCATGTTATATTTATTATTTACATAAATTATTCATCATTATTATACCCATCCAAATAATAATGTGTTGAATTACAATTTCCCCATAATGGGTAGATAGTAAGCCGTACCTACACACGTATGGTGACATGTCATTCAAAGGATTTATAGAATAATGAATATTGTTGTACCATATTTATAATAACATCAAAGTATGATGATGATAGTGTATTTATTATTTTATAATGGAAAAATCAATGAAAGAGGAAGTGGAAGAAGAAAGGAACATGAAAGAGGTGATAAATATTTACCACTTATTCGGTTTCTTCCATTTGATTTGATCAAAAGGGCTCCTTAAGATGGCATTTTGTCTAAATAATGGCCTCTAGGATGAATATAGGATATTTGATAGTGTATTTGGGTAGTGTTTGGCTGATAAAAATGGCTTTTAATGTGCGAATTAGATAGAAGGGGGGGGGTTCCCTTTTATAAGAGGGGTGAGGGGCACCTTAGGAAAAGCTAGAAATATTATTTTATAATAAAATCGTTTTCGGTTTCTTATAGATAAAAAATGAATTAATTAAATGCTAATGTGGGTATGGGTCGAGAAAAATTCAACCAATATGTTTTAGAAAGGATTGGGTCACTATATTAACCTTATCTTTTAGATTTAATTCGTAGTTAAATAGTTTGACATTTATCACGTCACATTATATTTTTATATTATACGGTAAATAAACATACTATATACTTACAAGATAGCCACATGTAGTCCATTAATGATAAAAAAATAATTATAAAAGACTTATGGACGATCCATATATTTTTAGGAATAAAATATTAACAAATAATATAATATTTGTTTTAAAAACTCTTTTATGTCAATTTTGACACTATTTGGTATTTTTTATTTTCTAAATTAATAACAGCAGTATTACTTCCTAAAAAATTCATATAACAAACCCTAACATGTCATATTAACTTATAAAATTAGTTTAATTCATAAAATATCTCAAATTACATTTATTTCGATAATTATAATATCAATTATTTTAATATTTCATTAATTAAGTAATTACTGCTTCATCATTGTGTCAAAAATAAATATAATTATTTAATGTATAAAAATTATAAAAAAATACAATTATGTAGGAAATAGTATTTTATTTATAATGAATATTTATAGTCACATTTATCTTATGTGTAACTATATATTAAAAATGGTTTAGTTATTAATCTTTGAATTTGACACTTTTAACTCACCTTTGAATTAAATAATAATTAATGTCCTAATCTAATCTAAGTGGACCTAATGGATTATATTTTATTCGTATGGTTTTTTTTGGTCGACATAAAATGATCTAATAGAATTAGGACATGTGTTAGGGTAAAAATAATATCATTTTTACCCTTAATTACCCTATTTAATTTTATCTGCGGTAAATAAAAGTAAGAAGTTACTATTCGTCAAAAATTATTTTCATCTTATTGAACCAAATATTACTTAATGATATCAACCAAGTCTCTCAGATTTTTAAAATTCATCTCATATAAGTGGTAAAATTATGTTTTATGTAAATTTTTAAATGCTCTTAGGATGTGGGTAAAAGACGGTAATAAGATCAATAAAATTTTTATATATAAAGATTTTATAAACTTACTCCAATGAATTAAATATAACTTATATGGGTATTATTTATCTATTTTGACCTAAATTTGTTTTAATTAAAACAAATAATTATTTAAATAAAAATTTGGTTTTAAACTATTAATTAGTCTTTTTCACTATTCATCAAAAATAGAAAGCTTTCAGAAACAAACAAAAAATTAACCCTAAGCTATGTTCAATATTTCAAATCCAAAAATGAAGTCCATTTTAAAAAATAAAATTTATAGAATTTCAAAACGTGAGAATTAATATTCATAATGGCTAGTTTGATTGGTTGTGGTGTGTTAGAACTCAAAGTTGCGTACAACACGCGCTATTGCATTATTCCAAGAGAAGCCTACCATGGAAACTTGGGGTGTTACATTCTCCCATCCTTCAAATAATTTAATCCACAAAATTTCTAGAATATTACTGCATGAAAAGACTCGGGTGGTTCTTCATCATAATTTCCTTGGGATCCCAAGTTGCCTCTTCAATCTTATGGTTTCTCCATATAACTTTTAACAGACGAGTCGTCCGGTTTCTCAGCACTTGTTACTTGTATCAAAGATCATGATAGGATATATGCTATAAGACATATTAGGTTCTAGTTCTAATTCATCATTTGTGAGTAAATGCGTTGGGTGAGGAATTTCTTTTATCAATAGTGATACTTGGAATACATCGTGAACTATGGAGAGACATGGCAGCATTGCCAAATGGTAATCTACAACCCTAATTCGTTATAGAATTTCGAAAGGTATGATGTAACTGGGACTCTATTTTCCCTTCTTACCGAAATGTATTACACCCTTCCATGGAGATACCTTCAAGAAACCATGATCTCCTACCTGAAATTCCAAATCCTTCCTTCAGTTATCAACATAGCTCTTCTACCTACTTTGAGCTACTTTGATGTGGTATTGGATTACCTTCACCTTTTCCATCATTTCCGCTACATGTTTTGGGCCTATGAGTTTTCCTTCTCCAACATCATCTCAAATGGTTGGTGTGTGACATCTCTTTCTGTATAACGTTTCATATGGTGCCATCTGAATACTTTAATGGAAGTTATTATTATAAGAAGATTCTACCAGTGATAAATATTTATCCCACATACCTTGATAGTCATGTGAGCATGATCTCAACATGTCTTCTATGGTTTGAATAGTCTATTCTAATTTTCCATTAGTTTGGGGGTGGTAGGAATTGCTCAAATGATGTTCAGTATCTAGGGATTTTTTAATACATTACTAGAATCTTGATGTGAAACAGGTATCACGATTAGAAACAATCAATAGTGGTACTCCACGAAGACATAAAACATCATTAATATATAGTCTTTGTAAACATTGAAGTGGTAAATCCTCTTTTATAGCATGAAAATGTGCTAACTTGGGAAGACGGTCAACAATGCCCCATATTTCATCGTTCCTTCTAGGAGACTTTGGTAGCCCCCTGAAAAAGACCATCGTGATATCAACCCATTTCCACTCAGGTATGGGAAATGGTTGCATGACTCCTCCAGGATGTTGCCTTCTATGTTTTACTTGTTGAAAAACCATTCATCTTGACACAAAGTCAACAATCTCCATCTACCTTTTTTCCAACCAAAAGTGTTCCTTCAAATCTTTATACATCTTAGTGATACTGGGGTGTATAGAGAAGTTGGAACTATAAGAATCGTCCAAAAATTCCCTTTTTTGATCATGTATTTCATGAACAAAATTTCATCAAGATATTCCTTGAAAATATATATTCATTATATCCATGAAGATAGAGGGTTAATTGTCAATCCAAAAGGCATTATTTTAAACTCTTAATGCCCTTACCTGGTTTGAAATTCATTTTTCAGAATGTCTTCTTTCTTCACACAAAACTAATGATATCTAGATCGAAGTTAAATCGTTGAAAAGTATTGTGCTCCATGATTTTGGTCAAATTAATCATCAATGCGAGGTAGGGGATACTTGTTCTTTATTGTTATAGCGTTGATCTCCCTGTAGTCAATACACAACCTCATATATCCATATTTCTTCCCAACAAAATGGTCAGGGACTACCCACAACAAAACAATAGAGAAGAATAAATCCTTTATTAATCAATTCATCTAGTGGTTTCATTAGTTCCAATAATTCGACAATGGAATTTATAAAAAGGGCCTTCGATACGGACCTTGAACCAGGAATTAAATCAATGGAAAACTCAATTTATCATTCTAGAGGATGTCCAGGTAACTCATATGGAAACACATCAACATACTCTTTTACAATAGGTACGTTCGCTATTTAAACATTACTTTCCTCACCCATATTATTTCATTCTCTTCCTCTCAACAAATGGAATTTAGTTGAGCTACTTGGGGTGGATCTAGATAATAATTAGGTGGTGATATTCTTCTCTAAAGATAAGGTACTACTTATCATCATCAAAAATTGTAACCTCCTTCTTCTAATAATACATTTTTGCATCATGGTAGGAAATCCAATCCATACCAAGGATTATATTAAATTCAATAATGGGTAAGATGATGAGATCAAGAGATAAAGAACCTTTATATGACCTAATGGGGACTGATTCACAAAATATTGTAGAAATGATACTTCACATAGGGTTTTTGACTGACAAATACCTTGTTAAATCAAATTGGAAATATCTAATTCTCTTAGAAAACTAGTAAGATAAGAAAAAATGAATTGATATAGAATCATATAAATCATTTTCTAAACATGATGAAACCATTAAATTAACTGTAAACACGTTTTTCGGAGCTTTAACCTCAGTAGTAGTGATAACAAAATCATGTCCTTGATCCCTTGGAATTTTATGAGATAAGTTCCCCAGATTCTTGGGACATTAATTTGAAAAATTCCCCATTTCTCTACAATTGTAGCATTCACCATTGACAGCCTCTTTCATCCCCTTGTAATCATGATCATGGTAGTTTTTGCACCACACATTTAACAGACTCACATCTCCTTCAGGAAAGTACCAGGGTGTTTCTTTCCACATTTGATGCAGGATGGATATTCAACTTTTCCCTTCTTCTCCTTATTTCCATTTCCAGATTGGTCAACAGATCTCTTCTTCTCTTTCATATCATTGATGCCGTAAAATATAGAGAATTATTTTTTTATCTTGATATCACATGAGACAATATATTAATACAATGATAATGATTTTGAGACTAATGCTCGATGGAGAAATGGTTTTAACACATCAAAGAAACTATTAGTTTTTCTTTTTGGGTTACATATATAATCTTCAGCACGCCTCAGTTTCCTTGTAATGTTATCTTGAAACTTTTAGACATTCTCATCTACCTTTTTCCATAGAGTCAGAAATTGTCTTTCCATTTTCTCTCAATGGTCATGAGGAATGTATTTTTCTAAGAAAAATTATTCAAACTTCCTCCATTTAATATTTGATACTACATCATCTTCCTTTTTGTTTTGAATCAATGACCACCATTGATCAACATATACAATGAGGTGGTATACTTACATGATAACTTTTTCCCATTCACTACTCTCCAAGGAGTGGAATATTTTCTATAAGGAATTTATCCATTGCTTAGCTACTAGTGGATTTGTACCCCTATTAAATGTAGGTGGTTTTTGCATCATTAAGGAATCTATCAATTATCTACCACACTGCGGATTAGGGTGCTCCATACGGGTAAGGTTATTATTCATAACCTAAGTGAGTTTTCCCAATATAGTCATATGTTAAACAGCACCAGTTGTATCACCAAGTCCACTATAATTATCTTGAGAAGGACGAAAATCTCTCCATGGAGTGCGTGTATTGATACAGTTACGATTCCTTCTACTAGGAACCATTTCTAAATAATGGCATAAATTAGATTGTTTTATGAATCTAAATACATAATTCCAAACATGTAAAATAGTTAACATAAATTGAATAGTTTATGGATATAGTACATAATCATAAAAAATGTTTTCATTGAGAAATTATATACTCATAAACCATTTATAATGGTTTTTAAAGGAAATTATAATTATCCTATTCATATCCCCCAGGGGTGTCGTAACCAAGAGTGCAGCAAGGCCCGTTGTCGTGCACCAGTTCATGTTCGAGTCTAGATCAAAGCATTGTGTTTGGGTTTTACCCATAGGTACATCTCTGCCAGAGCCACCTCTACATACTCGTATCCAGACAGGGATGTATTTCCTGGAAAACTCACAAAATCTATACAGTACCAAAATTATAGTAAGTTATTCTATACTATTCCTCAACGTATATCTTAGGGCTATGTGATCTAATCATAGTTTATTTAAATCTAGTTTCCATGGTTTGTACTAAACTTCATATGATACCAATAGTAATGCCCCGACCCCAAAATATCAAAGTCAGTGAATTATTACATATCATTGGAATGATCACCAAAAATCATGTATTAGAAGAACAATTAGTTTACTAGCCTTGTAACTACTAGATACATTAATAAGGTTTACATTACATGATAAAATAAAAAACAACAAAAACATTGTTTCCATATACAACAATGTGATCCAATATGATACCCCTACAATTTAGTCATAATTTAATTCTTCGCATCTTGGGAAAAATAAATCATAGAAAGGGGTGATCTCAGATGCTCAGTAAGGATAAAAATATTGCGAAAAATTTCATAAATAATCATAAACATTTAAGAAAATGTATAAGACTAAAACAAAATCCTTTTAAACTTGAACTTGAGCATACTATGGAAAAGATAAAATCAAAATAATTCCATTCACTCACTATCATGGATATTATACTTGTCGAATAATCACATGAAATAACAATAGCCACTTTCATAATGATGGAATTTGTAATCCCAGAATTTCATAACCACATAGTCAAGTCCTTGGGCCAAGACTACAACAAAGATTTTGTCAAGACCAAGTGCCAAGAAACTATTTCGTCTTATGAGACATCTTGATGCATCAAGGAGCAGTAGCGGGCTCCACCCGTCACATACTAAGTCTAATGAATTTCTCAGAAGAAAAGTTTCAAAGATAACATATTCATTTTTATTAAAAAATTCAAAAAAATGTCAATATTATATACTTAAACCATGAATGGTATAAAATAACACATCCATAGTCAAACATATCAAAAAACGTTCAATATAATATGGAAGATTTTTATCATAATATATCAACTTCAAACAAGCTTAAAATCCATCAAAGGATGTTGACATAGATGAAATAAAAAACGTTTTTATAGAAATATCGCTTTCTTTTTTTAAATCATTTAAGAAAACATTTAGTTTGGGAATATTCTTATATGCTTGTGAGGGAGACTTTGACAATGTAATAACCACAAAAATTAGCCACACCCACCGTATAATTTAAAAAAACAATCTTACCTTAATCTTGTCAAAAATGTAATAAAATACCTTGTTTGGAAAATGTCGGAATGATTCCATTAAAAACATAAAATTTAATTTATGGTTATAAAATACATTAAACCATTTTATAGAAAATAGAAAAAATGTTTTGAAATAAATTTTTAGGAAACATGGATGTGGATGATAAAGAGGTCCCTTTAGATGCTTATATTAAAACAACCTCAGATAGTAAAGAGATTATGAAATTAAATATTACCTTGTAATTTTCCTTAGTCAAGGGTAGGTTATCCTCCTGTATAATGGTGAAATTATTGTTATTAAATAATTCAAGAATTATATACATTAATATGATATCATATATGATCTTTTATCTTTTTTTTGTTTATAAAATCTTTGTATTATCGTCGTTTCGGGTGTTAACAGATTCATTTTCCTTTATATGATTTGTAATGTAAATAATGTTTTCTATGTATAGGATGTATCATATTCATATTCATAATTATATTAAGTATTTAAAAATTATTTTTAATCATCTAATTAAAAATTATTCTTGAATGGATATGATGGGGAATGAATCTCATCATGTTCGTGGAGACGGTAATCTGTACGTATGCACGAGCGACAATATCATTCTTTTGATATTAAAATAATATATAATTGCATCGTATATAATATATTCAGAATCATTATCATGTTATATTTATTATTTACATCAATTACACATCATTATGAGACCCATCCAAATAATAATGTATGGATTAACAATTACACCACAACGTGTAGACGATAAGTCGTACGTACACACGTATGGTGACCTATCATTCAAAGGATGGATATAATAATGAATATGGTTGTAAAATATTTATAATAATGTATCAATATATAGATTATACTGCAGTTATTAATTTATAATGGAAATAACAAATAAAGAGGAAGTGGAAGAAGAAAGAACTTGAAAGAGGTGATGAAATATTTACCTCTTTTTCGAGTTCTTCACTTTTATTTGACCAAAAGGGCCCAATAAGATGGATTTCTGAATACTGGATGGCCTCTAGGATTATGGTAGGATAGTTGAATGGGTATATGGGTAGGGTTTCACCGAGAAAATTTATTTTATGGTGTTAATTAAGGATAAGGGGGAGTGTCATTTTATAGAGGGGTGTGGGCACCTTAGGAAAAGCTATAAATATTATTTTATAATAAATTCATTTAAAATTTATATTGTATTATAAATGAATAATTTAAAGGATATAGTAGGGATTGGTCGGAAACCACTCAACCAATACATTTTAGATAGGTTTGGGTCACTATATTAATCTTATCATTTAGATTTATCTTTTAGTTAAATAATTTGACATTTACCATGTATTTTTTTATTTTTATATTATATTGTTAATAAACAAACAATATACATCCATGAGAACCCCAAGTGGTTCATTAATGTTACACCTCTCCTTATATAAGTCCTTTGGATGATCCTTAGATTATTAGGAGTAGAATATAAATTAATAATATAATTTTTTTAATAACCCTTTCATGTCAATTTTGAAACTATTGGGTATTTTGTTTTTTCTAAATTCTTTATAGTATTATTATTTCAAAAAAATCATCTAACCAACCCTAACCTGTCATATTAACCTGTAAAAATTATTTAAATTCATAAAATGTCTCAAATTACATTTATGTGGATATTTATAATATCAATTATTTTAATATTTCATCAATTAGGTAATTACTGCATCATCATTGTGTCCTAAAAAATATAATTATTTAATATATAAAAATTATATATAAAATAAAATTATGTAGGAAATAGGTTTATCTTTATAATTATTGTTTATAGTTGAATTTATCTTATGTGTAACCCTATATTAATAATAGTTTAGTTATTAAACATTGAATTTAACACTTTTAAATCTTCTTTAAATTAAATAATAATAAATGCCCTAATCTAATCCAAGTGGACCTAAAGGATTATATTTTATTCCTTGGTTTGTTTTTGGTAGAATTACACTTATCCAATAGAATTAGGACTTGTTTTAGGGTAATAATTAATATCATTTTTACCCTTAATTACCCAATATACTTTTTTTCGTGGTAAATAAAAGTAAAAAGTTATTATTCACAAAAAATTATTTTCATCTTATTGAACCACATTTTACTTACATATATCAACCATGTCTGTGGGAGTTTTAAAATTCATCTAACAGAAGCAGTAAAATTATATTTTATGTAATTTTGCAAATGCTCCTAGTATGTGGGTAAAAGATGGTAAAAGGTTCAATAAAAGTTTTATATATCTTAAATTACTATAAACTGACTCCAATGAATTACATTGAACTAATATAGGTATTATGAATCTATTTTGACCTAATATAAATTTACATAAAACAAATAATTATTAAAAAAATCGGTTTTAAACTATAACTGAGTGTTTTTCACTATTCATCAAAAATTGAATGTTTTTAGAAAAATGCCAACAATTCAACCTTAGCTAATTTCGATATTCTGAATCCAAAAATGTAGTCAATATTGAAATATAAAATTTATAAAATTTCAAAATGTGGGTATTACTATTCATAACGGTTAGTTTGATTGGTTGTGATGTGTTAGAACTCGAAGATGCGTACAACACACGCTATTGTATTATTCAATGAGAAGCGTACTGTGGAAGATTGGGTTGTTACAATAATAATGCTATTATGTAACTCAATACTATTACTCGTGCATTATTATAACAAATTTTTATTTGGGCGGGTTCAACTAATTGCATGAATTATGTATACTAAAATCGTGATCTCTGAAATGAATGATTGTCAAGAAATTAATAACATTAATAAATGTTACTAATAAGTACATATTTTTTCGGTTCCATATTCAATATCTTAATATTTATCTAACTACAAATATAAAATGGTTTATGCGTCAAAATAACTGGAACAATCATGCCATGGATTTCATTTTAGAGAACCATATATGACACACCCGTACAAGGAACATGCAACTTCATTACTCATTATTAAAATTCAATTATGATACCTTTATAAAACAAAGAATTATTGAATTGGGAACTAAAAATGACGATCTACATCACCAATTTGAGTCATATAAGAAACAATCTAAATTAATAACATCTAATGATGAAAAATATCAATAAATAATAAATATATGTTCAATGAAAGATAATATGTCCATATTTTAAAATGTAATAAATATTAATTGTGATATTAAATAATTTATTAATACTATTATGTTTAATATCTTATATATTAATGTTCTTTCATGGATTTTGTGGGTAAAGGTAATGGTTTTAATCTCAATTTCCAATCATTAGGGAATATTTTCATATTATACAATTATTCTTATTTTACATTGTATAGTTACAATACCAATTAATTAGTTTTTAATAAATAAATTTTAACCATGATATATACATGGAAATTGCATAATCCCATTTTCATGTACTTCTTTTTCATATACTGCCAATTTTCTTTGGTTATTTTCCATTTTAATTTCCTTTTATATAGATAGGTTCCATATTCAACAACTATATTATTTTATGTGGTCCATATACTTCCACATAGATATATTCAATCATAATTTTCATGAGATTATATTTATTTACCATTCTATTGAATGTTTTGTTTTCATTTAATTCTATTTTAAAAGATCAAAATTTGACAAGGGTTTTCTTTGTAATCACACTTTTAATTCATGAGTGTTTATTGATATGTTTTCATCTGGGGAAGTCGAATAATTATCATATCCTAAAAAACATCTATTTTATTGTCTTATAATTTTTTGATTTTACATGTCTAGTTATCATTTTATATTTCATTGGGTTACAATTCAAGAAAAAGGTTTAATGTAAGTGGAGTCGACATTATATCTTTTTATCGTTTGAGAATCATTATCCTTAATATCCATAGTCATTATATTTATCCATGTATGTACTTATACAAATAAAAATGATTTCAGAAGATAATTTATTTACCTTCATTACATTACTATACAAAAAAATTGAAGGAATATTTTTAATGTTTTCTCTGTATGCCATTTTCTAATGACTGTTAAATTCTTTATAAAAGTGTCAATGTAATATGTTTTTAAAAAAAATTAGTATGTAAAAATTTTCACATATTTATTTTCCATTTTATTTTAGAAAATTCAATTCAATTTATCATGGTTTTATTATTTATTTTAAAATCCCAATATTTAATATTTTATTTTATTTTAATGTGATTTTTATAAAAATCAAAGGATAATTCATCAACAATTTCCAAAAAAATCCAATTGTATCTAAAAAGTTTTTTTCAACTATTCCATTATACGTTAATATTTATTATGTTTCATTGGGTATATTACCAAGTGATACCCTCCATCATCTTTTATTATATGACTTATGATAATGTATTATGGATGTATCATGAATCCTAGTTCTTTCATGTAGGATAATAATTCTATGATGGACCTATGAATGTTTTTATGTTCCTATAGAACAAATTTACATGATTTATCATTATTAGAGGGATGGGTATTTTATAGGAAACTAATTAATTATTTCTTGAATTATATATAATTTGATCAATAGTTTACTTAGGTAGTTATCATATACCAAAAAGGAACATTATTGGTGTTCCCAAACCTAAAAGGTTATAGTATAAGGGTGGTTTGTCCCGAACTAAAAAGGATACACTGGTAGTGATTAGAATCCCAAAATATTTTGGAAAATGGTTGGTCACCAAACGAATAAAAATTTATATTATTGTTTATTCTACACCCAAAAAGGTTGTAGTGGTGGTTATCCCAAGCCTAAATTGGTACATGGGTGGCGAGCCTAAATTCAAAATTTTTGGGTGTAGGGTTGGTTAGGTGAATAAAAAAATGATACATTTTTTGTTATGCCATGCACAAATATTGTACATGTTCAGTGATCCCATGCCTAAAATTTTAATTTACACATGTGGTTATCATAATACTAAAAATTGTATACTAGTGGATAGTCCATGTCTAATAATGAGTTGTATAATTTTATGTGGGCCAAGTATAATATAATAAATAGGTGTTTAGCCAAAAAAATACTAGACAATTGGTGATCTGAATCCAATAATGGTACACTAATGGTGATTGTAATCCCAAATTTTTTGTTACAACAGTTGTTAGATTAGAATATAAAAGGTACATTGGTTGTGATCCCAAGATTAAAATTGTAAATGGGTGTTTAGTCCTTTCCTAAAATAGATACATGTGGATTTCCAAATCCCACTATACTAGGTTTAGGTGGTTAGACAAGTATATTATGTGACGAAAGACTTGGTGGTTAACCATGACGTGTGTTCTATACTCATATTCACTATATATTCAATTAGTATTTATAATGATTATACAATTTTCACATATTATTATCTCATGTTTCCACACTCCTAATACTCATGTTTTATATAAAAAAATTAATGTTGTTACTTCCGATATATGATTTATATTTTATTTGGTTTTATTCTCTTATGTTATATTCATGAACCATGATAATATTAATATTCAGACACACATTTATATTATTCTCAATTATTATCATCGAATCGTATCCTTTATAATAATACCTATTGATCTTTTCATACTATCGATTTCTTATGTTTCCATTCACTACGTTATGAAGAATTGTATATTAATATATATATATATAATTGGTTCTACTGTATTGTGGCTATTCAAAAAAATAGATTTTATAAAAATTAGATGTTAATGTCTCTAGTTTTAAAGATATTAAACCTTTTATTCCTAGTATATTAAGAACTTGTGTGATGCAATTTATTAATTAGGGAAATTATCTAAAATATATTTGAGTTATGCTATTTTTTTTCTAACATTCTATCTAATCATTTTTTCAATTTGTTTATTTTAGTACAAGATCTGGAAGTGCATATCTTGGGCACCTCAAGTAGGTAGTCTCAACCTTCCCAAGGATATTTAGTCACTCTTCTAGTTTGTTTGAATTATGTGATAAAACAATATAATCATGTTGTGATAGATTTACAGGGAGTTGATTATTAAATCAAGAAGTAAATTATTATATAATATATCAGGATTATTAATGTGGGTAATATTTAGAATTATTTTGTGATGTTGGTTTTAAATTAACAAGTGGTTTGTATTCCATGAATTAAAATGGAAGATGTGATTAATTAAATTTCTTAGAAGAAATAAAATATAAAATAATTTATTGTTATATTAAAATATAATTTTCATCATACGATTATCAATTGTATCATAATAATTCGTTAACAAGAAAACATGCTTTAATAAGGAAATGGAATTTCTAATTGATGTTGATATTAATTATTGAATTAATATGACAAATGTTTTCTCTATGTATTATGGCTAATTAATTTAATATTTTGTTTGGGTGTTAATTGACCATATTGAATTTTAATGGTTATTTGAAACTAATATATGATTGGTGGATGTTATAATGGGGATTTACATGTTTGGTATTACTTTTATGGACAAATAATTTAGTTTTTTTCGAATTTATTAATATATGTTCATTATTATTTATTTTAATATTTATGTTATTAATATATTTTAAATATATGTTGTAGTTTATTAATGTGTAATAATTGGAGGTTTCATTATTTGATTAATATGGAATTGTTATCTATGTAATGTTGTCGAAATTAATAATTTATATCCTATGATTTACATTAAAATACATAGAATCACATATGTGATGCGATGGTATTCTGGTAACTTATGTGAATGTTTAATGAATTAAATATGATAGAAATTATATGAATTTTAAATTTATTAGGGGATTAATATTTTCTTGGGAATTGATCATATAATTTATATAAGATGAACTTCTAGGTATTAATCATTGAGTGATGTGTTTGGGTGTAGAAATGTGAGGTCAGATATATAAATTGAACCTAAAGATGTTTATCGAATTGACTTAAATGAATTATTAGGATAATATGGGAATTATAATTATTTAATTATTTAATCTTATTCCATTTTCAATAAATAAACTTATTTTATGTTTCATTGTTCTATTATAGAAAAAAAATTAATTATATTTTGAGAATTTAAAATGATAAGTTTGATAGAAATCCAATAATTATTTTTTATTTTATTAATCTTATTTGTGATTCAAGAGTATGTTAATTTAATATTACTAAATTATATCATTATTGGGTAAAAATTATTGATAAAAGGAATTTTTCATTTATTGTAATATGTTTATTTCTTTATAAAATCACATCATTAATGAATAAACATTTATAATAATTTTTATAACAACACTTCTTTGAGAATGACAAGTTGGAAAACAATATTGGGAATATTGGTGGATTGTATAGTAAGGATTAGTGTTCTGATATTGTGTATATATTCATTAATATTCTTTGTGGATAATATCATTATATCGGTATAAGTTGTAATGAATGAAATATGTTTTTGAAATTGTTATATATGGAATTAAATGAGTTGTTAATGCTAGAAATGAATGAAAAATAGCTATTTAAGTGTATATGATTAAACTAAATTATATTATTGATAGAAGAATTATATTTCTATTAAGGGATAATGTAATACACATTTTAAAATAATATAGTGATGATTTTTTGACATTTTAATAAATATTAAGATTAAATTAAAGCGGTGATTTATAGAAATTGTGATGTTTTTATATTATCTTTCAAACTAATATTGTAATCTTATTTGAGGAAAATCCTTGAGATATGCTATGATATAACAATTATTTTGGTTATGATTCACATTAAGCCATATTAGAGGGAAGATTGATTTATTTCATTGTATTAGAGATATATACGAGTATTCCATGGGTTTGACTATGCTATGAATTTTGAAAATGGGGTGGTTTCTCCAATTCTACGAAGAGTAACAATTAAATCCCTGAATTTTGAAATGAGATTTATTTTCATATATTATGATATTAAAGCCCATAATGACTAAAGTATATATATTCTTGGAAAAATATTCTTTTAAGGATTTTATTTTATTTATTGTATTCTAATGTCCTACACTAAATTTCAATATGTAAATTCCTTAAAAACATCTGAGTTCACTAGATAATATAAGATATATGGGATATTCGTGTTATCATATTGAGATTTATTTATCACAATTTATATGTTCAAATATCATGGGTGTGTAGTTATGAATGTTCTCTAGAGTCATAGGAAGTAACCCAGATTATCCTATAATTAGATTATGAAATCATTGGAATAAAAATGGAGGATATAGATGCATTGATGGACAGTTACCAGCTCTTTTATTTTAAGATTCATTATAAATTATGTGATATGATTTATTAACGTGATTTTTTGATTATATAAAATTCTGTGAACTTAGGAGAATTACTTTTGAGTTGTGGAGAAGTTATTAGTATTAGAATTCATTTTTTTTATATTGATTATGTATATTTTGATCAAACGATATTTTAGATGTAAAATATATCTCTAGTTGATACTCATAACCCCTTATAGCTAGTTAATATAATTTGGTTATTGGGGAAATCACATGATTCCATGTTAAATTTCACATCAATGAAACAGTCTAGTCGAGGAGGAATTTTAAATATACCAACTAATTATTTTTCAAACAGAAATATTTTAACATAAATAATTATATTTAATTTGTTAATATATGACTTAATACAACAGAATTCCAATTATAGATTTAAAAATTAGCATATGTTCTATTTCTAAGCATTTAAATGATACATCTATGTAATGAAAGGCTGGTTCTATATCAGTGAACAGCATCACCACTATTATAATTGGACCAACAAGTGAATCTATATGTATCTAAGAAACATGTAATATACTCATCTTATTGAACTAAATAATTAAATACATTTTCTAATAAATCATATTATTTTGGAATTTTTTATGCCCACATTATCATCAATTTGGATCTGATAACAAATATTTTGGGTGATGTTATTGGTTACTACATTTAATCCACATACAATATATGGAATAAAATATATTATAATAGTGTATAAATAAATTTTAAAATATTGAAAATATAATTTCATTTGAAAAATTACCTTGCATATAGAATAAATATAGAATATAAATTTGGTTTCAGTAGCATAACCCAAAACAAATTTATTCTATATTGAATATATATCATAATATCACAATAGTAAAACCATTGTATTTGATTAAAAACACATTAAAAATAATAATATATTATAGAATTTATCATTATTTTAATAATTATTTGTCATAACAATTTCATCTAATAATACAATGTTCTATTTAAATAATTATAAGATTTAATATATCATAATCTATTACAAGATTAAATATTAAATGATATTACATAAAATAGATTATTATATATAGAGCCTCAATAAATGTACAATAAATTTAAATAATAACTAGAATCAATGTTATATAATATATTGAATAATATTTTCATAGAAAAATAGATTTGATTTCTAATCCAAAAATAAACTATAATTAAATAAAACCAAATTTGATTAATTTTACGAAAGGGAAATCAAAAAAATAGATGAATTAAGTTGTTTTCAATCCAATATTTAAAATATATAAAGACATAATTAATGAATTCTACACAAAAAAATGTTATCTTTTGATTTAAGAAATTATATAAGATAAATATTCCAATTTGATGTAAAATTTGATTCATGTATTGTCCTCACTAGTCACCATCAAGATAGAGAATCATAGTAACCCTCTACAGATCATTTGACCATTATCAGTATCTTCAACTACACCAAAAAACCACCATCTCTATCAAAAATTTAGATCATATAAAAAATAAATATGTTTAAATAATTCAATGAACATCATGAATCATTATATATATCATAGAATCAAATTGGGGCGCAACTACCCCACCATCATCAAAAATAAAATCAACCCAAAAATTAGAAATCAATTGAAATACACAACCAACATTACTAGAGAATCATAATATTCTATATATACAACAATAAAAATGTATAATAACATGTTCCATTACCATATATATAAGAAAAACAATAGAACCCAGAATATTGTTAGTGACACCTACCACACTGTCATCCTTGAATTGCATGTACCTTTAGATGTTTTTTTTATAAAAATGGGTTAAATTTTACAAAATTGAACAATACTTACATATTACCATATCATGTATATGTTTAGATATGAATGATGAATTATTTAACTAATAGTGTTCATACTTTGTTTTCTACCAGTTACTTGGTAATAACTTTAGATTGTTTTCCATATCAACCTATTATAATAGTTATCGACTATAATGAGAACGTGGATATTCAATGAAATTGATCTTTAAAATATGTTTTATAGTCCTGATACATCATGCTAACTGAAAAAATATGATGACTGGATATCTTCTTCTAGAGTCTCATATGCATTGATAATTATTCTCATGATGTTTGTACTTGGTGATCTCTAGTATATTATATCACACAGATACTCCCAAGAATAAGAACACCGCCGCTTTTTGGGGCATGAAGTGTAAATCATTCTTTATGGTATATCATGAGAAAAAATATAGTATATTACATGGTGTGTGTTCGTAGGAGATTGTGGTATATATGACTATTACATACCTCTATTGGGGTCTCGATAGGTTGAGAAACTCTACTTTGTGTATCTGAATAGTATTCACTTATTGAGAGGACATCCATTAGAGGTTCACACATATACCATATTTAAAAGTCTATTCTATTTTAATCAATATGAGTATAAGAAATGGTGGCCCCACCACTGGGTCTAGGATATTTCTTATTATAAAATCATTACTAGGAATAAATAAATTCAATATTATTCACGTATGAAATAATTTACATTGAATTTATTTTTTTTATTTATTAAAAAATATGAAAATACTTGGGATATTATTTAACAAAAAAATATAATATTAATATTAATGTTTTTTAATGTTTTTGGGAATATAATTTTATTTTTTTAACTATATTATATCTCATAATACATTTTTTATATTATAAATAAGTGATGAGACAATTAATGAATTATATGATACGGTTAATTGATCATAATATGTTCTTTATTAATTATTTACTTGGTAATAATTATTTAGGGGCATAGGAGAATAATTTTGGGTATTTTGTAACTCACTACGTATGTGATAAGAGGTTCTCATTTAGAATAATATTTAATAAATGAATTTTAGATATTCTCTATTAACTATCCAACATTCTAGACAGAAAATATTTCGATAGAAGAATCAATTTGATGTTTGTCTTCATAGATCGAATGATCATTGAAGAGGTGATTGTTAATACATCGCATTCCTCATCAAATATATATTCTTGGACCCATATATTATTAATTACTGTTCACGTATACTATTAAACCATATGTGGAATATAGAAAGTGATACTCCATTGTTTTTATCCAAAACAATTCATGTGGAGAGTGGTTATTGAATGTTTATTCAAATCAATAGTGTAGATTGTTATTTATTATTTTGTGCTTAATTCAATTTATGTGATATTTTCATTAATGATTACTAGGCTAAAAATACCAAAATATGATTTTGTGATTATTTATATGATGAAAAAAATTTAAATCCCTAGCCAATCTTCTAATGATTCACGATATGTTATCTTTCACCGGTATCTGAGGTCAATCACGAATGTTTATGTTGAGGGAAAAAATAAATTTTCATTAAATATGAGCAGAGAGTGTCAGAATTGTTCTACAATAATTAATTGTTCTTCTATCCAATCTTGGAAAACCATTATGTGTTCATAATAATTTTTAATATAAAAAAAATTTCTTATCTAGTTGGTTGAAAAAAATGAATATATATACACATATATTTCATTTTATAAATAATAGGGCATAAATTTGTTTCCAAAGAGTCCCTGTTTTTCTAGTTGACACATAAACACCATCTAGTGTCCATAATAATAATATCAGTTTTGTCTATTTTCTACATAATTATGGAAGACTATTGTTTTCAAAATCTTAATTAATATTGTCTTAGAAAAAAATAATATAGAAATAATAATAATATTGTTAGTTGGTTCTAGGTCTAACTAATAAATAGATTACTTTCTTTAAAACAATCTTGGGGGGTGAGTGGGGGATGTTGGAAAAGTCCAACGTGGAAGAAAACAAAAAAGGGGGTAACTGATCAACCCCAATAACATTATTTTCCACTGAATATTTGGGTGGAATTGACATAAACTTCTAAAATGTGGTAGAAACATTTAAAAATTATGTTATTTATTTATTTCTAAAAAATCATATGTCGGTTGAGCTACCACCATCAACTTTTCACCAACCACATCCACACATAGTTTGTATAACTTCTGTATTCATCTGAATGAGTGACCCATCTGATTCAACCTGAAAATCATTTTAATTTCACATACCCTGATACAACTTAATAGATTCCATAGATTGGTTGGTCACATGGCCTCAAGTTAATATCACCAGACGCCAGTGTGGAAGTAGAGGACATGCCTCTTAGCTGATAATTACTTCATCCAGACTTTATCTAAAAGCATAGAGGTCACATGTAAGGATCACATAAATGTGTACCCTTGACAATCATGTGCCTCCTTTTTCATATTATAGAAAAAATTATTAATCTTCCACTCGCTAATGTCCCCGTGGAATAACTGTATATGATACATGCTCAGTGAATCGACTGATAATTTCACTTTCCAGACATTTAGGAAAGCTTTATTTCAAAAATATTGTAGGTATTCAACCCACATTTCTAACTCAGATTCATATCATTCTATTTAAATATATACATGAGGGATTATTATTCTGTGTATACCAAAATATTCTCTCCTTGAAATTAATTCATCCAATGACTCCAAGAATGTACAACCATATCTAACTAGATTTTATGTGTTGGGTAATTCCTCTTATGAGGCCACAACTATTAAGAACCAAATTCTACAATTCTATCTACCTTCATCATCACTTCTCCTTTCATAATACTTTATGTTATACAATACACAATGTATCTACTTCCCTACTCATACAGAATCAGGATCATCACTGATGGCGGTCTGTCATTTGGCTTCGTAATGGTTGTCTAGTAGATATCTATCCAAAAAATTCATCACCCCTTCATATTTAAGACCTTAAAAGACACTACAACCCATTAGAATTCATGTATGAAATGTATGTAATATCAACATATCCCCAAAAACCTCGTATGTCAATGAAATTCTTGGGATTCTCCCATGATACTACAACTATAACCTTTTCGATGTCTTCTAATAGTAATTCCATTGGGATAATATTACCAAATATGTGATTTTTATCTATTCAGAAGTGGTACTTTGTGATCTTACAATACAGCTGACAATCTCTTAGAGTACCCAAATGATCTCATGATATTTGGAATGGTCGTGATGATTATTAAAATACACCCAGAATAATCCCTAAAAACCACAACAAATGAATCAAGATAAGGACGGAAGAATCAGTTCATTAGTACCATGAAACCAGCTGATGAATTATTGTGACCTAATGACATAACCAGATACTCAAAAAGTCTATATCCTTCTATGAAATGTTATGTTTATTATTTCTATAGATCGATCATATACATGATGGTATTCATACCTCAAATCTATTATTGTAGAATACTCGATCTCCAAAAAGATTGTAAAAGAGAAAAATATATTTTTGAGAAGGGATAATATTTCATAACAATTATTTGGTTCAATTTTCAATAATACATGTATATATAAATGTTACTATCCGCCATTTTTGGAAAAGAATAATGTTGAATCCCATATAGTTGTACTTGTTCAAATTAACCAATTTACCCCCCAAATCTTCGAACATCCTCTTGATCTCCTAAAACTACATCACAGCCATCCTATAAGGATTAATGGATATTAGTTAGACACCTACAACTAGCGTTATGGAGAACTCCACCCTCTCTCAGAAGGTAAAATAAAAAATTCATCCAGTAATACATCCATAAAATGGTCAATCAGCTGAGGAAATTCCACATAAATTTCTCCCTGATCATCGAGATATAAACTAGAAATATGGGATATCATTCCACCCAGCTCCTGATGCTCTGGCCCATATCAACTCTCTCAGATATCCCATTCAACCTTTATTATAAAATGTTCCCTCTAGTGATGATAAAGTCACCTTCTAATGATATTAGTAGGTGTATTATCAACATGCTACTATGTTATCCATTGAAAATATAATTTCAAACCCAATCGTCTCATGTAAAAACATATTCCAAATGAAAGGACACCAAACAATAATAAAGAGTAACTCCTGGAACTAACCTACATCTTCTTTCCTGATCCCCAACTAAATTTCTATCATCATAACCCCAGTAGACAACTAAACAACAAGCCCAAGGATTTCTTTGACATGTATGGTTATGAAACAATGTGATAAACTTGTATAAAAAAAGAATATACTAGATTAGATTCTACTAAGATCATACATATCATTTTAGATAGTTTATCTCCATTCTCCTTAGGTGTAGGTAGTATAAAATATATCTAGTAGGAACTATGGACCTGTTATAGAACCTCAATATTGTATGTAGGACCTTCATACGTTCTCCATACAAATGGGGTTTGTCTTCCTTGGACATGACCACCACCACCTCTGCCTGATTGGACGGTACAACTCCATCTCCCTCCAGGACGTGGATATATGATACTCGCACCAGAACCTAGTGTCAGAGAGGACCCACTTCCACTCCCTTCTTGAGGGAATGTCCTATAAAAACATTGAACATGTCCCATGCTACATGAATATTATTACTCAAATAGGTCATGATCAACTTGATTGTTGTCATTTATCATTATACCACACTGATGATAAAAATTAATACATCCAACAATTATGGACGGTCTAGTAATCAACTAATGGGATTCCTAGAGATGTTTCTACCTAACACTGGAGGTTATACTACTAGACTGAGAGACAATACTACACTTCATTTCACCAACAGTGTCCCTTAGGATCCGCTATGTAATTAGTTCCTGATTCAGAAACTCATTAATCATCCCAAACCTGAACACCTTGACCTATGACCAAAAAACATATCATAGACCTTTCTTGAAACATGTCACCCTTTATAACTATTCATCTAGGTATGTCAGTGCAACATGTTGAGTGTCAGTAAAGTGTGTCTATTTCTCCATAACTGTCATTGTTCCATAATTTAGATGCATGTATCAGTATCCCACTATACCCTTAGTGTATTGGGGTAAAACTAGACATATAATTGAGTTTTTAAATCAACCCATTCCATATCTCACGGCCTATAAGAATGGTTCAATAAATACCACCATCACATTATTTCTCTCCAAAGAATTTATTCCATGTACCTTTCTATCCTATTAATTAGCTAATCCAGATTCTTATATATTAAAAGAGTAGACTCAAGTCAAAACTCAATAGCCTATGGAACGCCATAACATAAAAACACAGCAGTATGTTACTGTTGAATCACACGTGTCATCTAATCCATAGAAAATGCAGTTTGTAGTTCTCCATAGAGAGTATTTTTGATGTGGAACATCCCCCTAGGGAAGTATTCCTCATCACATATGTCCGGTAAACAACTACTTCCACGCCTTTCAATAAAGAGGATCCACTAGAATCTCATGGCCTACCACCTCTGGTTGCATGGTCGTCACCACACTACTGACATATGACAAGAGTTTGTTGTGGTGGAGTGTCTCTAAAAATACAAAACAGATGAATCATAAATATTTGATATCCACATTCACATATAAAACTATAAGGGAATTCAAAACCTTCTAATAAATTGTTCTTACCAGACAACATACTGTTAAATCCAGGACTGGTAAAAATAAGAAGCAAAAAATGTCACTAGACCCACTACATTCTTCCCACCCAATGTGGATTATAGTCATGTTCTCTATTTTATATAGTCAAATTCTATTTCATTTACATATTCAATTCAAATTTCACATTAAATTGCTAGACAAAAATTATCACCAATTTTGATCCATAAGGGGCCATAGTCTTCATGATCTATGATTTAGTTTCCACCTAATCCACATCATAAGATATTACAGTCCACACAACTCATGATCTTGAAATCAATTTTCCATAATTTTATTTATTGGTGTTCAATTATATGATAATATAGAAAAAATATAAGGTTATTGAAGGAACTCTAAGTACCAAAAATTTTTCTCTACCCACTACAAAGATCATATATCCAATAAGTTGGTATATATATCATAAAGATTATCAAAACATCATAAAAATAATCAATGAACCCTATATTTCAGGGAAGAATTCATGGAATACGATTCTTGTAAAGTTAGAGGAATGGTCCATGAGATATAATACCCTCAACACATCATGTTGTAAAAAAATAGAACCCGCAATAATATTAATGATTAGCTCACAATTTATTTTCATCACCCAACGATGGAATCAAATAAACTCCAATAGTCAAAATAAAAAAGTACCTCATTCTCAATTTGTGGAAATTTTGATATTTTCTAATCATGGGTTATCTACTCCCAAGAATAGAGTATTTCCAAATTCCAATCCCCACTAATCCCATATATATTGTCTCAATATAATAAAGAAGAGAATAAATATCATTTGGTACAAATTTTTAACAGCAAGTTCCATGATACTTCATAATGGTGAATCGAGCCTGGTTGGTCCCATTACCTTAAGAACAACTCTCAAAAATTCAATATCTTACTACTAATAGTAAGTTGGAAAGGTATTTCTATGGGGAGATTATACCCTCTTATCAGACTGTAATATAGAGGTAGCAATTATACAAATCAAATAGATGAAGAAGTACAACTGTTATACAATAAATAAATAGAAGTAATAGATAAATAATGAAACATGTAATTTAATATATAGAATGATGATCTGGACCCATGTGTAAAAATCAGTCAATAGAGGTATAAATGGACTCAGTACAATAAATGTGTCAATATACCAAAAAAATAAAAAAAATCATTATCTATTGATAGAATCATGAGCCTCATCTTAGTCATATGCTCCCCTCCTCTTAATAATGGTAGAATGTCAAGTATTGCACTATGGAAATTTCCTGATTCCCAACCTACATCAAATAGTATAACGAAGAAACCATTAGTGCCCTGACAAAGTTGTGAGATACCATCCCATTAGTCCATCACCCAATCATTCTATAAAAAATCATGATTTTGTAATATAATATAATATGGAATGTAATATATATCATTATTATTAAGTAATATATGTAATTATCCCATGAAATATTTACTATAAATCAAGTTATATTTCTATTCCCAAAAGGGATCCCTACAAAATAATTCTAAACCTCCTATTAAAATTTAGAAAAAAAATTATATAAATCTAAATACCATGGTTTTTAAGTATACAAAATATCCCTTATAATCCATGACCACATCATATAAATAGTTGTGCAAGAAAACCCACAGTTGAACAATATAATCATGAAACAATCATTTACCAAGGCCATTCCATAAAATCATAAATGTAATACCCTATAAGGCCAGATACAATGTATATTGGACCAAGTATCCCTTTTCAAGGACCAATAATCATGTAAATAAAAACTTGGCTATGCATAAATTGGTTTCTAAGGAGCATGTCTACTGACCATGTCCATTGTGATCCCAAAAAAACATTATCCAAGGGGTATCAAGGTCCATGTAATCCCATAAAATCAAAATTCATGGAGAATACAGGTCTATGGAATTCTCTACCATTGTCAATACCCATGGTGTATCACACCCATTGCATCCTTTGAAATCATTCATAAATCAATTCAAATAACATTTCATACAATTATTTTACCCAATCATTTATATTTTTTATAATAAATCCATTCAAGTAATTCAAAAAAACAACATCATGTTAACACATTGAAAGTGAGGGAAAACATATCATATTCAGCTAATTCTATGAAATTAATTTATTAATATGATTACTCTAACTAGAAAATCCCCAAATGAACTATGGGTTAGTTTAAAAAATAAATAATAAAATTTAATTCACATGTTACACTGCATGGCTTGACATGGTTTGGGAAAAACCCTCCAATATAGCTCAAATGGGATAAAGGGTATCTCTAACATGTTCGATTATGTTAAATAAAATTATTCAATTCAATTTAGCGGTGAAGCCAGAAAGATTTGTGTGCTGTGAAATGGAATGTAGATCTATAATAAATGAAAATACTCAAGAATAGTATAGGTTGAGAACAATAGGTATGTACAAGATTTCCCCTCTAGTGTTAGCATCTGATGAGACTCATATTAGATGAAAATTTATGAACAAATAAAAATCAGTACAGAACCAATGATATGATCAAGGCTCAATTCCATGTTCGAATGGAAGAATGAGAGAAAATACAATGCAATGTTCTTTGCAGGATCTCCCATTGATGATGTTGTCCAATGAAGCCTGACAAGAATAGGTTCTATTTTTTTAAAACAATTTAATGGAAAATTGGTAATTTTTTCTCAAAACTATAAATAAATTGGTTTAGCAACATTGTCTGACCAACTGTGTGCCAATGATTCACCCATCACTATAATATGGGTCACCTTTCATATTACTGTGTACAATTATCTAAACCTTGTGAATGCCACATTTCATCCCACCCTCAAAAACTACATAGGATATCACAAGATCATTCAGCTCCATATGCACGATTTCATCAAACCATGTGCCTCCAAGATTACTCTATACAACCCGAGATGGTTATTTGTAATTTTGTTTACAGTTCCACATGGTTTCTACTAATCCTACATCCTTCTTGTTTTTTCTAAATAAACATCGGTTTTGGGCTCCAAAGAATCCCCTTACACCCTCAAAACACATGTGATCAAGTTGGGTACTCAAAATTATCCATAAAAAGAATTTAAAAATAAAAGAAAAAGAAATGTACCTATTGAAAAAACATTTGATCTGACACTCTCTATCATTATAAGACCATGAATATCCCCGGAACCACTTTTACATGTTTCGAATGCCACCTGGGGCACTAAAATATTGTTAAAAAAATTTAAAAATTCAATAATTTTTCATGGAATGTGATAATATAATTTTAATGGTTGTATTATAATTATTTTTTGAATTAAATTTAGTTTAACATTATTTTAATTCATTTCAATTTTTATCAAATATAATTAACTATAAAATTAATTTCAAATCACATGTATAATTTGTGCTGAATAATCATGATAATTAGTTGAAAAATGTATATATGTATTTTTTTATTTACTTAACAATATTAATTGTTTGTGATAAAAGTAATAATTATTATGTTTTGATGTTATATACATTATATTCCCTAATTTTATTTGTATATGATCAAGCACAATCATGAGAATTATATTTCATGTATTTTACATGCTGTTGTGCCATTGTGTAAAAAGTAAAGGACATTATCAGACAATGACCACACTGAGACAAGCCTTTATTCAAAAATATACATTGAAACATTTTATAGGGTTGGAATCTACAATACAAGTAAGACATAAGTCAGATATTCAACCCTAAGGGTCATTGTTGGTCCATTTACAATCAATGGATCATCCAAAAGTAAATTCTAGATATCAGTTGTCTTATTAATTTAATTTAAACATGGTTTATATTTGTAATCATAATATTCCAATTTATAAAGGCCTGTACAATAATACACTAAAATGCATAGATTTGGACATGGTGAATGTTTTCAATTAAATTTATATTTTTTGGTGTGATTTCCATGTTTAGTCATATCAAATATTAAATGATTTCATTCATTTTGAAATAATAAAAACACCCAAAGAAATATTAATTAATGATGCCTTATATGATTGGAATTTGTACAAACCCATTTTAATGCGGTTATTATCATCCCCAGATGAGGTATCCTTGTACTACTGGGTTTTCTATATTAAATAAACGAGTCAAATTAACTAAATAAGATAATAAATAATTATCAATAGCCTAATTTTTTCAAAATTAAAACCGATGTGTTTAGTATATCAATGTCATGATCACTAAAATATGGCCCTTTACTGAATAACCCTACGATTCATTAGTCAATATGTCAATCAATTCAAAAATATACCATTAAATAATCTATGTGGCTGTATATCCATATCCTAGACTATGATGAGATATTTCAAGGATAATTTACAATTGATTACTCAAGTGAATAAGTATTTTCAATCTATTTGTGTTGGATAATAGGTTTTGATAACATAGTAGGAGTCATTTAATTATTTAAATAAATTTTATTTTTTTAAATATAATAAAGATAATGTTTTAATTTTAATATGTTTTAAATTTTATAAAAATTGATACTAATATAAAATGTTCAGAATGATTATGTTCGGACACTGAATTTTTTCTAACCATATTGAATTTCTAGGTTTCTGATAGGAACATTCCAAATGTACAATAATTGAAATTAAATTATACATGCTAGAATCCCCACATACCATTGATCAATCTCAAGGAGTAAGCATGAGAAATATATTTATATAAGATACATGTATGCTGCATTTGAAATTTACGTCATCGTGTAATCGTCAATGAACAATGTGTTATGAAAAAACCATCAAAACAAGGATGATTTCACATGTTTTCTAATCTTTAAAAATCCATATCGGATAAAATGAAGTGATATGTAAATGAGACAATGATTACACTAAGAGCATATAAATTTAATGATGGATCATGAACTTTCAATACATCACAATCTTATATATTTATCACCCCATTATGATAATTTCATTGAAGAGTAAACAAAATATAAAATTGAGTAAAATGATTCATTGCCTTATGGGTATGTTTAAAAATGAATATAAAAACCTAAATAAATATTAATCAGAAATTATTATTGTGTAAGTGTTGAAAGACAGGGTGAAAAATTCAAATGGGATGTGTGATGGCAAAGGCACCTTCATAAATTCCTTTATAGAAAATAGGATAATAATTATATTGTAGGATATTCACATGTCAGGTAATGAGATATTTCTCTGGAATATAAAATGCAATGAAGTGGTGTTTAATCCTTTAGAGAATTCAACAAATTGTATATTCACCCTAGAATTTATTTTATCTATAATAATTATTGGTTGTTAAATACAAAATTCATATAACATTAGTGTTTTAAAATAAATTAAAAAATGAAGAAAAGAATCATTATAAGAAGTATGTTTAATATATCTAGGCTACTTAGAAATGGTGATTCATAAGTCGGTAGTGATAAGTATACAAATTCTAATTGGAAGGATTTTTTATTCGAGTTGACCTTTTGTTTTGTATTACGAAAAACATTTATCTCATGTGTCATTTGGACATAAAGATGAATTATTACAATTTTTGAAATATTATTGTTTTTTTATATCAAACTCAACTAATGGTTCATTAATTATTTAATCATTTTCAATAATTAATTGATACAAATTTTAAGATACAGATACCCGGAAGTGTAATGATATTTATTTTTCTGCTAAAACTATGAAACTGTCTAGGATATACCTAGTCTTTTTGTACAATCTTTATGGAAAAAGTCCCTTCGTATTGTTGACACATTATTTATCTAGTATTAGAAAAAATATTATTTAAAAATTAGGTTAAATCACAATGCTTTCATAATTACTTCATCTATAGAGTGTGAATTATTCCAGCTAGAATCTAGAAGTAAATAACAATACATAATTATATTAAATTTAGTGTTTTATGGAATGTAAAAGTGATGTATATAATATACATGGTTAAGATATATCAGTTTCATCATGTCCGTTTATAGAATAATATATCAACAATGCATTCTTCGATCATAATATATAGAATGTATTTATTCCAAAAATTAAATTCCCTTATACAAAAAATTTATATGTTGTATTTAAGGAGGATATATTATGAGAATAATTGGAATATTAGGTCATTTATATCTCTAATGGAGTAATTTTCAAATGAATATTTCCTTATTCAGATAATAGTTATTATGTAATGAAAAGGATCATCAATGTCGAGACTCATATGCATTGTAGAAACATAAATTAATTATGACACATGCTTCCCAAATAATGGTGTAATACCAAAACTATATTCATCTATGATGAAAAATGGATATCATATTAGTTAGGGCATAATATAAATCAATTACTTGATAATTAAAAGCGTTTAGATACAAAGTGTGTGTTTAGGATGTATACAAACTTCCATCAAGAAATACACAATGCCCATTTAATGTAATTATCATAATGGTTTATTAGGACATTATAGAAATCCTCAAGATATAAAAATTATATTCATGTTGTAATCAATATTTCTGTAATAGGTTTCACATCTCTATTTTAGATAGTGGGAGAAATAAAGAGTAGGGTTACTTCAAGGATTTAGACGCACATGTAGTTTTTATATGAATAATTTCAGCAAGGGATTATAGAAATGGAATATTCCAAAGACAAGTACTTTGCAGGAAAGACAATACAATCGTGGCAGTTTTAGACGCACTATAGTATGTGATACATTAATCATTGAGATTAATGAATACTATAATTGTGATGAAAATGGAAACAAGATATTATTTGATTGTTTATTTCATATTTAATATTATATTTTATGCATCAATGTATAAGATCATTGTATTTTGAATGATTCAAAACATGATAATGGGGTGGGTATTCAAGTGAAAAATCACAATGAGGTCATGTTTAGTTCAATAAGTAATGATTGATATGTAAAAGGTATAATAATTAATTTTTAGAAATAGTCTACCTAAAAGATGTTTTCCTAGGGTGACGTCCTAGACATGTATTCCACATAGATGTTCTCCTATCTTGTTTAACACCACTACCACAATATCATATCCCATAATTTCATAGATTTCATACTAGAATCAAGGTCATAGGGTGTTTCCATGGTGTGACATTGCCATTATTATCAAATTTTATCACATGAGGTCAATATGAAACAAAAATAAATGGTGTTAGTTATATAGATAGATGGAACATGAAAACATAGGCGATTAATAATAATAATCAATGTGTGAAATTGATATAAAGATACAACTACTAATGATGATATATTTCATGTATGTAGAATTTTGAAAAACATGGATATACCAAATTAAGAATATGTTCTATACCAATGTTAAAAATATGAATCAAAATATATCACAAGCATCCCAAGAATCAGCGACATCATCAACTACCAACTCCATTCTAAATAATGAAATTAATCATGTTTCTGAAGCCACACACTTCTCTTGGTAAACACCTACATACATGTAGTATTCCTAGATTGAAATGGTGCTAGGATTGGGTAAAATTTAAATGTTATCAGGCCCCACCGACGGTGAAAATAATATCTTATCCATGTAATATATATAAAATCTGTGTGAAAGAATTCATATATAAATGTAAAGTGTTATTGTAATTTATAAAACCAATTACCTACCTCACTTATCTCCTAGTATCTGAACACGTAACTAGTTCATTAATTAATTAAGTTCTAGTTTATATAATTAACTCATGTGTGGAAATTTGATCACTAAAAAAATAATATAACAGTAATCGTGAAAGATCCAAGATAAAAAAGTGATCCATAATGTTTTTCATAATGTAGAGGATAGAAGGTGATAACCAAGGTAATTTAAACCTCTAGGGTATCCAACTCAGTAGTAACTACCATATACTTAAGGTGTAAGTGTAAGGCCCTAGAATTAAAAGTTGAATAATCATGAATGAAGTTAATAATTCAAATTGAGTATCTTTTCATGTTTAGATATTTGTAGAATTAAGTCATAACATATAAATAACAATTTGAATATTACTTGAAGACACTTATACTCAGTATATATTTAATTCATAAAACAAAAGAAACATGTTTAGTTCCATGTTTTAATTATCATTAATTGTCTTTGATCCCATCCTTGTCACTATTCCACTTTATGTGCTGTGAAAAACATTTATAAAACAAGGGATAAGTATAAAAAGCTCAGTAAGGGAAACACAAAGAAGGAAAAATGATATTTTTTAAAAACAAAAAGTAAACCATGAATACTTTATCATAAGTTATACTTTTCACCTTTATGAAGTAATAAATACTATTCACTAGACAAACTATATTTTCATACCATTTTGTAACAAAAATATTACCCTAAAACTCATAGAAACCACACATAACATATAAAGATAACTTGGGATATAAACATAATTAAATGGAATATCCATACGGTCGACTTACACACATATCACTAAATGGAATATCCATATGGCCTACTTCTATACCCAATGAATTGGAGTTATAATATAACCACCCTTGGTTTATCACAGAACCACCCATCATTTGGTTTATCACATAATCACCCGTCAAATTTCTATGTACCATTATATAATCATAACACATAAAATATTGAAAATATCAACATTTCAGTAATAACATTTAATTTTAAATAACAATATATAATTTCAACATTTTGAAATACTCAATCCATTTGAAAAACCATTTTCAATACTAAATCATCCCAAAACAGAATAAGGGGTTTCTTTTTCATTTTAAAAACATTAAGGCTACTATATGAAGACATATAATAACTATGGCGGTGGAGATGTCATTGTCACCACACATTTTAAAAAACATTCCTTTTTTCATTTATAAATTTCATTTTAGAAAAATGATTCCCTTTGAATCAATATATTAATCATAGGGGTTTATTATACACTTTATAAAATAAGGAGTTGTATATTATCATAACATTCCTCAATGAAATGATATTGATACAAGGTCCATTACATTGTGTTTGACTTGACTCGTTCTTTATTTAGTTTCCTAAATAATAAACATACGAAAATTTATAAATTCTGAAAAACCTTTTAAATGTATATTATTCATTTTATATCACTTATTACCTTTCTATAATAATTTGTTAATTATTTGAGTTTATAGCAGTCAGTTTGTCCATGTTCAGAACGTGATTAAAAAAATGATATTGTTATAAATACAAATTGTCTTTGGCGTAAAAATTGCAGTATCCTCATATTGATATTCATTTTTCAGTTATCATATATATCATATATATTCATTATATAATTATTTATAATAGCCCATAAAATTTGGATACAAAAAATGAAATTCACTGTTCATGGAGACGGTAAGCCGTACGTACGCATAAACCCTACATTCATTTATTTTTCATATTTGAAGGAATGAAAATGAAATGATACATAGGTTATATTATAATTCCATTATAATATAAATGTAATATATTGTACGTAATTTCATTAATTCAATCCTATATACATTTCATCTATATGATGAATGAGTCATATCACTTATAGGGGGCAGTAGTCGGCACTTCATTAAATGAAATTATCAGATTTACCTGTTATGGGTACCTTACAGGTATGATATAAATGAAGAATAAAAACATATATAGACCGATAAATATAATATATACCACATATAAATAATGTGACATCATAATGGCCACCAGGAGAGGTAGTAAGAGATAATTGAACAATCATCACTTCGTGAGGCAGTAGTGCGCTGTCCAAAGAAACAGTATGTTCATAACCATTAGATGGGGGTTCTGTGGAAGTGTAGTTAGAATACATCTCATAAAAAACCTAGTATATTTAGGATACTATTTTTTTATTTAATAAAAGAATAATATTAAAATTGGTAGTGGATAAGGAAAATAAAAGAAAAGAACTAGAGAGGAGATGTTACCTTAAAATTGGGTTACTCCCTTTGGTTTGAACCAAATGGTTTTCCATAATTACTTTTTGCTTAGGGGATGGATTTTAAACGGAAGATAGGGATGTAGGGAGATTATTTGGGTAGATTTTTAGATGATCCAAGAATCTTTAGAGGTGTGAGTAATGGGATGGTGGTGGTGTCCTTCTATAAGATGAGGGAGGGGATATTTAGGAATGTTTGAAATTATTATTTTATTATAAAAGGATTTCTCATTTAAAATAGTCTATTACTAAATAAATTCAATGATAATATGACTATTATTATAAATCTTCTCAACCAATAAGTATTATATATGTTTTGGTATAAAATTTAACGTTATCATTTAGTATTAACCCTTAGTTATGTAATTTGACTATTACCATGTCTTCTTGTGTATTCACTCTATATAGTTTATATTGTTATCATAAAATGAAAATCAAACCAAAAGTGGTTAATTAATGGAATTTTCAAACATATCTACATAATTTTTTAGAATATTATATTATTAGAATTATTATATCATTTAATAAAATAATATTTGTTTTAAAAAGTAATTTATGTCAATTTAAATACTAATCAAATCATGACTTTTAAAAATTCCAAAAAAACATGATTCTTTCGAAACAAACATCATTAATTCAAAGATAACAATTCATAATCATCCCTAAAATTTGTGGATGTAATTAAATGTTTCAAAATAATTATATCATTTAGTAAAATAATATTTGTTTTAAAAACTCATTTATGTCAATTTAAATATTATTCCTATCACGACATTTTATAAAATCCCAAACGAATAGATTATTTCAAAAAAACATCATTAATATAAATATAGAATGTCATGATCATCCCTAAAGTTTATGTATGGAATAAAATGTTTCAAAATGAATTTATTTTAATATTTATAATCTCATTTATTTAAAACATTCATTAACAAGCTATACATTGCATCATCATTTTGTCATAAATAAATTTATTTTTTTGATGTCTAAAAATAATAAATACAATACCATGATGTAGGAAATATTTTTATCTTTCTATTTAATATCTATTTTCAAAAATATCAATTATATAACTCCTCTTTAAAACATTTTTAGCATAATGATACATGTTTATGATATTTTTATTTTTACGTTAAATAAAACGTTATTAATGTAATTATCTTACCCATGTGGATTACAAAGGCCAAACAATCTTCCAAAGGATTTTATTTGTCACCCATGACTCTTCCAATATGGTTAGTACAATTGTTATAAATATTTTATATAATTATAATATTATTTTTATCTTGAATTACCCAGTTTACTTTTAACCGTAGTAAATAAAAAATGAAAGTTATTATTCACCAAAAATTATTTTCATCCTATTGAACCTCATTTCAATAATTGATGACAACCATGTATTATAGATTTTTTAAAATCAATTCTAAAAATTGGTAAAATTTAATCTAAATGAGATAGTTGGTTTTTTATCTACTATGCATTGGTTTTCACTATTAATCAAAAATTGAACGTATTCAGAAAAATACCAAAAATTCACCCAAAGATAATTTTGATAATCTGAATTCAAAAATTATGTCTATTTTACCAAATTTCAAACAAATAAGTTTCATAAATTAATTTAAAATTAATTCTCGTTTCCTTGATAAGAAATCGTGTTTAGAAGAAGTAAAAACCATCAAAATATTGTTATGTGTTTATGCCCAATTTAAGAGAAAAATTACTTCTAAGGAACAAAATTGGATTAAATGGTAAAAATATAATCCATTTACACATTAAAACCATTTAATATGAAAATGTATCCATGTAAATAAATCATATGAAAATATAGTTGTGACTTAAAAGCAATATTTTTCACTATTCATTAAAAATGAACTTTATCAGAAAAATACAAAGAATATACCCAAAGCAAATTTTAATATTCAAATTCAAAAGAAGTTGTTTATTTTGTAAAATTAAATATATAAAAGTGATAGAAACTATATTTCAAAGGGGTTCTCCCCCAAAAGGAGGTAAGACATCATTTTAAAAAAAATTATATTATTTATGCATAAAATTGGATTCATTATCATTTTAAGCCTCAAAAGTTTACTGAATATATGTAAAATAATTAATAAACTTGATTAATCGTTATATGGTTAATTCTGTTAATTACCTCCAATACAACAACTAGAAGTTAAATACCATTTACTATAATAATATTATGTAATTATTTATTAGTATGGCTCAGCCTTGTGTGCAACATATGATTTCCAATAAACCCATTATTGTGTGTCGGGTACGCCATCAGACATAGCATCCCCATTAATGTAAAATTAATATTTAATTCCAAAATATTAATAATTATGAAAATTTCATATTCTTTATTTAACTGAGATGTTATATCGTTCCCTCTTTTGGGAAACTATGTCAATGCATTTTTATAATTGAGCTTAGAATATTCATTGGAATTCCCACATCCGAAAAACTGTCGAAATAACTATCACATTAAATGAAATAAATAGAAGTACAATGGTAAACCTAGATAAACCCTACTAGGATTCCATGTATGAAAACATGGATATAGAAGATAAACCATGTATCATGTTTTGATGGAGAGTGATAGAAAAAAGGCTTAGGAGAAAGTTAACAATCTAAAAACCACAAACATGTTATGGGTTAAACGGTGTTTGATTCGCCCATAGGAAAAGAAAACGAGTAACATTTTTCTTTTATGTTCCGTTTATTAAATATAAGGATTTTATTTATGTTCATGACTATGAACATTAGGAATCATACTTACTGGTCATGTATACATTCATCTATTACTAAATTTCTACCACAAACTAATCATTTTTTCAAATGATGAGTATTCATGATGACTTGGTCACACCAGAAGCACTATAATCATCTTCTAGAGAATCATATAATCCATAAAAGATGCATTATATATTTCCATTTTCTTAATACATTATCCAAAACCAAAATGGTTAGTACAAGATCAGATAATCCCCAAAAGGAAAAATCGTTATAAAAAGAAAATTTAACAAACCAAACCCAAAGTTCAACAAAGACCATTCAATACACAGTTGTCCTTAAAAGTTTTCAAAATAGTCCAAACTACGTATGAATCACTAAATTTATACGGATTTGATCACATATTATTCCACAAATATCTTAACATTTATCTCCAAATAACATCGGCTACTCGTAAAGTCTTATACAAAAGTGTAATTATCCAAATCACATATTCTCTATGATAGGTTAATAACATCCATAAATAACGCAAATAAACATATATCCAAAAAAAGATTCATCCAAAATAAAATTTCAACCATTACACCACAAATAAGATCCCATAGTATTCTATTTTCCTTAATCATATAATGTTCCCAAAAGAGAAAACGTCATCCAAAAAAACTTTAATAACTAAATCACGAAATTGTTCTCTTTTACTAAGGATATTCATTTGGGAAAACATAATATCCAAAATAAACATATTCTTGATCAATAAAATCATTTACTAAAAATAATAAGTCATACTAACCAGGGACTTCACGTTGTCTAGTCGTAGGTGATAAATGTCAATCACACTTTGGTTATGGGTTCGATTACCATGGCCTTGTCGAATGAGGTAGCTTTTCACCCATCCTACAAGTTTTCATTTATCTAAAACCATATTATTGTTATAAAATTCTCAAGAATAATATAATTTCCACAAAATAACCATAACGTCTTTTATTCTCAATGGTTATCTAATACCTCCAATTTTTCATCCCAAAATGTAATATCTATTTATCACCACAAAAATGATAATATGAAACCATATGGTTGTCCATTATGTCCACATAAGAAAATATAATTCATTCATGAATAAAATTTTCACTAAAACAAATCATAGTTACACATAGTAGGAAATTCATTCCAATGTTATCCCATCATCAAAAGATCCTTAATAATTTTAACCATTTCATCATCCTAAAATCATCCCGAAATCATTAATCCATTATATATATAATTTTTACTCATTCAGTTTTATTCATGATCCATTAACCATTATTTTACATGTTATTCTGTAATATTTATTTCTTAAAATAAAAATCATGCATAATGTCCTAACATTTCAGTAATGTCAAAACATGAGCTAAGAAATAATCCATACCTTTCATAGGTCATTTTCAGTTTGCTCCTCTCAAATTGTAATGGAATTAGGTATAGGTAATCATATATTTTTACAGTCATACTGATATTATTCCCAAACCTTCTTCATATGACATCTATTGGTATAATCACCAGTAACTCCACAATTAAAACATTCAATTGATTATTTAGAAAGAACATCTTTCTATATTCCAGGGTCAACAAGGCTATTCATTCTTTCAATGGAATGTTCTTGTTTTATGACCATCATTGCCACATCTATAGCATCTTCCAATCCCTTTGAAACGTTTTCATATTTTTTTCTTTCTTCAGCCATGACACATTTGTTTATTAATATACTTATCCATTTTTTTATTACCTGAACATCGATTGGGATTCGTTTCTCACATATATGATGCCTTTGAAAAATCACAATGGTTCAACAGGTCAATCATAAATCCAGATATTTGGTAGAAAATTACCACACGATTTTTCATTCTAGCTCATATTCCATTTGATTTAATATTCAAAAAACCTTCAAAGTTTTCTTCACATCCATTGATACTTGGGTGCCAACTAGATCTAACCATTTTCTAAAACCAAAATGGTCAGTGTGAGTATATTAGTAAAATCATCCTATAATATCTTATGAGGAGGGTAAAAACTAAGATACACTTATTAATGACATCTTAAACTCATTAAATTTATCTAAAATAACTATGACATTATCTAATATGCTATCCATTATAGTTATGTGCCTTATGCTAAAATAACACCCTATCCTCTTAAGTCATATAAACCGACCTCTCATACTAACTGCAAGGCTATAACCTTTAACATTACATAATAATGATTTAAGTTAATAATTCACATTGAGGATATTATCTGGTTTATAGATTTAGATAATTAGATCATAACATATACATAACAATTTTAATATAAGAAATGAAATGCACCGTTCATGGAGATGGTAAGCCGTACGTTCGCATGAACACTACTTTCAATTCTTTTTCATATTTAACAGAACGAAAACATAATTATACATAGGTATATTAAAATTTCAGCATAATATCTATGTTATATATGTTATATATGTTCATTAATTCCTTACTATATACGTATCATGTATATCAAGAACGATTCATATCACTTTGAGGGGGCGGTAGTCCGCACTTTCTCAAATGAAATTATTGGATTTTCCCATCATGGAAACCATAAAGTTATGATATAAAATATGAATACATAAGGATCAAGATAATATAAATACAATATATATCACATATAAATACAGTACCATCATAATGGACTCCATGAGAGGCAGTAGAAGATAATTGAACAACCATCGTTTTGTGAGGCAGTAGTTCGTCGTCCACAGAAATAGTATGTTTGTATCAACTTGATGGAGGGGTGAGAAAGTGTAGTTCGAAACATGTCATAACAAAAACACAGTATATTTATGATACTATTGTTTTAAAGTATTCAACGGATAATAATATCATATTTAGTGGAGAAGGATTATAAAAGAAAAGAAATTTACGGGAGACGTTACCTTTTAATTGGTTAACTCCCTTTGGATTGAACCAAAAGGTTTTTTTGAATTGCCTTCTGCCTAGGTGAAGGATTATAGGATTAATAGAGGGATGTTTGGAGATTTTTTCAATAGAGGATGGATGAGACAAGGGCCATGAGCAGTGTGAGTAATGGTTTAAAGGTGGTGTCCTTTTATAAGATGGGGGACGAGCTCTTTAGGAATGTTTGAGAGTATTATTTTATTATAAAAGGATTTTAGGTTTCAAATGGACCATAACTCATTAAATTAAAAGCTAATATGAATATTATTCTAAATCCTCTGAACAAATAAGTTTTAGACATGTTTTGTTTTCAAATTTAAAATTATAATTTATCTTTAACCCTTAGTTAACTAAATTGACCCTTACCATATCTTCTTGTGTATTCACTCTATATGGTTAATATAGTTACCATAAAATGCCAATAAAACCAAAAATAGTTAATTAAAATCGTTTTAAACAATATTTAACTAATTTGGATGAATATTATGTTTTTAGTATTATTTTATCATTTAATTAGTTATTATTTTTTATAAGACTCATTTATATCAATTTAAATACTATTCATTTCATGACTTTTTTAAAAATCCAAATCAACATGATTCATTATAGAAAACATCATTAATATAAATATAAAAAGTCAAAATCTTCCATTTAATTTTTTGATGGAATAAATATTTTCAAAATAATTATTTCATTTAATAAAATTATATTTGTTTTATAAACTCATTTATATCAATTTAAATAATATTAATATCATGACTTTTTTAAAAATCCAAAGAAACATGATTGTTTCCAAAAAAACAACATTAATATAAAGATAACAAGTCATATTCACCCCTAAAATTCATGGATGGAATAAAAAGTTTTAAAATAACTTTATCTTAAAATTCATAATCTCATTTATTTAAAACCTTCATTAATAAGGTAAACACTAAATCCTAATTACGTCATATATAAATTTATTTATTTGATGTCTGAATATTATAAATAAAAAACCATGATGTAGGAAATATTTTTAACTTTTTAATTACGATTTTAAGGAAAAGATATCAATTATATAACCCCACCTTAAAATTGTTTTAGAAAAATAATACATGTTTATGATATTTTTTACTAAATAAAATGATATTAATGTAATTATCTTACCCAAGTTGCATCCAAAGGCAAAAAATTATAACCAAGGATTTTTATGGTCACCCATGGCTCATCCAATATGGTTAGGACCAGTGTTAAGGTAATTTTATATTTTTATAATATTATTTTTACCATAAATTACCCTATTTACCTTTAACCGCGGTAAATGAAAATCAAAAGTTATTGTACATTAAAAATTATATTCATCTTATTGAACTAAATTTTACTTACTAATGAAAACCATGTATGTCAAACTTTGAAAATTCAATTCACAGAAGTGGTAAAATTTCATTTAAATGAAAAAATTGGGTTTTTAACTACTATTTAGTGTATTTTAGAATTCATAAAAAATTGAATGTTTTTAGAAAAATTCAAATATTTCATCAAATGATAATTTTGATATTCAGAATTCAATAATGATGTCTATTTTACCAAAACTAAAACATATAATTTTCGTTATTTAATTTAAAATTAATTCTCATTGTCTAAACCAGAATGTGTGTTTTTATGAAGTAAAAACCATCAAAATATTGAAAAGTGTTTATGTCCAATTTAAGAGTTAAATTATTTCCAATGTCCAAAATTGGATTAAATAATAAAAATATAATTCAATTACACTTTAAAATAATTTTAAACGATAATCTGGCCATATAAAAAATCAGATGAAAAGAGGGTTTGACTTAAAATTTATTATTTTTCACTATTCTTTAAAAAAATGATATTTATCAAAAAATACAACAAATTTGCCCAAATTAAACGTTGATACCCCTCCTCTAACAAATATGATTATATTGTTAAAATAAATATATAAAATTTTAAAAAACTATATTGAAATTAGATTTTCCACCAAATGGTGGGCAAACTACCTTATAAAAAATATTACCATATTTATGCTTAAAATTGGAATCATTATCATTTTAAGACTATAAAGTTTATAGGATAAAGGTAAATACATTTATCAAACATGTTTAATCATAATAAGGCTATTTCTATTCATTCTATCCAATATAACGGCTACACGTTAGCTAGCATTTAAAATAATCAAATTATGTTATTATTTTTCAGTTTGACTCAGCCTTGTGTACAACATATGATTTCGGGGAAACACATTTTTACTTTTCGGGTACTCCATTGAACATAGCATCCACTTTAAATTAAAATTAATATTTAATTCTAAAATATTAATAAATATGAAAATGTCATAATCTTTATTTACATGAGATGTTACAGTAAGAGTGAAATCTAATGAGCATCATCCAAGGAATTCCAAAATAGTATATTTAACTAAATCCAAGGAAAACATCAAAGGAAAATGGAATTATAATGGTCTAGGCCTAAGGTTGTAACAAAGAAACCTCATGTTTGTAGAAGAAATTATATATCTATATAGTGTATCCAAGGAATCATATATAATAAAATAGGCATACAATGGAATCACATTGGGAATCAACTGTTGCATGTTGATCGGGTTCCCATGAGGGTATCATGAAGGCAACCAGCATCCATGATTTGGAGTGGAATCTATGTCTGCTCAAGGTTTTACCTACTGAATCCCAAATGTAATTCAATTCTATCAACTCCTATAATGATGTGAATGTTCATATATAGTTAGGAACGTTACTTTTAAATCATTTAAATAATTAAACTCTTTTTATTAATCATATCTTTTATTAAGATCACTTGGTAATTTCAATCCTTTCATTAGTGTGACATGTAAAATGTCCATGAAACCATTTAATTCATTTTATATTTATGTACCTATTTATGTCCATTACTATTCATTACATGAAATGTCTAGTCTAAGGATAAGAAACTACATGCATTTAATTAAATTTGAACTAGCGAAATTAATTAATATACAATGTACTTTCCAATTTAATTTAATAGTTATTAATCATGTGAAGCACTTAACTTAGTAAGGTAAATTGTTGAACATGCATGGTACCTTTCACATATCAATTCAAAATTCAATTAATTCAAGTGGTTTACACTTTGTAGGGTCAGGCCTCACAAATTAATGGTGGATCTAATAAGTCATAACATACTACGAAGGAATAACTATCCACAAAAACACATTCATGTAAAATCAACCTATATGGGGTGGTTAATGTTGTGGGGAAAACCTCCAAAGTGGAAAATCATATATGGAATGGGACTTATAATAAATATCTACCAAATACAAGCAAGGAATATTGATTAATGAGATGACACCTAATAAAATCGTCATTGACCATATTCCAATTTATAAAATGATGAATCTTAATGAGAAAGCTATATACAACCTACCTAGTACTATTATGATGCTCCTTGTCTAGTATCAACCTCTCAATTAGCATGTATTGGAATATATCTGATGAATAGATCAACACTGTAACCCTAGATGATATGATCCTATAAATAAATAAAATCGTTTAAAGGAAAAATAATGATGAAAAATTAAAAATTAATTAGAAACATACTGATGCAGATCCAATGATATAGAAAACACATTCATTGGAATCATGATGAATACTTGATATCGATTCCACGAATAGAGAGAAAAAGAGATATCAAAATGGTAAAATGGTGTATTTTTTCCATGGAGAGAAAAAATATAGAAGTTGTTGATTTAATTACACTGTAATGGGAAAAACAGTCATTTCACCCAAATTTTTCAATCACATGGTTTGAACAACACGTGTGTAACCCATTCATGAGATGGTTTATACAGGGTAATATGACTTGTTTTGGCTTCAAAATTAAGTAAATCTTTTTCTAATCATCAAATATAAATCTAAAAATTTTCTGTATGATTCTTTATAATCGTGCGGACTGAATTTCATGTTTTCCAAAAACCATGAAACAAAGATCTCCCCACATTCCATAAACATATATTTAAAACAATACATATATATTATCATGAATGGTTTCATATATTCATACAAAAACTCATGAACCTCCACTGAAAGGGGTTCTAAGCTTTGAAAAATCTCTGGACACCCCATAAAATTCAATAACTCATAAAGAATCCATATTTGGTCTAAAATAATGAATAAGAATGAAATTAAAATGATCCATAACTGAGTGAAAAAATGGGTTCACATAGTCATACACCATTTAAGTAACCCATCAATATTTTCTCCTTCAATGTCTGGTGAAACAATATCTGAGATCAACACCATCCCCAAGGAATATATGTCAGCCTCACACTCCCAAGTATTATCTGATACACCATCATTATTCCATAAAACATGCACTAGAAGGATAGATAGGCCTTGATGTTCCTTAATGACATATTCTATAATTCATATAGGAAACTCCTAAAATGATGAATCACCATCTAACTCAACATCCTAAGGATCAAAATTGTGGGATGGGTTGACATGATATTAGATAATCTGTGAACTATTCATGATATCATGCATACCGTAATAGCTTTTACGTAGTAGCTGCTGATAGGATTCTAGTATGACACTCTCTAGAATCTACAATTTCCTGAAAAAGAATAGTTATATCTTCCCTTTCCACGATATCCATATATTCCCAATAATGGGAGATAACCACTAGAAAACTGGATCCCTAGCCTCAAACATGAGAGGTTTTAGATGGTGACTGATATAAAATTTATATCAAGAATGAGTAATAGACATCTGCTTCTTGGTCAGGTGAACATACTCTGATGTCTCCTACATGATATGAGGACATGGTAGGGATACCTCACTTGTATCTATCCATACCTAGGGTGAATAACATGGCCTACCATTAAAGGTCTAAAATTTAGCCTTCCAAATTTGTTCCTAAAAGCTATTGTTATATGTGAACTAAACACGAGGGACATGGTTCTCCAAAAAATATCAATTTCAGATAATCATCTCTATAGTGTGTCCTTGAATACATATATCATCTTTTTCAACATTCCGTAGGTCTGAGGGTGAAAATCAATGCTCAAAATCACTTGTGTACCTATAGATTACTAAAATCATTTTCAAAACATGAATATAATCTGAATCAATAGTATGAGGGACCCTATATAGTCGGATGATCTTACAAACAAACAGTATTTCCATCTGATCAATTGTTAATTTCTCCTTGATATGATTTTAGTGGGATAAATTCATCAATCAGTCAATGGAAACCAATAAAGCATAAATTCCTCAAGGAGCCCTCAGTAATATGACTACAAAGTTCCTATAAACATCTTCCCATTTCAATTTTTTGACCGGATAAAGCTATAATATTCATTCAGGTCTCTGTTTATCAACCATTACATGATGATAAGTGGAACACCTAGTGATAAATCTTATTATATTATGTTTCATACTAGAACACATATACTAGAGTTACATGTCTCAATACATAATAGAGATTCGTAGATGAACATTTCACTATATAGAATGAGGAAGCAACATAAAATCTTCACACATGTCATTAAGAACCTATACATGTTTATGTATATGTAGTATGCCATCCTTTTCCACAGACCAATCTGGAGGTGAGTCATTTATTTCAGTACTCTCATTGTGAACCAAGCCCTTATGATCTGAACATTTTATGACCTAACATTCTCTATGAGGGATGTGGTAACTATCAAGCTGAGACATATGACTTCTTGTGGCTATCATGAAATTCTAGATGTATCTAAAATTATAGGGACATTAATTTATAACTTCCACTTGCTTCTCATATGTCTATTACATGTGTTTCCCACCACAGTTCATCAACAACTTCATCACCTTTTCCAGGGATAGAGGTATGCCCAAAATCGAATGAATAATGAAATAATACCCATTTTCACAATATGAGATTCATTAATTTATGTTAAAAGATATATTTGAGGCTATTGAAGTCTGTATACACCACAATGTGCTCACCCATCATAGAGTGTCTCCAAAACTGTAAGGCATTGATGACTACTACTACCTCAAGGTCATGCATCCGTTAATTTATCTCATGATTCCTCAACTGTGGAATTTCTTACATAACAACTCTTTCTTCATAAATCATCTCTAATCCATTTCTACTTCTTGAGATATCATCAAACATAGTATAACATCTTTCTATATTTGGATGAGTCAAAATAGGTGATATTACAGGATTTCCTTTCATCTCCTAAGATGATTTCTAAAACTCTTCTAACCATAATAACTTTTCACCCATATTTGTAAGACATGTAAGTGTTGTATAAGGGAATGATATTTCAATTATAGAACATCATTAATAACCAACCAATTCAAAGATACTCTATATATGAGACATGTTATTGGGATTCTATTGTGAACCACAATAGTCACCATATATTTGACAACATATACTCATAATTCATAAATCATATTTCCCAAGAAGTGATATATGTTGATCTAGAAGTGGTACATAGAAAGTACTGGATAAACCTAGAGGTATCTCAGTGTACTCAAAATGATCTTATGGTTCCTATAATGTTCATTATGATAATGAGATTACATAATGATGTCATCCACAAATACAAAAATAAATGATCCTAGATAGAGGGGGAAAACATATTAATAAATTCATTAAAATAGAAGGAATGTTCATAAGACTGAATGGAATAACATTGTACAAATAAAGAACATTCTATGACCAAAGTTATAAGAGGTATTTCTGATTTCGAGACTCAAACCTGATAATTACCAAATCTTAGTTTGATTATAGAAAATAACATATCTACATTTATCTCTTTAATGAGATAATTTATTCATTGTATTCAATACCAGTTCTCAATTAAAAGATGTTTAAACCATCTATAATATAGGAATATATGAGTGGTCTTCTCTGTCTTATCAAAAAATTATAATTGGAGAACCCCTAGAGGTAGTGATATTAAATATAAAACATCGTTACTATAAATCCTATAACTACTACTTGATCTCTCAGATCTCAGTAGGTTCCTTCCTGTAAAAAGTATTGCACACTGGGTCATCTCCTAAAAAAAATATCTTCCTTATACTCTACAACTATATCATGAGGTAATAATGAAAAATAATTTGGAATGAGACCATTGAAAATATCTAATACTGGATGGAATTCGACATAAATTAAATCATGATCTTATCTGATGATATTATAAATATTTTTGGTCCACTTGGTCAAATACACATAAGGGGATTAATCAGGGTATGATCGATTAAAACAACTACTCATTTGGGTCTAGTTTTATTATTAATCAAAACTGTCTTCGGTATCTTTAGCATAGAAAAATATGAATAGAAATTAAATCATGTATAGAATAATGAAGATTTACATGGTTCACTTTCTCTAGGCTATGTCCAGAGATCATACAATGAATATGTGACGATGTACCAAATCTTGTAAAAGTGCACTACTGTTTACAATGTTCGGAGCAGAAACACAATTCATCCTAGTTAACAATAAATCAAATTTTCAAATATCTCTTATCTATCAATATAATTTTTCTCACTTCTTCTTCACTAAATAATGTCATAGTTTATAGACTTGTGGGTCCCTTGGTTTTCTAAAATGATTACATCATCCACTATATGTATACGATTTATTGATGTCCCACTTTCATTCACTGATGAATACTACTTTACCACATATGTACTAGGTAACTACAAATCCTTTCTGCAAATCTTAATGTGTATTGCATGAAACATTAATTCCATGAACAAATGATTCTACTTTTTTCATGAAACACATATTACACACAACTCCAATATTACATGAAACATTCTTAGCTAGAGAAAAAAACCAATTCATTCACAAACCTCCCATCACAATAAATTCTTACCCAATTCGGAGCTCAGATTCACTCTAAGTGTTGAGATTATTCGAATTATGGGGTAACCTCATATTTATTGGATTCTTTGACCCCATATTGGATGATTTGACACGTCACACATGATCCTCTTCGAGTGCATAAAACACCATTTTACGTTGCATTTGGCACATAAGTTTCATTCGTACAACCTCATATTTTGTGCACATTACCAAATCATTTGCACTATTCATCGCTTTTTTAAATTTTGACATTTTGGTCCTCAAACATAACTTGTGGACTAGCTTCCAAACCATCATCAATCTGCCATGAAACATCCTTTTCCAAAAACAAATTTATATATTCTCTGATTTTGGGGCCCAAAATATTGAGAAACAGTATAAAACAATTCCACCTTGTATCATTTCCTTTTGTAATGTCTCCATATCATTCATTAATTTTTCATAGTTTGTTATCATCATTGGTTGTAAGTATATTATTCGATACGCCACTATTGTCCATGGAAACCCTCTATGTCATCAGACACAATCAACCCAAAAATGATTCAACGTTACCTTCATATATTTTTTCCCAACAAGGTCTAGGTGTTCACTCATCCTAGCCCATGATGCTCTACTATATCACTAGTAGCCTGGACATCCCACTCACTCTTATGTACATAACCTCCACCCACTTTTGATGTAAATGACACCCTATTGTGATAGAAGTCTACAATTTCATGATACAGAACCAAAAAATCTATCTGTATATTGATTTCAAACCATGCCTTCTTGATAAGAAATATTTCCCATAATAAAGGGAAATAACCTACCTCCACAGAAAAGTCAGTAGATTTTTTTATTCCCTTTGACCGTACATCGAACGTTATATTAAGGGTCATTACACCAAATTAATTATGTATTTCCAGAAAAATACATTTTTTGATAGATAAGGAGAGTAAATAGTGTTAATCACTTATATCAAATAATGAATATTATATATTAAAGTCTACTAGAATTTTAATTTTTACTATAGATGGACCTACATCCCGGTCCTCTAGTATTTGCTATAATTCCTGCAACTGAACTAATTGACAACCCTATGAAGCATCTCTACTACCATGATCAAATCTAGTATGTTAGCTCTACTGGTGATCATGAGTCATTATATCATAGCCATGACCTCATCCATAACCAGTGATTCTGATGGTACTCCAACTCAGTAATGACATGTTATTGATTGATATGTTGAGGATGTACTTTACCCTACCATTTATGATAATTCATATCTCATCCCTTTTATTTAAATAGAACCATCACCCTAAATCCCATGTGCATGGTGTATGGATGAGTTTATATCCGGTAGTCAAAGAATGGTGTATCAAGCATATAGGTTTATGAAACTATCATGAAACTTGCTTGCTGAGATATTGTGAAATAAAGATTATCAAACATAGAGATCATTCATATTTGGATTTCATTTTTGTGAAATTATGTTATTTCCCTTGGGTTCCATGACACATTTCTAGATAGTACTCTTGGACAATAGTCAAAACCACCTAATTCCAATGAGAACGAATCCTAGAGTTTCACACCATAAATGTTTCTTGTGGTTTCTATAACATTCTATTTGAATTTAATTAGTGGAATAAAAATTATTCTAAATACCGTGTAATAATTTAATTCATGTAAAAATGTTCTCATAAATTAAATAAAATAAATTTATTTTATTGAAAGTTTAATAAATATTTATTTACTATTTTTTAAATAAAATATTTATTTATTATAATAAATAATTTATTTATTCAAGTGTTCAATTAATGGAATTGGTGTTTGAGTAGACCAATGCTGGTCTGGTAGAAAAATAACTATTTAACTAGTTGGCATAATAAAAAATAATAATAATGTTGTTATCATTATATTGAATTATATTTCATTTATGATTCCATTATTTACAGTTACTATTAGGGAATTTAATACTGCAAAAGAAATCCACTATTGTTAAATTGATAGGTCAATTAATTGTTCCATTACCCTTGGTTTGAAAACACGAGTTTATTGAGAATTGTTGATCAAAATTTTTTCTCTCTCAACTCCTCTCATATATGCCGTTCAAGAATGAGAGAAGTTCTGTAAGACCCAAGAATCAATGATCAAGAACGAAAGACACAAGATATTTGGTCTACCATGCTTGGACATGGAGAATGAGTGGAATTGATCGGAGACTATTGGAGCACGTTTGGATCACTGCAAGATAGATTTTATTTTGGATCCTCACAAGAATGATGATAGAAATCTGGAAGGGTCATTTCAGATGATCATTGATCGTCAATGAAGAAATTATAGAAGACCAAGATATTTCATTTCTTTAGAGATTTTTTAAAAAATAATCAACATGACATTGAGGATCTTCTTTCCGGGATCTGGTGCTATTCTTTTCTTTGTCTAAATCATTTATTTCAATCTGTGCATACTGGAATTCATATTCATATTGATCCCAAATTGGTCATCTATTATGGAAAAATGAAAAGTTGGTCCCTCCAAACTGCCTCGCTTTCGCTGTTTTAGGTTCCTTAAAGTGGTATCACAACTGGATCTTCATCATTTATAATTATTTATATAATTCATTGATGATTTATTATTTAAATTCACACGTAATGGTTATTTTATTCTTAATTTAGATATTTGTTCATTCTTTTTTCATTTCTCACAGATGTAACAAAAATGAATAATTTATTTATAATTAAATCGAGTATCTCATCAGGATGAACCAACAATTCTATCCAAGTAACATGACATTTAATTTTTTGTATTCAGATATAAACACCATTTAATCTACCATACACAACGTCTAATTTGGATTACACACAGTGTTGTTATGTTAAGTTCATTGAATGTAATTCTGAATTTACTCATGTTTTGGGCATTAATGAAATGCAGTGTAGTTAATTCTTTCACCGCATGTTGACCAAGACAAACTGGTGCACATCCAGTCAGATTAGACACCTAGTGGCCCACTATAATTCTTTGTATTCCCTTCAGATCCATGGCCAAACAGTCTATCCCATACACGGATCAGATGATGATTAACTTTGAAACCTAGAGACAACACAGTGAGTGGCCCACTGGACATGCCACATAATCAATGATTTCTGAATTATGTTTCACACACTATTTTCATAGGCATTTATTTCAGATAAGATGGTGAATGCAGTACATGTTTTGTAGTCAAATCTACATACTGCGTACATTACCAAATTAAATAGAATTAAAACATTAATGTTTTTGTAATGTTTAGAATTAAATATCTTGTAGATTATAATGGGTGTTCACCATTTTAACTCCAAGGTTATGGATGATAATTTCAAGGAAATTCAAAAACAGAATAAGAAAAAAATATTAATTAATTAATTATAATAATTTAACAATTCAACCATGATTTATCTTCATAAAAAAGATTAAAAAGATGAATGATAGTTTTATTAAGTGCATAAATCATTGTATGTATGTGTATGATCATGATCTAGACCAGAACATTGTATGTGATTGGTTTACTTTTAGTTAATATTAAATTTAATGGTTGGTCTACATTCCATATCTCTTTATTAATATGTAGGTACATTGTTCACATGGTTTCTTTTATGTAAACCCCCTTTTACCCCTCAACTATGTGTGATTTAAAAAATAATAATTTTTAATAGATTGTTCTCCCTACATATGAGAGGAAGTTCAAGTATGAGCTGATAAAAACCCAATCCCAAGAGATACCACGATTGACATTTTGAAAGTAGCTAACACAAACCCCAAAGTATCAAGGTGTTTACCCTAGGACCAGTGTAATTCATCAACATCAATATAAAATAACCATTATAAAATTTCATGATCATACACTTTACATCCCTTTTTCTACGAGTAGTTTGGTTTATCATTATGGATGTGTTTTCGTGATGACATAAATAATGAATGAAACTAGCATGAAATATGGATCTAAAAATAAACCATGCTTATGCATATATATTTTTAAGACATGGTTAATCACGTTTGTAAGATCCACTTAATATTAAAAAACATGTGATAATGATAATAATAAATTTATGGATAAGAGATAAAAATACCACAATAAAATTTAAAGTCATACAAAGCCTTCAATATCTAGATTAAGGAAAAGACTTAATAAAACTATGGGTTTTACCAATACCTTTTTGGAAACATAGATTTATACAGGTAGCCCTTATTAATGTTTCAGTTTGACTTAACCATATTAAATCAAGAGGTGTAACCCCTAGAAGACATGGTGTAATATTGGATTCAATTGTTGAGGAAATCCTAGTCAGGATTTCTGGATTGGGGAGTCCACTCAATGGATCGAGGACCAGCAAGCCCACTATTGGAAAACACCCACCAACCAAATTTCCTTCAAATATCTTAACCACCCCTTTTGGGGTTATGTGAAGGGGAATATGGTTCTTTTCCTCTAAATTGAAAATTAGACTATACATTCTGAGTTCAATGGTGAGGGCCATTGTAACATGATAAAATAGTGGGAGACAAAATAAATTTAATGTATTTTATCTTATAATATGTAATCAAGATAGTAATAATTATCTAATATTAAATTTGTAGGTGTAAAATTAAAAACTATTCAACCACACTATAACTGCAATAAAGATATCATTAATACAAAATCCTCACTGACATTATCTTCCTAGAATGGGTTATATTCCTTTCGGTCATTCTTGGAGATTAACGGAAATCATACATGTCTGAGTCATTATAACCCGATCCTCCTTCCAAAGGGGCGGGTGGTAATGTTTTCCTATTCTAATAAAAACATATTAACAATGTGGTAAATGTGCAATGATTGGTGTTATCATCAACATCTAGTGAACTCATGAAGTCTTACAAAAACATGGATTCAAATAGAATTCTTGAGAACATATGTGGTATTTAACATGTGATAATAAGATTGAAACAATTTGGGACCTCCAAGGCACTCATTTAGAGTAATATTGGAGAGGGTTCCTCACTTGTGCCTCAATAAGTCAGATCAATGGATACAATGAGTGCTTGGAGGTTCTAGGGTTTAAACTCACTAATGAACTATGTACTGATATTATTCCCAGATCACTCCTTCAGAGCTTCTATAATTTTGTTATAAATTTCAATAAGCGCAACATTGAGAAGTCTCAGTTTAATATTTTTATCTTCATTCACTATGTGGAAAAAGTTATGATGTGGGAAAATCATTATGTCCTTATATTGAGTAAGTGGAAAGGTATTGACAAGATATTTAATCCCAAATCTCCTTCACACCCTTCCTAGAAAAGGTAGATCAATGGAGGGGAAAGGGAATAGAAATCTATTAGTTTTGTATGGGGAAATAAGGTCCATTTTAAAATAACAACACCCAACTAAAGAAGTAAGGGAAAGCCTTAGTGGTTTTTTTATCGAGTGAAATTTATCTATTTCTATAAATTAGTTATTAGATACCACATGTGGTTCTACCATATTTATCCAAATATTGGAAACATTTTGATTTACGAAAAATGACCGAGGGTCGGTAAATCTATGACCATCCAACAGAGCTAGACTTTCTGCTGTAGCTGTGGGGGACTACAACCTCATGTTACCGACGGGGATGATCTTGGTATTAAAGGGTTTCTATTATGTTCCTTATGTAACAAAAAATGATGTTTCTATATCTAGAATACGTATAGATAGATTTACTATCATGATTGGAAATTAATGTTTCCTCTTTTATAAGTAAAGTGCTGGATATGGTAAAGAACATTTATATAAAATCCTTTAAGTGTTGTGTTACACAATTATTGTAATGAAAATTGATAAGGAAAATACTTCACATGACTCATACCACACCGAACAATGGTAGTACCGTCTAGGTCTTATAAAAAGAAAACGATTGCAAAAGATACATCAAGTTGGATAATTATATTATTTTAAATTAAAACCACTTTGTGAATGTTAGAAATGTTTACAAGGAAATGTAACGAAATCCCCATTTGTGGGAATGGTGAAGGATCCAAGGAACTTTCATAATTGGTTCATTCCATTGTGAGTGGATCATTTCTAATTGATTCAAAGTGTTTTTACTCATAATTCATAAATTTTACAGATGCTTATTCTATATATGGATATAACTACTTATTGGGGTATGAGTTGTATTCTTTTGATATGTTGTATGAATTAAAGAATGATGTTGAGAACCATCTTGGAAAGAAGATTATGAAAATCCATTCAAACTGAGGTGGAGAATATCTTAATCAAGACATCATTGGTTACTTTTAGGATATTGTGATCATTTCCCATATCACTCCACCTTACACACCCCAATGGAATTGTGTAAGTGAATGGAGTGACCACACATTATTTTTCACAGTGTGATCAATTATGAGTCATAAAAATCATTAATTATCCTTTTGGGGAAATGAATTACAAATAGAGGAACATGTACTAAACCAAGAACCAAAAAAATTATAAGTGGTATTACTTACGAAATTTTGAGTGGATGAAAATCCATGAAATTTAATTTACATGTTTGGGGAAGTGAATATTTTGTAAAGTCCTCTTTAGGTATCAAACTCACATCTTGAGGAACAAAGTGTGTGTTTTTAGGATACATCGAGGGAACAAGGGTATATTACTTATATGACCCCTAATACAAAAAGGTTATAGTGGAAAGACATTCCATATTACTTGAGAGGGAGAACATCATCCAAAGTATATAGTGTGAGTGAGATTGACTTCAATGAATTTGAGGCTCAAGGTATATAAGTGTTGGTATAAGAGAAGATTCTAGAAATCCCGATGGACGAAACATCTGTTCGAGAGACACTAGTACTGTCTAGGAGTACAAGGGAGGTTAAAGAACCCAAAAAATATAGTTCTCTATTTATCAATGACGGTTTCTAATTATTAGTTGATAATAAATACCCTTTAACCTACAAGGAAGCAGTTAGTGGCATAGACGTTTCCATGTCGAAAGAGGGAATGTATTATGAAATTGATTCTGTTCACAAAAACCAATTATAGATTTTTTTAGATTCTATAGTAGATGTAAGTCCTGTTTTTTCCAAATTGGTATTCAATAAGAATCATTATATTGAAGGAAATTTCAATACCAAAAAGGAAAGACAGGTTGAAAATTGTTTAAACAGTTTCAAGGAATTGACTACGATGAAACTAATCCACTTGTTACATTGTTGAAATCCATCATAATTCAACTAACCACTACCACTAAACATGAACACGAGATTTGGAAAATGGATTTGAAAATAACATTCCTTGCCTAGAAAAATCATGAAGATTTCTAGATGAATAAACCGAAAGCTTTTGGGGATCCTAAGGATTCCAATAAGATATGAAAGTTACAGAAAATCAATTTATAGATTAAAGGAATCATTTAGGTCATGGAACATTTATTTTGATGAATCAATAACAGGATTTGGTTTTATAATGATTGAATGTGAGCCCTATGTCTACAAATGGTTTAGTGGGAGTGCATTAATTTTCCTAAATGTTTGTATTGTTGGAAGATTACTTATAATAAATGAAATACTAGGATTATGGTATATTGAGGAATTGTTGAATAAATTATTCTTCATTAATTACCCGGGAATACAATAATATATTCCTAGGATAATGATCCACCATGATAGATCCATGAAATTTTTGGGACTAAGACAAAGAAAATTTATTGAAAAGATTTGGAATAGATTCAGTATGAATCAATCTAGGAGGGGATTTTATTCAGTGTCCTATGGAAATCATAATTCAAAGAATATGCTTCCTCAAAATAATGAGTAAAGAAAGAGAATGTTACAGATTCCATACACATCATTGAATGGGTTAGTCATGTATGCTATGCTATGTACTATTATAGATGTCACCTATGAATTTAATGTGATAGGAAGATATCAAGCTGGTCCCGGTGACCGCAATAGGATGGTAGTCGAGAATATACATAAGTATCCAAGGCTTACTAAGTATATGTTTCTAGTTTATGGAGGAGATGAATAACTATTCATGAAAGGATATATAGATTCTAGTTTCTAGACTGATAAATATGATAATTAATCACAAACATGATACATCTTCAGATTTAATGGAGGTGTTGTGATATGGAAGAGCTCAATGAAATTTCGGGTCGCATATTCTACTGTAGATTTTGAGTATATAATAGCTACAATGTCTTCTAATGAAGTTGTTTGGATATAGAGATTCATCTAAGAGGTATATGTGGTACCCATAAGTAATGATATCACCACACTATTTGTGATAATACTGCAGTGGTGGCTCTCACAAAAGATCGAAGGTCACATCAGGGAACCAAGCATATACTAAGAAAGTATCATATCATGATGGATTTTTCACTAAGAGGTGAAGTTGTAGGGAGCATTATTTCTGTTAAATATTACATATAGGACCCCTTGAATGAATCCATAAATCAACAAAATCTTGATCATTATTTGCGTTCTACCATACTGAAATTTGTACACAATTGGATCTGGTCCAATTGATAGTTTTTTGGATTGGGTTTCCTAGAAAAAACCCTTTGTACAGTAATTTTATAAATTTTTAATGTATTTAAAAAACAAACATCTAATTAAATAATGTTCATTTTTTTTATAACTATAATGTAATAATGTCTTGGAGCATTTTTAGCATTAATAAGGTAAAAATCGTTCCCTACTATGATGAGAACATTGATGTTCTATGCCAATTTTATATAATAATGTTCTGTGGTTGGATGAAATAATTTGTTTGAAAACATAGTACAAAAGATTCTTTTGCGAGTTCTCTTAAGTAGATGAGACTTCATCTAATGAAACTCACATGTGGTAATCTTCAAGATGAGTGATTATGAGAACATACCTACAAATCCAAATTTATAATGTTTTGGTGTCATCAGATATTCCAATCTGTGAGAATTTGTAATGGTCCTTAGACTTTATGATTATGATTAATACATGTCATGAGATGCACACATAGATTTGCAGACAAAAACTGTGATGCCATATGTAGGCGGGAAGTAGGGTACATTGGGTGTGGAATTAATTACATGTTATAAATGGATAAGATGTGGAATGATTTGTCCCTTACATATATGGTAGTTAATATATCCACCCTCTGTTTCAAGTAGTACAATCTCCCTAAATTCATTCCACATGGTGTAACAATGAGTTTATTTCAGGTAGTCAAAGAATTAATTATCATGAATTTATGTTGATGTTACTATAATGAAACCTGATTGATGGAATATTGTGACTATGTGATTATAGAAAACAATGGTTGTTCATATGTGGATGTCATTATTGGGAAATTAAGCCCTTTATCATGGTCCCCACGACACTTTACTAGATAGTACTCTTGGGCTTTAGGAAATTCCACATGATGCCAATGAGAATAGATCGTAGAGGATCACACATTATGATTTTCTTGTGGTCTCTATTAAAATATTTTTGAATTTAAGTAAGGATATAAATATTATTCTCAAGGCCATGAAATAATTTAATTCATGTAAAAATTATCGCATAAAATAAATAAAATAAATTTATTTTAGTTAACTTTTAATAAATATCTACATTTGAGTTGGTAAATAAAATATTTAGTTCAGGGAATTAACTATTTATTTATTCGGGTGTTCAATAAATGGAAGTAGATATAGATTAGACCAAGGCCGTTCTAGTAGTAAAATAATTATTTGAAAGACAGTAAATAATTAATTAACTAGTTGGAATTAGAAAAAATAATAATATTACTATTATCATTATATGGCATGTCATTTCATTTATGATTCCATTTTGCGAAAGATGGAACATAATGAATAAGGGTTTTGTTGTTGTTATTATGTATCATGAGTTTTATCTAAGATATGAATGTGTTTAATTGCTATCATGAAATTAAATATTGTAACTGAAACCCCACTTCATTAAATATATAATTATAATTTTTGTGCCATTACGGTTACTGTAAAAAACCCTTGTGAATTGAGAATTATTGAGCCAGAAATTTCCCCTCTCGACTCCTACCATCTCCCCCTCTGAAGAGTTAGAGAAGTTATTATTGTCCAATGAATTAGGGATCATGAACGATCGATGAAAGACATTCATTCCACCACGCTTAGAGAAAGTGAACGATTGGTGTAGATCAATGACCATCGGAGCATGCGTGGATCAGCAATATAGATATTTTACATAGGATCCTCACAATTGTAATGAAATAAATCAAGAAGGATCATTCCGAACAATCCAAAATCATCAACGAAAAATGTACCGAAGACCCATGTATTTAATTTCTTTCGAATATATTAAATTAATAATAAACATGATGTTCGAGATCCTATTTCTCTGATTCAGAAATGATCTTCTTGTTGTATAGATAATTTAATTCTATTTGTGGATACTGGAAGTCAAAATCATATTGATCATAAAATGGTCATTGATTATGGAAAAAAGAAATAGTGCACCCTCCCAACCACCACACTTCTACTGTATCCATATCCTATAAATTTCATGAACCAATCTGTGTCATCATTTGATTCATTGTCTAACCCAGCCTCTAGTAAGGTCTAAGGGGTGTTCCTGATCCCAATGGGATGGATACAAGTTACTGGGATCAAAACATCTACATGGGAATGATTTAACCTATTTTAGAATAGTAAAAAACAAACAGGATAAATAAACCTAAACTAAAAATATATAATAAATCATATAATAAGTAACTTTAATGATTTAATGCATACCATTTTGAACAAACCCCAATGGAATACAACAAGAATAAAATAAAACTCATTCTGAACCTCTACACAACATGAGGGCCACAACCTCAAGTCGCCACCACCATGATCCCGCACGTAAGCCTCTAGAATCTAAAAAAGCCAGCACCACACATCTCACCATAACCTGAAAAAATAGACAACAAAATCTACACACACTGAAAGGTTTATGTAGGATGTGATCCAATTTTATGTTGGATTCCACATGGATATAATATTCCATGAAAAACACATTAAGGATAATTTATCATTCCAATTTAATGTAATGGTTTTAAAATAATTTTGGGAAATTATTTGTGAGTAATCATTTTAATGAATTGAAACCACATAAAAATAAAAATAATACAAACATTTACTTAAATGAAAAATCAAAGGATTTTAAGAGTACACATACTCACAGTCAATAGGTCCACAACATATCAATCGACGGTACCCCATCATATAAGTTATAGCACCATGTGTAAATCTACAGGGTCAGACAAGCTCAATTGTGATTCTAGGAGCCTCGAATCTTGGTGAAAATGCAGTATAAAAACAATGAACACCTTTGGAATCATTATTGAGCCACTAGTAAGAGACATCCATATAACCCTAGTGGTATCCAATATTCATCAAAATATTTAGTCAGTGTTGTAGTCATCAATCTTGATATATGAAACCAGGATGGAACCGCATTCAAATAACTAGCTAGGTAGTCCTACTCCATCCACCTAGTTACCCAGGATTCCAATTTTGTACTCAATCATGTTCCACATCCACATATCACATATATCGATAGTTTTTCTGCACAACTAAAAAGTAATAAGAGCTTATGGAAAAAACAACTTCACATAACCAAAACCATTCCCAATTTCTAAACACACACCAAAACCATTTCGAAAAACATTTTCCACCATTTTCACAATTTAGGAAGACCTATTTGAAAACATAATAAAAGATAACATTAGAAATACAATTATTTTCATGGGAATTCCCATTTTTAAAACCACACATAAATTCTACTCATTTTAAAAATGTGTTTTGTGGAATTCTTCTTTCCTATTAAAAGTGAAAAATATAGAATCAAAAGTGAAATAATTTTTTTTGCAAATCACGTTCATTTTCAAATAACATTGAAAAATAATTTTTCACTTGCCACATAAGTCATAAAACACTTTCATGACACACTATAATAAGGAATACCAAAAAAATAACAATTTTCCTATAAAAATATAATTTATCATCTAAATTTTCCAAATACACAAAAAATATACTTTTTTCACAATATAATTATTCAATAAAACATGATCAAGAACATAAGTAATCCAAAACTGCACTACACATGCCAAAGTAACCTTTTAAAAAACTAAAATTTTATTCAAAACCATATAAACTCTAAAATCATTCTAAAATATGATCATCACTACAAAAAAAATTCAATAAATCCATTACATTATTTCTAATACACTTTCATTGTCCACAATGTGGTTTTCACCGTAAATACACCCTATTTCACATGAAAACCCCACTTTTAATCCTAATAAAAAAATCATATATTTTAATACCACTTTCACTCTAGGTGAAATAGTATCAGAACATGGTAAATTTATTAAGAAAAACAAAATCACCAAGAAAAAAAAAATTCATATGAAAAAACCCCATTTTCATGTTAAATTTATTTAATAATTTATTAAAAAAACAAATGTCCAAGGAACCCTTGATAAAAATACTTTCACACTATGAATATAATCCATAAATCATGCTAAAATTAATTTAGCATGAAAATTAAATCATATGAAAGTGTAATGGCATGGAACAACCTACATCAGAGGTAGATATCCAGAAAAATTTGTGTGAATATTCACCCACACCTAATCCACAACATAAAAAAACCTAATTGAAGAAAAAAAATTTTGAAACCAAATTATAAGATCAGAACATATATAACTAGAATCCCTAAATAGAATCCATACTTGGGGGAAGAAAATCTTACCAGAGGGAGAGCCAATGGATAAGGAGGATGTCAGTGAGGTTACAGTTTCCAGAGGATGGGAGCCATGTGCATAAAATTGAACACACATGGGTTTTGAGATGAAGTTTCACCAAAAGGGAGGTGAGTTAGGGAATTTTGTGCTGAATAGGTGTCAAAAGTATGGGTCGCACACTAGGTAGTCCATTTCATGGGATATCCTGTGCCATAGGGGCAACACCATAGTGGTGTGAGGGAGGGGAGCCCACGACTAGAAGGGAAGCATGAGGTAGGGGAGTCTATAGATTTTAGGGTTGCACAGGGGATGGGAGGAAATGGCTAGCGGATCTCCTGGAGGGATTGCACAATAGGGAGGGGCTCAAACCTGGTAGGGAGCACAATGAGAAATAGGGGGATGGTTGAGGTACTAAGGGAAGGGTAAACCATAATCCAAGACATATGAAATTTTAAATCATAAGAAATTATAAAATAAATAATTTAATTAGTTTGGTCTTGACAGTTCTCCCCACAATACCACATTCCATCCCTAGAAAGACACGCCAAGGTCTAGACCAAAATAAAAAAAGATGTTCCTTCATATTTCGATGAGCTCCCAAACCTAAGACGAGTAAGATGAGGCATGAACACTACCAATAATAAGACATATAAACCAAACTTAGGAGACTCGTAAAGGACTCCCCACCATGTGTTTCCCACCCACAAAATCTTATACACCTCCAGTTAATTAAAAAAATACACGAACTATGAAAACACTCCATTTCAATATACCAAGAAAAAATGTCTTAATCATTCCCAAATAGTATCACACATTTTACCGATGAACTTTAATGAGGTTAGCACAACCCTTCTCCACAAAACGATTGGGTGCGCTTTGACCGGAACGTTTTATGAAATATTGGTGTTTTTGGTTAGATCTCTCTGAAACAAGACTACCTAACACCCCACTAACAAAAAAGATAAAACTGCATTACTGACATGGGAGTCTCTAATGGACACCCAACCACAAGAAATAACATAATCCCCAAGAAATAACTAGGAAACAGACATGGGGAGGCCCAATGGGCTGCTCACATTAAGAATTTGGATAACACTGATTAACTCTGGAGGAATTTCACCAAGACTAATGATAGACCATCCCACCAAAAAATGGCCATATTATTCGAACTCGAGTAATTATTCGCAACGACTAATGACCCCCAACACTATTGGAGGGGAGGGAAGGGGACCATCCAATGGACCAAAAATATCACCGTAGACACATCCTAAGAGATTATTTCCCATGAATGAACAAAAATCTAATTACTCTTGATCTATTAGCATGGGTCATGCATGGGACATTTAGATAATACCCACATTTTATGAATACAGCCACCTAGATTCTAATAAAAAAATGACTACACCTTATAACCAATTAGAAACTCTTAAAAACAAACAGCTAATAACGTGGAAATGAGGTCCTCCCACTTATGTACACTAAATGGGAATAATTAAAAAAAATATTACACCCAATGGTTAAACTACCCCTATCACTCACATTGAGAACAAAACATAGATCCAAATCATTCACACAATTGTGTTTCTCATAAATATGTGCCAGCTTCACTCTGAGACCTAGGTCTAGAGCTATAATGATTGATGCAAATTTTTATATGCAATCTGGCTTCAAAAACCCCCAATATAATCTTCTCTTTGAAATGCCTCAAATGATTATACCATGACAAACACAACACCATCTAATGAAACACGCTTTTGTGTCCATTTTTTACACACAAAACATCACCGAAATAATGGATTAAAATATGGTATAGCATATCTCTACATTACATCAAATAATAAACATCAAGAGGAAGGAAACACGAAAGACACAATCATCTAAAATAGAGAAGTTAATGATTTCCAAAAAAACATGATTTTATAATTACTGAGTTTCTCATAATAGTTCATATCCTTCACCTATTCCATCGAGTGAGAACACGATACCGCCATGTGTCACCAAACATGACCCTTGAAAATGATATTGAATGTTCAATGAATGTCACATTAACACGAGTCCCTAACATTATACAATTACTACCATTGGCCATAAATGCTGCTTCTAACACGATTCACCACATCAGTGGATTAAATTGATCTCGTACATAGTTGAAACTGATGAAAAACAAAAGTACCTTTTTAATATAGCACCTTCACTGACTACTCGAGAATGAATACACTTTTACCCATTGGAATTTCTTTTACTTCTTCCAGATAGGACCTATAGACATAAAAATTTCAAACTCCACAATCAACAAACCATGAAACCCAAGAGACCAATGTTTCTGCAAACTCCTATCACATCATCACTCATACTACAATGTGACCCAATATACGAATGACATAGAAGTGGATTCATATTATGATCATAAAGAAGAAGATGGTTCATGAACAAATCAAGTAGAGGATCCTCCCACATAGATTCACCCATGATCGAACTTCAACAATCAACTAACTCTTTATGGGGGAATACACTAGCTGATGAGGAGACCCATGAACACAATCAAACTGATCCATTGGCCCACAATTACATGAACTATCATAAAAACACTTGATGAGAACCACAACTATGTCTCCCTAAAACACTCATAGGAAAAAATACCTTTAAACAACATCTCAAAACAACTTACCAATGAAACACAAAAAAGAAAAATTACTAAAATAAATGGGGTTTTCAACCTCACAAAACTACATATAACATTCCTAGCAATAAAATATTATAGAGAATGATGAAATAAAAAATTATTAATAGTGGGTGACTTGGACATATGGTTGGATTCCATATGTTGGACACACCACCGCTACGGTGCGTGTTTTTGGAACATTTCTCCAGCTCTACATGGCCTTCTAGGCCCTGGGAGCTCACAAATACCATTGATTGATATCTTATTTCATTTCCCAAACCACAAGAGACAACATGGGACCAAGAACATAGACGCAACCTGACTTCCCCTGGTAACTGGAATCTTGTCACGAGGTATGAAGACCTAGAACCCAACTCATAATTGGAATGTCATGTCATGAAATCATGGCTATGGGCTTCACAGACACTTCCCTAGGGAACAAGACCCAAAATATAAGAACCTCTCTAATACCATTTTCTCATGAACCGAACCAGGTTATCATTTGACTCAGTGCCTATCCAAGTCCATGGAATGTCATGAGAGGCATTCTCCATCCCCACTGGCTGAAACGTCTTGTCCGAGTATCGAAACAACTACATGGAAATTATTTACCTGATGTCATAATAATTAACCACTAACAAGAATAATAACCCAAATCTGAAACACAACCAACCAATGATGGCATAACAATCATTAATGATTTAATTCAGTCCATTTTGAATGAAAATATATAAGGACAAAAACATGAATAAATTGAATGTCATCCCAAATCTACATGCAATAAGAGTGCCAGAACATCAATCCACCACCACCATGACCATCAATATGATCCCCAAGAAACCCTAACTGAAAACACTAAACATATCACCATGAACTGAAACAAACAAAAAAATGATCTACATACACCCAAATGTGTATATAGGGTGTCAGCCAATTCCCAATAAGATTCCATCCAGATTGAATATTCCATACAAAGAAACATTAAAGATAATCTATCATGGTTATCTAAATTAATGTTTTTAAAACATTTATAGGAAATCATTTGTGAGTAAATATTTTAAATAAAATATCCCACATGAAATGAAATCTAGTAAAACTATATTCATAAAAGAAAAATAAAGGACTTAAAAAGTACACACACACACCCATGAGGTCATACGTTTAATGAAGGCTAGAACCACATTATATAATGTAGAGAAATATGAGTAAATATCTAGGGTCAAAATAGCTCAAGTTGGATTCTAGGAAACTCACCTATCAGTGAAAATGTGGTATATAATGAGCAAAAATATACGTTCTCATACATAATCCACTAGTATGGGACATCCTCATAACACTAGAGGTCTCCAACCATCAGTCAAATATTTAGTTAGTCAGTTAGTCATCAGTTAGAATAATGGAATCTGTGACGGAGCCACTTTTGAATCACTATATTTCTATTCATAGTAAATCCACATAGTTTCCCAAGATTCTCTTTTTTTATAAATCAAATTATACATTCACATATAAAATATATAGATACTTTTGCTACATAATTTACATATCCAAAATTCATAAGGAAAACACTAATTGACATTACCAAAACCATTCTCAATTCCCAACTTCACCCCAAAAACATTTGGAAATATCTTTTCCACCATATTCCTAATTCAAGAGAAAACTTTTGAAAAACCAACACAATAAAACATTATAAATTCAATAATTTTCTTGTTAAATCCCCTTTTAAAACTGTAAATAAAATAAACCCATTTTAAAACATGTTTCCCCTCATGTTTCATTCCTATCAAAAGTGAAAAATAATGAAGCCAATGAGAAATTATTTTTATTTATTTTGAAGGCTCACTTTAATATTTAAATACCATTGAAAAATAATTTCTCACATTCCACATAATCCATAGAACACATTGAGAGACACCATAATAAATTATACACAAAGCACAACCATTTTCATTTCTAAAATCCAATTTATCTTGTATGTATGTCAACTTAGAAAATAATGTTTTTTTTTCACCACAAAATTAAACCATAACCCATGTTCAAGCACACAAGAAATAAAAACCAAAACTAAACATGAAAAAGTCACCATTTACAAACCAAAATTATATTTCAAAAGCATTCACACTCTAAAACCATTCTAAAATATGATATGCACTGCTCTATGTTTTTAATAAAAAATTTACATGATTTATAAGACACTTTCACAATGCAAAATGGTGTCTACACCACGAGTACATCCTATTTCATGTGAAAAATACAATTTAAATCCAAATACACAACCATTGAATTTGAAACCCACTTCCTCTCCATACATAAATATAACAAAATGTGCTACATTAATATAGAAAAATAAATTCACCAAGAACAAATTCTTTCATATGGAAACTCAGAATTCACATGTAAAATATATTTATTTATTTATTTAAGAAATACAAATATGCAATAAAACCTTTATAAAAATAGTTTCAAACCATTAAAATAATACATACATCATGCTAAAAGTAATTAAATAGGAAAATTAAATCATCTGAATGTGTTGGTCATGGAACCACCTTCCACGGGGGTAGAAATCCCCAAAACAATTTATGAATGTTTAACTGAGCCAAATATGTAGCACAAAAAAACTAATTGAACCCTAAAATAAAAGACCAAACCAAAATAATCAATATCATACTCTAAAAAACATGAAATCCAAAACCGAAACCCTATAGAGAGGAGGAAAAGATTACTAGAGGGAGATCCATTGGAGAAGTAGGACACATGGGAGGTCGCGATTGCTGGAGGATGGGAGCGAGGCACTAGAAATCACACCGTCACTGGTTTTGTGATAGAGTTTCATAAAAAGGGAGTCTCTAAGGGGAGGGTTCGTTCATTATGTAGGCACCGAATGTATAGTTCATGCACCATGGGGGGTAGAAGGGGTGATAGTGCACCAGAGGGTCGGTGCAAGGGTGGCGTGAGAGAGGGGAGGCCATGGCTAGTGTATTAACATGAGAGACAAGATTTATAAGTACATGACCTTAAAACAATATATATCCTTGAATTAAATCAATAATTCACATTGAGGATGTAATGACCCGCCAATTTTCATTGTCTTTAGAGTGAAACGAGTCATTACAAGGCCTTAAGAGACATCCCCAAGATGCCAAAGGCTGGAAATAAATGCTGAATTGTTTCAATATAATTGGGTGACGATTTACCCTTTAAGAAAATAAAAAAATCCATTAACCATTCATTATATGATGAACGAACAAATGAAAGAAAAATCAATGACTTCATTTATATTAAACCACATCAGAGTACACAATAGCGGAAGACCAAACCAAACATCAATGTACATTGCATAAGATCAACACGAGACTCTCAAAAGACACCACGACTCAGTGTTCCACGAGCTCCAAGATCCATATCATCTTCCAAACATCAGCATTAGCCATTATTAATGAGATTCTTACCTTTTCCAATGTCTTGGTATACAGCATCTACAAAAGCACCAAAGTGCCAATGTTGGGGTGAGTATAAATCTCAGTAGGTTTTCCCCAATGACATCCCTACTCACGCCACTAGGATAGAAGAGTTAGAAACATTTATATAAAAATAGTTTATATAAAAAAATTTCACCAAACCATTTTATAAATAAATTTTTACATGTTTTTGAAAACCATCCATGCTCAAAAGCATCCAAGAGAAAGTTAAACCAACTCTTCCAACATGTGATTTTCCTGAAAAATAACCAATCAATCTTCCGAACCATTTCAAAAACATCCCGTTTCATACCCAACCATTTCATAAACCCATGAAATCAACCATACATGCTTCATTATGACAGTTCCATACTCATGAGAAGTCTCTCGTCGAACTACCAAGTCGGTACAAGGTAATTATTTCCCATGTGCCATTACACCTTTAGCACCGAGCACGAGGTCATATTTCATCCAAACCTCATACTTAAAAGTCCAATCTTCCATTTAACATTTTGCACCGAGCACAAGGTCCTATTTCAACCAAGCCTCATATATGCAACATGAAAACACACCACACATTCCCAAAAATCGTGCCAAAACCATCCTTCCAATAAAACAACTTTTATTGAAAACCATTTTCCCTCAAAACCAAGTGTGTTCAACCAAATCAAACCATTTCAATAAAACTCTCTTTTTGTTGAAAACCAAATCCATCAAAATCATTTGAATCAAAATCCATTTCAATAAAACACCCCATTTTCTTGAAGTCCCATTTCTCATAAAACCATTTACAATTTCAGAAATTTCATACATTAAAATCGTCATTTTAAATTTAAATAGCCAAGTCACATTGTACATAATTCACCATGATTACACAATTTCACCAAAACAATAAATCACGACTAAAGAAGATTTATTCCTCATTTTTTACAATAAATTCCATTCAATTAACCAATTTGAATCTATGAAAACCAATTATAACAAGAGGAGTCGAGAGTGAAGCCACCTACCTCAAAGGTTTTGACGAAAACAATAACAAACGGAGAACAGACCTGAAAACCTGGCTGATTCACCAGGGATCATCCTTAGATCTATTCTACTAACACAACAAAGTTCAAATATCATCATATTTGGCATCCACATACTTATATGTACCCATAAAAAGCGTAGATATAAGAAACTGAGAGAAGAGGAGAAGTAGATCTAGGTAGATCTAAGAAACCGAACATGAACGATCACATACCTCAAGAATCCAACTTCGATTCGCCAAGAGAAACCTTCGGATCGCCTCCAGAACGATGAGAGAACCCTCATTGAACTTAGGAGAACCAAAATCCCAAGTTAGGGCCGCTTAGGATCTTAAATGAGGAAATTAGAGGCAAAGTGATTTAGATCCACAATTTAAGGATCAAATTTTATGTGACTCCATAGTTAATCTGCACGGTTTGACAAATCGTGCGCTAACCGTGCGGTAGCTAGTGACTCGTCCAACCTTCTCGCACGACCTCATCACACGGTTTCCCTTAACTGTGCGCTGACCATGCGGAGGCCACTACCTCTTCAATCAGCCATGCACTGTTTGGCCACACGGTTTAGACAAACCGTGCGCCGCCCGTGCACCTTCCCCTTTGCCTCAAACATCAATCCAGGATCTCCCGGCTCTCCCATACATCACCATTAACATTTAACACCACAAAAAGCATCATGTAAGGGTTACATACCAGAATCCGGGGGTACTACATTCTCCCCACCATTGGCCTTTCAGTCCCCGAAATGTAGAAAACCAATGCTTGTCTGAAAGAGTTCTGACCACTACTCCCTCATTTCCTTTTCGCGTTACGAAGTCTCTTCCTAAATCTGACCATGTTTCCTAAAAACCCAGACTAGACTGATGCTTTTTCAACACCAGACATTATCCTACCTATCCACAATCTGCACCGGGATATGTACAAATGAAGCATCCTTCTCTAGGTCAACGTGATCCCATCTGATCACATGGTCAGAATCAGGTTGATACTCTTTTAACTAAGATACATGGAACACATTGTGCACTGAACTGAACCGTGGTGGTAATTCCAACCGATATGCCACCTCTCCAACCCATTCCAGTATATAAAAAGGGCTTATATATTGAGGATATAATTTTATCTGCTTCCCAAAACGACTTTGTCGAAGCCTTGGAGATATTCTAAAAAAGACATGATCACCCACTATGAATGACAACGGTCTTCGATAGTGATGTGCATAATATTTTTGATGACTCTGTGCTGTCTCCATCCTCTTTCTAATAAACTAAATATTCTCCATTATTTCTTGGACAGGGCCTAACCTGACTAGTGAAGTTTCACCCATTTCCACCTAGCATAGTGGAGAACGACATGGACGCCTATACAGTGATTCAAATGGAGCCATGTGTATCGAGGCCTCATAACTGTTATTTTATGAAAACTCCACTAAGGGTATATGCTCCTCCCATGAGCCACCAAAATCCATTACACAATCCCACAACATGTCTTCCAACATCGGTATCGTCATTTCGGATAGTCCATTCGTTTGGGGATGATACACTGTACTCATAGTCAACTAAGTCCCATGTGATTGTTGTAAGGATTTTAAAAAATGAGATGTGAACCTCAGATCTCTATATGAGACGAAAGACACTGGTACACCATGTTTGTTTACCACTACCCGGATATAGATTTTTGAAAGATCATCCACCATATGAGTTTCATGAATACGGATGAAATGTTCCAACTTGGTTAGGCGATCCACTATCACCAAAATGACATTGTGTTTCCAGACCATTCTTGGAAGACCTATAACAAAATCCAATGATATGTGCTCCCATTTCCACACTGGGATATGTAATGACTGTAACATACCAGCTGGTCTCGGATGCTCTGCTTTAACCTGATGACAAGTTATGAATCGCGAGAAGAACTTAGCCACTTTTCTTTTCATGCTGCTCCACCAAAACTATGCCTTCAACGCCTTATACATCTTCTATGGACTCGGATGTACAACAAATATTGAATATTGGTAAGCATGAAGGTGTTGTTCCTGACAAACCATGGGTACAACAATCCGATTTCAGAAATACAAGACTGAACTCTCATTCATCTTACCTCCCTCAATGGTCTCCCCACTATTGAGTTTTGAACTCATTGCAACACAGTCTACATCGGATGCATGTGCCTCCTTTACTCTCTCCATCAAATCAGGAACAAGTGTAGAGGGAAAGAAAACAGCAACATCACATTGGTCTTCTCATTACAAATGCTTGTCGGCAAAGACCGATAGTGACTGCCATTCATCTGAAGCTTCCCTTCCTAACTGATCATAAGACATCCTGCTTAATGCATCAGCCACAAAATTTCCCTTACCTGGTGTATACATTAAGTCAAATTCAAATATTTGAAGATACTACATCCTTGTCCTCTGCCTCTGATTCATATCTCGCTATGAGAAAATGTGTTTCAAGGTTTTGTGATTAGTAAACACGGTAAATTTCTCACAAATGAGATAGTGTATCCATGTTTTCAAAGCATGGATGAATGTAGCTAACTCAAAATCATGTGTTGGGTAATTTTTCTCACGTACTCTCAACTGCCTTGAGCGATAAGCAACTACATGGTCTCCGTGCATGAGAACACAACCCAACCATGTTCCCAATGCATCACAATACAAGATATATCTTTGCCCTTATTCTGGAAAGATTACGATAAGTGCTGAGGTAAGGGGAAGTTTCAACTCTTGAAAATATATCTTACATTCCTTAGTCCATTGAAATGAACTATTTTTCTTTTTCATTACTGTCATAGGCGAAGCTAGTCGTGACAAGTCATGCACAAAGCGTCAGTAATAACCAGATATACCAAGAAAACTTCGTATTTCAAAGACATTATTTTGCTATGGCCAAGAAAGAACAACTTCTATATTTTTGGATCCTCTTAAACACCTTTCTCAGAAACAACCTGGCCCGGAAAACGTACCTCTTGTATCCAAAAATCAATCTTTGATAATTTGGCATAAAACTGATTGTCTCTCAATATTTCCAACACTATCATCAAGTGTTTCTCATGCTCAGCCCTTGTTGTTGAATACACCCTAATTTCATCCACAAACACCACCACAAAATAATCCAGATATCACTGAAATATTTGATTCATCAAATCCATGAAGACCGCTGGTGAATTCATAAGATAAAAAGGCCTGACTACATATTCGTAGTGGCCATATCTTCTTTCTAAAGGCTATCTTTGGAATATCCTCCTTCCGAACTGGAAATTGGTGATATCCTGATTGCAAGTCAATTTTTTAGAACCACTAAGCTCCCCTAAATTCATCAAACAGGTCATCAATGTGTGGTAGTGTATATCTATTCTTTATCGTAACTTGATTAAACTTACGATAATCAACACAGAGCCGAATACTTCCATCTACCTTCTTCACAAACAAAACTGGTGCTGTGAACAGAGATGTGCTTGGCCGAATGAAACCCTTTCTTTCTATCTCCTCAAACTGCACTTTCAATTCCTTTAACTCCATTGGTGCCATCCTATAAGATTGAAGTGAGATAGGACTAGTCCCCTGAAGGAGATCAATCGTAAACTCCTCTTCTCTTACATTTGGTAATCCTGAGAATTTTTTAGGAAAAATATCAAGAAATTGATCCACTACAGCTGGAAAACTATTTTCCTCACTCTCTTCCAATGATGCCAATGTCAACGCTGCTAATTGGTAAGAGATCATTCCCCCTATTGGTGCCAACATGCTCTTTGCACCTTCCTTTACCATTCTATCTTCTCTTAAGATATGGTCGATGTCGTCCTCAGTCGTGAAACTAACCATTCTCCTATAATAGTCGATGTGAGCCTTAAACCTTGTCAACCAATCCATACCTAGGATTATATCATAGAAATACATCCCCAGCATAGAGAAATCCTATTTCAGCTCAGCTCCATCAACAGCTATAGCACATGATCTACAAACGAAGGCTTGACATTCTCTATCACTAAGAGAAGTTTGTAGCTTCAAGACAGAAGGCATCATTTCTAGTTTTAAACATATAAAATCAATAGCATGAGAAGAAAAGAAGGAATGTGATGAAACAATATCAAAAAACACTTTCACAAAGGTAGAATTCAAAAGAATCATATCTCTTACTGAAGATGGTCCACTCGGATCATCGACCATCATCTGCTCAACTCCATACAATTTCTTCGTCGCTGCACTGTTCTTCTTGTTGCCTTGATGAGATTTCCCTGGTTGAGGAGTCATGGTATTTCGAGAATCACCATGGTTAGCTCTATTATGATGATGAGACTGATTCTCATGTCCTCGTCCTGTCAAATCATATGATGCTTGCGATGCCTAGGATGTGTCCCGAACACCCGACTGTGGAGCACTGCGACAATATGACTGATGATTCCCCATTGTGTTGAAATTTTTTCATCCTCTCTGTGGTGTTGTAAATTATCATTTCATGTGATCAGTTGAACCACATTGAAAGCAACCTTCTTTGATCTGGGGTCGTGGAGGAAGGTTGACTGATCCCACTGTCTGGTTCTGATTTTCACTCCCACCTTGGATGTAGTTGTCCCTCTTCTACTTGTTTCCAACATTAAAGATCCCACCCATTCCCATGGGTATCATCATGCCTCCTCCTATCGATCACGAGATATCATGTTCATCAACTGTTGCTCTGTTCAACATCTCTGTATAATCTATAATACATATCACCGCAATATTCGATCGAATCTCCGGCCTTAGTCCCGATTCAATGACGTGTGCCTTCAAAGAAGCCATTGCCGCAACCTCTGGTGAAAACAGACTAAATTCCTGAACATAGACACATACTCTATGACAGAGAGGCTCTCCTATTTCAAGCTGATGAAGTCTGTCATTTTATGGATCTTGAACGTGTGAGGATAGAATTGATTGTTAAACAAATTTTCAAAATCCTCACATGTAAGGCTTTCATCCAATGTATCCTGAACCGCTAAATCCCACCACTGACATGCAATATCCTCAAGCATATAAGTTTCAAGCTATACATTCAGCTCCACTGGTGTGCTGATGAAATTGAATATAAAATTCGTCGTGTTTAGCCACGCCTCCACCTTCTCGGGTTCAGAATCACCCTAAAGGTTCGGTGGATTATTCATCATGAACTGGATGGTATGATTCACATTTCGTGGCTAATTCCTATGGCTCCCCATATCCACAGCTTGAAAAGCTTGGACAATACTCTGAACCGGATCTTGGTTCACACGTGGTTCAGGTGCAACCATATTCTTCACAGTTTCTTTGGGTTGGTTTCGAGGATTCCTACCAGGTGCCATTTTCTAAACCAACAACAAACTCCGTCAATCTCACTCACTAGTAATTATTGGCTTATCATTTCAAATTATATCACATAATATATCACAACATTGTTCTCAAACAATATATTTCCATGTTGATCCATTTTTGAAAACATTCATCATACATTTTGAAAATCAATCCATTTTCAAAATACACCAAATACCCTGTTTTCAAAGTGTTACGGTTGAAAATAATTTCTACATTTTTAAAAAATTGGAACTTTTCCCAAAATTATTACTCATTCCACTCAAAGTGATATGAAATCCAAGTGGGAATTCATTCCTCTACAATGAATGTCATGCTCATCTCATTGGCTTAACCCATGACAATGAGATTTCCAAAATTCTAGAAGTGTATCCAAAACACTTCTGTACCCAACACCCCGGTAGCTTGAAGTTCATCATAAACAGATCAGCTACGTACTTTTATGCAATACATTTCAAGTTCCGACAATCATACTCTAGTATGAGATGACAACCCAAGCAATCGAAAAGAATGAATTTCAACTACAAGACCAAGAACATTGATGAAAACTTGTTAGGAAAGTACCACACAAGATGATACCATTTGTAATGACCCGACAATTCTCATTTTCTTTAGAGTGCAACAAGTCATTACTAGGCCTTAAGCGACATCCCTAAGATGCCAATGGCTGAAAATAAATGCCAATGGGTTTCAATATAATTGGGGGATGATATACTCTTTAAGAAAATAAACTCATCCATTAACCATTACCTATATGATTCATGAAAAAATGAAAGAACAATCAATGAATTCATTTATATTAAACCCCCGCTGAGTACACAACAGCAAAAGCGCAAACCAAACATAAAAGTACACAGCAGAAGAACAACATGAGACTCTCAAAAGACACCACGACTCTGTGGTCCACAAGCTCCATGCTCCACAACATCTCCTAAACATCCCCACGATCCATTAGTAATGAGATGCTTTACCTTTACCAGTGTCTTGGAAAAAAACATCTGTGAAAGCACCAAAGTGACAAAGTAGGAGTGAGTATAAAACTCAGTAGGTTTTACCCAATGACATCCCTACTCATGCAACAGGGATAGAAGAGTTCGCAACATTTATATAAAAATAGTTTATATAAAACAATTTCACCAAAAGAGTTTATAACTAAATATAAACAAGTTTTCCAAAACCATCCATGATCAAAAGCATCCATGTAAAATTTAAACCAACTTTTCCAACATTTTATTTCTCAAGAAAAATAACCAAACAAACTTCTGAACCATTTCACAAACATCACGTTTCATACCCAGCCATTTCACAAACCCGTGAAATCAACCTTGCACGCTTCTTTATTATAGTTCTATACTCATGAGCGGTCTCTCATCGATCTACCAAGTCATCACAAGGTAATTATTTCAGATGTTCCATTAACGACTTTGTCACTGAGAACAAGGTCATATTTCACTCACACCTCGTACTTAAAATTCCCATGTTCCATTAAACGTTTGGCACCGAGCACAAGGTCATATTTCAACCAAGACTTGTATATGCAACATAAACACACACCACACATTCCCGAAAATAATTCCAAAACCATCCTTCCAATAAAACACCTTTTATTGAAACCATTTTCCCTCAAAACCAAGTGTGTTCAACCAAATCAAACCATTTCAATAAAACTTCCTTTTTGATGAAAACCAAATCCATCAAAATCATTTCAATCAAAATCCATTTCAATAAAACACCCATTTTTATTGAAATCATATTTCTCATCATACCATTTACGTTTTTAGCAATTTCATACTTTAAAATCATCATTTTAAATTCCAATAGCCAAGTCACATTGCACACAATTCACCAAGATTTCACAATTTCACCAAAACCATAAATCATCACTAATGAAAATTTATTCCACGTTTTTCACAATAAATTCCATTCAGTTAACCAATTTGAATCTATGCCAACCAATTCTGACAAAAGGAGTCGAGAGTGAAGCCACCTATCTCTTAGGTTTTGACGATAACCCTAACAAACAGAGAACGCACAAGATAACATGGCCGATTCACCAAGGATCCTCAGATCTCTTCTCCTAACACAACCAAGACCAAATCTCATCATATTTGGCATCTACACACTTAGATCTACCCATAACGGTCATAGATATAAGAAACCGAGAGAAGACGAGAATCGGATCTAAGTAGATCTAAGAAACCGAACAAGAACGATCACATGCCTCAAGAATCCGACTTCGATTCGTCAAGAGATGCCTTCGGATCGCCTCCAGAATTATGGGAGAACCCACATTGACCTTAGGAGAACAAAAATCCCGAGTTAGGTCTTCTTAGGATCTTTAATGAGCAATTTAGAGGCCAAACGAGTTAGATCCACAATTTAACGATCTCATTTTCAGTGACCGCATGGTTAGTCCGCACGGTTTTACAAACAGTGCGCTAACTGTGCGTTAACTACTTCCTTAGCCACCCTTCTCACAAGGCCTCATTGCACGGTTTCCCTTAACTGTGCACCTACTGTGTGGAAGCCACCACCTCCTCAGTCAGCCGTGAATGGTTTGGCCGTACAGTTTAGACAAACCGTGCGCCGATCGTGCACCTTCCCCTTTGCCTCAAAATTCAATCCAAGATCTCCCAACTCTCCCATACGTCACCCTTAACTATTAAAACAAAGAAAAGACTCATGTAAGGTTTATATACCATAAACCGGGGGTACTACAGAGGATCTTTTCAGGCTTAATGTTTTATAGAATTAGGACATAACTTTTACAAATCAACTTGAAAATTACATGTATGAACAACTACTAAGTATCCATTTTTATAAAAAATAAAAACTCTTAGAAAACCTATCTTCTTCCATGTATTAGACATCAAGACTTTTCCTTGATCCCATCCTTCCCCATATACATATTTAAGTCCTATAGAAAACATTTCAAAAAATGGGATGAGCATAAAAAGTTCTATAAGGGTTATAAAATAAGGAAAGAAAACATTATCCCATAAATAAGTACAATTCACTAAAACCATACTTTTCAAACCTACCATACCATATGAAATCACAAAATTTATGAATAACAAGAAGAAATCATAAATCATTAAGGTCACTTGTGGCATACAAAACATACTTACATTGTATATATCATAGATACATAGGAAATTACAGTGGAATACCCACTGTATTATATTACCTTAATCTCTTAGGAGAAACATTAAAGTTAACCTCTGTCACATTACCCAATGAATTGGAGAGCAATCTCGAGCTCACCTGCATTAGGTTTATCAGGGAACCAGACATATATATAAATAATAACCTATAACCATAACTTATTCATAACACACAAAATAAGAATAAAGTAAAGATAAAATTTCCACTTTGCAATAACAATATATCACTTCAAGATATTGATATAATCAATGCGTTATCAAACCATTTTCAAAATCGTTTAACAAAGAGATATTTTAATCAAACTGTCCCATACCAATTTGATGCTTTTAAAGAAATTTTAATTTGAAAACATTCATGTCCGTATAAATAAATGCCTAAAACCATTTTAAAAACATTCACATTATTGAGAAGGATTTATAAGAATAAATCATTAAATCATTTAAAATGATATTTTAGTTAATGAGTTCCAATCCAAATGAGAGATAGTTGAAAATAAATAATTTATGAATAAAAATAACCAAAACATTTTAATATCAGGAAAATAAATGGATTCATGTGATACTATTCCAAAGAACACAATTATCACCATATAAAAGTGAATTGGTACATAACAACATTGGAGTCTCAATGGAATGTAAATTGAGACGAAATCCATTATAATAAATGGTATCCATAGAATGAGGATAAATAAATTACATAATAACGTGTGAAAAATATTAATACACTAAATATGATTGGATATTTAGTGTAAAAAATTCATAGGTTATCCTCACATATTCATAGGAGAACATAATCAAGAAGTATAAGTTTAACCCAATGAATTGAAATTCGGTTAGGAAGTTCTCGTATATAAATTCGACATCCTAACAACGTTACTATAAAATTCATAAAATGAGATAATGAGAGAAAAAACGTTTATATCATTACTTGGAAATAAAATTTATAGAAATAAGGATATATAAGAACATATCCGAACATAAGAAGATATAAGTTAAAAGTCATAACAAAAACAAGTCTTTTTAAAAGAGGGGGGTGAGAAGTTTCCACAACGATTTGGTAACAAAAAATTATACACCACATGAAAGAAGGATCATACGATGAAGATTTAAATAGACATAAATGAATGTATATTAGACCAAGAGTACAATCATGGGAAATATATACACCACACAAAGGAAATAGTGACAAATATATTATTAATCTCATGGGAATAATATGTGAGACGAAAACCCGTAACCACGTTGTAATCAATTGAGTCATATAACAAAACGTTAATAACCAACAACTGAATCACATAATTCAATTAATATATGGATAATCATGACAATATATCTCAAATGGATGTAGAAAATACACCACATACATTAAATAAGTGGCCAAACATGGAAATCTCACGGAATTAAAAGTCAGATTAGAAACCCCTTACCTCGTGTCCGACTTGACTCGATCGTTCTATAATCTTTAGAATAATAAACTATACTTAATATCTACTTTATTATGCACCCTTTTCATGATTAATATTCCGTTTATATCAAATATTGCCTCGCTATAAATATTATTTAATTATTTGAGATCGTATCAGAAATTTTTTGATGTTCGTGACTTGAGTTAAAAATGAACTTGTTGTAATTATAAATTGTCCATGTGGTTGAAATTACATTATACAAAGAATGATATTAATTATTTAGATATCATATATATCATATATATCCAGTATATATATTTATTTATAATATCACATAACATTTTGAGATAAGAAATGAAATGCACCATCTGTGGAGACTGTAAGCCGTACGTACGAATGAACGCTACATTCATTTCTATTTAATGTTTAATGGAATGAAAATATATTAGTAAATATGTTTATTATAATTCCAGTATAATATCATATATAATTTAATTATCTCCATCCTTTTTACATTCCACTTATGGCATGAACGAGTCATATCCCTTTTTGGGGGTGGTAGTCCTCACTTCCTCAAATGAAATTATCGTGTTTACCTATTATGAGAGGTGGTAAGATATAATTTAACAATCATCATTTCAGGAGGTAGTAGTTCTCCATCCATAGAAACAACTTGTTCTTTACCCATTAGATTGAGGTGTGTGTAAGTGTAGTTTGAATCTTCACATATCAACAACCTAGTATATTGAGGATACTATTTTTTCTATAAAATAAATGAATAAAAAGATTTTATGTGGTTGGAGATGTAAAATAAAACAAAAGAACTTAAGAGAAGACGTACCTTCAACTTTGGTATCTCAATTAAGTTTGAACTGAAAGGTTTACTTGAATTGACCCATTCCTAGGTCAAGGGATCTAATAAGAGTATAAGGAAGTAGGGATCATAATTATCAAGAGTTTGGATGAGACAAGTGGCTTGAGAAGTGTGAGTAATGAGTTTGAAATGATGGGTTTTTATAAGGGGGAGGAGTGTCTCTTTTGGAATGTTTAAAAAATTTTATATAATTCTATAATGATTTATGGTTTCTAAAGTCCCTAAACATATTAAAGACAATTATAATATAACTAATTTTCTAAATAAAATCATCCAAAATTAATTGGATGGGTTTTGGATATTTTTTAATATTTATAATCTTATTTATTTAAAACATTAATTAATGAGGTAAACACTTCATTATTATTGTGTCATAATTTTATTTATTTATTTGAACTCTAAAAATTATAAAAAAATATATTGATTTAGGAAATAGTTTTACCTTTCAAATTAATATTTATATTCGATGAGATAACTAATATAACCCCATTTAAGAATTGATTTAGTTAAAAAAATATGTTTATGTCATTTTTTTCCTTACTTAAAATTAATTAATAAAAAAGTGTCATTATCTCTCTTATGTGGCTCCATGGGGTCCCAAAATTGACTGAAAGGATGCCCATGGTCGGACAAGTATCAACCATTATTATTAGGATACATCTTTGGGTAATTTAACATTATTATAATATTATTATTTTTCCCTTATTTACTAGATTTACCCTTTAACCATGGTAAATAAAAAATTCATTGAGTTAATATTTAAATTTTATAAAATAAAAAGATACCTATTTACATAATTTTGACCCCTAAAACCAAATATGGAATCCATTTTTTGACATTCGAAACACAAAAGTGATATAAATTAATTTAAAACTAATTCCCACTGTCAAATAAATGCGCATTTTTAGGAAATAATAAATATCAAAATATTGACACTTATTTATGTCCAATTTCAAAGTGAAATTACTTCCAATTACCAAAATTGGATTAAATGGTAAAAATATAATCTAATTAAACTGTAAAATCATTTTGAATGATAATATAACCATATTAATAAATTATAAAAAAATTATGTTTTGAATTAAAATAAAATATATTTCACTATTCATAAAAAATGAAGTTTATAAAAAATACCAATACTTTATCCCAAGTAAATTTTGTTTTTCCGATTATAAAGAAAAATATTATTTGTTCAAATAGAACACATAAACTATATTCAATCATGGTTCTCCATCAAAAGGGGGTAAATTGACCTTTTAATGTATATTATAGTATCAATGCTTAAAATGTGATTGTTTATTATTTTAAGCCTCTAAAATTTATTGGATAAATATAAAAACATTTAACCAACATGTATATTCATATTTTTTAGTTCTATACATTCCTTCCAATACAACAGGTAGGTGTTCACTACTATTTAAAATAATATTATATTATTATTTTTTAGTATGACTCAGCATTGTGTGCAACCTAAGATTTCAAAGAAACTTTTTGTTGCGTATCAGGTATTTCATAGAACACAACGTCCTATTTAATTTTAAATTAATTTTTAATTAATTTTTTTTAATAAATATAAAAATGTTATAATCTTTATTTACATGGAATGTTACATCCTTCCCCCGTTTTGGGAATTGCAGCCCCACAATTTAAAAATTGGGCTTGGAAACATCATTGGAAGCCCAACATCAGAAAAAGAATCTATAAAAATATCACATTAAAATACATAAAGAGAAATAAAATGGTCACCTAAGACAACAGATACTTGGATTCCATGAAAACATTGATATGTAAGAAAAAATAGCTCTCATAGATTAATAGAGAGTTATAGAGAACATGATCATGGAAAGTTAACCACCACAATACCATAAATTTGTGGTTGGGTAAATCTTTGATGATAAAAGAGAGATTATAAAATTTTTTCTTCATGATCCTTTTTGTATAGGTGAATAATTTTATTAATAACTAGTCTAAGATCATAAAGAAATATAATTACATGTCGTTTAAAGTGTCATCCATTAATAAAATTCTACCTCTAACTCATATTTTCTCCAAAAATTAAGTATTAAAGATGACATGGTCACTCTTGAAGTGATATAATCATCATCTAGAGTATAAAATAATCTTTAAAATATTACCTATATATTTCTCCTATCTTTAGACATCATCTAAAACTAAAATTGGTTAGTACGAGATAAGATAATCCACAAAATGATAATCCTTTAAGAAAAGAAATTCTACTCTTAATCTCAAAAATTCAACAAAAAGATCTCAAAGTTAATGAAAGACCATGTAATATACATTGTTCCTTAAAATTATTCAAAATAATCCAATGTATGATTGAAAGCCAAAACTCAAAAGGATTTAATCACATAGTATTCTATAGTAAATTTTAATATTTTTCTCCCAAAACATGGACTACTCTTAATTTGTCATACTAATGTATAATTAACATAAACATATATTCTCAATATATAGATTAATCATTTCCATAAATAATCTAAATCACCTTATGTCCCTAATAAAAACAAAGATTCTTCGAAAAGAAAATTTCAACCATTACACCACAAATTGAATCCCATAGTATTTTATTTTCCTTAATCATATAGTCTTTCCAAAGGAGCCAAAATATTCTAAAATAATCATTATCACATGAAAAATGAGGTTTGGACTAGTGGTAATAACCCTGTAATCCTACATGAAAAATGGGGTTCAAAACCCATTGGGCACAGGGTACCGTAGAACTACTGTAGCTTACTATAGTAGTGATACACTGTATTAAAGGCGAGTACTACAGCGGCGGCTTGTCACTATAGTGGCATTAGAGCACTGTAGTGGTGGATGGTACTATGTGGGATGGTAGCACTGTAGCCGTACTCTTCTCATAATTGGCCTTCAGCATAATATTAGGCCTATGAGCCATGTTATAGGATAAATTACCAATGGGACTTCAAGCTATGTAATGGGTCTCCCTCAATCCAGTTAATGAGGTCTTTGCTTTGATTTAATAATAAATAATTCTTCGTCCCCAACCTTTTAAGAAATGTTTATAAATTAATAACCGTATCATTTTCCTATATTGGGGATATCAATTTGATTAAACGTTTGTTACCAAAATCATCTTATTCATGATCTATAAAATTATTTATCTTAAAATAATACTTCTTACTCAATAGGGACTTCACTTAGGACATTGGTAGGTGTTGAGCCCTTGTCTCCCTTCGGCAGTGGGATTGATTCCTGTGGCCTTGAATAATGAGACAGATTGTCACCGATTTTATGAGTTGTCCAATTTTTATGAAACTAAAAAATAAACCAAAATGTTTTAACCTCAATAGATTACTTATACCTTTCATTTTCATCAATATACTTTAAAACCTAAACATATAAATTCATGAAGCCATATATATATTCTCTGTTTTTCGTATTTCACCTCCATATGATAAAATAAAACTACTCTTAATAAAATTAATAACATACTGTCACTATGGTGTCCATATGGTTTCATCGCCAACTTCTTCACATAGGTAGAATGTCCATATTTGCAACAATGATTTTGAGATACTTCAAAATCATTTCCTTCCTGTATCCAAATACACATTTTACAACATGGTTCATATGGGTGTTCGTAGAAAAATAGTTTCAGAAAATTATCATGTATGACATATAATTTCAAAACATCTGATAACACATGATTTTTATAAAATACTCAGACCAAATTTGAGTTAAAACATTCAATAAATGGTCATTTTATAATACCACAAGTATGTGATGAGAGAATATACTGTAAAAGAAAATATAAATATGATTCACAAGGGTCTCCTTCTTCAACACCTTTTTTAATATCATAATATGCTTCAAAATATTGTAATAAGGTAAAATATTTGAAAATTCCATGATAAACATTAACATTCATGAAAATATTTCAATATTTAGAAAAGAGTATTTGATTAAATACATTCCATGATCCACAATGATATCGATATATAGTGGAGGTGTTTGATATCTCAAATAACTGCTTGCAACTGATATTTATTCTAGAAAAAATTTCCCAATCATCTAAACATGACTTTTACATAAGTATTGCAAGCTTGTCTTCCGGAAGAGATAGGAATATCATTTGAGATCCTCCACCTTCCATTTGTAACATGATTTCCTTGATCTGAAAAATTTATAAAACATGATTTATATAAAATAATAGACATAGGGACTAACCATGTTTTTTACTAAAACATTGAATCCCTAAAGATTTCTAAACCGACATGTGATACCAAATATAATGACCCGACCTTAAAACAGTACATAATCTTGAATTAAATTAATAATTCACATTTAGGGTCTTTTAAGGTTTAGTTTTTTAGAGAATTAGGCCATAACTATTACATATCAACTTCAAATTTAGATATAGACACTACTACTTAGTATCCATTTTTTCAACAAATAAACACTATTAAAAAAAATATATCTAGTTCCATGTTTTAGACAACATGAATTTTCCATGATCCTATCCTTGACCCTAATATTATTTATTTCATGTGGAAAACATTTAAAAAAATTGCATGAGCATAAAAATATCATTAAGGGTTATAAAATATGGAATGAAAACATTATCCCATCAACAAATAAAACTAAATGAAACCATATTTTTCAATAACAATATACTTAATAAAATCAAAAGATTTATGAATAAAAAAAAGAAATCATAAATCATAAATGTATATTGTGGAATAAAAACACACTTAAAATGTATCTATAACATCAACATAGGGAGTTATATAGGAATAACCATAACAGTATAATCATATAAATCTCTTAGGAGAAACATTAACCTTTACCTCAGTCACGTTACCCAATGAATTGAAGAGCTATCTCGGGCTCACCCTCACTAGGGTTATCATGAAACCACCCATATATGTAATCAATGACCTATAACCATAACTTATTCATAATTAATACAACTATAATGACAGAAAAATAACATTTTCACATTGCAATCACAATATATAATTTCGAGATATTGACATAATTAATGCTTTATCAACCCATTTTCGAAACCATTTAAGAAGGAAATTTTCTAATCAATGTCTCACATACCACCTTGATGATTTTAAAGAAATTTTAATTTCCAAACATTTATTTCCATTTAAATTAATCATTAAAATCATTTTTAAAACCTGTACATTAATGAGAAATATTCAGAAGAATAAGTCATTAAAGCATTAAAATTGCTGTTTTAGTTAAAATATTCCTAAAAAAAATGAGAGACGCTTGAAAAAATTAAATGAGGAATGAAATTACTCACAACATTATAATATCCTGAAAATAACGGGATTACTGATATAATATGCCAAAGGACGGTATTGACACGATATAAAAGTGAATTGGTTTATAATAACAATGAAGTCTCAATGGAATGTAAATTGAGATGAAATCCCTTATAAAAAATTATATCCTTAGATTAAAGATAAATAAATTAAATAATAATTTGTGACATATATAAATAAAATCAATTTTATTGTATAATAAGTTTATAACAATCAAAATTTATTCACACATATTCAAAGCACAACATAATCAAGAAGTAGAAGTTTAACCCAATGAATTGAAATTGTGTTATGAAGTTCTCTTATAGAAATTCACCAGCCTAACGACGTCACTTTTAAATTTAAATAATGAGTTGATGAAATAAAAAAATTTCTCCTATCACTTAGACATAAAATTTATAGCAACAATGATATAGAAGAACATATCCCAATATAAGAAGGTTTAAATTAAACGACATAACAAAAAGAAGTCTTTTTAAAAAGAGGAGGGTCAACAGTTCCCTTAACGATTTGGTAACATAAAAAAATACACCACATGAAAGAAGGACCATAATATTAAGATGTAAATAATCATAAATTAATGTATATTAAACAAAGATTACAATCATGATCAGTCCATACTCCACACAAATTAAATAGAGGCAAATATAGCATGAATCTCACAGGAATAAGATGTGTGATGAAAACCCCTAACCACATTGTAATCAATTGAGTCATATGACCAAAAGTTAATAAACACCAAATTAATCACATAATACCATGAATATAAATAAAATCATGATAATATATATTATATGGTAGTACACAATTCACCTAATGCAATAAATAAGTGATGAATAATGGAAATCTCACGGAATTAAAAGTGTGATTAGAAACCCCTTACCTCATGTCTAACTTGACTCATTCCTTACTTAATATAATTAATAATAAACTAAAGTTAATTCCCTCATTATTAAGAAACTTTTTCATGTTTATTATTACTTTTATATCAAATTTTAACATTCTATAACAATTATTTAATTATTTGAGTTCATATCTGTCAATTTGTAGATGTTCGGAACATTAGATAAAATGAACTTGTTATAATTATAAAGTGTCTATATGGTCGAAATTAAATTATATCTAGAATGATATTCATTATTTAGATATCATATATATCATTTCTATCCAATATATTTAGGTATTTACAATAGTACATAAAATTTGGAGATAAGAAATCAAATGCACTGTTCATGGAGATGGTAAGTCGTACGTACGCATGAATGCTACATTCATTTCTATTTCATATTTAATTGAATGAAAATGTATTGTTATATAAGTGTATTATAATTACAGTATAATATAATATATTATTTAATTATCTCCATCATTTATATGTTTCACTTATGGCATGAATGAGTAATATCACTTTGATGGGGAAATAGTCTGCACTTCCTCAAATGAAATTATCATGTTTACCTATTATGGAAACCGTAAAGGTATGATATAACTGTAAAATAAAGAAACAGAGAAACTATATAAACATAATATATATCACATATAAATACAGTTCCATCATAATGGCCACCATAAGTGGCTGTAGGAGATAATTGAACAATCATCGTTTCGTGAAACATTAGTCCGCCGTCCGTAGAAACAATATGATCTTTTCCCATTAGATGGAGGTGTGTGTAAGTATAGTCAGCTTTATTTACATAAAAAACATAGTATATTGAGGATACATTTTTTGTTATAATATAATAAAATAATAAGAGTTCATGTGGTTGGAGAAGTAAAGTAATACAAAATAAATTAAGAGAAGATGTTACATTCAAATCTGCTATCTTCCTTTGGTTTGAACCAAAAGGCTAACATGAATTTCCTTTTAACTAGGGAAAGGATTCTAGGATGAGGAGATGGATTTATGTATCTTAATTGGGATGTTTTTTGGATGAGCCAAGGGTCTTGAGAAGTGTGCAGAATGGGTTAGAAGTGAGGGATTTTTATAAGGGGGAGGAGGGGCTCTTTAGGAATGTTTAAAAAATATTATTTTATTATATAAGGATTTTCGGTTTCTAAATGTCCAAGACATAATAAAGTCAAATATAAGATTCCTAATGGTCAAAATTAAATCATATAATAAGAATTTTAGAGGATTTACATATTTTTTAATATTTACCATCTTATTTATTTAAATCATTTATTAATGATGTAAACACTACATTATTATTGTGTCATTAATATTTTTATTTATTTGATATCTAAAAATTATAAAGAAAATTTTTATGATGTATGATATCTTTTTATATATATAATGAATATTTATAGTCATTTCTATAGCTTATATAACTCCATATATGAATTAATTTAGTAAAAGATATATGTTTAAGTTGTTTTTGTCTTTACAATAAAATAATTAATATAAAGTGTTATTATCACTCTTAAATGGATCAATGGGGTCCCAAACGTGACCCAAAGGATTACCATGGTCGATAATGTATCAACTGAAATGATTAGTATATATTTTAGGGTAATTTAATTTTATTATAATATTTTTTTACCATATTTTCTAGATTTTCTCTTTAACCATGGTAAATAAGATATTAACTGATGTAAATATTTAAAATGTATAAAACTATAAAAGAACTATTTGCAAAATTTGGAACTCTTGATTTAAAATATGGAATAAATTTTTTCAATTTCAAACCATAGTAGTGGTAGAAATTAATTTAAAATAAATTCCCACTGTCAAAAAAAGCGTGTTTTTAAGGAATAATAACTATGAAAACATTTCCACTTATTTATATCCAACTTCAAAGTAAAATTTATTCCAATGACAAATATTAGATTAAATGATAAAAATATATTCTAATTACACTTCAAAACCATTTCGAAATATAATCTAAACATATAAATAAATTAGATAAAAAGGCCATTTTGAATTAAAATACAATAATTTTTACTCTTAAAAAAATGAACATTATCAGAAAAATACCAAAATTTTATCGAAAATAAATTTTGATGTACCAATACTAATGGAAAAAATTATTTTTTAAAAAATATCATATAAAAGTATAAAAACTAGATATTAATAGGGTTCGTCGTTAGAAGGTGGTAAATAGACCTTCTAATGAATATTAGAGTATTTATGCTTAAAATCATATTATTTCTTATTTAAGTCTCTAAAATTTATTGGATAAATGTAAAAACATTTAACAAACATATATATTGATATAGTAGTTAGTTATATCTATTTCCACCAATACAATGTTTTTGCGTTAACTACCATATAAAATAATATTATATTATTATTTTTCTGTATGACTCAGCAATGTATGCAACATAAGATTTCAAAGAAACCAGTTGTTGCGTATCGGGCACGCCATCGAACATGGAATCAATTTTAATGTAAATAAATATTTATTTCACAAATTTTAATATATATGAAAATGTTGTGTTCTTTATTTACCTGGAATGTTAGAGGATTCCACATTTCATAGGGTAGAAAAAGGGTGGAGAGGGAGTGACTGGAAGTTCACTAGAAAGAACTATGCAAAAGTGATGGGCTTGAATTTGGTTGGGTGTTTGATGGGAAATAGTGGGATGGGGTGAGGTGCTAATGGAGGGGCGAAACCCTAACCAAAGAGAAAAATAAAATAAAAAATAAAAAAAATTAATTAAAAAAGGTGGGTTGTGAGAAAACAACTCATTAAAAACCATATCATTCAGAACCCTCTACCCCCATCATCTGTGAGTTGATCCATTGCCCTTAAAGAGAAATCTTATACGAGGTAATCAATATTACAATATTTTTTTCCTATGAAATGTGAATCTGGAAGAAAATGATACCTTTTCATATGATGATATTCTACTTGGTAAATATTATGGTGATATAAATCTATCAACACCTAGACATCACCTTGTTTCAATGGATGCCTTGATAAATATCAAAGAAGGTACTCAATATAATAAAAAAATCCAATATGGCATGTGAGGGTGGGAATAAGAGTAGATCATTATCTAACTAATCAACTATCCTTTCCACTTCATGATGTATATATTCCTATATTTGAGAAATGTTTTAGAGAATTCATATCATGTCCATTTGATATAATAAAAATCATTTTGAAAATGAGGTATTAATTAACAATTTATTTTTCATAATAAATCATTACCATTTAAAGATATTTTTTTAATAAATAAATTTTATTGTAGTCAGAGAAATGGAAGGGGGAGAAATTAAAGGTCAAATCACAATGATATAAAGAATAAAAAACAAAATGAAAAGATATTCACAATGAAACTTTTACTGACCCATTAAATATATGAATTTACCAACAGTGAAGGTTCTTATAGATTCACGGTTACAACATGGTAGTATAGTCATAGAAGATTTTGAATAACAAATGTACAATGATTCCATTATAGACCACATTTCTCTTGAAAATGTAATTGAAATCCTCAATTATTAATTTCTAGTAGTTTAAGTTGTAAATTTATTCAGGGGGTGTGTTTTCATGATTTTTTCCAATATATAATCTTTTATATTTATTATGACTAAATAAAATTCATATTTCATGTAGTTGTATATCTCAATACTATTTGAAGGGAATCCACTATGAATGTAAATATGGACTCATTATTTCTCACATAATATCTACAAAACTAACCCCATTGGACACATATCAAATAGATACTATCCTTGAAAAACTGGTTGCAACATTTGAGAGAGAACATATGGATTACTATCTCTTATTATTACCAATTATATAGCGGTAAAACTCTAAAATTATGTTATATCAAATATATTTTCATTACATTATTTATATATTATTTTTTAGAAATAGATTATTACTATTTATAGTAAATTTTGGATACTCAAATGATTTGTTTTTTGGATTCACCACATGGATACCAAACAAATAGACCACATGTGATGAATTTTTTCAGTTTTTAATATAATAAATCAATCATTTTATAACTAAAAATCCTGTAATATATTTATATTATTTTTTAATTAAAATTATATCATTATAGGGAAGTTTCTAAATATCATTGAAAGGATATAATGAGGACAGTCCATACATACAAGTAATATGTGGTCCTCTTTATTTGGATAAGTATTAAGGTATATCTAATTAGAATTCACTATCAATTAATATATAAAAAATTATCTATTTTTACAAAGCTTCTATATATTCTAACATAGACCAATGGAATGAATTGTGGATAATAGTATTTATAAATTTTTACAGATATCATACACCATCAAAAAACTAGCATCCCAAACGAGGTATTATTTATGATAATTTTTAGTTCATTTAAAATATTAATTAATCCTATGAGTATTTATGTTTTCCCATAAATACCATTACTATAGAATTTCTTTATATTCCCAAGATGAAATATTTTTTTTTATAAAAAAAATTTATGCATAAATTATGTCATAATGTACACATATATTTTGATGATGTGGCTTTCTACTACATATTTAGTTGATTTTACCATCATTGTTTCTACTTTTTTAGTAAATTTCTTCATCATTTTTATAAGATGTTTATTTTGTTATTTTTCATAGAGTTTATAATGAAATTACTTCAAGAGAAAGGATGATTCAATCAAATACGATGATAATGACCTCATCAGAGTTGATACAGGGATGTTGATTTTTTATTCTAAAATTCATTATTCATTTTGGGGTATCAAATGACATTATTGTTAGATAAACCCGAATGTTGATTATACTATAGTATAAAAAACATTGTTTAATCAACCATACCTTAATATGAAAAATGGTGTACATGGTATGACTCAAATTTTGTGGTTTCAATTTCAATTTTACATTTTATTAATGCATTGATTCATAATTAGGTTGAGTTTTTTATTTATAGTATTAATGATATTATGATTTTTTATTTTATATGATTTGATTTCTTGAGTTGGGGTGGTTTGTTCATATATAGCCATTATTTTTAGAAATTGGACCAAAAGGCTACAAATGTGAAAATGGAACTAGCAAATGGGTTGAAAACGAATACATAAATCATGAAAAGGTGATTTCATACTACTAACTTACATTACTTTTTCAACATTTTATCAAACAATTTTTTTGTTAATAATTTTATCTAATAATGATTTAGTTTTTTATATATCGTCTGTGAAATCGTATATTTCTTTCATATATTGGAAATAATCCAAAAAAGAGAGAACATGGTAATTTTATATGTGGTGTTTCAGAAAGCATAGGGTTTTCTCTACCATAAAAAGGTAATATTTTATCTTTTTCAAGACTTGTTTGAAAAATTTGAATGCTAAATACACATCCCATACCCAATTCGAATCACCTCAATCTAATACAGAATGTGCTCGATATGACTCAAATTTTATGTTTTTTTATAATTTACATTTTGGTTCCAAATAAACATCACATTCTCAAAATAGATAAAAAATCATATTTTTTTAAAAAAATAGTGACATAAATCCAAAATTCATTTGTGACATGTATGAATTAACCGAACCACAATTTTTATACATTGTCTACCAAATATAACCTCAATTGTGTCTTTTTATTTCAAATTTATAATAGTTTTTGTTAAAAAAGTGACATACTCAAAACCTATGAAACACATTCATATTTTATTGATACTTTAGAAAAATAATATATACGACATTTGTGACATGTAAAAATCATTCATAGCACAATATGATACATGGTGTGCCAAATATAACTCAACCATCCTGTTATCAATATAAAATAGATATTTTAGTTCAAAGAGTGTTTTACTCACTAAAATTTGAGTAAATGACCACTGATTTTATAGAATATTTTGGAAAATGTTTCAGAAGTACATGTTTCCAGTTTAAAATGAAATTTTAAAAAAACACCAGTAAAATTACGAAAATTGACATAAGGAATTAATATTGATTAGTTACATTATGAAATGGATCCATGTGTCCTTTTTTATGTATAGGAATAACTTGTACCTCAATGTGATGAATGGTGATACAAGTTTGAATCCAAAGATGGATTCTTCTTTAAAATAGACATTAATTCATTTATAAACGACAAGTGATATACTCATGAACCAGGAAACATATTTAGATTGGTTTGATACATTAGGAAAATTTTCTATAGTTAATTTGGGATGTGTACGAATTAACCACACCTAAATTTGATAAAGCATGTTCTTACTAAAAATAAAAGTGTTCGTTATCATTTTAAATTTGTCATTTTAGTTAAAAATGTGTTTCACTCATTGAAATATTAGAAAAAAACTCTTATTATCATGATTTTTTACAAAAAATTATTCTAAAGGTATTTTTTATTTATAGGATTAAGCCTTCAATCAAACTAAGACACAATGTTACAGTATTACTCAAAGTGGATCTTTTAAATTTAAAATGACATTTTAGTAAAAAAAAAAAGAAGTGAAATACTCAAAATGATTGAAACACATTTAAATTGTTTTGATAATTTTGGAAAATGACTGATAAGTAATATTGTGTGTGTATGAATTAGTCCCAATTTAATCCAATTCACGATGTGGCTGTTATGAATCAAAGTTAATTTTTTCATTTTAAAAAGACATTTTAGTAAAAACAAGGACTGAAATACTGAAAATAGTGAAAATAGTGAAAATAGATTTATATTGTTTCAATAATTTTTTAAAATGATACATAAGTAATTTTGTTGTCAATTACTTACCCACACCTCAATATGACACATTGTGCCATTGATATGACTCCCTGTATGTGTTTTTATTTAAAATTACCATTATTTTTAGTTGAAAAGTGAGATACTGAAGATCCTTAAAATGAATTCATATTGTCTTAATACTTTAGAAAAATGATATATATATTTCATTTACGAGATGTCGTAATCATCAAAACCTCATCTAATACACCGTGGGGTCAGTATGACTCAAAGTGTCGATCATCATTTAAAATTGACATTTTACTTGAAAACATGTTTCAGTCAATTAAAACCAAGAAAACACAATTTAGTTGAATTTATAATTTTGAAAAAAGATTAATATTTCAATTTTGATGGGTAAGATTCAATATGACATCAAAAAGAAAAATTATGTGACAGATTTGATTCAATTTATTTTAGCTTAAAATGAAATTTTATTAAAGAATAAAAGATAAATACTCAAAATAGATAAAGGACATTCATATTATTTTGATAATTTAGTAAAATGATCCATATATAATTTGTGGTGTGTAGGAATCAACTACACATCAATATGATGCACATTGTGGTCAGAATTACTCCATTTGTGTCTTTTTATATATAATTTATATTTTAGTAAAAAAATAAAAGTGGAGAACATAAAATTGAGAAAACACATTCATAATATTTTTATATTTTATGAAAATGATTCATAATTCATTTATGATATGTATGAATCAACCACAACTCATTCTAATACAACGTGTTCCGGTTTTGACTCAAAGTGCCTGTTATCAATCTAAAATTGACATTTTAGTTCCAAAAGCATGTCACTCCTGGAAAACTGAGAAAATGAACTAAGGTTGTATTTGTAATTTAGGAAAACTACTCCTATGTATTTTTTATGTGTAAGAATTATCCTCACGTCAACCAGGAACATGATTTGACTTGTCTGAGTCGAAGTTCATTTTTTTAATTTTAATTTACATTTTAATTAAAAATAAATGTGACAAACTCAAAACTGTGAAAAAAGATTTATACAATTTCAATGCATTGGGAAAAAAAGTTATTTCTGATGTGTAGGAATGAATCCCACTTTAATTCGCAGAACGATTTGACTAGTACTACTCCCAGATTGTCATTCTTTTTAAAATTTTCATTTTTCAATGTATTGATTCATATTTATGTATAACTTATTTCTGTATATTATTACAAATATACTAATTTCTTATTATATAGATGGATTTTTTCTCGTTTTGTGGTGTTTTCTTCAACAACTGATACCATGATCAGGTTTTTAAGAGGGGGTCATAGGTGACTAAGGTAATTTGACATAGTATTTTTTAAATTTTATTGGATAGTACTTAAAAATGAAATTATACAGATCAATTTTTGAGATGTATATAATATAGTGATTTTTTGTTTGTTACGTAAATTTTCATTCAATTAAATTATGATTAGGCATACATGTGTGTTTTCACATTGGTGTATTTTATACAGTGTTTTGTAATTTTCAATGTTCACTACAGTAGTAAGGCCTTTATCTGTGATATTTCTATTGATGGTAAAGGGTGACTTTTATTATTAATACTAAAATATCTAGTAAATTATGTCCTTTGTCAATCTTTGTATCTCTGATATTGTGGTCTCCCTTTTAACATCGATTTTTCAATGTTGATAAATCCCATTTTACGACTCGTTAAAGTTCCTATATGTGATAGTTCATAGATAACTCAAAATATTTTTTTATTTTCATTATAATGTTTTATGGGTTATGTTATTACAACAAATATCATATATAAAAATAAAAAAATATCAAATTTAATAAAACCTAAATTTCAAAATTTATAAATAAAAGTGCATCAACACAGTCATCAGTGTCAATTTCTTGATCCAAGTTCCCACATTGTTCTTACGTGGCTTTCCTCAGGCACGACACATTAACTAACATGAATATAGACACTGAGGAAATACCTTCCAATTTCTGTTTCATCTGAAAACAGGAACTGTTAGAAAGAAAGAGTGTCAAACTAATTTCTACCAGAACAGAACTTCTCTAAGAACAATAGGAGTGACCCTATATGATCACCTCCATTATCCGAAAAAAACTATTTCACCTTGAAATCTCCTTACAAAAACACAAGAGATGATGAACTTCATGGTGTTGGTGTTCGAGAGAAAAATATTTATAAATTGTATTAAATGTATATAACATGATGTGAATATTAATTAACAATAATTGAAAATTAACTTCATTGTTCTTTGTGAAAATAATGTATCAACTTCCAAGACAATATGTCCAATTGAAAAAGGAATATAAGTTTCCCATTATGATATGATCTTAAAAATTCCATTATGATATTATTAAACCTAGTTATACACTCATATCAGATTCTATGATGAGGAATATAGTAATTTTATTTTTATGTTTGATTAATAGTATGAATATATGAATTTATCTTATGATGTACATACTTTGTAATCTACATGGTTTTGGATTATGAAAATTGAAACACCAATATGAATTTTTCATGTTTATGTGTTATCTTATTTTCTTATATATGAGTTTGTGTAATGGTCCCAAAACATTAATAATATTATTAATGAATTTTATGACTCACACACTTATATTTTCTAACCTAAACTATAATTCCATATGTTCATGGGACATAGGGTATGTTGGGTGCATCACAAATTACATTGCATTAATGAATTTTTTGAGGACCGATTTGACCCTTACTCATCAATGGAATGTGGTATATTATCCCTTTGATTGAAAATAGAAATTTCCTGATAAATTCCAATTTCATGGTGTAATAATGTGTATCTTTTAGATATTCAAATAAAGACATATTAATCATATAGGCTGATTAAATTAGTGCACAACTTACATAATGAAGTATTGAAAAATGATGATATATTAAAAAAGCGAGTGCATGTATATTGTTGTATATGTTGTGATATTAACATCATTATCATGGGTTTCTTGACACATTTTGGAAATTAATATTCACCATTTTAGGAGATCACCAAATAAAAATGAGAAATAATCATATAGGATCACACATAAAAAGGGTTTCCATTGATCTTAATTAAATTCTATATGAATTTAATTATTGGAATAAATATTATTCAAATGTCTAAGGAATAATTTTATTGGGGATTAATGATCACCTAATTTAATTAAATATTTAAACCCAAATTAATAGTTAAATTTTATAGTTATATAATATAAATTTATATAATGAAAAATTATTTAATATTTGGTTATTCAAAAAAATTTGAGGATGACTAGATAAAAAATATTTACTCCAATTAAAAATCATAATTTATAATCTAGTAAAATAGTATTTATGTTTTAACTAGTTAGATCTTGTCATGGAATAAAAACAATAATTTTATTTTAAAATATAATATGATATCTAGCGCATGTTTAATATTTAATTAAGGTAATTTATGAAATTATTTAAATTTAAAACTGTAGAAACAAGTCATTAAATATACCACTAATATATATAAATATATGTTAATCTATGATAATTATGCACAAAATAATTCTCTCAATAATCCCCCATATCCTTATCAAATCCTCTTAAGAATGTGGATTTCTAGAGAATTTATTCAATACTCTAGAATGATGAAGAATATATGATGAAAAACTAATGATGATCAATCAACCACACTAACACACAATAATTCATCTACAACACTATTCCATTTATCAATTTTGTAGAATGAAGATCTCCTAACTAGACGTAATTTCCCTTAATGGTTTAGATTCCTACATGTAGTATTGTTCATTAAAAACATGTATTATGTACTAGAATACTCAATTCACAATCCACCTATAATGGAGACAATTTAGGAAAAGTTTTATGTCTATGATAAGGATTTGAGTGATGTAGTGGAAAATCATCGTTTAATTCATTCGACCATGTATAATGAACCCACAAAGTCATATGAATACAATTATTCTATTATAATTATATAGTATCTCTATGGTCTATATTAGGATTTCAAATTACTAGAAATATTTTAGATATATAAGAAACACTTTCATACTAAACATAAAAAGGTGTGATTTCTAGGCTTCACATAGTCAAAATCATTTTGTAAATTGATCTCCCATAGTTTCTAGTTTGTATGTGTTTTGATGAATTGTGAACGAATCTCATTCATTCATCGCTCCTTTAGATATTCTAAGTATTTTTATTCAATTTCATTTTAAAAAACATAGAGATGTCTCTCACATATCTTCCATTGCTACTTTTCCATACTTACAATGATATGAAGCCTGAAAATCTATCTTTAATTACTGGGAATAAAAGTAAGGAATAAGTGAATAGATCTAAAATTTATTATACATAATTCCATTAAATGATAATGGTGGTCATGGGACAATCTATGGAAGAAGATATTATCTATTTGACATGTGGAAATATTGGACACTAGATGAAAAACTACACCCATGCAAAGAATAATGTGGAATCATTGGGGGAATATTTATCAAGTTTAATTGATTACTTTGTTAAAAAAATTATTAGAAAAAGATTGTTTTGCCCACATATATCTTAAAATATATGAACCAAATAGATTCTGAAGCGTTCCAGATGTGATTAAGGTAAATGAGTATCCATTGGTTCCAACCATGATGTCATGACTATTGTGGACCACAACCTCATTTTGAAAATGAAAATGGTCTTAGTTTTAAAATATTTTTATTATGTTCCATTAGATGGTAAAAACATTATTTATGCATCTAGAAATGATATTATTGGATTTATATCCAAATTTAGGAATTAATTTTATTTCTTTTATAATGAAATGATATATTATAGTGATGAGTATATAAATAAAAACATTTAACTATTAGATAGCAGGAACTATTATGGAAATTGATACTAAAACTAGTTTACATGACTCATACCTCAACCAACCAAGAAATCACTAACTATGTCATATAAGTAATGACTTGACTAAATCGAACCAATATGGATATTTCGATTCATTCAACCTAAAACCACTTGGTATATTTTATACGTGATTATAGGGATGATTTCATAATTAACTATTTAGTTGGATAGGTGAAAATGATAAATGGTTTCATTAATTTGATAATACTGATCTCGGTAGATAATTTATAGTTGAATTAAGGGTTGGGTACTCATACTTAATAATTTTTATAGTTGAATTTTTTAGATATTGATAATTATACATGATAAAGTATACGTCATATTATTTTGATAAATTAATATTATACACGAATAATGTTGAGAACCATATTTGTAATAAGATTAAGAAACTCAAATTAAACAGTGGTGGTGAAAAACATAATCACATCTTCATATATTATTTATGGGACGTTATGATTCTATCCAAGCTCATTTTTCCTTATAAATGTTAATAAGAAAATCTAAAAAAAATAAGGAATCACACTTTTTTGACATGATGAGATCAATGATTGTACATTCAAGTATTCCATTATCATTTTGAGGATACTCCATATATACAATAGTCAAAATAATAAAATATTTTACAACAATATCTAATGACGGTATTCTATAAAAATTATAGAGTGGAAATAAACCCCTGTGATCATACTTACATGTTGTGTGATGAAAATATTTAATGTCTCTTCATGCAAAAAACTTGGATAATATGAAACATTGTATACCTTTATAAGATACCTTAATGAAACAAGGGGAAATTACCTATATGACCTCTCATATAAAAGTTATTACCATAACCCAACTCTCTGGGGCCTATTTTTCTAGAGTAATTCCATGTAAGACAACCTTAATCTCTCCTCCAATAGGATAGGGGTTGAAAAAAGTTCCTTGAAGGAATAACGAAAATGTTAGGATTTTGAATAATTTAATTCAAGGAATACATACAACCATATCCATGAGAAATTTAAGTAGAATATAAACAAAAGACTATAACAACTAAATTGAAACCATTATTGGAACAACCTAAATGGAATCCATGAGAGTACCACAGTATCAAAACTATTACAAATGAAAAAATAGACACCCTTCCAAAAATGATGTCCCAACCTGACAAAAAAATTTGAATAAGAAAACTAACAGTTTCGATATCATTATGATTAATTATGAACATTTTATGTGGTCAATGAATTTTAATAATCACTATGCTCAACTAATTCCAATTTTGATCTTCTTTAAAATTTCATAATTCATGACACATTCTAAAAATTCCCTTAAAGGGGTGACTATATACATACCCAATAGGATTCCCAAGAAACCAAAAAATGGAGAAATAAAAAGACGAAATAGAGGAAAACTCAAAACATTGAAAGAGGGAATGGAATGAACATTAAATATTATGAAAAAATAATCCCAGATGAGATAGAAAGGGGATCTTTATCTCCAAAGCTCATCCAATGTCGACGATTAGACCTACATGATCCAAAATGTCATATATAAGGCCTATAATCCCAAATAATCTCACAAGAATTCATTGGGATGGCCCCACCTCTCATCACTATATTTCATATCAATGGAAGCCACATATTCCATGGGGACCATATCCCACTAAGGATTGAGGATTGGGGAGTAAAATACTTTAGATATAGGACTCACTCCCTATTGTGGGGTTGTAAAAACACTACATATATAACCAAATTGTTTTACATATGCCCTTATTCTATAGGTGATTACTGTACCTAAAATAAATCTTATTATCCTAACCTAATCACTTCCATCATCAAGTGTCTCCTAAAGACGTGTATCACTTAGAACACTTGACATCATATCTCTTAATCCAAAAAAACACCACCATCGAGTTCTATATGAAAAGATAATTAGAACGATGTGTGACATCACATATCCTCTTGAATGTGTTCCCCGTTGTACATGGATTGGTACTTCATGTCACAATACTTGGTGTGTAGATGTTGTAAAAGACATGTTTTATCCACCCAGGAATTACCCAGGCTTTTCTATCAATGTTCGTGTACATTTTCCCATTACCGTAAGCATGGCCATTAAAGGGAATACAAGATTTCCCTATGTACACAATAATTTAATCATTCCTAGTAATGTCCAAGCACCTAAATTCTATGAGTACATGCCTATAATTTATCATCAGAACACCCAGTTTTTGGCGCATCCAAAATGCATGTGATAAATATATCCTCAGGAAACCATAACTACCCCATTCAAGGAACTAAAGAACATGTGTAATTCACAACACACAATATATAGTCATGTTATTTACATGAAACACAATTTCATCATGTAGATATAGATCCAACATTACCACTGTGAAATACACCATTTGACCAGATGAAGTTGAAGGGTAATTCCTCTGTACATTGATTCCCATCCTCTTATGGCATGAAATCAGAATATGATCATCTGTCAATGAGCTTCCACACTTCGTGTAACTTCTCACCACTCAGGATACTATATACATGAAATGTCACAAAAAATCCATCTCGATGTATATATAAATAACCATATCAAAAACAATTCTCAAAACCTCCATGAATATGGGGGTTCGACCATACTCAAACTCATCTCAATAATGTTTGATTGTGACCCCAAGGAAAAATGATGAACAAAATAAAGAACAGTGGGAATAAATAAACAAGAAAAAAATAATTCTTTCATTTTCCAAGAATTCATTTAAAAAAAATAAATAATCATGAATATCTGAGGGTGATAGTATTTGCAATGAGGGAAGACTAATGAATTAATAAAATTGAATTTTGATAGGGCTCTTATAAAGATAAATTAATCAAAGATAAAAAAACAATTAAAGTAAATATATTCTATGTGAGTCAAATATGGATGATATCCATAAATAACATTCCCTATCTAAATTAAGGATTTGTTATTAGAGAAGAATGCATCATCGAATGATGAAGATCCACTGTGGTGGCTATATTTCTCTCCAACCTCCTTGATCTAAGCACTATTCGTCATGCAATACCAATCCTACAATGGAGATTTCTTATCCTCCTTTCATATCCTACCAATCTTATGCAGATATCCTTGATGATTTTCTATAATAGAAAAGTTATTGATATTTAATTATATTACGTTGTTTAATTTAAATAAATGAATTATTTATTTATTTTATTAAATTCACCTACCAGTAGTCTCCACTCATCGAAAATATAATGATAAACAACCTTATGATGTGTATAAGGTAAACCCTCCATATTGGATTCCACAATATTCATAGATTGCTCATCCAAGGCCCTGAATAATGTGGGATGGAAAATGGTAAAATGATGCATCTGTGTGTTATAGAATATATTAATATTTTATTATTTTAATTCTGAGGTATCTATAAATCCATATATTTTTTCGACTCCAAAGATAAATCAAAATATATGAACATAAATATTCAATGGATTAATCCATAAGAACTATATCGACTACATTCTCCCCTCCCTCAATGATTTTTTCATTAAAAAGGACAATATAAGAAAAAAGGTGGGGTTATTGAGTCTGCATATGAATCTATTTCTCCTAGGTTCTCTCCCACACACTCATGTGGTGCAATATAACTTGAACCAAGGGGATATTCCATAAATTCATGATGCTCCCTTTCTCATACTCAGTCATTATTGGGTAATCCATGAAGGTTGGTCCATCCATTTTGTATAGCTCACCCAATTTAATAATGTGTGTATGATCGTATATGTATTTGGTCAAATATGAAATATTGAAGCCATCATGAACTCATTCAATCTATGGGGTCAAGGCTATGAGGGATAAAATCTCTCCAATACACCATAGGGCATTGAAAAACTTGATGAAACTCAAGGACAATTTCCTCCCCATCTCAACTTATGCATTCATTATCATGGGGATACATTCTACAAAACATGGTCACCCAACCCAAACTATTGTGGACAATGATAATTATTTTAATAATATTTCTATAAACCCTTGGATGTTCACATATTCTCACAGATCACTTGAACCATCTCCATCATTACCTACACCATATATGGTCCATCCAGAAAATTCTGGCAAACATCAGTCCAACATATGGGTGTCCTTGATTGTCTCCCCTATAAGCCTAAAATGTTACCATGATTATTATAGAGTGATATTTTTTATTATAATAAAAATACACCAATGTAAGGTGATCATTTCATCTTCTACTTAAGACTAAAACAAAATCCCCCAACTTGTCATATAATAGTGTGATATTCTACTCATTCAGTCCAACATTCTAGGGGTGAATCACTATACTCATCCATAACACGGTCCTCATATCCACATTAAATCCTCTCTAGATCAACAATGTAAACCATTAATAATGGTTATATATAATCATTGAGGGTAAACATAATTTGTAATTATCCTCATCATTTAAAAATACCTCAAAATCTCAATCGAACTCTTCTCTTACATGAAAAGGATGTTTACTGAATTGATTAATAATTCAAAAATCACATAGACATTATCATGGAATCTCTTTTTCGGATAAATAATGGTCAATAATTATATTTACATTTCATCACATTTCCACTCTCAGATCTTAAGATGATATGTCAAACATGTCAAAACATGGTTCTTAGCCTTTACCTGCTAAAATGTGAGACATTGAGAGATGAACTATGAAATAATCAACCTCATGCTAGCCCCCAAAAACATCCAATAAATTTCATGTTATATATTTTCAACACTGATATATAAAACTTTTGGGGATGTGTGAAATTCCATCATCAACTTCTCAAGAAATATGACCTGATCTACATTCCATCCCCAGGAAGAGATGAGTTGGTCCCCTACATTAGGAAACCAAGATGTTGTATCTCATGAGGACATATGGTTATGTATAACCTCACAGTATAGCTCTCCCAACATGACCTTTCTTAAAATATGAATAAGTGGAGGATTCATCACTACTGACTAAAGACAAAAATACACCCTCTCCCACATTTTGGTCTTTTAAAAAATCATATTACTCATACACCTCCTCCACTATGAAGGTATGTGACTAGATGTTATGGTAACCTACCAAACAATTTAACTCCCTAGAATTATTGAATATCACAGAGTTATAGTCCTATTGGAACTCAAACTAAACCATATATTTCATGATTATAACTCTTAGAGTTAATATAAAAATGAGGTTCTAGTGGTATGAGTACACAACAAAGTGCTCATTCAAAATATACAGCCTCCGTGAATTCAGGTATAATACTAAAACTTCCAAAATAAGGTAATTATTCATGAGGTTCTTCTTGTAGGGTCTCAACTTGTTTGGCCAATAAGCGATCACCTGCCTAGGCATTGGAAAAAAAATAAAACATCATTTGATGTAAAAAACACCATGTACTCCATTCCCATGTCTTATAGTCTCAACATGGGATCACAAGTCAGACATAGCCTCAACTACTCAAATTACCTCTCTCACTAACAAATCAAGATAAATAGTAATTATTTACGCATTAAGGTAGTTAATGAGGATTGAATCCTATATTCTTCATCCAAAAACATCTTTTAGTACCCCAATAATCCAAGAATACTCCACAACCTTGAAAAACACATGGGTGGACCCCACGAAAGAACCAAAAATTTAAATTTTTTTTGTAGAAAACAATAACATGGTCAGAAAAGAAATTCCCTAAAATGTAATCCACATGGATACAAAACTAGAATATCTAGAGATTATATAATACTTGTTCTCTCAATGAAATTATAGGAAATACCCAGATTCTCTAAATTCTACTCATCAAACATAGTTTATATTTGAATTTCATCGATGAATAAAACTACAATTAAATCCATGAATGGTTGGAAGATCAGGTTCACAATAAGAATAAACATATAGGGGACATTAATTACAAAAAAATTCCACACCATGAACTCATAGTGTCCATAAGAGCATTATAATTTCATCATCAGAATATCAACATCACAGACACTCTACGGGTAGTATCTAGACCATATATCAATATTCGAGAACCAGATCATAACTGTCAATTTTTCTATGAGGTCATCAATACTTTTTAAGGAGTAAATGGTCCTCATCATGACCGTGTTCAGTATATTATGACCATTTAAAACCCTAAAGATCGCATCCAACATTTTTATGAACTATACTGGTGCTACCTTGGGGGACACAATGGGTTTGATGAAACCCTCCACTTGATAGTCCTCCATATCAACCCTTATCACTTGGTTCATAGTATGGATCATTCAATATTCCATAAAAGATATAGATGCAGTATCTTTGTGAATGTTAATGTAGAGTTTCATCTCCAACATCAGATCTAGTCCTGTAGGATCCTTTGGGATGATGTCTAGAATGTAATCCCTACTAATAAAATCGAAATTCATGAAGATACAACAATGCGATTGGATTAAATTTCTATCTAATTCCTGTGGGTTTATGCATTCCTATCCACATGGTCCACTCACACATCCATTATATATCTCAATCCCAAAAATGATATTATCATACCATATATCTGAAGTTATTTAACTCATCTATAATGGCAACTAATCTATGAATGTACCATGGAAAACTAGTACATGATGATGAAAAATTCATAATGTTATGTTGGGATAACGAAGATGTCCCATTTTAAATTATTTCATCGTAGACCATTATTTAATTAAAAAATGATAAGCCATATCAATGAATCACTTCTTGTAGTAACCTCAATCATTATCATCTGGGATAATTTATGAACCTTATAATATAGCTCTCACATAAGGGATTATGTGATAAAGGAATTAATCACCCTTATTTAAACTAATACTGGTCCATGAGTATAAATAATGAATATCATACATTGAATTATATCATATTCAACATTGTAATATACCTCCACCACTTGTATCCAATCACCGACTCAACCACCATATCTCTGAGCCTATAATGGCCACCTGGTGGTGGTAGTGGAAATATTTCATCGTTTTATCCACCGATAGTAGCCCCTCCTTCCATATATCCACCAATAGTTGCCCCTCCCTCCATATATCCACCTTCTACCTAGTCTGCACTGCCTCCCTAGGTTTCCCTAACTATGCCTTAAAATCCCTGATCACGACACATCTTCTTCCATGGTGGATCATCCTCAATATTCTAATATTTCTTAGAATAATGGGTTATGAAATAATGTTCCATGTGACCCATACCATCATAGTAATAACATCATCCCACATATGGATGAAAATAACCCCAACATGACCCTAGATATGTAGATCCACATATCTATGTCCAAGAATGGGAATTCCTCCCCAATAAAGACATCAACATCTAACATTATCTAACTATTGAAAATGACTCAGCTACATGATTCCCACCAATAGTTATGAAATTCCCAAAGTCTCTCATATTGGAATCTATCAGTTTTTATATCCCGCTAATACAATGAAAATTTATTCAGAAGGAATAAGGATTCTAAACATACATGAATTTCACTTTAGATTTTCTAGTCGATCATCCATGCTTCTATGAAAACATTTTCACACTATACATGTGGAGTATCATTTGAGGTCAGTGAACCTTGTAATTTTATACACAACTATCATTTCACTCCTCTTTAACTCTAGCTACTAATAAATTATCATGGGTCATATGAATATGTGGTAATAATCACAAATATGTTTCTGGATATATCGTGCTAAGAGGGTTGTCTAATCATGGGTTAGCATCATCAGAACCAACCAGAACCCTCATACTCCATGTAAATGATTGGATTCCAATGAATCCATCATATTTTTGGGGTGTGAGTTTAAAAAAAATCAAAACAACGACACAAGATAATCCTCTACCTCATATGGGGTTGGCTCAACATGGAACCTCATTGGACTCTCAAGATTGAACACATGTTTCATGATAATCCTTTTTAAATCATCATTATGAACTAATGGTACTATATAATTCTCAACAGGTGGAGGAGATGCAAATAGTGAACCCATAGGAATCACTTAATGTGAAGGACCCCAAACCGAGGCCTCATCATTCAATAGTTTATCAACATGATCCAATATAAGAAACTCTTATGTGTTTGTTCAAAAAGAAAAAATCAAAGTGATAAAAACATAAAATGGTTAGATGAGAATATATATATATGGATTTGATTCATGAAAGGATTCTAACGGACTCAATACTATATGATGTATGCAAATAATATCCTTACAATCTATGTCTTGGTATGCCATTCCAAAACGTTTGTAGTCAGAGTCCTAGTGAATGAAGATTTTTGTTTCTGCACCAACATAGGGTTTCTTAGCCTAAAATCATAACTCAAAACAAACTATAACCATTTCATTATTTCAAAAATACAATCCTCGCCCAAGGATCAATTACAAACACCAAATATAGTATGAAATTTCTCTAAAACCATTCTGTGATTAACTGAACCACTGGTTCCCACCTGACTAATGGAAGGTCTACTGCAGCAAATCAAAACCATCCTCCAACAAGATATGGGATAAATATAACTACGAAGAAGGCATAAATGAAATGGGTGAAACTTTCCTAATGCCAAAATATTCATTCACACAACTATCCCCATTAAAAATTTATGTGAAATATAAATAAAATACTGCAACAACAAGATTAAAACCATGCATGAAATAACAACTACAGAATACATTAATATAACACTATATAAACCATTGTGAAAAATGAGAAAATACCCACCAAACCAAAAATGAAGACTAAACATGAAAATAATTGGTAAAATATGAAACTAAGAGGTCTCGACTCATGATCTATAAGTCCCACCACCGTACAAAGTCAATGAACCTTAAAAATCAAAATTATAAATAAATGTCATGATAAAACTACTTATCGTCATCATAATACAATTTTTTTTGTAAAATCCTATCTATGGGTAGGTTTATACATTACCAATAGGAAACCATGGATACCACATTTGGAGTAATAAAACTACGAAATAATGGTCAGTTAAAACAATAAAAATATGGATAAAACCCAAATATATATTTTCATAATCAAAACCGAATGAGAGAGAAAAGGGATATATGTCTATATAAAATATCTAAATATCATGAGTTTACCTAAATCTCTAAAAATTCCATCTCTGATGCACAACATTATATGTAATCTCAAAAGAATATGTGTGGAGGGCCCTGCTCCCAATCGTTGTTGTCCACAACTGAGGTATCCATACCTACATGGAGGAACAACTCATAGTCAGAGCATGAAGATGGGGGAGTACCACTATCATGATCTGACCCCACACGATCCAACCAATGACAACCACAATTGCTACTCCAATAGTCCAAGGGTTAGCGACCTATGCTGACTAGTAATATACCAAAAATGGGATCCATTAGCCTAATTTACTTGTACACAAACACACACATCTCTAATCCCACGCAATGTTGATATGAAAAGATACATTAACCAATGCTTGAATACCTCAATGATCCCAAAATAATGCAAAACCATAAAGTGAAAAAAGTGGAAAAGGGGGCGTCATACAAGCCCATGAAAAAATTTAAATATTCCATCCTGGTCCAAGGGTGTGGGCTACGATCAAATGAATGATCCAAGTAAAACACCTATATAAAAAAATATTCATCTGTTCAAAACCCATTATTAATACTCCAAGGACACTATCAGATGGTACATCCTCCAAAATAAGACATGACATATGAGGGAAGATCCCATGCATGGGTCATTATGAAAATACCAATTAGGACACCCCAGAAAAACTAAACAAAAATTACCTAGTACAGATATCTAAATAAAATATTTACAAATTAATTTATAATAGGAAAATGTAGATATGCCATGGAAAAATTACCCACCTTAATTTGGAAAAAACAAATATCCAGCCATATGATTATTCTAGAAGAAACACTCGTTTTGGGAAAATCCACTTCATGATCCATGATATCATCAGAGACACTAGATGAAGTGGTATAAGTCATTGGTCCCCAACCAATAATGTTTATTAGTATAAAAAGACCTAGATACATATATAGGGGTCACTCCCTAAATTGATGGGGGACACCACTATGATAATCTTTATAAACCCTCTATATAATTTATCATATTTCAATGACACCACTAACACTTTTGATATGGTCTTTTAGATGGAGGATCAATGCCTAGTTAAGGGAGGTCACACTAATTCTACAAATACCACATAGCGAAAAATGATAGAGGGTCACACTCTATTCTCATAGAGGGACATGAAAATAGTTTATTAGACTAATCCTCTAGAAGGGATCATAATCCAATGATATGGATGTAATGTTGTATTCTACCATTAAGGGAAAGGACCAAGGGATTGTCTCAATATAGACCTCTCAAAACTAAATAAATGAATATCTACAAACACTCTTGAAGGGTGTATATAATGTGTATGAGGGGGTACAAAATGTGCCTTTCTATCCACATGTCTACCCATGTGGTAAAGCCTCACACGAGATATAAATACAAAAATACATGGTGTGTAGATATCACGCGACCCATTTTCTAGCACCATTAGCTATGTCCATGTACCATTTTCTATGTATGTGTTAAATCATTTGTACAATTGGCCATGTATGAGTCTGAGTATAGTGTTTTCTCCGAGATATGCACTCCTTACAATGACATTGAATCCAATAATGTACATCTAAACCCTCATGGAGGTGTCACATAACATTTGAAAGGGGTCACATACCCTGTGATCCTTAAAATGGATTTTAAAAAATCATTCCTTATTGATAAATACGAGGAATTTGTTTATGTGACACAACCTGTAGTGGTTGTGACTCCAATGTATTCCAACAATGTTTGTAAATTGATAATATACAATTATGCATTAAATAAAGAATCTAGGTCATGGAAAATTTTTCATGATGAATATATATGGGAATTATGATTCATAATAAATTCATTTGAGAATTTTTTCTAAAATAGGTTAATTTGTTGGTTGGTCATTTTATAAATTGTTTATATATATAAAGTACCTCTTACAGGAAACAATATACAAATCATGCGGTATATTATTTCATGGTTAAATAAATTATTATCCATGAAAGAATTATATGAAGTGTAATATATTCCAACGATCAAAATCCACCATGAAATATATAAGAGACTAATTTGTCCAAGTGAATGTTTATATATTGACATGTTACTGAATAGATTTTGTATGGAACAATCCACGATGTGATTTCTTCTAGTGAAACATTTTATATAACATTTGGAATAAAATATGTCCTCGTACACATGAGGAAATAAAAATGATGTCAAGGGTTCTATATGCACCAGCGATTTGGTTATTTTTTATGACATTCTATTCAATATGCTATATGTCTTCTACTTTTTATGTGTTGTATGAAGATATCTAGTTGGCCCTAGTGAAAACCATTGTATATTAGTCAAGACTATCCTTATGATTTTGAGTTTAACTAAGGATATGTTTCTAGTGTATATAGGATATTAGGAACGATTGTTTAGAGGATTTTAAGATACTAGTTTCCAAACAGATCATGTTTATCTGAAATCATTATAGGGATAAATCTTCACATGAAATTGAGGAGATATGATATGGAAGAGATCAAAATGTCCATTTATCAAATTATACAACAATGTCATATTATTTGTTAGATTTTACGGTATAAAAATAATAAATTTTCATATGCATCTTTGACATAGATCTTGATGTTTTACCTTATATTAACGACCCTAAAACAATGTATTATGATAATACTATAGTGGTGGATATTGAAAATTATCCAAGGTCATATTAGTATATTATAGACATACTTCATTATTATCCTATCATTAGGGATATTTCTCCGAGTAGTGAAGATAATGTGGGAAGAATCTCCATGAAAAAAAACAAGATGGAACCCTTCAATATCACCTTAACTAAGTATAATCAGTTACTTCATGTGAAGAGTAGTATAATAAATTCTATAGGAGTTTTCATATTGTATATGTGGGGGTTTTAGTGCTGGTGTTCTCAAAAAAATAATTATTAATGTGGATTAAATATATATTCAATGAAGTGAATATTTAATATAGCTATTATTAAATAATTTTCAATATTATGAATTAATGTAATGGAATAATTACATAGTTTTTTCTATCATATTGAAAAGGGAATTCATGTTCCCTTCTATGAAGAGAAACATCATATTCCATGAGGATATTCTAAAATAAAGTTTTATGGTTAGAAATATTTAATGATGGGTAATATATCATGTTAACTATCTAGTGCATGTACTTATAACTAGATGCGACATCATCTCATAGAGTTTGAAAATGGTAATCTCTAATAAGGGAGATTATGAGGCCAGACCATTCTAGTATGAATTCCACCTGTATATGTGTTGTAATATATTTCAATTTGTGAGTATATGTAATAGTCCATAGACACTGAGAATATAAATAATTCATTTCACGACTCAGACAATATTATTTTCAAACCAATACCATTACACATTATTTTTATGGGATGTAGGATATGTTTCATGTGTCAAAAATGGCACTTCATTAATGAATAATTTGAGTATGAATTTTCCAATCCATATTTATGGATGTTTATATCATGGAAATTTTATTGAAATATAATGCTTGAATTAAATTATATGGCCATGTTATAGTGACCAGACCATTTCATGCATTAATATTACATCATTTTAATGATAAACAACATAATAGTATTACACATAGAGTATTCAATGGATTATTATTTTGGTAGAACTAGGATCTTACCTAAAAATTACAACATCAAACACAAACATTTATTTAATTATTTCATCTCTAGCTTATTATTGGCACTTGACCCTTCCATAGAACATATACTCACCTGACGATATACATCAAATGGGGTGAGATAAAATCATAGTAATTGTATATATAAGAACAATAAAAAAATGGGTGAGCATAACCATGACATAGGAAAATGATCATGAACACGAGAGGAAGTATTAATAAGAGACTTGAAATGTGGAAATTCCTAAAATGAAAGATAATGTCTTTATTGTTAATTACCACACATGCTTGTGAAAAAAGATAGTGTATTGTTAAAACATCATTTGACATTAACTAATTAGATTCATCACATTACCCAATACATTGGAGTTCTTTATAATTCTGGGTGCACCCCTCAAATTGAAGCATTCCCATTGTGCTATATAATTCCGGGCGCACCAGTCACATCATAACATTATCATTTATCATGCATGCCACAATGAACATATATAAAAAATGATAATAACTAACCCATGAAAATTAATGGGTTTCATCTCATAATAACACATTAACAAACCCTACATTCCCAAAATAAAAAGGGAATACCATTCATGTTATAAGAACAGTCAACCTTGAAAGAGAAGTAAAAGGTGTGTTCTTAAAAGAAGAGTTATTTTTGAAAACATTTTGTTTGACATAAAAAGTAGTGAAGAAAATGTATATCCCATAAAATTAAATACAATGATGTACATTTTTTTTACGGAGTAGCCATATAAAAAAGGACTGAAAGAGGGAGAACCCAAAGAATGAATGTTGGGTTCATGAATTTCCCCTAACCTTGTTTCTGAATGCTTTCATCACATTAATGTCATGTATAACCACATTAGATTCATTATTTGAAAATTAAAGAACCATTGTTACATTAATAAGGTTTATTATGGTTTCATTAAGTTATTTTATGGGATTTTGGATGTGTAAAAATGTTTAAAAAATATTGTTTGGGAATGCCTATTATTATGGTTTTCTTGAGCGGTAGACATGTATTCAAAAATGGATGTTCCTGTAGGACATTGGTGACAATACAGAATTGATATTTCATGTTATTAATGATATTATAGAATTTTAAATGATCTTATAATTAATAATTTTATATACCATGTGGATGAATAATTAGATAAAAATTAAATGATCATTGTTTGAGTTAATTTAGGTGGTTTTTCGACCACAACGATCTTGTTTTGTTTACACATTTAGTAATTTTTACATAAGTTAATTAAAAAAGGTCAAATAGGAAATAAAACATAAATAATATTATTTTTCCAACATAAGAATGGTTTCATGGCATGATCTGAAGGTAGAAATGGAAAAAGAAAACATGTTGATCTTGAAGGTGATAGATTAACACCTCATGAAAAACGTTTTATTTTTCAAAATAAAAGAAGGAAGAGAAAGTGGCTGGATGGTATAATATCCCATTAATATCATAAAATTCCCAGATATGTATTATAATTGAGTTACCATAACATTTTGATGAATATAGTTGGGGAGTGATTATGAAAAGAACGTGAAATATAAAGAAAATTATAGGAAAAGAGTGAGAGAAAATACCTCTTGAATCCTCCTCTTGAGATCCTCCTTTAAGATGCTAGGATTGGTCTTTTGATGAGACTATAAGCTCTTGGACGTGTTGGAGGGGCTAGGGATGATTTTTTGGTAGATTTTAGGCACGGATTGAAGTTAGAGATGTGTGAGGAAATGAAGGTGTAGAGGGTGGTATTTATAGTAGATTGGAGAGGGGGTTTCTCAATATAAAATTCATTAATTTATTATTTCCCCACTAGACAAGGAATAGTGAGTAATCCATGATGAAGAATATAAATTTTATCATGTGAACCTGAAATAATTGGGATTACATCCGCAGAACATCATGCATGACTCTATAATTAGCTTATTTATCTTATTTTGTAAATTATGGTATTTCACAATTCATCAAAAATTCATGTATTTCAAAAATATCCCAAAAATTTCACCCCAACCATTTTTCAACGTGTAGATTTCAAAAATAAATTTCATTTTTCAAAAATTATTTTCTAAATGTTGTTATTTAAATATTTAATTAAAATCATAATTTAGTATCAAAATTGTGTTTTAAAACATTAATTTACTTATTCAAAAATATATTCATATCAAACATTAAAATTGAATATTATTTATATACTATCATAGGTATGGTTACTATTCATTAGGTTATATCACCATTCATAAGGTTATGTTATTATTCCTACGGTTAGGTTACCATTCACCCAGAATTATGTTTTTCTTATTGGACTCCAAATAACTTACTGATTTCAACCATGTATGTCCGATTTTCAAAATTCCAAACACAAAAGTGTCAAACTTATGTTTAAAGGACACTAATCACTTTGTAGTATATTATGTTGTTTTTTCATTTGATTTTATGACATATTTATAATAATCTACATTCCAATGAAAAACATTCGGTTGTTACATTCTTTCCCCATTATGAACTTTTTCCCTCGAAATTTCACATTACAAAAATAGGTGAGGGTAGTTATCCTTCATCGCCTCTTTTGGATCCCAAGTAGCATCTTGAAACATATGGAACCTCCGAAACACTTTTAAAAGGTGGGTTGTCTTTTTTCGTAGAACCTTTTCTCTCTGGTCCAGAATCTCTTTTGGCTGGTCAACATATGATAGATCATCTTCCAGTTGTGCCACCTCTGAGTTCAGTAGATCTGAGGGATTAGGCATGTACATCCTTAGGAGTGATATGTGAAACACATCATGAACATGATCCATATTTGGTTGAAGGACATGTCAATAAGCCACAACTCATATGCAGTCAAGGATCTCAATGGGTCCAATGTACCTAGGTCTTAGAATCCCTTTCATTCCAAAACCCATGACTCTCTTCCACGTTGATATTCGAAGTATGAAATTATCTCTAATATTGAACTCTAAGTCCCTTCGACAGTTTTCTACATAACTATTTTTCCGACTATGAGTATCATTGATATGTTTTCTGGATGACTAGAACCTTCTCTTTCATCTCCTGTACAAGATTGGGTCCAAGTAGATTTCATTCTCCAACTTCATCCCAACAGGTTAGATATAAGGCCCCGGCCTTAAACCTTACATAATATTGAATCAAATGAATAATTCACATTGAGGATCTTTTCAGGTTTAGAGTTTTAGAGAATTAGAACATAACTATTACATCTCAAAATATTACAAAGTAGACACTTCTACTAAGTTTCCATAATAAAAAAACTCTTAAAAAGAAACGTCTCTAGTCACATGTTTTATATAGAATGACATTCCCTTGATCCCATCCTTGACCTTATTCCACATTAAGTCTTGTGAAATGAATTTCAAAAAAACATGGGGTGAGCATAAAAAGCTCAGTAAGGGATACACAAAGAATGAAAACTATTAGTTTTTCAAACATCAAGTAAACCATGTATACTCTATCAAAGTAATACCTTCACCTTCATGAAGTAGTAAAAACTCTTCACTGAATAAAGTATCATTACTTACCTTTTTGTAACCAAAGGATTACCAAAAAAACCCATACAAAGAACACATAACATATATAAAGGGAACTTGGGACATAAACATACTTAAGGGGAATAACCATACGGTTGACTTCCACATATATCACTTAATGGAATAGCCATACGGCCAATTTCCATACATACTTAATGGAATAGCCATACGACCGACATCCATACCCAATGCATTGGAGGTTATAACGTAACCACCCGTCCTGGTATTCACGGAACCACCCGTCATATGGTTTATAACGTAACCACCCGTTAAAATGTCCCAGTACCAATATAAAATCATAAAACATAAAACCAATATAAAGGAATGATAACATTTCCACATTTCAATCACAATATATCATAAATATATTGACATAATAGAATCCTTTATCAAAACCATTTTCAATACCAAAATACATAAAAGAGTATATGGTATTTATTTTATTCTAAAAACATTACGGCTTTTGAGGAAGAAAAAGACCAAATAATACTCACGGCGGCGGAAAAGGTCGTTGTTGCCGCGTACGTTAAAAGAAACATTCCATTTTGTCGTTTTGTAAAACGCTTCGTAGAAAAAGATTCCTTTTGTATAAAAGTAAATGTCAAAGGGGTTTATACCCTGTATAAAAGAAAGTTGTGTATAAAACGAAATATGCCTCAATTGAAGGAGATTGAGACGAAGTCCCTTACCTCAGGTCCGACATGACTCAATCGTTCATTAATGTCCTGAATAATAAACATGAGTTAATTTCTACTTGCTTAAGAACATTTTTAGAGTTCATTATTCCTTTTATATCACTTATTTCCATGTTATAAACATTATGTAACCATTTAAGTTAATAATGTTTGTTTTGTCGATATTTGGTTCTTAAGCCGAAAGTGGACTTCTTACAATTACATGTTGTTCATGTGGTCAAAGTTTCTTTATATCCAGAATTACATTCCTGATTTGTATAACATATATATCATATATATCCAGAATATACATGTATTCATAATATTACATATTCATTTAGAGGTAAGAAATGAAATGCACCGTTCATGGAGACGGTAAGCCGTACGTACGTATGAACGCTACTTTCATTTCTATTTCGTATTTTATAGAATGGAATCATAATGATATAATTGTATATTGTAATTATAGTATAATATCTTATATAATATCATAGTTCCATCCTTTATTTGTCCCACATATGGTATTTAACGAATCAACTCACTTTAAGGGGGCGGTAGTCCGCACTTCCTTAAATAAAGATATCGTGTTTACACATAATGGAAACCATAAAGGTATGACCAAAAAGAAAAATAAAGAAGCTTAAGGAAAACATAAAAATATTATATATCATATATAAATATAGTGACAACTTAATGTCCACCTTTGAAGGTGTTAAAAGAATGTTGAATAATCATCGTTTCGGGAGGCATAAATTCACCAGCCACGGAAACAGTATGTTCGTTAACCATTAGATGTAGGTGTGTGTAAGTGTAGCTCGAATCCTTCTTATAACAACATCCTATTATATTGAGGATTCTGGAGTTATTACAAAAGAAAATAATAAAAAGTTTTTAGGGGTTTGTAGAAGCAAAATACAACAAAAGGACTCAAAAGAAGACATTACCTTAAAATCGGGTAACTCCCCTTAGTTTGAGCTCAAAGGCTTCCTTGGGAAGACTTCTGCCCAAAGTGAGGTTTCAAGGAGTAAGAGAGGTTTGTGGAGAGCCAAAATGGGCAGGGTTTGGCCGAGCCAAATGCTTTGGTAGTGTGGGAAAAGAGGTAGCGTTGGGGGCCTTTTATAAGGGGAGAGGAGGGGCACTCTTGGAAAGTAAAGATAAGTTAATTTATTTTAAAAGGAGTTTCGGATTCAAAAGGTCCCACATTGATATAATTCGAGGATAAGGTGATAAGGGATCGAAATCCACTAATCCAATAGGTTTTGGCCATGTTTAGTGCTTATATTTTACATTATATTTCCATTTTATTTAAATCGTCAAATAATGAGGTCATCGCTGCATCATCATGATGTCATAAATAATTTACTTTATTTAATGTCTAAAAATTATAAACAAATTACTATGATGTAGGAAAACTTTTTATCTTTCCAATGACTATTTATAATCAATCTTCTGACTTGTATAACCCCATGTAAAAATTGTTTTAGTAAAACATTTCATGTGTGTGACATTTTTACTTTAACATTAAATAAAAAGTTATTTTTGTCATTTCCCAACCAAAGTGGTTCCATGGGGTCCCCAAGTTGACCCATGGCCTGTCTTGGTCGTCCATGACATATCCAATAAGGGTAGGACATGTGTCAAGGTATTTTCATTTTATTATAATATCATTTTTTCCTTAAATTGCACTAATTACCTCTAATCGCGATTAAAAACTTAATAAGTTACTATTCACCAAAAAAATATTTTAATCTCATTGAACCACATATTACTTCTTAATGACAACCATGTATGTCGGATTTTTTAAATTCAAAACACATAAGTGGTAAAATTTCATTTAAATGAAAAATCAGTTTTTATAAGTACCACTTAGTGCTTTCACTATTCATCAAAAATTGATGTTTTTCCGAAAAATACCAAAAATTCACCCTAAGCTATTTTTGATATTCCAAATTCAAAAATGAAGTCCATTTTACAGAATTCACAACATATAAGTTGCATTAATTAATTTAATAATTAATTCCCGCTGTTAGAGCAAATAGTGTGTTTTTATGAAACAATAAGTTTCAAAAGATTGACACTAGTTTAAGTCCGATTTCAAAGTGAAATTAATTCCAACGACCACTATTGAATTTAATGGTAAAAATATTTTCTAACACCACTTTAAAACCAATTCAAAAGATAATCAAATCATATAAATAAATTAGATTAAAAAGAGGTTTTGAATTAAAATACAACATTTTACACTATTCCTTAAAAAAAGATCTTTATCGGAAAGATACCATAAATTTACACAAAGTAAATTTTGATGTCCCAATTCTAAAAAAGAGTTATTTTTGGTCCAATATAATTTATAAGATTTATCAAAACTATATTTAATGACGGTTCGCCGTCAAAAGGTTATAAGTGAACCATTAGTGAAAATTAGGGTATAAATGCCTAAAATTGAATTCTTTCCATATTTTAAGACTTTATCCTCTATTGGGTAAATGTAAAAACATTTAAAAACATATATAATAATATTTTAGTTATATCTATCCATTCCCGCCAGTACAACGGCTACTTGTTAACTAACATTTAAAATAATATTATTCTATTACTTGTGTGCAACGTAAGTTTTCAAAGAAATTCATCGTTGCGTATCAAGTACGCTATCGAATGTAGAAACTCCTTTTAATTAAAATTAATATTTAATTCGTAAATATTAATAAATATGAAAATTATTTATTCTTTAATTACCTGGGATGTTACATCCTTCCCCCCTTTTGGGAATTGTGTCCTCGCAATTTTATTCACTTATCAAAATAAGTGGGGGTATTTATCCCTCATAGCATTTTCAGATTCCCACGTTTCCTCTTCAATCACATGGTTTTTTCAAAAAACCTTTACCTGATGAATCACCTTATTCCGTAACACCTGCTCCCTGTGGTCAAGAATCTCGACTGGTTGTTCTTCATAAGATAGGTTCTCCTCCAGCTGAACTGCCTCTGGACTCAAAACATGAGATGGATCTGGCATATACTTCCTCAACATCGAAACATGAAAAACATTGTGTACCTGAGATAAACTCGGAGGTAAAGCCACTCGGTAAGCAACTGATCCAACTTTCTCCAGAATTTCATATGGTCCAATAAACCTTGGACTCTGCTTTCCTTTCTTACCAAATCTCATCACACTTTTCCAAGGAGAAACCTTGAGAAAAACATGATCACCTACCTCGAAAGATAGATCCTTCCTCCGGTTATCCGCATAACTCTTCTGCCTGCTCTGAGCTGTTCTCATGTGCTTCTGAATCAACTGAACTTTTTCTGCCATATCTTCTACCAATTCTGGTCCCATCTGCTTCCTTTCACCCACTTCATCCCAAAATTCTGGAGTTCGAAAACGCTTCCCATATAATGCCTCAAATGGTGCCATCTGTATACTGGAATGAAAATTGTTATTATAAGAAAACTCAACCAAAGAAATATGTTGGTCCCAACTTCCCTGATAATCCATCGAACAAGCTCGTAGCATATCCTCCAAGGTCTGAATTGTTCATTCTGACTGCCCATCTGATTGAGGATGAAAAGCTGTACTAAAATTTAATTTATTACCCAACGACTTCTGAAGGCCTTTCCAAAAGTTAGATGTGAACCTGGGATCACGATCAGATACAATGGAGAGGGGAACTCCATGTAACCTGACTATCTCTTTAAGATACAAACGGGAAAGTTGATCTAGGGAAAAATTATCTCGTATAGAAAGGAAATGAGCAGATTTAGTCAAGCGATCAACAATAACCTAGATTGCATTATTACTTCGAGATGTCCCCGGTAATCCCACAACAAAGTCAATAGATATGTTTTCCCATTTCCACTCTGGAACTGGTAAAGGCTGAAGCATCTCTTTTGGTAACTGCCGCTGTGCTTTAACTTGCTGACAAGTCAGACACTTCACAGTAAAATCAGAAATATCTCTTTTCATTCCATCCCACCAGTAATACTCTCACAGATCTCTGTACATCTTAGTACTGCCAGGATGAACTGAAAACGGGGAACTATGAGCCTCACATAACAACACATTCTTCAACTGTGAATCACAAGGCACACATAATCTCTTCCCAAACCTCAAAACACAATCATTATCAATGTTGAATTCAGGCAACTTACCATTCTGAACCAGCTCTACCTTTTTCTGCAACTCACTGTCTTGCTTCTGTGCTTGCTTGATTCTATCTGATAGAGAAGATTTCACTGATACCTGAAACAAAACAGAAGAACTTCCTGCACCAAAAACATCTATGCCAAAGTTCATAAAATCCTTAACCAAAGGATCACGTTCCAAAGGAAACATCGCTAATAAAGCATTACTTTTTCGACTCAAAGCATCAGCCACTTTATTTTCTTTTCCCGGATGGTAATGAATTGTACAATCATAATCCTTGATTAATTCTAGCCATCTCCTTTGTCTCATGTTCAATTCTTTCTAAGTGAATATATACATTAAACTTTTTGGATCAGTATATATTTCACACATTACTCTATACAAATGATGCCTCCAAATTTTTAAAGCAAAGACAACAGCAGCTAATTCCAAATCATGTGTAGGGTAATTTACCTCATGAGTTTTCAACTGTCGTGAAGCATAAGCAATTACCTGATCATTATACATAAGGATACAACCAAGTCCCTTCAACGAAGCATCACTGTATATAACAAACTCACCATTCCTGGAAGGTAGTGCCAAAACTGGAGCATTCACCAATCTTCTTTTCAATTCCTGAAAACAATCATCACATTCTTTTGTCCAGATAAACTTAACACCCTTCCGAGTTAGCTTAGTCATTGGACTAGATAACCGTGAAAAAATTCTAACAAACCATTGGTAATAACCTGCCAAAACAAGAAAACTACGAATCTTGGTTACATTTGTGGGTCTTGGCCATTCTTCAACAAGTTTTGTTTTAGTAGGATCAATAGTTATTCCATGTTTTGAAACAATGTGACCCAGGAAAGAAATTTGTTGTAACCAAAACTCACACTTGCTGAATTTTCCATATAGTTTATTTTCTTTTAAGGTTTGCAAGATAACCCTTAAATGACTTTCATTCTCCTCTTTACTTTTAGAAAACACAAAAATATCATCGATGAAAAAAACCAAAAACATATCCAAGAACTCATGGAAAATTCTATTCATAAGGTCCATGAATACAGTAGGTGCATTGGTTAACCCAAAAGGCATAAATACAAATTCATAATGGCCATATCTAGTACGGAACACAATCTTTGGAACGTCTGCTTCTTTTACATTCAACTGATGGTACCCCGACCTCAAGTCAATCTTCAAAAAATACTGAGCTCCCTGGAGCTGATCAAACAAATCATCGATATGAGGAAAAGGATACTTGTTCTTAATAGTAATATTATTCAAGGCTCTATAATCAATGTAAAGTCTCATTGATCTATCTTTATTTTTAACAAACAAGATAGGATCACCCCATGGTGATGTGCTAGGTCGAATGAAACCTTTATCTAATAACTCCTGCAATTGTTTCTTTAACTCTAAAATTTCAACTTGAGCCATTCGATAAGGGGGTTTTGAAATTGGCTTAGAATCAGGAACTAAGTCAACAGAAAATTCAACTTCCCGATCATGAATAATACCAGGAAACTCATCAGGAAAAACATCAAGATACTCATTTACCACTGGCAAATCATTAATCTGAACAGTTCCTTTATTTTCAACAATATGTTCAAGGTAACATTCATTTCCATCTTTTACTAGTTTCTCAACTTCCTGATATGTTATCAAAATCAAGGGTTCATTCTTGTACACAAACTGAAAATCTTTCTGAAAAGAAACAATTTTAGCTCTGCAGTCAATCTTAGCATGATAAACAGAAATCCAATCCATGCCCAAAATAACATCAAACTCTACTAGAGGCAAAACAATAAGGTTTGCTGGTAGATTCTTTCCACACACAAGGATAGGAAGGTTCTTATAATTCCTTTTTGTCTCAACGTTCCCTCCGGGTGTTTTTACCAAAAGTTCAGGATTCATATCTTGATATGGAATTTCCAATTTACAATAAAACTTCTCTGAAATGAAAGAGTGTGTAGACCCTGAATCAAACAACACATTGGCATAATCTGAACAAACAAACAGTGTACCTGATACCACTTCATTCGATGGCCCAACATCTGCTGAAGTTTTTGCAAAGGATTTCACCACCCCTTTCTGCTTGTAGTCTGGCTGCATTCCCCCAGTTGAGTTCTTCGTTAGACACTCGTTTACATAATGACCCATTTCATTACACTTATAACATCTTACCGTTGGCTTTTCATTGCCTGCTTGATCATCTTCCTTACAGTTACGAGCAATATGACCAGACTTACCACACCGAAAGCACTTACCAGACTTGGATAAACATTCTCTAGGATGCATTTTACCACACTTCTCACAGGATGGATATTTGGTTTTCTTACCTCCTTGCTTCTTTGATGAATTCTTCCCCTTTGCCTGCCAACTAGACCTCTTATTCTGTTGTTTGTCATAGAACACCTGATCATTGGCAAACTCCATTTCCACCTTCTCCACACATCGAACAAGTTTTTCATAACTTTTGAACTCACGAGAAGCTAAACCCCTTCGATACTTTGGCTTTATCTCTGAGTAAAAATGGTTTATTTTACTATCAAGATCTCATATAAAGTTTGGAGCATACCTTGCCAATCGAGTGAACTTTTCTTCATAATCAGCCACTGAATCATCCTCCTGCCTCAATTCTAGAAACTTTTTTTCCATCCTAAGACGAACCACCATAGGAAAATATTTATCAAGAAACATACATTTGAATTCGTCCCAGTGAAGATCCTCAATCTAATCACTATCCCTGATATTTTTCACCATCGACCACCACTGATCAGCTTCACCTTCAAAACTGTAAACAACAAGACTAACCTTTTGATGTTATGAACACCCCATGACATCAAAAATCTTCTCCAGTGCTTTAATCCACCCTTCAGCTTGCACAGGGTCAGATGATCCTCTGAATGATGGGGGATGTTGCCTCATGAAATGTTCCACCACTGACATGTTCCTCTGCAGTTGATCTGGCTGATCTCGTGCATGGATACCACCACCATTTATAGACTGAGTCAACTGTGCCATCACTACAACAAACTATTCAGTTCTGATTCCGACCATCTCAGGTTGTTGATTTGGAAGGTTGTCTTCCTCTTGATGTCGTCCCAACATAGCTGCTTTGTTTCCTCTGCGGAAAACCATTCTGAACACAGAAATATCTTAGGCGAAGCAACATGGTAATCCGTAAATGCTATATCATTTCAATCATATTATAATTTAACACTTTTCTAACTCCTAAAGTTGTCTAAACCGACCTTTGATACCAACTATAAGGCCTCGACCTTAAACCTTACTTAATATTGAATCAAATGAATTATTCACATTGAGGATCTTTTCAGGTTTAGAGTTTTAGAGAATTAGAACATAACTATTACATCCCAAAATATTACAAAGTAGACACTTCTACTAAGTTTCCATAATAAAAAAACTCTTAAAAAGAAACGTGTCTAGTCACATGTTTTATATAGCATGACATTCCCTTGATCCCATCCTTGACCTTATTCCACATTAAGTCCTGTGAAAAACATTTAAAAAAAACTTGGCGTGAGTATAAAAAGCTCAGTATGGGATACACAAAGAATGAAAACTGTTAGTTTTTCAAACATCAAGTAAACCATGTATACTCTATCAAAGTAATACCTTCACCTTCATGAAGTAGTAAAAACTATTCACTGAATAAAGTATCATTACATACCTTTTTGTAAAAAAAGGATTACCATAAAACCCATAAGAAGAACACATAACATATATAAAGGTAACTTGGGACATAAACATACTTAAGTGGAATAACCATACGGTCGACTTCCACACATATCACTTAATGGAATAGCCATACTGCCAATTTCCATTCATACTTAATGGAATATCCATACAGCCAACTTCCATACCCAATGCATTGGAGGTTATAACGTAACCACCCGTCCTGGTATTCACGGCACCACCTGTCATATGGTTTATAACGTAACCACCCGTTAAAATGTCCAAGTAACAATATAAAATCATAAAACATAAAACCAATATAAAGGAATGATAACATTTCCACATTTCAATCACAATATATCATAAATATATTGACATAATAGAATCCTTTATCAAAACCATTTTCAATACCAAAATACATAAAAGAGTATATGGTATTTATTTTATTCTAAAAACATTACGGCTTGTTGAGGAAGCCAAAGACCAAATAATACTCGCGGTGGCGGAAAAGGCCGTTGTCGCCGCGTACGTTAAAAGAAACATTCTTTTTTGTCATTTTGTAAAACACTTCGTAGAAAAAGATTCATTTTGTATAAAAGTAAAAGTCAAAGGGTTTTATACACCGTATAAAATAAAGTTGTGTATAAAACGAAATATGCCTCAATGGAAGGAGATTGAGACGAAGTCCCTTACCTCGGGTCCGACTTGACTCGATCGTTCTTTAATGTCCTGAATAATAAACTTGAGTTAATTTATACTTGTTTAAGAACATTTTTAGAGTTCATTATTCATTTTATATCACTTATTTCCATGTTATAAACATGATGTAACCATTTAAGTTAATAATGTTTGTTTTGTCGATATTTGGTTCTTAAGTCGAAAGTGGACTTCTTACAATTACATGTTGTTCGTGTGGTCAAAGGTTCATTATATCCAGAATGTCATTCCTGATTTGGATCACATATATATCATATATATCCAGCATATACACGTATTCATAATATTACATAATCATTTAGAGGTAAGAAATGAAATGCACCGTTCATGGAGACGGTAAGCCGTACATACGCATGAACGCTACTTTAATTTCTATTTCGTATTTTATGGAAAGGAATCATAATGATATAAAGGTATATTATAATTCCAGTATAATATAATATATAATATCATAGTTCCATCCTTTATATGTCCCACATATGGTATTTAACGAATCAACTCACTTTAAGGGGGCGGTAGTCCGCACTTCCTTAAATGAAGATATCGTGTTTACCCATAATGGAAACCATAAAGGTATGACCAAAAAGAAAAATACAGAAGCTTAATGAAAACATAAACATATTATATATCATATATAAATATAGTTACATCTTAATGGCCACCTTTGAAGGTGTTAAAAGTATGTTGAACAATCATCGTTTCGGGAGGTGTAAATTCATCATCCCCCAAACAGTATGTTCGTTAACCATTAGATGTAGGTGTGTATAAGTGTAGCTATAATAATTGTTATAACAACATCCTAGTATATTTAGGATACTGTATTTGTTACAAAAGAAAAGAATAAAAAGAGTTTAGGGGTTTGGAGAAGAAAAATATAACAAAAGGACTCAAAAGAAGACATTACCTTAAAATCGGGTAACTCCCCTTAGTTTGAGCTCAAAGGCTTCCTTGGGAAGACTTCTGCCCATAGTTAGGCTTCAAGGAGTAAGAGAGTTATGTGTAGATCCAAAATGGGCAGGGGTTGGCTGAGCCAAATGCTTTGTTAGTGTGGGAAAAGAGGTAGCGGTGGGGGCCTTTTATAAGGGGAGAGGAGGGGCACTCTTGGAAAGTAAAGATAAGTTACTTTATTTTTAAAAGAGTATCGGATTCAAAAGGTCCCACATTGATATAATTCGAGGATAAGGTGATAAGGGTTCTAAATCCACTCATCCAATAGGTTTTGTCCATGTGTAGGTCTTATATTTTACATTATCTTTCCATTTTATTTAAATCGTCAAATAATGAGGTCATCGCTTCATCATCATGATGTCATAAATAATTATTTTATTTAATTTCTAAAAATTTTAAAAAAATTACTATGATGTTTGAAAACTTTTTAGATTTCCAATTAATATTTATAATAAAAATTATGACTTGTATAACCCCATGTAAAAATTGTTTTAGTAAAACATTTCATGTTTGTGTCATTTTTACTTTAACATTAAATAAAAAGTTATTTATGTCTTTTCCCAAAAAAAGTGGCTCCATGGGGTCCCCAAGTTGACCCATGGCTTGTCTTGGTCTGCCATGACACATCCAATAAGGGTAGGATATGTGTCAAGGTATTTTCCTTTTATTATAATATCATTTTTTCCTTAAATTGCACTAATTACCTCTAATCGCGATTAAAAACTTAATAAGTTACTATTCAACAAAAAAATATTTTTATCTTATTGAACCACATTTGACTTCTTAATGGCAACCATGTATGTTGGATTTTTTAAATTCAAAACACAGAAGTGGTAAAATTTCATTTAAACGAAAAATCAGTTTTTATAAGGACCACTTAGTGGTTTCACTATTCATCAAAAATTATTGTTTTTCAGAAAAATACCAAAAATTTACCCTAAGCTATATTTGATATTCCGAATTCAAAAATGAAGTCCATTTTACAAAATTCACAACATATAAGTTGCATTAATTAATTTAATAATTAATTCCCGTTGCCAGAGAAAATAGCGTGTTTTTATGAAATAATAAGTATCAAAAGATTGACACTAGTTTAAGTCCGATTTCAAAGTGAAATTAATTACAACGACCACTATTGGATTTAATGGTAAAAATATATTCTAATTTCACTTTAAACCCAATTCAAAAGATAATCTAATCATATAAATAAATTAGATTAAAAAGATGTTTTGAATTAAAATACCACATTTTACACTATTCATTAAAAAATGAACTTTGTCGGAAAGATACCATAAATTTACACAAATTAATGTTTGATGTCCCGATTCTAAAGAAGAGTTATTTTTGGTCCAATATAATTTATAAGATTGATCAAAACTATATTTAATGACGGTTCACCGTCAAAAGTTGATAAGTGAACCCATAGTGAAAATTAGGGTATAAATGCCTAAAATTGAATTCTTTCCATATTTTAAGCCTTTATCCTTTATTGGGTAAATGTAAAAACATTTAAAAACATATATAATCATATTATTGTTATTTATATCCATTCCCTCCAGTACAACGACTACTTGTTAACTAACATTTAAAATAATATTATTTTATTACTTGTGTGCAAAGTAAGTTTTCAAAGAAACTCATCGTTGCGTGTCGAGTACTCTATCGAACGTAGAAACCCCTTTTAATTAAAATTAATATTTAATTCGTAAATAATAATAAATATGAAAAATATTTATTCTTTAATTACCTGGGATGTTACTTTAGAATTCAACATCACATTCCATACAGAGCTTCATTAAGAGCCATCTAAATACTCGAATGGAAACTATAGTTGCATGAGAACTCAACCAATGGGAAATTATAATCCCATACAACTTTTAATTTTATATATAAGGATCATAGAATATATTCTAGAGTATGAAGAGTCATTTCATATTGTCCATTAGTTTGGGTGTGATAGGCAGTTTTGAAATTTAATTTAGTACTAAAAGCATGTTTAAGGTTCTTCTAGAATTTAGATGTGAACCTTTCATTTGGATTAGAGAAAATTTAGAGTGGAACACCATGTAGTCTCACCACTTCTTTCACATATATACTTGATAGTTGTTCAAGCGATAGATCTTCCCGAATAGGGATAAAATGGGTAGTCTTGGTGAGTCAGTCAATCATAACCCTTATCTCATTATTTCACTTCGACATATTCAAGAGACCTGGGAAAATTCCAAATTAACATTATCCCATTTTCAAATGGGTAGAGGCAATGGTTCATCATCCCTTTGGACATTGGTCACTCTACTTTAACATTCTGACATACCAATCACCTTGTGATATATTCCATGATTTCCTTTTTCATGTTATCCCACAAGAAGTGTTCTCGGTGATCACGGTACATCGTGTTACTCCAAGGATATATATATAACATTGATAGATGTGCATATATCCTTCTTTATCCTAGGGGATTAAGTCACACAAATCCATCTTCCAAACCTAATCACAACATCCCCGTCGATATGGAACTCTTGCAGCTTCCCTTCCTTTACTTTATTCACCGTCTTTTATATCCCCACATCAACCCTTTCTGCTTCTTTAATATTCTCTTTGATGGATGGTTCTGAAATAATTTGGGGAATGTAAGATCTATCCCATTCCCTTATGATTTCTTAGACCATCTATTGTATATCCAAGAATATAGGGTATTTCTCAATCTGAATCATGAATAGAGTAGCTGGTTATTTTCTTCTTAGAGCATCAACTACCTTGTTTTCCTTTCCATGATGGTGTTGAATAGGGAAATAATAATACTTGATAAGCTCTAACCATCTCCTTTGACACATGTTGATATCCTTTTGTGCTAATATATATTTTAGGATCTTATGGTCGGTGTATATGTCACACTTCATGCCATAAAGGTACTGATGCCATATTTTCAAGGAAAAAATCATGGATTGCAGCTCTAGATCATGCATCAGGTAGTTCGGTTCATGGATCAGAAACTTCAGTGAGGTGTAGGCAATCACATTATCATTTTTTATGAGTATGCATCCCAATACGTTCTTTGAAGCATCATAGTATATCAGAAAACATTCTACAATTTTTGTTAGTGTGAGTACATGTGCAGTGATCAGCCTTTCCATTAACTACATGATGCTTTCCTCGCATTCTTCACTCCATAAATTCTATACCCCTTTCCTTGTTAACATAGTTAGAGGGCTTGAAAATTGTGAGAAATTTCTCACAAAATGTCGGTAGAACCTAGCTAATATAAGAAAAATAAAAAAAATTGTGACACTAGAGGGCCTGATCCATTCCACAATCTCCTTTTTATTGAAGGTTCCACATAAATTTCTTTACTTGTGATCACATGACCCAAGAAAGTGACATGATTCATCCAAAATTCACACTTGATGAACTTGGTGTAAAGCTTATCCAATATCAAGTCTCCAACACAAGTCTTATATGTTCTTCATGTTCTTCCTTTTTCTTGGAGTAGATGAGAATAACATCAATAAACACTGCCACAAATTTTTCGTGGTAATGCCTAATGAATCTATTCATCAATTCCATGAAGATTATAGGGGAATCAGTATGTCTGAAGGGCATCAATAGAAAATCTTAGATCACATACCTTGTATAGAAGGCAGTCTTCTGAATATCTTCCTTCTTCACTTTTAACTGACGATATTTAAAACAACGATCCACCTTGATAAGTATTGAGATCCTCATAACTGATCAAAAAATTCATCAATCCTGGTAAGAGTATACTTGTTCATTATGGGGATCATGTTGGGTTCCCGATAATCAATACCCAGCCACATTTTTTCATCATTATTCTTCTTCATAAAGAGCACTGGTGCACCCCAGGGTGATGCACTAGGGTGTATGAACCCTTTGTCAAGATTCTATTCCAGCTTCTTCTTTAACTCATCCAGTTCGATAAGAGTCATCCTATAGGGACACATTTATATTGGAAAAGCTATGGGTATTAGTTCTATTGAAAACTCTATCTCATGATATAGGAAAAGTTTGGGTAATTCTTTGGGAAATACATCATTGAATTCCCTTTCGATGGGAATTTTTTCAAGGATGACACTTTATTTTGACCCAACCATTTCGGAATGTTATGCTTATTCATACATAATAAACACCCACACAAATTAATGTTTCATAAAAGGAGATTCATGATGGGATTTTCAGCATTGTTGGCACTCACCATTGACCCACTGATTCGGGAGTGGTATTCATCTTCATAGAGAATAAACACCCATAAATATAAAGTAATTTTCAAATGATATTCACGATCCTTATTTCATTTATAGGGGAACATGGGATGTTTCAGAATATTAAAATATATTTCCTTTTCCCGATAGATAATACATTCTCTATATAATAAGAGCCAATTCTTTCCCATTATATTGTCGAAATCCACCAAGGGAAGTACCATAATATTTTCTAGAGGAATCATTCCTCATACACCAACAATAGAAGATTCCAACACTTGGGTTGCAATGATTTCAACACTTGGTGTTTTAATAGATATCTCAACATCCAAGGTTCAGGGTATCAATTCTATAGTTCTTGAAAACATGCATGATATAAAGAAATGTGTATAACTAGAATCAAACAATGCCTTTTCCATTATTTAGTGAATATGAAGTTTTACTTGTACGAGTTCATTATCTTGATCCACTTCTGTAGCAGTGATGGCATAGGCCTTCCCATGTTCCTTTGGCATTGGTGGGTGCTGACATTGATTACCCTCACGAAATCGAGGTTCAGTGCACTGGCATGCATAGTTCCCTAGCTTCTTATAGTGGTAGCATTGAACCATGGGTGCTTCTCTCCCTTCATTAGCTACATTCTCTTTACTTTTCATGTATTTTTTAGGCTCATGTGCTTGGTGTCCTTTCCTACACATGAATCACTTCCCCGCACTATTGTGGAGGTTCCAATGGTGAAACATCCCATGTTTTTGGAATGTGGGTCATTGAAATTTCTTCCCACAATTGTCATTACATCCTCCGGATCGAAACACCATCATTCATTTCATATTATCATAGACATGGTAAGATTATCGAAACTCTATCTCCACTTTGAGAGCACACCGAACAACTTCTTCATATCTTTTGAAGTCTCGAATAACATGATCCCTTTGAAGGTGTGGTTTTAATCTACTAAATAATCTATTAATTTTGGTATCATTGATGATAACAAAACCACAATGTACATTAAAATGAATTGTGAAATTATCTTTATAGGTTATGAAAAATTCTCTTTCTTTTTTCTAGAGCTCTATGAATTCTCAATGCATCTCTGTGTGTAGAGTTTTCAGGAAATAATTGTTATGAAAGATTATATTAATGTCTTATTTTTCAATCTTTTCAATTTCATCCCTTGGCTTGGTGTTCTTAATCAAATCCCATAATTGATCAGCCTCTCCATCTAGAAGATAAACGACTAGAGTCAGCTTTTCAATCTCAGAACTGTGGAGCACAGAAATGGTCTTCTCCATGGAGTTGACCCATTGCACCGCAACTAGTGGATCAGAAGATCCACTAAACTTCGATGTTCATTGCCTTATAAAACACTCGATATCCTATTTACCCCTCTTTGGTGAAGGTGGATGTTCTCCATTATTATGTTTATTATTCATAAACTGAGATAGTTTGGTAAGAATCCCCATGGTGTTTTGATCTCCACCGCCCAAGTCATTGGGGATGTCATTCGTGAAATTGTTGTGTTGGCCCTCACACGAGTTGTTAGTCTGGTTTCTCCAGGTTCCCACCATTTATTAAAATATAATAGGATAGAACAAAACATAATTCAACAATACATGAATAAATTATTCATTTGAACAATTTTCACGAAATGAAAAAATTGTGGGATCCCTATTTAAGGCTTCTTTTGTTTATATTTGTACTTAGCCTCATGAAAGAAGTTTTCTCTTGCGTTCACTAATCCTAATTCCAAAGTAAACTAATCCTTGCATGAGATACCTACTACAGAGACCCTGCTATTTCTTACATTTCAATTACATCATTTTAAAGATAAATAATATAATATTATAAGACATAAGGGATCCAAATGTTTAGTCTCTTTTGAAAACTAGGACCATACATAACTATTACATCATCTAGCATAAGTAGTTATTTAATTCCTTCTTCTCTAGCTTCTTATTGGAACTTGACCCCTCCTTAGTACATGTAGTTACATGAGGATATATATCAAATGGGGTGACCTAAAAACCGAATAAAAGGTTATATAAGAACAATATAACAATGGGTGAGCATAACCATAACATAGGAAATTGATCATGAACATGATAGGAAGCATTAATAAGAGACATGAAATGTTGAAACACATAAAAATGAAACATCATGTCTTAGTGGTTAACTACCACACATACTTGTGAAAAAAGCTAGAATATTGTACACATATCATATCCAATAAACTAATGAGATTATTCACTTTACAAAATTCATTGGATCTCTTTATAATTTTGATCTCACTCGTCACATTGAAGCTTTCATATTATGCTATATAATTTCAGGCGCACCCGTCACATCATAACATTATCATTTATCATGAATTACACAATGAACATATATAAAAAATGAATATAACTAACCCATGAAAAGTAAGGGGGTTCATCTCATAAGAAAAAATTTATAAGCATTGGGTTCTCAAAAGAAAGAGGTAGTGACATAAATGTTACAAGAACTGTCATCCTTGAATGACAAGTAAAAGGTGAGTTCTTAAAAGAAGAGTTCATTTGAAAAACTTTTAGTCTAAATTAAACACCATTGGAAAACATGTATTTCCCATAAAATGAAATTAAATGATAAAAAAATTATTTTTAAGGAGAAACCATATCAAAAAATAAGTGAAATAGGGAGAACACGAAGGATGAATGTTTGGTTCGAGAATTTCCCCTTACATTGTATCTAAACGCTTTGTTCACATTAGTGTCCTATATAACCACATTATATTCATTAATTGAAAATTATAGAAATATTTGTACATGAATATGATTCATTATGGTTTCATGGAGTTATTTTATGGGCCTTTTAAGGGGTTATAATGTATAAAAAATATTGATCGGGAATTTTCATTTTTTTGGTTTTCTTGAGCGGTTCACATGAATTCATAAATAGAAGTTTGTTTAGGAAATGGGTGAACATAAGGAACTAATGTTTCATGTTATTAATGATATTACAGAAGTTAAAATGATATTATAATGAATTATATTATATGACATGTGGATGAATCATTAGATAATAATTAAATGATGATTGGTTGGGTAAATTTAGGAATTTTTTCGACCACAACGTATGTGTTTTGTGTAGTCATTTAGTAATATGTTCATAATATTGTTCTAGAACATAAAATATGACATAATACGTATATAATATGATTTTTTCAATCCTAAAATTGGTTTTAAGACCATATATGAAGGCTGATATGGAAAATTAAAACATTTCATTCTTGATGGTGATAGATTAACACCTCACGAACAACGCTTTGTTTTATAAAATAAAACGAAGAAGAAGAAGAAGAGGTATATGGTTTAATATCCAATTTGTAACATAAAATTCCTGCCTATGTATGATAATGGAGTTACTATACCATTTGGACGAATATAGTTGCGGAGATAATAAGAAAAGAACATGAAATAGAACGGAAATTAATGAAAAAGTGGGAGATAAAATACCTCATGATTCCTCCTCTTGAGATCCTCTTTAATGAAGATAGGATTGGTCTTTTGATGAGACCAGGTGCTCTTGAAAGTGCGGAAGGGGCAAGAGAAGATGGTATGGTAGAGTTTAGACAATGATTAGAGATTGAGAGTTGTGAGAAAATGAGGGTGTGGAGGGTGGTATTTATATTGGATGAGAGATGGGATTTCTCAATAAAAAATTCATTAGTCAATTATTTTCCCCTATGATAAATAATCAAGAGTCTTCCACTTCCGAGAATAGTAATATTATCATGTGAACCTGAACCAATTGAGATTACATCAGCAGAACATTACACATGACTCTATAATTAGTTTATTTAGCTTATTTTGTAAATTATGGCATTTTACTATTCATCAAAAATTCAGGTATTTTAGAAAAATCCCCAAAATTCACCCCAACAATTTTTCTAATAGTAGAATCCAAAAATGAAATAAATTTTTCAAAAATACATTTCTAAATATTATCATTTAAATATTTAATTAAAATCCTTATTTAGTATTAAAAACTATTTTTAAAACAATAATTTACTTATTAAAAAATATTGGTATATCATTCTTTAAACATGAATATTATATAAATATTATCATAGGTATGGTTTCAATTCGTTAGGGTATATCACTATTCATAAGGTTATGTTCCTATTCATAAGTGTAGGTTACTATTCACCAAACATTATGTTTTTCTAATTGGACTCAAAATAACATATTGATTGCAACCGTGTATGTCAGATTTTTGAAATTCAAAACACAGAAGTGACCAAAGTATGTTTAAAGGACACATATCACATAGTAGTTCACTATGTTTTGTTTTTATGTGATTTTATGACATATTTATAAGAAGTTAAATTCCATGAAAAAATAATGGGTCATTATAAATGGTATGATGATTAGTTTTTAAGCCAATAAAATATAGGCATATCAATCATATATGTTGATAGCATATCTTTGGAACACTATTTTTGTGATATTTTGATAAATGGTCTATATTACACAATAAGTTGTTGTATGTGTTTTTCGATGTCGGGTCATTAAATTCTGTATCTTCGGTGCCTTCACCCATTTGAAGATAATAATCTATTACTTTATGAAATATCAAAAAATAAAAGTGATAAAGAATCTATGAGTGTCACACACTAACTGTTACAATTAATCTCAATAAAAGTAGATTAGAATTTTTTTATTAGATTTAATGTTATTATTTAGACTAAGTAATAATTTTATTTATGAAAAATTATCACATAAATTAAATAAATATTTATTCTCAAGGTAATTGTTAAATAATATACATATATAACATTAATTTATTTATTATAAAAATAAATGTTAATTTTTTTGAGTATTCATTAAATTCCAAGAAAATATAGTAGACCATGATTTAATCTAGTAATAAATATTTAGTTAAAACTTCTTAAAAAATTTATTGATTATTGATCCTAATAGTAGAAATTGTAAAATAAGAATACTATTTATCTTTAAAAACTTGGATTTGAGTTAGACCTGAGTTTAACATTTTATAAACAGTACTTGGGAAATCTAGTAAATTACAAACACTAACACTTTCTCTATAAACAGTCTTCCAGTACATATTAAAAGGGTAAAATAGAAATTCATTATGAACAGCATATTTCATTCATGTATCCTACCCTTCTATCTCGCATCCTCTTTAGAATGAGAAGATCAAGAGTTGTTCTATAAGACAATGGATTGGTAAAATGATCTTGATAAACAAAGAAATATGATCAATAGATTGTGCTACTACCCAATGATTCATTAGTGTAATTTTGAGATTATTGGGGAATGTGTGGATCCCTGCTATAGGGAATATAAACTTATATCCTATAAGATTGGTGGAGGATTATCGAAATGGTTTTCATATTACAACAATCTACTATGGAGAAGGATATCAAGAAATATGTAATATTTATTCAAATGTAATTAAATTAATTAAAAATTTAAAATGAAAAAGATATTCACTTTGTTCTGAAATCTGTTCATGTCAATATTGGTCTGAAAAATGTTTGATGATTATGTAATTTACATCAACTAAAATATTCAAATGATTCATTGAATATGATAATTTTAAGACTTGGGATTAGCCCTGAAAAGAACATGCACTGCTCTTACAACCAACAGAACCAAAAAAACCACAATAAAATTTCCATTCCAATATAATTCTAACCAATTTCAACAATGACCTCCACCAATGTAGTGAAAACTAAAGAAACTATCACTGCAATTTTTAAAAAGATCCAGTGCCCATTGAAACTAAAGATTCAGCATGAAACTCATATAAATAAAAAACAATAGGGTTGCACAACCCCTGTAAATAATACTCAATCCTCTACCACATATCATTCAACTATCATTGGATATTTACCCAGAAAGAACCCAAAAATAATACAAACACCACCCCCAGACCAAGAATGTGGTCTTGTATGATGAGTTGTGTAGAGAGGGTAGAGGATGAATTTTAAAGATTTACAATAATGGACATAACGAATACAAGTTCTTTAATAGTAAAAATAATGTAATACTGACCACTTACAATATCATAGTCTTAGAAACACTAAAAATCTATCTTGTCTGACCAAGGAGGGGATCTTGAATGAATGATTTGAGCATTCACATGTATATATATGTATAATTATATATATATATATATTATGTATTATGTAATATGAAAATAATTATATATAAAAAAATATATATGATGCTTAAATAGATATATAAATATAATTGAATATAATTACATTCAAATTTAAAATAAAATTTTGTGATATATATATATATATTATATTTGTAAATATATGTAAATATATTGAAATATTTAATTAAAAATAATTCATATTTTTTTATAAATTTACATATATATATATATATATTGAGTATTTTATTCATATAGAATATAAATTAAAATATCTCCTTATGGAAGAGTTTAAAATGAAGGATTTTTTTCAAAGATAAAACAGTCACCACGAATAAGGTCAACTAATTCAGTATTCATTGGACAATGGTCAATAATTAAGGGTTTTTTCTTTTGGGAATAATAGCAACCATTATGTAATTTATCCTAATTAGTGAAAGAGGTGATTATAATTGTATTCATGTGGGATTCATCTTTCATAAAGTAAAATAGAAAATGAATTTCTTTGAGGAGTTCCTTAAATAATTAGTTATGTATTCCAAAACTAAATAATAGTGTTTATTAATTAATAATCCACCCATGATCAGATAAGTTTTCTTATTTTCAAGGATTAGATTAATGAAATTTTGATAATAATTACATTACGATCCATTAGAAAATGATCTATGAGTAGATGAATAGTCCTTACGTGGATGTGATTTTTACTCTATTGTATAAGTAAATCCCTTCTAATCAACCACCAAAATCCTTTTTTTCATTTCTATATATAATTTAAGGACAATCCTGAGTAATATTATTCTTTTCTGTCTCTCCCCAACATTATTATAGAGGATATGGTACAATACTAGCCTACCCCAATTTGAGTTTCAATTAACATGCCGATATCTTTTTATTAATATACTATTTCAGAATATTATATAGTATATTTGATATAATCTATCTTATATATATGATTAGATGTTTTCAAATCCTCGAGATGATTATAAACCATTAATTTATCATTATTATTATTATTATTTTGAACCTCCACCTTTCCGAGATTGAAAATGTTATGGTGAATTATCATTTAATAATGAGAATATGAAATTATTATCACATCCTCGGTAGTAGATTCCATTATAGAGCCTACTATGACAAAATGCACAATGATGTTTTCTACATTGGATGAATATAACTGTCCATTACCACCACTAGTGAAAATAGACCCTCACATAGTACTATCATTCTCTCTTCAAACCACATCCCAGTGTTTCATTTATGAGAGATTATTTTAATTATAAGGCAGTAAAAAAATTACACATCATATTATATTTAATCAAGGATAAATTTGTAGATATAGTTTTTTCTGAAGTTAAAGGAAATGAAAAAGAAAAATTAATATTTTTATGTACAATTATTATCCACTAGTGAATATAAAAAGGTTTTTTATAGAACCAGTTGTACGAGGCAGTTTTTTCCTTCACAATCTAGATTTTAGAAGTTCGTGGGGGATAAAATTATTTTTAAATAAAAATTCATTCTAGGGATCTAGCACCAACGACCATTGTAGGAACACCACCATAAACTATAACTTCTATAAAATTTCTCTTAAAACATGAATGATTGAATCATTCCTCAGGGAATAGGTATCTCAAATGGGATGAACAAGCACACCGACCCCACACCAAGTCACCATTCTGTGTTTATAGATCCATAATTATTTACAATGTTTTAATATATATTGTATATGTCTCTAATATACTAATACATTAAACCTTTGGGTTCTCATCATGGGATTGTTTGGGAGATGTAATGTTAAAATTATGGAAATGATATAAAATATATTTGAGTTATGGTTAGAAAATCTATCTTAGTATCAATTAATTTATACAATGTTTATATTTTATAATTGGATTTGGGATTTCATATTAGGGTCCCCTTTTGATAGGATGTTTCGACCATCGCAATGACATTAATTCACTAATACATTGTATTTTGAATGACATAATGCCATAATTTTCTCAGGTAGAGATATATTGACTTAGATTTGATTATTAATCTACAACAAAATTAATTATAGGGTCTATTAGGATTATAAAAGTGAGTTATATTTGAATTAATTATGTGAGATTGAGTTTAAATAAATTAGTGGTGTTTTTACATTAAAGTAAAATAGAATATATGATTAATGAATTTTCTTAGTACAAAGAGAATATAAATTAATATTTTGTTACATTATAGAATTATTGAAAACATATATTTATTAACTGGTTGACTATAATTAATTAATGTAAGAAAGTTATTCACTTAGAAAATACAATTTAGAAATTATGAAGTTATAAATAATTGAATTAATATGTTGAAGTTATTCACTATTTGATGGAATTAATTTTTTAAATGTTCATTGTGGGTGATAACTAACCATTGTTAAATTCATATGTTTATTTTAAAATAAAAAATGATTATGTGGAAAGGTAAATTATGTTTTACATAATGCCTCATATTTTTATGGTTGAATAAGTTATTCTGGGTTTTAGTATTTTTTAACACTTTTCAATTTAGTGTTCTTTGAAATGTTATGTTTGGAATAGGGTCATAAAGAGTGATTGAGGATTATTAATAGATAATATGATAGGGGTATTGAGGTGCATAAGAAGAAAAATATTTCTATGTTATGTGTTGGAAATTAATCATTTTCATCCGGTACATTTTCTATAAATCCTTATGTCCAATGTTTTATTTCAAGGATATTATTTAACTTACATTAATTATTTAGAACATAAATGGAAAGGGATTTTTTGTAGAAGCGATAATGATTATGGGATGAATTTGTCCTTAGGGAATGGTAATAAAATTTTACTATGTTGAAATCATAGGGAAGGGTGTTCTGGTGATAATTTTTGGTGTTTTGAGGTTGGTTATGATAAATTAGGTGAACATAAATATGTATATGAAATTATTTTAAATGGAATGATTGAAAAATGAAAACATAAAACAAAAAAAAGTACCAAAACTAAATGATCACAATGAAATTAGGAAAAATATATTAAACAATGAAATCATCCCACAATAAAAAACAAAAATATGGAACAAAAAAATCACATGAACAATGAAACATCAAGAGAAATAAAGGCGCCCACAACACATGCCACCTTTGTAGTTTAGAAAACCAGAAGAGTCCATCAATACAATTAATTGAAATACATGACACCCAATAAAACTTATTATGATGAGTAAAACCACTAATAATAGAAAAAAATAATGTTGAACCACCCCTAAATCAATGAAGACAAATTCATCTACATAGCTAACATCCATCATCAATCATTTCCCCAAAACAGACTTAAGTGTTGTAAGAACTACAATCTGATATACACAATGGGGTTTATCAAGATGGGTTTTTCAAAAAGGGATGGTGAGGAAGCTTGGAAGAGAATATAACACATTCAAAGTCAAAAATAAAAATATGAAGAGGCTCTGAATATCATTATCAAACTCTTCCACTAACATATTTCCAAAGATATAGAAAATTCATCTCATTTGACTAGCGATGGGGACTTAGTTAAAAAATATAAGAATGCTCATTCCCAAATATATATATAATTATACATGTATATTATATATTTACTAATATACAAATAAAAATATAAAAATAAATATTTGTTATATATGAGGTCTAAAAAGATATATTAATATCATTGAATATAATTATATCTATGCACTCTCAAAAGCAACTAAATTTATATAAAATTAATAATAAAATACATAATTTTTTTATGTTTAATTTAAATTAAATATTTAACCATGAAAACCAAAATGACACAACTAAATGAATAGTAGGACCACCACCAAACAATCACCACCAAAGTAAGAAAACACTATTGAAAAATGAAAACATCACACAACCAAAACCTGAGATGCCAAACCAATAAAAATCACAATAACATGTGAACACTATGAGAATCAAAACCACAAGAAAGATAAACATAAAATATTAAATTCAAAACTGATGAATCCTTTAGTACCATCACCTAAAAGGATAAAGACGCATTGAAAATGATGAAGAAGAGAGAAACCTCAAAACAAATTAACAAATAAGAGCGTTAAACAATCCTAAAACTAAGAGTCCCAATTTTTTCACATAGCATACAACAATCATCAAACAATTACCCAACATAATCCCAGACTACTACAAGAAAAATGAAAGTATATAAATTATTTAGTTTATAATTATTGATTGGGCACAAAGGGTAGTGGTGGACGTTTAAAGAGACAACACCACATGAAAATCCAAAAACCAAAATCTGAAGGTGTCAAGGAATGAATTGGTGAACACTTTCACTACCACGGTCTAAAAAAATAGAAAATCCATCTTATTGGAAAAGATATGGGGTATCACATAAAGGATTCATTCATGAACATGAATGTATATATATATAATATTCAATAATATAAATATAAATATATATAAATCTAAAAATATAGGAGGTATAAATAGGTATATATATAAATTTTATAAAATATAACTACATCTACACTCACACAAAAACATATTTATTTATGTAAATTTAATATATATATATATATATTTAAAAATAATATTATTGTAAATGTTTACCACAGTGTTCTATATATATATATAATATATTAAATCATTTATACATAAATAATTCATATGTTTTATAAATGTAATTACATCTATATAATTATTATGTATGTTTTATCGAAAATAAAAAAATATTAACATTTAGAAAGGTCTATAATATATGTTTCTCTCAAAACATAGTGAGTCATAAATAATGAGCCCAACTAATTTAGTATTCTTTGGACAATATTTGTTAATTTTGGATTTTTATCATAATGACCACCATTATGTATAATATCCTTACTATGGATAGTAGAGATGTTAATTGGATTAGATTGGGCTTTCCCTCTATTAGGGGTGCATGGAAAAATAGTTTTGAGGGTTTCCTTGGATCATGGATGTAATTACTCAAAAACTATATAATAGTACTGATCAATTTGAAAGTCATCTAATACCACCTAATTTTTCTTATTTTTCATGGATTACCACTACTAAATTTTGATAATTCATACTTAAATACTATATAGAAACAAATTTAGGAGTATATTAATAGTCATTTGGTGAATGTGATTTTCTCTCATTTATATATGTAAAACCCTCCCAAACCACTGTCGATGGATTTTCATTTTCATTTCTTGATTTTATTGAATGAGTACCTTAGGATATAGATGGATGATCTATTCCACACAAATTCAATATAGATCCAATAGGCCTAAGATAAGATACCCCATTTGAGAAAAAATAAACATATCAATATCTCCCTAAATGGATATTATTTCTAAGTCCCACATAATATCTTTAACATAATTAATATTCTACATAAGATTATAATTTTTAAAATCATGGATATCCCCATCAAACATGATTGTATCCATATTCATTATGGAATCATGTAATTGTTTTTTAGAACCTCAAACCATCATAATGGGTAACTATTTCACATCCATCGATTTTAATGAATGGGAATGTGAAAATAAATATTAAATCATGATATAAAATTATAACACATGGGCCAATTTCAATCAATACTCTATGATGTGTTCTTTATTGGATGAAGATTAATTTCCATTTCAATCACTAATGAAATAATTTCCCAACACAATTCTGTTATGGTCATTACAATGATATCTATTTATTTTATCATGGAGATATTAATTGAAGTAAGAGGTGTACCCATATTAAATGAATTCATATTCTGATTCATCTATAAATAACTACTTATAGTGAATTACAAATTTATAGGATCATTAAAACAAAAAATCAATCTGAAAATCTAATTTTTATACACTATTGAAAAAAATAATGTTTTCTAAGATAACCATCATGGGAAATCATTTATTTCTATTCAATATATAGATCTAGATAGTAGGAGGAAGTTAAAAATCATATTCAATATAAATTTATTTGGGGGATTCAACACCACATACTAACAAAAGATTACCACCAAACAATACAACTTGTGGATCATAGCTCTAGATTCCTTAATGATCTAATCATACCACATGGCCTTGGTGTCCACAATTTGGACAACCAAGCACAACAATCATTATACTGAGTATCAATTTCATAGATATGGATCCCACTTGGGTCATAATATATACTTTATTCTAGAAAAAATAATAATAAAATAAACACAATACATGAAAACATAAGGACATAAGGTATTTCATGGTTTGTCTAGTGTGTCTTATATCCACAGGGGAATAGATTAATTTTTCATTCATCATAACATTAAATCGTATAAGATAAATGGATAATATCATATCCGAGCTAAATTAAAAAATGTTAATTACAAATTACCACCCATGATGTTTATTTTATTCCAATTCTATCACAATAAATATCCATGGGTTTGGGGATGTGATCCCTCTAAAGGATCAACCTTATATGCTCCTTTTTTGGTTTTTGTCGAGAATGAAAATTATTATCATTTGAATTAATCGTTTTGACCTCTATCCTTTGTGGGTATTCTCATTACCCTATCCTATAATTCATATTTTTATTTAAAAATACAATCATATATTGATCAACCCCATATCAGAGAGTGGGGACATCTAGCCATCAACACCCATCATTATTCAACAATCAAGATAGACCAATTTTTGATTATTATAATATTCATTCCCAAATATTATTAATTTGGTTGACAATCATTGCCTAGTTAATAGTTCGTGAAACTATACCATGAACTATAAACATTCATCACCACCTCTATAACTTCCATTGGAATCTGAAATATTTTCCTTACAACAATATAACTTCTTACATTAGAACATGACCAACCATCACATGCATGCATCAAAAGATCCTTCTACGAATTCCAACAATTGATCATAGTTGTGTTATTTGTTATTACTGATCTATATTCTACTAAACAACAACATTTAATAACTATACATTAAACAATACCTCCTTTACCTGATAACCATTATTCATTCCACAACGACTAGAGGATGCTTATGCTGACCTGAATATTGAGGTCTAAAGGTGATGATGTATTATCTCTATCAACTGTCATATATGTGTTATTATGAAATACTTATATTATAAATATTTAAACACTATATGAAAACTATTTTCACATGAAAACCTAGAATTTACCAACATGAGAAATTTTTTCACATGTTAAGTACAATAATTTCCCACCTAATTACTATCCCCGTGATTACAAAAAACCCCATATATTAGAGTCTACACACCCTTAATGTTCTATAAATGTTCAACATAATGTGGATTGTGATCATAAATACCCCATTGAAGAATTTACTCCATTTTATTATAGATCAAATATCTTGTCTTAATTAATTTATGGGATTATTCTAAACAAAACATGTTTGACCAGTCATCCACATCACATTGATGTACAATAAACTACACCATGTATTAATTCCATATCACTAATCCTACCCAAACCTATGTATCCATGAAATATATAATGGAAAATATTCAAATTTCAATATGTTTTTGGATGCAAATATCTATACTGATTATGGCATCCCGCCTTTATATTACATTACTTTTCATTACATTTTACAGACAGAGGATCTTTAAAGTCTACTGTCTTGGAAATCAGGAACATAAGACATGAAAAACAACATAAAACATTCTTGTAGTCCACTTTTAAGGCTTCCTCATAAGTTCATCCTATGTAAAATTACATCATCTCATAACCTGGATACATACATTCAAAGGAAAGGGTGTGTAGAAGGCCCAGTAAGGGTAAACAAGGGAATCAGTTTACTTGTGAAATCAATAAGAACACGAATAAAAAATAAGGACCTGAGAAATGGATGTATATGGATATCATAATAAAATGAAATTGAATAATAACATGAATATGTGGCTACAAAATTTCATTTACACATTCTATAACAAATTATCGAAGTCCATCCCCATGGTGTCAAAAACATTACCAATGTTATTCACAAAAGTATCGTGAAACTTTTCATATCTAGAGATTAATTCGTTAACCAATTCATTGGAGAGCTATGAGGGTTAATCATTAATATGTATTTATTATCATTTGAGAAAAATATTTCATAATCAAACATTTCATAAATAACCCATAGAGAATAAAATAAAAGTGTTTCATTTCAAAATCGTTGCGTTTTAAAAGCTCTTTAAAATAAGATCATTATATCATTTATAACACATGGAAAGGGAGTGAGGGTTATATGTATGTCCATTACAGAATAAAATATATCATTTTTATATACTTATTAACACCCATAGAAACGAAATAGTTTTGGGTATTCACATAAATAAACAAGATAATTTCATGAGAGAAAGATATAGAACATTTGAGGCGAAATTTCTGCAGCATAACTTCTATATAAAATGGGTTTAGAAAATAATAAAAAGAGAGGTTACAAGGGTAAAACACTCATAAATAACTCATATTACAATATAAATAATGAATTATATAGATATAAGAACATGGTTTTGATATTTTGATGACATACAAAAGGAAGAGGAAACTTGAAAGGAAAGAGAAGATGTGATTTTTTTACGAGAAAATCGGCATCCTAAGGACGTAGCATAAAAAAACTGAAAACATATTGATGAGAGAATAAAGGGTCTCTCAACAATTATATATGAAATTTAAAGTAATGAGAACATATAATAACATACCCTCAACATAAAGTGATAGAAAATATAAGACACAACATAAAGGAAGTCATGACTTAAAAGAGGAGGGAGAAAGAATACTTTACCTTGAAGAGTAACTTCGAAAGCATGCAGGTCGGAACCTTGGTAGGATTGAGAGAACCCTGGGAGGACTCATTGGGAGGTAAGAAGATCAGAAATTAGTTGAGGGTGATTTTGGAATGAAATTAATGAAGAAAATGACTTTGTATTTATAGGGAATGTGAGTGAATAAATTATTAATTTCCAAGGGACCCCTCTTCAGTGGTATTTGAAAAACAATGGGCTTGCCCATGTTATTTGCCCATATTATTGGCCAATGGGACTCCTCATAGAGTATCACACTATTCATAAGTCTACCATAATTCTTACATCCTTATTATATCATTATTAATGTCATTAAACACCCAAATCACAAAACTGCATTTTTACTATTCACCGAAAATTCAATTGTTTCAAGAAAAACCCAAATATTCACCCTAACCTAATATCGATGCTCAGAAATCAAAAATGAATTCCATTTTATGAAAATAATTTTCTAAATATTTTAAATTATATTTATTAAATTAAATCATTATTTCTTCCAAAAATACAACTTTAAAACCATAACTCATTTGGTAACACCGTAAAAAAATAATCAAGGTCGCATAAAATTATCATATAAACATAAGAAAAAAAGTAAAAATTTATTATTAAATTTTATAAAGATACATTTCCATTTTAAATTATTAAATTATTCATTAAATTTAAAATAAAATATTTCTAGCATACAAAAATACCCAAGCATAAATTATGATCATTTCTTCACTTTTAAGATGTCTGAAATGTATTTATTCATTCATGGGTGAAGTTTATATTTTATTGGTCAAATTACTTTTAATTACTATTCATTACTATTCATATGGGTATGTTACTATTCCTACTATACTATTCAGTATAAACCATGTTGATCTTTTTAGACTCATAATTTCTCACTTCACACAACTGTAGAAGACCATTTTTTGAAAATCATTTCACATTATTAATTATTTAATGAATAAAAAAATATTTTAAAGTACTATTTTTTTCTAAATTCATCAATAATACAAATCCTATATTTTTCAAGATATTTGAAATTCACAAACTTTTTCATAAGAAGAAATAAAAATTTTATTTATACAATAAGATTACACAATGTAGCTAAGGTCTCATTACATATACCCATATAACACCAGCATAAGACCTAAGTGTAAGGTGTTCTTTGCTGATAGAATCATGGGGTGGATCGAACAACATTGCCTAAGTGGTGATTTCTATCAGCTCAAACTTCTCCCTTCAGTGATTCCTTACAAGCTTCATACGTTAATGTTCAGCTTAGTCTTGGTCCAGAACAAAGCCCAGTGATGATACCTCCTTCCCATGCTTCGACAGATGGGCTTCATATGGCTCGAGTCTACTAGATGAGGCCATTCAATCTTCATTCTGTATTAATTAACCAAGATAATAGTATTTATAAAAACACTACATTAAGATTATAGTTTCAAATGGTCATATTGACCAATGGTCATATAATAGTCAATTCCAAAAGGTCTCATTTTAATTATACACACTTCATTAATAAAAGGATATAGTTTTGATGAGTATAAAATATAATAACACAAAAAATTAGGAAATAAATATAATTGAAAAGTTAGGTTCGTTACAGTCTTCCCCCATTAAGAAATATCGTCCGCAAAATTTTATCTCATACCCTCTGATGGGAAAAGGTGTTGGTACTTCTGTCTCATAGATTCCTATGGTTTCGACATGGCTTCTTCATATTTGTGGTTCCTCCATAACACCTAAACATGATAGGTAGTCTTGTTGCAAAAAACATTTTCTCTATGATCCAAGATCTCCACCGGCTGCTCCTCAAAAGGGAGGACATGTTCCAGTTGAACGACCTCTGGATTTAGTACATGTGAAGGGTTAGGTATGTACTTACTGAAGTGGGATACATGGAAGACGTCATGAACATGGGATAGATCTGGAGAAAGTGCAAGCTGATATGCCACTTCTCCTATACGATCAAGGATTTCATATCGAACAAAGTACCTAGGGCTAATATTCCCATTGATCCCAGACCTCATGACCATATTCCAATGTAAAATCCAAATAAAGACTTTGTCACCTACATAAAACTCCATGTCCCTTCGATGGTTGTCAGCATATCTCTTTTTCCAAATATGAGCAACCTTAATGTGATGTTGCATGGAATGGACCTTTTCTGCCATCTATTCCACAAGATCATGCCCATGAATCTTTCTCGCACAAGCTTCATCCCAACAAGTAGGAGTTCTACATTGCATCCCATTTAGAGCTTCATAGGGTGCCTTTTGAATGCTTGAGTGGAATCTATTCTTGTAAGAGAACTCAACTAAAGAGAGATGTTGATACCATCCACCATTAAATTCCATTGATCATGTTCTCAGAATGCCCTTGAGTGTTTGAATAGTCATTTCAGATTGTCCATTAGATTTTGGTTGATAGGCCAAACTCAAATTCAATTCAGTGCTCAGAGCTTGTAGAATACTTCTCCAGAATTTTGATGTGAACCTTGGATCACGATCAGATACGAAAGAATGTGGAAATCCGTGAAGCCTACCACTTCCTTCATGTAAATCCTTGGGAGATATTCAAGAGAGAAAACTCCCCTAATTGAGATAAAATGGGCAGTATTGGTGAGATGGTCCACAATATCCCATATCGCATTATTTCCTTCGAAAATTTTCGGGAGACCAGTGAGAAATTCCATAGTGATGTTGTCCCACGTCCATGGTGTAATGGGTAGGGGTTGCAATACTCTTTTAGGATGTTGTCACTCTGCTATCACTTTCTGACATACCAGGAACCTTAATGTGTAGTCAACATTCACCCTTTTCATATTATCCCACCAATAATGATCACGAAGGTCCCTATACATTTTTGTGCTACCAGGATGTATAGAGAAAATATATTTATGAGCTTCATCGATTAGCTCCTTCTTTATTTCTAGAATATACGGAATACATAGTCTTGTACGAAATTTCAGTACAACTTCTTGATCAATATTGATCTCACAAAACATCCCTTCCCTCAAAGCCTCGATCTTCTTGTGTAACTAAGGATCTTATTTCGGAACATTCTTGATCTTCACTAGTAGTGATGGTTGAGAAATCATTAGGGTTATGGTTGATGATGTCCCTTCCTTTATAATTCCCACGTCATGTTTTACTAGGTCAATGATCAATGTATCTCTTTGAATCCTCATAATGGACATAACAACTATATCTTTCCTGCTTAATGCATCAGTGACTTTGTTCGCTCTTCCGGGATGATAATGAATTGAACAATCATACTCTTAAATGACTTCTAACCATCTCCTTTGTATCATGTTCAATTCCTTTTGGGTGATAATATACTTCAAGCATTGATGGTATGTGTATATATCCCATTTCTCCCCATAATGATAGTGCATCTATATCTTCAGAGAAAAAACAACTGCCGCTAGCTCCAGATCATGCGTATGATAGTTTGGCTCATGATTCTTCAACTATCAAGATTCATAAGCAATGAACTTGTCATTTTTCATGTGGATGCACCCAAGCCCTTTTCAGGATGCATTGCTAAAAATAACGAATCCTTCTCCACATGATGGCAGAGTTAACACAGGTGCAGTAACCAATCTCTTCCTCATCTCTTTTAAACAATCCTCACACTCCTTTGTCCAAATGAACTTGGCCCCGTTTTAAGATAACATGGGTAATTGATTAGAATATTTTGAAATGTTTTTCACAAACATCCTATAATATCCAAGTAATCCAAGGAAACTACGAATCTCGATTATTTTTGTAGGATGAGTCCACTGCTCTACAAATTTTTTCTTTGCAGGGTCAACTATGATTCCTTCATTGGAAACAATGTTCCCCAAGAAAGAAACTTGTTGTAACCAAAATTTACATTTTCTGAACTTCCTAAAAATCCTCTTCTTCTGTAGAGGTTGAAAAATATCCCTCATGTGATCCTCATGATCCTCCCGATATTTGGAATATATCAGAATATCATCAACAAAAACTACAAAAATGTTATCAAGGTAGTCTTTAAGGACTCTATTCATCAAATACGAAAAAAATAGAAGGTGCATTAGTCAATACAAAAGGCATAAAAACAAACTCATAATGCCCATATCTTGATCAAAAGGCATTTTTTGGAATATCTTCTTTCTTCAACCTCAATCGATGATAACCATATCGAAGATGAATCTTAGAGAAGAATTGATCCCCATGAAGTTGTTCAAATAAGTCATCAATTATTGGAAAAGAGTATTTTTCTTTACTATGATTTAGTTTAGTTCTCTATATTCAATGCATAGCTGAATCGTTCCATCCTGCTTCTTCACAAAAAGAATAGGTTCTCCCCAAGGAGACAAACTATGTCGGATAAACCCCTTCTCCAAAATATCATGGAGTTTTTTCTTTAATTCCTCAAGCTCCTCATTTTCCATCCTATGCGGGGTCTTTGATATTGGATGAGATCCAGGTAGGAGTCCAATGGAGTAATCTACCTCTCTTTTTGGGGGAGGTCCAGACAACTCCTCAGAAAATATGTCAATGTATTCCAAGATGATGGGAACATTTTCTACCCTCAAACTCTCATTTTCATTATTCATATTCTCCCATCAATTACATCAAGAAGGATATAGGTGGTTCTTCTAGACAAAGATCATTTCTAGTTATCTCTCCTTGTAAGATAACTATAGGGTTTCCATTCAAGACTAGTGATATTTCCTTACTTTTTCATTTCATCTTATAATTATACTTTGAGGGCTAGTCCATCCCTAGTATAATGTCGAATTCCAACATGGGAATAACTACTATATTTTCATAAGATTCTGCTCACCAAAGTAGACACTAGAGTTTCTAAACACTGATGATGCTTGGATAATCTTACCAGGAGTCTTGATTGATAACTCTACTTTTAGAAAGTCAGGGGTGGATTCTATATTCTTTTCAATCCTGGTAGAAATAAAAAAAATGAATACAACCATAATCAAACAAAGTACATACTATATTTGTGAGAACAACAAGATTACCTGCTACCACATCATTTGGAGATTCAAATTCATCTTTCGTGATAGCAAAAGCACGACCTTACTCCCATGGCCTTTGTTGTGGCTGATGGTGGTTCCCCTCCACTGCCATCAGATTTGGACAGTGATTGGAAATGTTCCCCAATTTTCCACAATTAAAGCACCAGAAACCAGGTATGGCATGAACTATCTTAACCTTTTCGTTAGTGTTTGGATGTTGTGATTTCACCTCACTATGACAATTCCTCGCAATATGGAAATCTCTTCCACACTTTTAGAATTTCCTGCTCCCGAGCAGGCAGTTCCACGAATGCTTCATACCATATTTATTACACATGGGACATTTCACTTTCTTTCCTCCTATTCCTTGATCAATGATCCTCTCTAAAATAGGCACCATCAATATCTTTATTTCGTTTGATTTATGAGACCACTACGTCTCACCAAACTCCAGTTCGACTTTAATTGCACTTCACACGATCTCATCATAGCTATCACAATCTCGGTTGGCTAGATTCCTACGTAGATGAGGTCTCAGTACTCCGAAGAATCTATCAACCTTACCATTTGGATCCATGTCAAATATAGAGGTATATCATGATAGTCGGGTGAAATTCATCTCAAATATTCCGATAGATTCGTTCTCCTTTTGCTTCAACTCGAGAAACGCCTTCTCAATTCTTTGTTTCTTGGATCGAGGGAAATAATTACTAAAGAAAATCCCTCTGAACTCTTCCCACTCCATAGCATAAACCTCCACTCTTCCCCTCATGTTTTTAATCAGATGCCACCACTGATCTTGTTCTCCTTCTAAGCGATAGACAGCCAGGGTGACCTTCTCTTGCTCTAAAAAGCAGAGAACATAAAAGATCTTCTTGATAGAACTGATCCAATACTCAGAAATCAATGGGTTAGTTGATCCAATTATGTTTTATGGTCGTTAAAACATAAAGGACTCAACATAATGATGTTCTCTTCATGGTGAGACTAGACTCTCAAACTGATTCATGTTATTTCCCATAATGTGAGCCAGTTGTTTCATAATTTGCATGAATGTTTCCATTACAACTTCCATCAGAGGGCCATCAGTGCATGGTACATTACGGTCACAATTTTCATGGTTCCTCCTATTACCCGCCATTTTTAACCGAATAAAACCTTAGTGAGAAACTTATTTCAATTACGAATCTTTTAACTATAATTTATTTTATTTCTTCAAACATAATTCTTAGAAAATTACATTTCTCTATAATTCCATCATAAATATTCATAAAATGTTTTCGATTAACAATGAATATCCCCCGGGAGTGTCATAACCTAGAGTGCAGCAAGGCCCATTTTCGTGTATCAGTTCCCATTCAAGTCGAGCTCAATGCGGTGTTTTCGGGTTTTATCCCTATGTACATTTGTGCTAGAGCCGCCTCTACCTGTTCATATCCAGACATGGATGTATTTGGTTGATAAACCATTTACACAATATTCACAAAAATTCTAGGATGATTTCCAATATTTAAACTTCTCTATAGGGTTATTCCTAAATATTTCTTTTCCTAATTTCCCTAAATAACTAAACTATCCTTTGATACCAACTATGGAATCTCACCTTTTAATTACATAACTTTTCATTACATTTTACAAACAGAGGATCTTTAAATTCTAGTGTCTTTGAAATAAGGAACATAATACATGAAAAACAACATAAAAATTCATTCTAATCCACTTGTAAGGTTTCACGATTAGTTCATCCTACGTACAATCACTACATCTCATAACCTGGAGAAATAAATTCAATTTAAATGGTGAGCAGAAGGCTTAGTAAGGTTAAACAAGGGAATCAGTTTACTTGTGACATCAATAGGAACTTGAATAAATAAATATGGAAATGAGAAATTTAAGTATTGGCATATAATAATAAAAATAACATGATTAATAATAGGAATATGAAGCTACATAATTTCATTTAGACATTCATGAACATATCACCAAGGTCCATCCCCAAGTTTTCAAAAAAAAAATACCAAAGTTATTCACCATAGTATCGTGAAACTTGTCATCTCTAGAGATTAATTCTTTACCCAATACATTAGAGCACTATCTGGGTGCACCCTTAATATGTATTTATTTTCATGTGATACACATATTTCATAATAAAAAATTTCATAAATATCCCATAGAGAATAAAAGAAATGGGATTCATTTTAAAATTGTGATGTTTTAAAAGCCCATAAAAATAAGATCATTATATTATTTATAAATCATGGAAAGGGAGTGAGGGTAACATGTAAGTACATTCCAGAATAAAATATATCCTTATTATATAATTCTGAACACCCATTGAAAATAAATATGTCTTTTTATTCACATAAATAAATATAATAATTTCTTTTGAGAAGGAGATTTAAATTTTGAGACCAAATGTCTATAGCACAATGACAATATAACATGGTTTTAGAAAATAATAAAAAGAGAGGATACAAGGGTAACCCATGTATAATTAACTCATATTAAAGAATAAATACATAATAACATAGATATATGAAAATTTTATTGATATTTGAATGACATAACACATTAATAGGAAACTTTAAATGAAATAGAATATTCAATTTCTTTTACGGGAAATTCGGCAGCCTAATAGCGGCACATAAAAATCCAGAAAAAAAATTTATGAGAGAAGAAAGGGTCTATTAAATATATGGAATGACATGCACGGTAATGAGAACATCTAAAAACATACCCTCAACATAAATTGATGGAAAATATAAAACACAACATAATAGAAGTCAGGATGTAAAAGAGGATAGTGAAAGAATCCCTTACCTTAAAGAGTAACTTTGAAAGATTAAAGGTCGAGACCTTGGGAGGCTTGAGGGAATCATGGGAGGACTCTATGGGAGTTAAGAAGTCTAGAACATCATTAAACATGATTTTGGAATGGATTGCATGATGTAAATAGCATGGAATTTATAGGGAAAGTGAGTGAATAAATTTTTAATTTCCAAGGGACACCTCATCGGTGGTATTTGAAAACCATTGGCTTTCCTGTGGTATTTGCCCATGGTATTGGCAATTTTGGACACCTCATAGAATATCTAACTATTAATAAGTCGACCAGAAAGCTTACATCATTCTTACATCATTAATGATGACATTAAACACCTAAAACTCAAAACTGCATTTTTACTATTCATCGAAAATTCAATTGATTCAGAAAAAACAAAAAAATCCCCCTAACCTAATATTGATGCTATGAAATCAAAAATGAAGTCAATTTTATGAAAATATTTTTCTAAATATATCTACTTTAATTTTAATATAAAATCATTATTTAACCCAAAAATACAACGTTAAAACCATAACTCATTTTGCAACACCTTAAAAAAGTAATCAAGGTCACATAATATTATTGTATAACCATAAGACAATAAAGTTACAATTTATGATTTAATTTTATGAAGATAAATTCCCATTTTAAATTATTAAATTAAATATAAAATTATTAATAAAATATTTATGGAAGAAAAAAATACCAAAACATATACTATGATCATTTTTTCATTTATAAGTTGTCTTAAAATTTTTTATACATTCATGGGTGATGTTTATATTTTTTTGGTCAAATTAATATTAATTACTATTCAAATGGGTTTGTTAATATTCCTACATTACTATTCACAAAAAACCAAGTTGATCTTATCAAACTCTAAATTTCCCACTCCTCACAATTGTAGAAGTCCATTATTTTAACATCATTTCCAGTAGTAATTATTAAATGAATTGAAATATATTTTAAAATACCATTTTCTGTTAAATTCATCAATAATAAACATACTATATTTATCAGGATATTTTAAATTCACACACTTTTCCATAAGAAAAAATAACAATTTTATTTATATAAAAAGATTATAGAATGCAGCTAAGGTCTCGTTACATATCCCCTTATAACACCAGAATAGCACCTAAGTGTAAGGTGTGCTATGGTGATAGAATCATTGGGTGTCTCAGAAAAAATTTCCCAAGTGGTGATTACTATCAGCTTGAACTTCTACCTTAGGCAATTCTGTTCAAGATTAATACGTTGAAGTTCAGCTTTGGCTTGGTCCAGAGAAATGCCCAGTGATGTTACCTCCTTCCCAAGCTCCGACAGATGGGCTTCATATGGATCCAGTCTACTGGATGAGGCCATTCAATCTTCTTTCTATTTTAATTAACCAAGATAAACGTATTTATAAAAACCCAACGTTAAGATTATAGTTCTGAATGATCATATTGACCAATGGTCATATAAAAGTCAATACCCAAAGGTCTAATTTTAATAATAACCACTTCATCAATTAAAGGTTATAGTTTTTAAAAATAAGTAAAATATAATAACACACAAAATTAGGAAACAAATATAATTGAAAAGTTCGGGTTGTTGAAGTGATACCATTAGAAAATCACTCCTTCTAAAGGCCAAATATTCTAAATAGTTTGATATGATTGGATTTGAAATCAAACTAAAAAAACCATTCAATATAACAATGACTTGTGTGGATCTTTTCACCTACTACATTCCTGCCTTGATTCAATACTCAAAGGAACATATTATATCACATAGAACCATTACACTCTCTACTAATATTGTGATAGTTATTTAAATAGTGTCATACAACACCAAAGCCTTTATCACCACCCTCTATAAAAGAACACACACACTATACTTGTATTTTTATTATATAGTATTAGTGTGTATTTGGTCTAAATCATTTAATAGTTTATGAACAAGATAAAAAAAATAATGCTACAAGACATAAAATATCCATGAATGATACTAACACAAATATAATGGCACTTATCTTCCATAATTTAAAATGGAATCTAGAAAAAATAGTGTACCTCCGTTTTTGAAACCCTCAACCTAATTGAACCATTTAGATTAATTTAAATGAAATATATCCCCATAAATACCCCGCAGCCTCTAGGATGAATAAATATTTTATTCAAGAAAAATTTCACAATTCATGGTGTATTTTCTCGAAACTGTAGGCATACGCTGCCAACATATCTTCTAGTAATCCATTCTATCCACAAACTCTAATACACTAAAGCATCTTCTAATTAACTTCTATCCATCATGGTTCTAGAAAATATATATTTTGATGTTCATCAAACAAGTCCTTTGATGGACCATCACCAATATTTTTATTTCACTTCATAAAAGAATTTAATTTAGATAACAAGTCACGTGAGATCACTATAATGTGTAATGTTATGATTCATCACTACTTATCCTCTTATAATAAGATAACCTCCCTTATTATATATTTATTCTCCTTAAAACCATAGAAAACACACTATATTCTAGAAATATTCTTATATGAAAATACACATTCCTTCAAAACATATTTTCCAATAAAAATAATCATTATCTACACTTATCTATAATAAAAAAGTTCCCAGTGTGAATCCAATACCATCCAATTGATCTTGATCCACTTTACTAGGAAATGATTTGATCATTCATATAATTTAAAAGAAATATGTTTTACTCCAGATTTGGATATTTTGATCGATACAACTATCACTCCTCTTATAATATTGATTTTCTCTAAAACATATGACTACTCCCCCTTCAAATTATTGATTTATGAGACCTTAATTTTCAATAATTAATACTTTAAATGGGTTGATGAACACTTGGTAACTTTGATAACTGCCCCTATAATTGATGATAATTGTGGATCCTCTAAAAAATATAACTTCCTGTAATAGTCCTTTTTGTCTTATTAGACCTATTAAAATACCTTTTTCCATCTAAAAATATTTATTGAGTATGGTCACCAACTGTACTATTATATTCTCAAACATCAACCTATTGATTATGTGGTTCCATTTAAATTTAGTGGAAAATAATCCTTAATGTAATATATGAAATAAATCATGAATATAGCGTTTAGAAAAAATAAATATTCTTATCTTCTATCATCTTGTAATTTAAAATCCACTATTCCAAATATTTCACCATCTTAGAATATATACAATCCAACCATGAGTAGAAAAACTAGTGTCACGCGATAACTCTAGAACCCCCTATTTAAACATTGAACAAGATGTTACTTATGAAATTTCATATCTTAAAAATCAATGATGGAAAAAAATATAGAGACCCAAAACTATTTCACATAATATTAAATGATTTTTAATATAAATATCCCATAAACAAAACCCAAATATCGAGAGTCCAAGTGTGTTTGGAAGACTAATTTTATTGAAAATCAAAATTAATTTAAAATGATAAAAACAATATTTTACCCTCCATAATGACCTCCGTAATCCTTATGATATCCTAAAAAAATCATAGGATCATATGTATAGTATTTAAATAATATGAGGGAGATATAAATCCTTATAATAGAAAAAATGATAATAATGGTTAATATATGAGTCTAATGGCATAAAATGATATCTAAAAAGGGATGGATTGTGAATAATCATATGTAAGAATGAAATAAATATGTTAGAATCATAATATCATGTTATTTATCTCTAGAAACATGTAAACATAAAAATATGGTTCATCAGAGTCTCTTATCTCCCTATTGATTTCTTAGATAGAATCATCATATCGACGCCACCCCTCTTCGGGGCTTCGAAACCGAGTGGTCTTCCTATAAACCCTATGAATCCCTAACCTCTATTTTTCTTTAATTTTGATGACCATGATGAACTCCCCAACTTATAATCTATTTATGTTTTCCCAAATGTTCAATGAAGAGTTGAAGTGGTTCTTTCATGTCTTATATCTTCCTTATAATTCATGAGCACATTTATGATGATGTATATTTCCATGGTGGACCTCTTTGGTAAGAAAAAACTCCTTATAGACTCTATTGAATGAATTTTATTTGATTCATGTATGTTTTAACAACGGATGATAGTAATGATTTTAGTGCCAAGGCATTTTTTATCTAATTCTGCACCGAAGATGATACAATCTTAGAATAGGGGAATGCTTCTCACATTTATTAGGTTTTAATTTCATTTTTTTGGATTTCATTCAATTGTTTCATGAAGTAAGATCCACCCATAATGGTGATATAGATATCCCTTCATATTCTTACACTACCATTTCAGAATCTGGTTATCCTTTGGCTCAGTGGTAATTGAGTGTATAAGGGCATAACATTGTTGCATTACATAATGTTGAATTTGATTCATGAAGTCACTTCCTTTAACATTAAGGATATGTTAAAGTTTATAGTTTTATATAATTGTTATATAATTCAAACATAACATTCCACATTTATATAGAGTAGATAGTAAAAAATAGAATCCATTTCTTAAAAAATATAAATCTTTTCAAATTAAACATGTTTTTTTAACAAATATTCATAACATTTAACAAGGATTTATTTTTTGGATTACACATACTATAAACCTATTAAAATAATTTAAAAACACATACATAGAAAAAAATCCACATTATGGGCTATAAAAATAAGGGAAATAACAATAGTCCGGTAATGCTTAAAAATGTATGCAATCATTTTAAAGGGAAAATTATTGTCATTGATATATACATAAATTTTGAATCATGATATTTCCATGATATTTCTACATTAAATTAGGAACAAAAATTAAAAATAGTGGTATATTGGTGAATTACATTCATAATCTTGTAACCTACTTATCTACCTTATGATTTTTAACCCTCATGTATTCCTTACACTATAACGCTCACAACTAACATATTGTGTAAGTATCATAATTACACTTGGAGTAACCATACGGCCAACCTCAACTTTAAAAATACTCAATGAATTAGAGGTAGATATTGGTCCCACCCTTTATCATAAAAAATCACCCATAACTGGAACAAAATAATACAACTTTATTACTTTCAAAGAAACATTTCATTTTAATTTTGTAAAACAGATTTTTAAAATAGGATTTTAAAAGTTATTCCTAGGAAAAATATCATATAATTGAAGTGAGACTTAATAGATATGATATAATATGAAAATAAAATGTAAATTCACATAATTCAACATGATTCAATCAATATTAATCAGACAAATAATTTAAATATGACATAATTAATGAAGTATAAGGTTATCCCAAAGAATGGAAATTGGGTTACGAGTTCCCTTACCTCAGGGTTGTCTTAATTAAAATGTGTTTATACCTCTTGTATAATTTTTAAAAGAGTATTATTGTTATGTTACCTAAATTTATTCTTGTTTATAACACCTTTTATGGTCAATTCGTAAAATCATGTCACCATTTAGTAATTAGTATTTTGTTCTTCCCATTATATCGGGTGCATTCTTAACAAGATTTCCATGGCCGGTTTGTATTTGATTTTCATTTCATATGGAAATAAAATTACATAAGTGGAGTGAAATTGTATTATTATTTTTTAAAAATATTAAAATATTACCTAAATTATTTTGGTTATATTGTATGAGGATAAATCATTAGATAAATCATTAGTGATGTCCGCTTAGATCTTTTTGGGGATTTTTGATAATCACGAACATGGTTCATTATGTAACAAAATATTATGTTCAAATATTAACTATAGAACATGAAAGACGATATATCATACACATTAAAATATTTTTTGACCTTTAAATTTGTTTTATAAAATGTTTTGAATGAATTAATATAAATTTAAAACACATCGTCTATGATTTTGGATAATCCACATATCACGGATGGTGTTTTTATTTTTAGAATATGATGGGGAAAGAAGAAGAAGAGAATTGTTAAATTTTTTTCATAAACCTGAAAAATATCCTAAATATATATATATAAATATATATTTCTAAAATATTTTTTTTGGGGAGGTGAATATATTATAATATAATTAAAAAAATCTAAAAAAACATAGGAAAATGAAAGAGGATTTTTACCTCTTGATATCTTCTCCTTGAGATCCTTATAAAGGCCTTTGGTTAAGTCCTTTTGTTGTGAACATATGTTATTAAATGTGGGGAAAATATTTGGGAAGGGGATTGGGAATAAATATACAATTTACAATGCTTTAGAGATGTTATAGGAAGAGGGGGTGAGGGTAGTATTTATAATGGAAGAGAGCAGGGGTTTTACAATATTTTAATCATTAGTTTAATATTTATAATAATGAATATGAATATTAATTATTCATATGACCCAAAATATTAATAACTTAATCTTACTTCGATCCAATGGAAATTTATAGTATCCATGAATCAATCATTATTCAAAAGATTATTAATTTAGCATTTTTTGTTAATTACTGTCTTTCCATATTCAATAAAAATTCATGTATTTTAGAGAAATCCCAAAAATAAACCCAAATGATATTTTGACATGTAGATTTCAAAATTGACCAATATATATTTAAAAAAATTCTTAAATATGAATAATTTTATTTTTAATCAAAACTATATTTTCTTCTAAAATTAACAATTTTAAAACTATCACTGATTTTATATCCCTTAGAAAAATTAATCAAGATCTCGTTATCTTATAACAATAAGAATATAAAATAATAATATGATTTATTATTCATAATTTTCATATTTATATTCATATTAGTATCAAATTTTATATGTTACTATTCACCAAAAAACAATTAGGTTATATCAGACTCTAAATAACTTACTAATAACTACTGTAGATGTCTATTTTTTTAAATTCAAATCATAGAAGTGTAATGTTTTTGTTTAATGGATAGTTTTCAACTATCTATTTTTTAAAAAAAGTGATGTTATGTAGAGATTCCATTTTCATGAATTTGAATTTATTTTCAAAACAATGGGGTGTTACATTCTTCCCACCTTCTTGAAATTACTTTCCCATAGTTTTATTTTATTATTAAACAAGTGAGGGTACCTTTCCATCACATCACATTTAGAGTCCCATGTTTCTTCTTCCACTATGTGGTTTCTCTAAAAAATGTTTACCTGATGGATTACATTATTCTACAATACATTCTCTTTATGATCAAGAATCTGAATTGGTTTCTATTCATAAGAAATGTCTCTTTCAGATGAGCTACTTCTCGGCTGAAAACATGATATTAATCTGGAACATACTTTATCAACATCAAAACCTAGAAAAAAAATTATGTACCTGAGATAAAATCATTGGTAATGTTACTAGGAGGGGACTGGTCCAACTTTCTCCAAGATTCCATAATGTCCACTGAACCATTTACTTATCTTTCCCTTATTACCAAAACACATAACACTGTTACATGTAGATAACATAAAAAAACATGGTCACTAAGCTCGAAAGATAAGTATTTCCCCTTTTTATCTGCATAACTTTTTTGCATGCTCTGAGTTGTCCTATTTTTTTGGATCATCTACACTTTCTTAGTGACATCCTTTATGGTTTCTAGCCCCATCAACTTCATTTCCCCCACTTCATCTAAAAAAGTTGTAGTTCGACACTTCATCCCATATAATGCCTCATTATGTTCCATCTATATACCAGAATGAAAATAGTTATTGTAGTAAAACTCATCTATATAATTTTATTGATCCCAACATCCATGGTAGTCCATTGAGGAAGATCAAGGAGCATTCTACAAAGTCATAATGATTTGTTATGACTGCCCATCTAATTGATCATAAAAGGTTATGCTATAATTTAAGGATGTGACGAACGAGTCCTGAATTCCCTTACAAAAATTAGAAGTTAACCCATTATCCCTGTCAGACACAATAGAAAGAGTCACTCCATGTAATCCAACAATCTCATTGAGGAAAAATCAATAAAACAGTTCCAAAGACATTGTATCTTAAATATGAAGGAAATGTGCGGATTTAGTTAGTCAGACAAGAATATCACAAATTTCATTGTTAGCACTTGATGTTTTTGTTAGCCCCCCCATGATATCTAAGGATACATTTTTCTAATTCCACTCTGGAACTAGAAAATGTTGAAAATTTTCCTTTGGTAACTGCCACTCTTTTTAAATCTTTTTGACATGTAAACCATTTCACTGTAAAATATGAAATATATGTTTTCAATACATTTCATCAGTAATACTCATGATGGTGTATATACATCATTATACTACTAGGTTGAACTGATTATTGATAACTATGAGCTTTAGAAAACAAAATTTTCATCAAATATGAATCGAAATGCATAGAAAAACTTTTTTGAAATCTCAAAACACAATCCTTGTCAATGTTAAATTATGGAAACATACCCATTTTAACAAATTCTTCCTTTTTCTGTAGCCCTTAGGCTTCCTTCTGTGCTTGTTTAATTCTTTCTGACAAGTTTTACTGCACTAAATCCTTAAATAAAGAAGGGTAATTTCCTACAGCAATAAAATTCAAGCCAAAATTCATCAAATCAATAATCAAGGTGTAATATTACATGAATTACATTGTTAATGATGCATGATGTTTTCAACTAAAGTTATCCACCACATTGTTTTCTTTTGTAAGATGATAATTGACTATGGAGTCATAATTTTTTATCTGTTCCATCCATCTTCTATTCCTCATGTTTTATTTCTTCAGAGTGAAAATTTCTTTTGAGATTATATGTTTATAATACATTTTAAATTTCCCTACATATAAATGAAGCCTCCAAATTTTCAAAGAAAAAAACAAAGATTATATTTTCCAATCATGTGTGGAAAAATTTATCTCAATAGGTTTTAGTTGACTTAAACCATGACAAATTACCTGATCATTCTGCATTAGAACACAACCAAGTCCCTTCAATGATGCATCAATGTAGATGAACAATTTCTAGAAGGGAGAACCTAAACTAGAGAATTCACCAACATTTTATTCACTTTCTAAAAAACATATCAGTATTATATACAACTAAATTTAACCCATATTCGTGTAATCATAGTTATCAAGCTAGATAACCATGAATTGTTTTTAATAATACATCAGTAATAACCTACTAGATTAAGAAAACTATAAATCTATGAAACATTTGTAGGTCTTAGCCATTCATAGACCAGTTTTTTTTGCAGGATCATCTGTTATTCCATTCTTATTAACATAATTCTAAAGAAAAGAAATATGTTGCAATCGAAATTCACACTTTCTGAATATTCCATATAGTTTTTGTTCATTTATGGTTTGAAAAAAAATTGATAGATATTTTTCATACTCATATTTACTTTTAGAATATACAATAATTTCAACAATAAACACAACTAAAAACTTATCTATGAACTCATGAAATATTCTAATCATAAGATCCATGAATAAATAAGGTGCATTAGTTTACCAAAATAGCATGACAATAAATTAATAACGCTCATATCTAGTAAGGAATGCAGTCTTCAAGATTCCATATTCCTTTAGTTTCAAATGATGTTACCGTAAACTCAAGTAAAACTTTGAAAATTACTATGTTCCATGGAGGTGATCAAACAAATCATCGATATGAGGAAAATGATACCTTTTTAATAGTGACGCTATTCAAGGATCTATAAAAAAGGATATGTATCATTGAACAATCCTTTTTTAATGAACAATACAAGATCAACCCATGGTGAAGTACTAGGATGAATTAATCCTTTATCAAGAAACTCAGGTAAATAATTTTTCTATTGAAGATGTTTTATTTGCGCAATTTGATATTGGGGTTTTGAAATTCTCTTAACCTATAGAACTAATTCATTTGTGAATTTAACTTCTCGATCAGGTATAACATGAGATAAATAATTAATAAAAACCACATGACATACATTAACCACTAGAACATCAATAATTTGAAGAGTTCCCTTATTTTCTATAACTCTCGCATTTATCGTTAAATAGTATCTCAGTTTCCTGATATTTTATCAATTGTAAGGGTACATTTTTGTATACAAACTAAAACTCTTTTTGGAAAACAACTTCTTTAGCTCTATAATCAATTATAGCATGATAATCCGAAAGCTAATACATACCCATAATTACATAATACTCCAGTAAGAAAAAACAATGTATTTAGGTAAATTATTTCCACATACCACAATATAAAGATTCATATAATTCCTATTTTTTATAATATTTTCCCGGGTGTTTTCACAATATGTTATGGTCTCATTTATTTCAGTGATATTTCCAAATTTAGAGAAAATATCATAGAAAAAAAAGTGTAGACCCTGTATCAAAAAAAACATTAGAAAAATATTAATAAACAATCAAGCTGGTTTGTTAAACTTTATTGGATGGCTTGATTTCCATTTACATAGTCTCAAAATATATCACTACATCTTTCTTCTTTTAGTCTGCTTCTTTGCATCATTCATATCTCCCTTTGGATAGAAATTTTCATATTAACCCATCTCACCTCATTTAAAACACATTATAGTTTTCATATTAGAATTAGTCTAGGGATCATTTTAATTACTATCTTGGGTGATATGTTAAAACATACCACATCAAAAAAACGTCCTGGTTTTGGTCAGGCATTTTCGAGTGCAATTTTTCCACACATTTCACATACTAGAAAATGTACCTTAATACCATTAGATTTCATTGATTGATTCTTACACATCTCTTTCCATCAATACCTATTATTATCCTTTTTTTAAAATGTTCAAATAATCATGAGAAAACTCCATTTATACCCTCTCATCACATAATACAAATTTCTCGTAACTTTTTAACATATAGGAATCCAATTCCCTTTGATATATTTGGTTCAATAATAAGATAAAATTATTGATTTATCTATCAAGATACTAAATAAGATATAGAACATATGACTCTAGTCGGGTGAAGTTTCCATTATACATAGCCACTAAATCATATCGATTATTCATAAATTCAAGGAATTTATTCTCCATTCTATGTTCAACAGACATTGAAAAATACTTTTCATGGAAAAGAATTTTAATCTCATCCCACTATAGGGAGTCAATCTTCTATCTATCCCAGATATTCATTAACATTTCCCAATAGTGATCAGTTTCACCTTCAAAATGATAAATTGGAAGACTTTCCTTTTGATTATCTGAACATCCCATTACATCAAATCTATTTTCAAGGGATTTAATCAATGATTACATTGCCAATGGGTCAAAAGATCCACTAAATGAAAGATGATGATCCCCAATTAAATGATCCCCTATCATCATGTTCCTTTTTGGTTTCTATGGTTATTCTTTTTCATGGATTACAGTACCATTTTTCTCATATGTCACCTATTCCATTACTATCACTGACGACTTGGTTCCAATCCCTACCACTACCGGCTACATATTTAGAAGGATATCATTCTGTCAGTTCCTTTCAACTAAAGCTTCCATATTTCTTCTGTAGAAACCCATTCTGAACAAGTATGTATTAGTCGAAGTAACTTGGTAATCTTTAAATTATATAATATTTCAAATTAACTATATAGTAAAGCATAATTTTTGGTATTTTTTAACATCATCCTAAATTGTATAGTAATCTAAATCATCCATTGATACCAATCATAAGAATCATGACATATTATAGTACATAATCCTGAATTTTAGTTAAGAACTATCTTCCTTTCACATTAAGGATATTTTAATGTTTATAGTTATAGAGAATAGTTATATAATACATACATTGTAGTCCACATTTATACATAGCAGATTCCAAAAAAATAGTATCCATTCCTTCGAAAATATAAATCTTCTCAAATAAAACATGTTTTTTTGAAAAATATTTATATCATTTAACATGGTGTTATTATTTCTCTTACACATATTTATAACATGTGAAAATGATATTAGAACAAGGGATGAGAAAAAAAGATCATTAAGTGATATAAAAATAAGGAATAAAAGTATTAGTCCATGAATATTTGTAAATATATGAAATCATTTTACAAAAAAACATACTTGTCACCCATATATAATTAAATAATCAATTTTGTGATATCAAAGAGATTTCAAGAAAAAATGAAGAACATAAACAGAACCGTAAATTTATCTTGGGGTGTTACATACATAATATTTTAACCCTTTCCGTTAGCTTATTATTTGTAACCCTCACTTTAAACTTGTTGTGTATCCCGCACGACTACCATATTGTGAAACCATCACATTTACACTAAGAGTAACCACACAACTGAACTCTATCATACCCATATCCAGTGAATTATATGGATATATAATTCCAACCATTAATCATTAAAAATTCCGAATAATTATAACATAATAAAGCAACACTGATACTTTCATAAAAAACTTACTTATGAATTTGGAAAAAGAGAATGTTAAAAGAGGATTTTAAAAAAAATCCCCTTAAAAATATCATATAAATGAAGATAGACTTAATAGAGTGGATGGAATATGTATATAAAATATAAATAAACAAAAATAAATATAATGTAAACATAATTCCTCATAAATTCAATTTTAATTCAACATAATTATTGATGTAGATGGTTAACCCATAAAATAGAAATTGTGTTACGAAATCCCATACCTCAGGTTAGTCATAATTTAAAAGTGTTTAAATCTCTTTAATAATTATAAATATTATAAAATTAATATCTTAAATAAACATATTAATGTTTATAACACCATTACTATTCATTTAATGAAATTATTTCGCCCTTTAGTTATTAGTATTTTGTTCCTTCCATTGTTTCAGGTCTGTTCTTTACATTATATCCATGGATGAATTACATTTGATATTATTGAAATATTAAAATGAAATTATAGAAGTGGAATGAAATGGTATTCATATTTTTTCATAATATTAACTGATGACCTAAATTATTTTGGTTTTTTGGAATGGGGAGGAATGATTAGTTAAATCTTAAGTGATTTTCGCTTAGATCATTTGAGTGGTTCTTTAATAATCACAAACTAATTTCATTATAATACATAATATTATGTACATAAGTTAACCAAATAACATGAAATATGATATATAATACACATTACAGTCTCTTTCAACAATTAAAATGGTTCTGTAACCAGTTATGAATGATGTAATAAAAATTAAAAAACTATCACCCCTGATTTTGTTAAATTGGCACATCATGGATGGTGGTTTTATTTTTTGAATTAGAGGGGGAAGAGAGAATAGATAAATTGATTTTTTTTAAATAAACATAATAAAAAAATATAATATACATAACACTGTATCTTTCATTCATCTTGGATAATGGTATGTGAAGGGATTATAAAAAAATAAAACAAGTGAAAATAAAATATAATAAAATGAAAGAGGATTTTTACCTCTTGATATATTCTCATTAATTTAATCCTAATAGCCATTGGAATTTTCCTTTTGATAATTTCAGTAGGTTTGGGACGTGGGTAAGAGACTTGGGAAGAGGATTCGTCAGAACATAGACAATTCATAAAGCTTGATAGGAATGAGAGGAAGAGGGGGTGAGGGTGATTTGTATATTGGAGGAGGAGTGGATTTACATTATTTTAATCATTAGTTTAACATTTTTGCTAAACACTATGAATAATATCGATTCATCTGACCCAAGATAGTAATCTGTTCAAGTGAGTTTGAACCAATATCCATTTACATCATCTATGACTCAATGATAATGTAAAAAATCATTAATTTAGAATATTTTGTTAATTTCCATATTTCACTTTGCACTAAAAATTAATGTATTTCAAAAAACCCCAAAAGATCAACCCAATAATTTTTTGAAATGTAGAATTCAAAAACGAAATAATTTAAAAAAAATATTTAATATTAATAATATATTTTTTATGTAAAATAATATTTTATTTCAAAAATAACAACGTTAAAACTATACTTATCTTATATCACATTGACAAATTAATGAAAATATCAATATATTTTAACTATAGGAAAATAAAACAATAATATGACATATTATACATAAGGGACATAGTACAATTCATAAGGGTATGATACTATTCACCCAATAAACAAGTTGGTTCTATCGGACTAAAAATAACTTACTAATCAAAATAGTAGATGTTTTTTATTTGAATTCAAACCATATAAGTGTAAAAATTATTTTTAACATCTTTTTTATAACTAACTTCTTAAAATGATTCATTATATAGATAATCTTTCTTTCATGCATTTTTTTTAAAACATTGGGGTTTTATAATGTGGGCCAATTCCTCTACGCTAAATATCACACCGTTACAGAATGTAATCTAATCTCCACAATAATTTTTATCAATATTGACAACTCCCTGGATCCATAGGATTTTACCTTAATTGAGGTCAAGGGTGTGCTTTTTTTGAATAATAGGTCTTATATGAATATTGGGTTCCTTCTTTTCTACGATGTTGTATTAGTCATGATTCTCTAAGATGTCGGCATAGAGGGATATCAAATCCTATTTTGGACCTTCCCTCAGGTAACCTGGATAAGGAAAATTTATCGAATGGTATTGCTCTTCCAAAAAGGGTTTGGATTATTCTCCATAAAAATAATAGTTCATACATTTTTTATTCCTTGAGGTATGACATGGATGGAAATGTTCATCCTATAAAGGCTACAGTAAAAGCTGGGTTGAACACTCTGAATTCTTTTTCAACAAATTCTCATGTTGTGGTTCTTTTAATGAAGGTAAATGGTCAAGATTCTGTTATTAGTATCTTTCAAACTATGGATTTTGGTACTAGTATCCAAGATTTTTTGCAATCAAGTGATGTTCTAATTGATTTCATGTCACGTTATGTATAAAAACTATCCACCATTGATTCAGGCAAATGATGGGTGAATGTAGTAAGTATACTATGTCCTATAAGAACATGTTTGAAACTTAATCAGAGGAATTACATTGAAATCATACATTTTAATGATCTCGATGAGGATGATAAAAAGGAGTTTGTTCATCTTAGAGGGTGGAAGTCAGTCATTCGAAGATGGTAGAGGAATTAATTTGGGTCTTGGAACAATGGGGAACTTAAACATAATAACAAGGATTTATATTTCCAATCTACATTAGAGTATGAGAAATACCATTAAAAATAATGGTTTTTTGGTGTGTCATAAGGAATGAGAATGTAGAGACCCGAAGCTTGACGTACATAGACATTACATTACTTTTTCGGAATACTTAGTACATAACAAAAACACACACACAAGGATCGTAATAGTTTAGTGTCTTTGGAAACTCGGAATATAATCTTCTAATCCTGGGGAAAGATCTTCAACATCTCCCATAATGATCTTCTTTTTTTATACCTAAATCCTTTCTATATATCCTTGGGAAAAGAAAACAAAAAAGGGTGAGCTCAAACGCTCAGTAAGGGTAAACAAAAGTAATATAAATCACATCAAGCACATAACTTTTGGAAATATGAACCTGCAAAAGAGATCATAATTTCATAACATGGGATAAATCATGGAAGTGAAATGTAATCACAATTATCATAACATAAAAAACATTAATCTTTGTGGCATACACACATAATCATAGAGAATCATTTCTTATTAGTCAAGACTTATTGCCAAGACTATCTTAGTGGACAAAGTCCCATTCTGAATCGAGTCACCCTCGTTTCAGTCCGGTTTTACTGAACCGGTATAACCTACCATTACAACCATGTCCATCTCATGAGATATGAAATCTTTACCCAATGCATTGGAGGGAGATATAGGTCCCACCCATCTCATAATGATACCATTCTTATGTGTGCCACAAAATCATAAATCATACATCATTTCATAACCCATGTAATACAAATGGGAATCTTAAACATCATGACATCATAAAACAATCCATATAAGATAAAGGAATTCATAACAATATAATTCCATCACAACATAATCAAGTCAATTTAATAATAGGGATAAAAACATAACCCTTTATTATCTTAGATGAAAAATAATTCTGATAAAACACTTGAACTCCATTCTTGAGGAAAATATCCTTTCTGCTTCAAAAACACTTTTCCATTCTTAACATGTCGTACGATTATAAACTAAAAGATGTTGATTAAAAATAAACTTGAAAACTTGTAAAGGAAGATTCTTGGAAATAATGTTTTAAAAATCCATTCATGCCGTATAAGTTAAAAAAAACATTCTTCGTACTTTTGTCGGAAATGTCAAAAAGTACCTCGTACGAAAAACGACAAAAGATTCCGTTCATATATTTTACTAAAAACTCACCGAAGGGTAAAATTGGATTTAAAAAATTGTAGGTGGATGGAAATAATATTACATATTGAGGAAACATGGATGTGGATGATAAAATACACCCCAGTAAATTTCAAAGTATAAACAATCTCGGATAAAAATGAGATTGTGATATTTTCCTTTCCTTAGGTCCGATTTGATTCGTAAGTGTCCGAACCTCCTGTATATTGATTTAAATAATGTCATTTACTTATTACAGAATCATATTAATTGTTATTATATCATATATGGTTCACTTATGACTTTATATTACCCGTTCTTTTGTAAATTCCATGTTAAAGAGCGTTTTGGGTAAAATTGTTTCATTTATCGTAGGTGTTTGGACTTGTTGTTCTTGACATAATTATTACTTATATCATGATTTACTTACTTCCAGAATATAAAATATGATTTATATATCATATATATTCAGTATATATATATATAATAGATAGATAAATGAAATGAAACACACCGTTCATGGAGACGGTAGTCCGTACGTACGCATGAACACTGTTTTCCTTTCCATATTGTATTGAATGGAAGTAAGTAGATGAAATATATATATACATAAATCCAGTAGATTTACCATGTCATATATTTCATTATTATTGCTTATATATACTTTATAATCATTCTTAAATGGTTAACATGGAGAATGAATCTCATCACGTCGTGGAGACGGTAGTCCGTACGTACGCACGAGCGATGATATCATTTTCATAATTATTGAATTTAATTGGAGTGTATGATACTATATATCAGAATAATGATTATTTTATAATAACTATGTATAGTTATTCTTTACATCATAATACCCATCCATGTAAGGTGTTGGTGGAAAAACAGATTACACCACGGCGTGGAGACGGTATTCCGTACGTACGCACGCCCGGTGATTTCGTTTTCCGTAGGATGGATAGATGGTGAATTTGGATTGTTTCATACTTATAATAACATATCATTATATGAGTGATACTGATGTTATTACTTCATAATGAAACAACCTAAGAAGAATAAGTGGAAGAAGAAATAAAGGTGAAAGAATTGGTAATGGAAATTACCTCTTTTTTGAAGCGCCTCTTTGAGACCTCCTCTTAGGGCACTACAATTGGTCTTTAAGGAAGGCCAGAACCTCTAGGATGTTTCTAGGGAAGTGGAGAAGTGATTTTGGCAGGGGTTGGACGAGCTTGAAGGCTCAATGTTGTGTGAGGAAGAGAGGGAGGAGGTGTCCTTTTATAAGGGAGGAGAGGGGCACCTTTGGAATAACTAAAAATATTATTTTATTATAAAGTCAAGTTCGTTTTCAAAATAGCTCCAAATTGATTTATTTAGAGGCTAAGGTGGGGATGGGTAGAAATCCTCTCATCCAATAGAATTTAGACAAGTTTAGGTTCCTATTTTAACCTTATCATTTAGATTTAACATTAAGTTAAATAATTTTACTTTTACCGTGTCTTCTTGTGTTCTTATACTATAAGGTTAATAAACTTACTATAAGAAGCCAAACTAACCCCAAATTGCTTATTATTAATATATATAACCTTATCTAAGTCATTTGGACGATCCTTAGATTTTTAGGAATAACATAACAATTAATAATATAATATTTGTTTTAAAAACTATTTTATGTCAATTTTGACACTATTTAGTAATTGATTTTTGTGAAAATCATAACAAAATGATAAGTTCGATAAAAGTTAATTAAATAAATACTAACATGTTATAGTAACCTATAAAATTATTGTAATTCATAAAAAGTCTCAAATTATATCTATTTGGGTATTTATAACATCAATTATGTCAATATTTCGTTAATAAGATAATTACTCATCATAATTGTGTCATATATAAATTAAATTATTTTATGTCTAAAAATTACAAATAAAATACCATTATGTAGGAAATATTTTTATCTTTCTAATGAATATTTAAAAATGAATTTAGCTTATGTATAACCCTATATTAAAAATGTTTTAGTAAATAAACTTTGATTTTAACTCTTTTAACTCTTCTTTGAATTAAATATTAATAAATGTCTTAATCTAATCCAAGTGGGCCTAAATGGTCATATTTTATTCCTAAGCTTGTTTTTGGTCGAATTACACTTATCAAATAGAATTTGGACATGTTTTAGGGTAATAATAATATCATTTTTACCCTTAATTACCCTATTTACTTTTAATCGTGGTAAAAAAAAGTAAAAAGTTACTATTCACCAAAAATTATTTTCATCTCATTGAACCACATTTTACTTACTAACATCAACTGTGTCTCTTGGATTTTTGAAATTCCACTCACAGAAGCGGTAAAATTATGTTTTATGAACAATTCAGTTTTTTTAACTACCACTTAGTGGTTTCACTATTCATCAAAAATTGAATGTTTTCAGAAAAATACCAAAAATTAGGCCTAAGATATATTTGATATTATGAACTCAAAAATGATGTCTATTTTACCTAATTCAAAACATATCAGTTGCATTAATTAATTTAAAAATTAATTCCCGTCGTCAAAACAAAAGGCGTGTTTTTAAGAGATAATAACTATCAAAAGATTGACACTTGTTTATAACTGGTTTAAATGCAAAATTACATCCAATGAAAAACATTGTATTTAATTGTAAAAATATATTCTAAATATACTTTAAGACCACTCAAATTAGTAATTTATCACTATTAATTATTTCGATTGAAAATGTTGTTTTTAATTAAAATTTAGTAATTTTCACTATTCATCAAAATATGAAAGTTATCCGAAAATCACCAAAATTTCACCCTAAGCTAATTTCAATATTATGAATCCAAAAATGAATTCCATTTTGAAAAGTAAAATTTACAAAATTTCAAAAAGTGGTTATTACTATTCATAACGGCTAGTTTTAATAATATTTTAATAGCATATCGTTGTTTAGCGAAACTTGGTGTTGCGTACAACACACGCTATCGTGGAAGGTCGTGATTGCGTGTAATTAAATCCAGGTCAGAGATGTGTGTTGTGAAATCTCTTTTTGGTGTAGCGTATAACACAAGGCATTAATGAAATTAAAAAGAATATTTTTCATAAAATCACAGGGTGTTACATTCTACCCCCCTTAAAATGAATTTCTCCCTCGAAATTCTTCAGGGTTATAAATGGTTTACTAATCTAATGTTTCTTTAATAGAAACCCACATCGTAAAAAGGAATACCAAAACCAATCTTTAAAAACAAAAGTATGAAACGTAACTTTTACCCAAATAAACTAATCATTGGGTTTTCAAATAGGTGAAAATATGGATATGGAAGAAAAATCTAACCATCATGTTCTGATGGAGAGTGGTAGAGAACATGGCTATGGAAAAGCCAACAATCACAAATCCATAAATTTGTGATGATATAAGGTACCATCTGATTAATCAGGTATAAGATCACTTGGACATCATTTTTGGTTTTCAATATCATTTCCCTAAAGTTGAAAATTTTCATTAGAATAAATACTTACTTAATTTTGGTACAATCTCACTATTGTTCGTGCCTTGAACAATTTCCACTTCATATCTTAAATAAATGAAGTTGAATTTGTTATTCGTGAAGTGTTAGCAGATCATGTGATAGAATGACGGTTCATTCCATCTGTCTCAAACAAAAGGTTAGCAAAAATTATATACATAAGTCGATCTATAGTGAGATTAATCATATATGGTTCCTAAAATGGACTTATACTTCATATATCATACTGCTTAATATAATAAAACTAGTTTCTACTAAACAGGGACTTCTTGTAGGCCAGTGGTAGGTGATAAAGGTCAATCGCACTTCGGTTGTGGGTTCGATTCCCACAGCCTTGTCCGACGCGATGGGTTGTCGCCCGTCCTGCATGTTTTCCTTTTTCGAAAACTATATTACTATAACATCCCATAAATAATATCAAAAAAAATTCTATCCTTAAACAATACTAACTTATGTCCAACATAATCCATTCCAATCTTTAGGCTTATCCGTAATACTGCAGTCCACTCTCATAATATAGTGAAAATGATTACCAGAGATTTAATACCATCGTTGATCCCCATATATCATAAGATATGTTTTGTTGGTCACATTCTAAACATTCAAAGTCCTTAATCATGTATTCTCTTGAATACCTTAGTGAAAACATGAATTCAGTTAAAAGATAACACTTTCAACATACCAAAATCCTCAAAATTCTATATACTCAAACCATGATATCACTTAGTCCTTATATCAATCATGAGCTCATGAATACTGTTAAACATTTCGTTTTCTCGTTTTCCCTTCATTATGCGCATATCATATTATTTCCAAAAATATCTCAATTACTTTGAATACCACATTAGACCAATACATAAATATTCCAATACTCCATGATACAATATTATTTTGGAATCCCATTACATAAAAATTTAATCATTCCACCACATCGTTGTCATATTCAACATCGCCAATAGTGATCGCATGTGAATTCCCTTTGTCCTTTGCCTTCAGTGGTTTCTCATGTTGATCATCACTAACCCTTGGATTAGGGCATTTATTATCATAATGCCCCATTTCCTTGCACTTGATGCATTGAAGTGTTGGTGGTGCGTTCTCTACAGTGTTTGCTTTATTCACATCATTAGAATCCCTTTTTCCATTACGTCGACACTCAGCTGCTCGATGACCTTCTTTTCCACACATAAAACATTTTATAGTCACTTTAATACAATCTCCACCGTGCTTCTTTCCACACTTTTTGCATAAGGAAATATTCATCTTCTTTTCACCATTATTCTGAGATTTCTCCTTGAACTCCATCTTTTGTTTCTTGTCAAAACCATGAGATGGATATGTAACACCAACTTCCATTTATACCTTGATAGCACAACGCACAATTTCTTCATAGCTACTGAAGTCTCTTATAGCTAATGCCCTTAGAAGAATTGGTTTTAAGCCACTGAAAAATCGATCAACTTTACTTTCAGGTTGGATGATAATGCCAGATGCATACCATGATTGTCTTGTAAAATTCGCTTCGTATATACCAACAGATTCACCATCCTTTTGCTTTAGTTCAAGAAACTCCTTCTCCATATTTGTTCGAAGAATACGAGGGAAGTACTTATTGAAAAATAAGTTATTGAACTCGTCCCATTCCATGGACTCAATTTCATCTCTTTGCCTCGTATTCTTGATAAGATTCCACCATTGATTAGCTTCACCTTCCAAACGATATACTGCTAAGATGACTTTATCATGTTCAGAACATTGAAGAACTGAAAATATCTTTTCAGTGGTACTGATCCATTTTTCAAAAACAATTGGATCAGAAGTCCCACTGAACGAAGGTGGATGTTGCCTCATGAAGGACTCAATAGAATATTGTTCCCTTCTTTGCTGATTTGGAAGTCCAGAATGATTCATAGCTTGAGTACGTATAGCAATAAGATTTTGCACTCCATCTACCATAAAATTTGTTTGTTCAGGAGGACAATCATTGCATTGTCCATTGCATTGATCAACACGGTTCCTTCTGGTTCCAGCCATCGTCTAAAACCCAAAAAGAATAGTGTGAGAGGCAAAAATCATGCTAGGGAAAACTACATAATAAAGGGGGAGTACCTTCAATATCTAACATCATAGGTTTAATTCTAACATCATTAGCGCAATTCTAGGACTATAACCTATACATATACTTAAACTTAGAGACATCCCTAGACATACCTTAGAAATATTTTCTAGGGATCTCACTAAAGTTCTCGCATCCTAGTTTCCAAAGTTTGACTAAACCTTTCCTCTGATACCAACTGTAGAGACCCGAAGCTTAACGTACATAGACATTACATTACTTTTTTGGAATACTTAGTACATAACAAAAACACACACACAAGGATCGTAATAGTTTAGTGTCTTTGGAAACTCGGAATATAATCTTCTAATCCTGGTGAAAGACCTTCAACATCTCCCATAAAGATCTTCTTTTTTCTATACATAAATCCTTTCTTTATATCCCGGGGAAAAGAAAACATAATAGGGTGAGCTTAAACGCTCAGTAAGGTTAAACAAAAGTAATATAAATCACCTCAAGCACATAACTTTTGGAAATATTAACCTGCAAAAGAGATCATAATTTCATAACATGGGATAAATCATGGCAGTGAAATGTAATCACAATAATCATAACATAAAACATTAAACATTGTGTCATACACACATAATCATGGAGAATCGTTTCTTATTAGTCAATACTCATTTCCAAGACTATCTTAGTGGACAAAGTCCCTTTCTGAATCGAGTCACCCTCGTTTCAGTCCTATTTCACTGAACCGGTATAACCTACAATTCCAGCCATGTCTATCTCATGAGATCTGAAATCTTTACCAAATGCATTGGAGGGAGATATAGGTCGCACCCATCTCATAAGGATACCATTCTTATGTGTGCCACAAAATCATAAATCATACATCATTTCATAACCCATGTAATAAAAATGGGAATCTTAAACATCATGACATCATAAAATAATTTATATAAGATAAAGGAATTCATAAAAATATAATTCCATCACAACATAATCAAATCAATATAATAATAGGGATAAAAACAGAACCCTTTATTATCTTAGATGAAAAATAATTTTGATAAAACACATGAACTCCATTCTTGAGGAAAATATCCTTTCGGCTTCAAAAACACTTTTCCTTTCTTAACATGTCGTATGATTATAAACTAAAAGAAGTTGATTAAAAATAAACTTGAAAACTTGTAAAGGTATATTCTTGGAAATAATGTTTTAAAAATCCATTCATTCCGTATAAGTTAAAAAAACATTCTTCGTACTTTTGTCGGAAAAGTCAAAAACTACCTCGTACGAAAAATGACAAAAGATTTCATTAATATATTTTACTAAAAACACACCAAAGGGTAAAATTGGATTTAAAAAATTGTAGGTGTATGGATATAATATTACATATTGAGGAAACATGGATGTGGATGATAAAATACACCACAATAAATTTCAATGTATAAACAATCTCGGATAAAAATGAGATTGTGATATTTCCCTTACCTTAGGTCTGATTTGCTTCGTAAGTGTCCGAACCTCCTGTATAAAGATTTAAATAATGTCATTTACTTATTACAGAATCATATTCATTGTTATGATATCATATATGGTTCACTTATGACTTTATATTACCCGTCTTTTGTAAATTCCATGTTAAAAAGCGTTTTGGGTAAAATTGTTTCATTTATCGTAAGTGTTTGGACTTGTTGTTCTTGACATTATTATTACTTATATCATGATTTAATTACTTCAAGAATATAAAATATGATTTATATATCATATATATTCAGTATATATATATATATAATAGATAGATAAATGAAATGAAACCCACCGTTCATGGAGACGGTAGTCCGTACGTACGCATGAACGTTGTTTTCCTTTACTTATTGTCATGAATGGAAGTAAGTAGATGACATATATATATACATAAATCTAGTATATTTAACATGTCATATATTTCATTATTATTTCTTATATATATTTTATAATCATTCTTAAATGGTTAACATGGAGAATGAATCTCATCGCATCGTGGAGATGGTAGTCCGTACGTACGCACGAGCGATGATATCATTTCCATAATTATTGAATTGAATTGGAGTGGATGATACAATATATCATAGTCATTATGATGTTATAATAACTATGTATAGTTATTCTTTACACCATAATACCCATCCATGTAAGGTGTTGGTGGAAAAACAGATTACACCAGGGCGTGGAGACGGTATTCCGTACGTACGCACGCGCGGTGATTTCGTTTTCCGTAGGATGGATAGATGGTGAATTTGGATTGTTTCATACTTATAATAACATATCAGTATATTAGTGATACTGATTTTATTACTTCATAATGAAACAACCTAAGAAGAAGACGTGGAAGAAGAAATAAAGGTGAATGAATTGGTAATGGAAATTACCTCTTCTTTGAAGCGCCTCTTTGAGACCTCCTCTCAGGGAACTAAAATTGGTCTTTGAGGAAGGCCAGAACCTCTAGGATGTTTCTAGGGATGTGGAGAAGAGATTTTGTCAGGGGTTGGCCGAGCTTGAAGGCACAAAGATGTGTGAGGAAGAGAGGGAGGAGGTGTCCTTTTATAAGGGAGGAGAGGGGCACCTTTGGAATAACTAAAAATATTATTTTATTATAAAGTCAAGTTCGGTTTTAAATAGCTCCAAATTGATTTATTTAGAGGCTATGGTGGGTATGGGTAGAAATACTCTCATACAATATAATTTAGAAAAGTTTAGGTTCCTATTTTAACCTTATCATTTAGATTTAACGTTAAGTTAAATAATTTTACTTTTACCGTGTCTTCTTGTGTTCTTATAATATAAGGTTAATAAACTTACTATAAGAAGCCAAACGAACCCCAAATTCTTTATTATTAATATATATAACCTTATCTATGTCATTTGGACGATCCTTATATTTTTAGGAATAAAATAACAATTAATAATATAATATTTGTTTTAAAAACTATTTTATGTCAATTTTGACACTATTTAGTAATTGATTTTTGTGAAAATTATAACAAAATGATAAGTTCGAACAATGTTAATTAAATAAATACTAACATGTTATAGTAACCTAGAAAATTAGTTTAATTCATAAAAAGTCTCAAATTAGATCTATTTGGGTATTTATAACATCAATTATGTCAATATTTCGTTAATAAGATAATTACTCATCATATTTGTGTCATATATAAATTAAATTATTTGATATCTAAAAATTACAAATAAAATACCATTATGTAGGAAATATTTTTAGATTTCAAATGAATATTTAAAATTGAATTTATCTTATGTATAACCCTATATTAAAAATGTTTTAGTAAATAAACTTTGATTTTAACTCTTTTAACTCTTCTTTGAATTAAATAATAATAAATGTCCTAATCTAATCCATGTGGGCCTAAATGGTCATATTTTATTCCTAAGCTTCGATTTGGTCTAATTACACTTATCCAATAGAATTTGGACATGTTTTAGGGTAATAATAATATCATTTTACCCTTAATTACCCTATTTACTTTTAACTGTGGTAAAAAAAAGTAAAAAGTTACTATTCACCAAAAATTATTTTCATCTCATTGAACCACATTTTACTTACTGAAATCAACCGTGTCTCTTGGATTTTTGAAATTCCACTCACAGAAGAGGTAAAATTAAGTTTTATGAACAATTCAGTTTTTTTAACTACCACTTAGTGGTTTCACTATTCATCAAAAATTGAAAGTTTTCAGAAAAATACCAAAAATTAGGCCTAAGATATATTTGATATTATGAACTCAAAAATGATTTCTATTTTACCAAATTAAAAACATATCAGTTGCATTAATTAATTTAAAAATTAATTCCCATCGTCAAAACAAAAGGCGTGTTTTTAAGAGATAATAACTATCAAAAGATTGACACTTGTTTATAACTGGTTTAAATGTGAAATTACATCCAATGACAAACATTGTATTAAATTGTAAAAATATATTCTAAATATACTTTAAAACCACTCAAATTAATAATTTATCACTATTAATTTTTTCGATTGAAAAAGTTGTTTTTAATTAAAATTTAGTAATTTTCACTATTCATCAAAATATGAATGTTATCCGAAAATCACCAAAATTTCACGCTAATCTAATTTCAATATTACGAATCCAAAAATGAAGTCCATTTTGAAAAATAAAATTTACAAAATTTCAAAAAGTGGTTATTACTATTCATTACGGCTAGTTTTAATAATATTTTAATAGCATATCGTTGTTTAGCGAAACTTGGTGTTGCGTACAACACACGCTATCGTGGAAGGTCGCGATTGTGTGTAATTCAATCCAGGTCAGAGATGTGTGTTGTGAAATATCTTTTTGGTGTATCGTATAACACAATACATTAATGAAATTAAAAAGAATATTTTTCATAAAATCACGGGGTGTTACATTCTACCCCCCTTAAAATGAATTTCACCCTCGAAATTCTTCAGGGTTATAAATGGTTTACTACTCGAAAGTTTCTTTAATAGAAACCCACATCGTAAAAAGGAATACCAAAACCAATCTTTAAAAACAAAAGTATGAAACGTAACGGTTACCCAAATAAACTAATCATTGGGTTTTCACATAGGTGAAAATATGGATATGGAAGAAAAATCTAACCATCATGTTCTGATGGAGAGTGGTAGAGAACATGGCTATGGAAAAGCCAACAATCACAAATCCGTAAATTTGTGATGATATAAGGTACCATCTGATTCATCAGGTATAAGATCACTAGGACATCATTTTTGGTTTTCAAGATCATTTCCCTAAAGTTGAAAATTTTCATTAGAATAAATACTTACTTTATTTTGGTACAATCTCACTATTGTTCATGCCTTGAACAATTTCCAATTCATCTCTTAAATAAATGAAGTTGAATTTGTTATTCGTGAAGTGTTAGTAGATCATGTGATAGAATGACAGGTCATTCCATCTGTCTCAAACAAAAGGTTAGCAAAAATTATATACATAAGTCGATCTATAGTGAGATTAATCATATATAGTTCCAAAAATGGACTTATACTTCATATATCATACTGCTTAATATAATAAAACTAGTTTCTACTAAACAGGGACTTCCTGTAGGCCAGTGGTAGGTGATAAAGGTCAATCACACATCGGTTGTGGGTTCGATTCCCACGGCCTTATCCGACGCGATGGCCTGTCGCCCGTCCTGCATGTTTTCCTTTTTCGAAAACTATATTACTATAACATCCCATCAATAATATCGAAAAAACTTCTATCCTTAAACAATACTAACTTATGTCCAACATAATCCATTCCAATCTTTAGGCTTATCCGTAATACTGCAGTCCACTCTCATAATATAGTGAAAACGATTACCAGAGATTTAATACCATCGTTGATCCCCATATATCATAAGATATGTTTTGTTGGTCACATCTTAAACATTAAAAGACTTTAATCATGTATTCTCTTGAATACCTTAGTGAAAACATGAATGCAGTTAAAAGTTAACACTTTCCACATACCAAAATCCTCAAAATTCTATATACTCAAACCATGATATCAATTAGTCCTTATATCAATCATGAGCTCGTGAATACTGTTAAACATTTCGTTTTCTCATTTTCCATTCATTATGCACATATCATCTTATTTCCAAAAATATCTCAATTACTTTGAATACCACATTAGACCAATACATAAATATTCCAATACTCCATGATACAATATTATTTTGGAATCCCATTACATAAAAATTTAATCATTCCACCACATCGTTGTCATATTCAACATCGCCAATAGTGATCGCATGTGAATTCCCTTTGTCCTTTGCCTTCAGTGGTTTCTCATGTTGATCATCACTAACCCTTGGATTAGGGCATTTATTAGCATAATTCCCCATTTCCTTACACTTGAAGCATTGAAGTGTTGGTGGTGCGTTCTCTGCAGTGTTTGCTTTATTCACATCATTTGAATCCCTTTTCCGTTACTTCGACACTCAGCTACTCGATGAACTTCTTTTCCACACTTAAAACATTTTCTAGTCCCTTTAATACAATCTCCATCATGCTTCTTTCCACACTTTGTGCATAAGGAATCATTCATCTTCTTTTCACCATTATTCTGAGATTTCTCCTTGAACTCCATCTTTTGTTTCTTGTCAAAACCATGAGATGGATATGTAACACCAACTTCCATTTCTACCTTGATAGTACAACGCACAATTTCTTCATAGCTACTGAAGTCTCTTATAGCTAATGCCCTTCGAAGACTTGGTTTTAAGCCATTGAAAAATCGATCAACTTTACTTTCAGGTTGGATGATAATGCCAGATGCATACCATGCATGTCATGTAAAATTCGCTTCGTATATACCAACAGATTCATCATCCTTTTGCTTTAGTTAAAGAAACTCCTTCTCCATATTTGTTCGAAGAATACGAGGGAAGTACTTATTGAAAAATAAGTTATTGAACTCGTCCCATTCCATGGACTCAATTTCATCTCTTTGCCTCGTATTCTTGATAAGATTCCACCATTGATCAGCTTCACCTTCCAAACGATATACTTCTAAGATGACTTTATCATGTTTAGAACATTGAAGAACTGAAAATATCTTTTCAGTGGTACTGATCCATTGTTCAGTAACAATTGGATCAGAAGTCCCACTGAAAGAAGGTGGAAATTTCCTCATGAAGGACTCAATAGAATATTGTTCCCTTCTTTGCTCATTTGTAAGTTCAGAATGATTCATAGCTTAAGTAAGTATAGCAATAAGATTTTGCACTCCATCTCCAATAACATTTGTTTGTTCAGGAGGACAATCATTGCATTGTCCATTGCATTGATCAACACGGTTCCTTCGGGTTCCAACCATTGTCTAAAACCCAAAAAGAATAGTGTGAGAGGCAAAAATCATGCTAGGGAAAACAACATAATAAAGGGGGAGTACCTTCAATATCTAACATCTTAGGTTTAATTCTAATATCATTAGCGCAATTCTAGGACTATAACCTATACATATACTTAACCTTAGAGACATCTGTAGACATACCTTTGAAATATTTCTAGGGATCTCACTAAAGTTCTCGCATCCTAGTTTCCAAAGGTTGACTAAACCTTTCCTCTGATACCAACTACAGAGACCCGAAGCTTAATGTACATAGAAATTACATTACTTTTTCGGAATACTTAGTACATAACAAAAAACACACACACAAGGATCGTAATAGTTTAGTGTCTTTGGAAACTCGGAATATAATCTTCTAATCCTGGTGAAAGATCTTCAACATCTCCCATAAAGATCTTCTTTTTTTTATACTTAAAACCATTCTTTATATCCTGGGGAAAAGAAAACATAATAGAGTGAGCTTAAACGCTCAGTAAGGGTAAACAAAAGTAATATAAATCACATCAAGCACATAACTTTTGGAAATCTTAACCTGCAAAAGAGATCATAATTTCATAACATGGGATAAATCATGGCAGTGAAATATAATCACAATAATCATAACATAAAACATTAAACTTTGTTTCATACACACATAATCATAGAGAATCATTTATTATTAGTCAATACTCATTTCCAAGACTATCTTAGTGGACAAAGTCTCTTTCTGAATCGAGTCACCCTCGTTTCAGTCCTGTTTCACTGAACCGGTATAACCTATAATTCCAGCCATGTCTATCTCATGAGATCTGAAATCTTTACCCAATGCATTGTAGGGAGATATAGGTCCCACCCATCTCATAATGATACCATTCTTATGTGTGCCACAAAATCATAAATCATACATCATTTCATAACCCATGTAATAAAAATGGGAATCTTAAACATCATGACATCATAAAACAATTCATATAAGATAAATGAATTCATAAAAATATAATTCCATCACAACATAATCAAATCAATGTAATAATAGGGATAAAAACAGAACCCATTATTATCATAGATGAAAAATAATTTTGATAAAACACTTGAACTCCATTCTTGAGGAAAATATCCTTTCAGCTTCAAAAACACTTTCCCTTTCTTAACATGTCGTACGATTATAAACTAAAATAAGTTGATTAAAAATAAACTTGAAAAATTGTAAAGGATGCTTCTTGGAAATAATGTTTTAAAAATCCATTCATTTAGTATATGTTAAAAAAACATTCTTCGTACTTTTGTCGGAAAAGTCAAAAAGTACCTCGTACGAAAAACCTCAAAAGATTTCGTTCATATATTTTACTAAAAACTCACCGAAGGGTAAAATTGGATTTAAACAATTGTAGGTGGATGGAAATAATATTACATATTGAGGAAACATGGATGTGGATTATAAAATACACCACAGTAACTTTCAATGTATAATCAATCTCGAATAAAAATGAGATTGTGATATTTCCCTTACCTTAGGTCTGATTTGCTTCGTAAGTGTCCGAACCTCATGTATAATGATTTAAATAATGTCATTTACTTATTACAGAATAATATTCATTGTTATGATATCATATATGGTTCACTTATGACTTTATATTACCCGTTCTTTTGTAAATTCCATGTTAAAGAGTGTTTTATTTAAAATTGTTTCATTTATCATAGGTGTTTGGACTTGTTGTTCTTGACATTATTATTACTTATATCATGATTTAATTACTTCAAGAATATAAAATATTATTTATATATCATATATATTCAGTATATATATATAATAGATAGATAAATGAAATGAAACACACCGTTCATGGAGACGGTAGTCCGTACGTACGCATGAACGTTGTTTTCCATTAATTATTGTCTTGAATGGAAGTAAGTAGATGACATATATATATACATAAATCTAGTAGATTTAACATGTCATATATTTCATTATTATTGCTTATATATATTTTATAATCATTCTTAAATGGTTAACATGGAGAATGAATCTCATCGCATCGTGGAGACGGTAGTCCGTACGTACGCACAAGCGATGATATCATTTCCATAATTATTTAATTGAATTGGAGTGGATGATACAATATATCAGAATCAATATGATGTTATAATAACTATTTAGAGTTATTCATTACACCATAATACTGATCCATGTAAGGAGTTGGTGGAAAAAACAGATTACACCACGGCGTGGAGACGGTATTCCGTACGTACGCACGCGCAGTGATTTCATTTTCCGTAGGATGGATAGATGGTGAATTTAGATTGTTTCATACTTATAATAACATATCAGTATATGAGTGATACTGATTTTATTACTTCATAATGAAAGAACCTAAGAAGAAGAAGTGGAAGAAGAAATAAAGGTGAAAGAATTGGTAATGGAAATTACCTCTTCTTTGAAGCGCCTCTTTGAGACCTCCTCTTAGGGCACTAAAATTGGTCATTAAGGAAGGAAGGAACCTCTAGGATGTTTCTAGGGATGTGGAGAAGAGATTTTGGTAGGGTTTGGCCGAGCTTGAAGGCTCAATGTTGTGTGAGTAAGAGAGGGAGGAGGTGTCCTTTTATAAGGGAGGAGAGGGGCACCTTTGGAATAACTAAAAATATTATTTTATTATAATGTCATGTTCAGTTTTAAATATCTCCAAATTGATTTATTTAGAGGCTAAGGTGGGTATGCGTATAAATACTCTCATCCAATAGAATTTAGACAAGTTTAGGTTCCTATTTTAACCTTATCATTTAGATTTAACATTAAGTTAAATAATTTTACTTTTACCGTGTCTTCTTGTGTTCTTATACTATAAGGTTAATAAACATACTATAAGAAGCCAAACGAACCCCAAATTGTTTATTATTAATATATATAACCTTATCTAAGTAATTTTGACGAACCTTAGATTTTTAAGAATAAAATAACAATTAATAATATAATATTTGTTTTAAAAACTATTTTATGTCAATTTTGACACTATTTAGTAATTTATTTTTGTGAAAATCATAACAGAATGATAAGTTCAAACAAAGTTAATTAAATAAATACTAACATGTAATATTAACCTATAAAATTAGTGGAATTCATAAAAAGTCTCAAATTAGATCTATTTGGGTATTTATAACATCAATTATGTCAATATTTCGTTAATAATATAATTACTCGTCATATTTGTGTCATATATAAATTAAATTATTTGATGTCTAAAAATTACAAATAAAATACCATTATGTAGGAAATCTTTTTATATTTATAATGAATATTTACAATAGAATTTATCTTATGTATAATCCTATATTAAAAATGTTTTAGTAAATAAACATTGATTTTAACTCTTTTAACACTTCTTTGATTTAAATAATAATAAATGTCCTAATCTAATCCATGTGGGCCTAAATGGTCATATTTTATTCCTAAGCTTGTTTTTGGTCGAATTAAGCTTATCCAATAGAATTTGGACATGTGTTAGGGTAATAATAATATCATTTTTACCCTTAATTACCCTATTTACTTTTAACCGTGGTAAAAAAAGTAAAAAGTTACTATTCACCAAAAATTATTTTCATCTCATTGAACCACATTTTACTTAATGAAATCAACCGTGTCTCTTGGATTTTTTAAATTCCACTCACAGAAGTGGTAAAATTAAGATTTATGAACAATTCAGTTTTTTTAACTACCACTTAGTGGTTTCACTATTCATCAAAAATTGAAAGTTTTTAGAAAAATACCAAAAATTAGGCCTAAGATATATTTGATATTATGAACTCAAAAATTATGTATATTTTACCAAATTCAAAACATAATAGTTGCATTAATTAATTTAAAAATTAATTCCCGTCGTCAAAACAAAAGGCGTGTTTTTAAGAGATAATAACTATCAAAAGATTGACACTTGTTTATAACTCATTTAAATGTGAAATTACATCCAATAACCAACATTGTATTAAATTGTAAAAATATATTCTAAATATAATTTAAAACCACTCAAATTAATAATTTATCACAATTAATTATTTCGATTGAAAAAGTTGTTTTTAATTAAAATTTAGTAATTTTCACTATTCATCAAAATATGAAAGTTATCCGAAAATCACCAAAATTTTACCCTAAGCTAATTTCGATATTACGAATGCAAAAATGATGTACATTTTGAAAAATAAAATTTACAAAATTTCAAAAAGTGGTTATTACTATTCATAACGGCTAGTTTAAATAATATTTTAATAGCATATCGTTGTTTAGCAAAACTTGGCGTTGCGTACAACACACGCTATCGTGGAAGGTCGCGATTGCGTGTAATTCAATCCAGGTCAGAGATGTGTGTTGTGAAAGCTCTTTTTGGTGTAGTGTATAACACAAGACATTAATGAAATTAAAAAGAATATTTTTCATAAAATCTCAGGGTGTTACAGAGAATCAATTCAATTTCTTTTCTACAAATATTCTAATAAACCAAAAGAGAAAATCTATGAAAAATTGATTCATTCATTCTTCTAAAGCCCATGGTCAGCAGATCATCTATAAAACTAATCAATACCAAGGAAGAAGAATGTTTGGATCCTTTTGTGGTTTTGGAATGATGAGCTCTAGTGGTGAAAGAATCAACTACTACTGATGATATTGAGTTTCCCAGTAATTTGGTCTTGGAAATTAAAGGGGTGTTATAAATTTAAAAATTTTATGTAGTCCAGAAGGTGGTCATGAAAGAGGATACCATCATAAATATACTTGTTCATTCAAAGGTAGTTATAATTAAGGAATATTTCAATATTATTATTTTAAAGGTGGATACTTAGAGAATGTATGAAATATTTTCTTGAGTAGATCTAAATGAGGAAAAAATTCATTGGATCAACAAACAAGAGTGTATATTGGCTCATCAAAAAGATATGGGGAATATAAATCTAAATTAATATAAATAGACATGTAAAAATTTTTCCTAAAGCATTTAGGACAACATTAAAGATTATCCAAACATGATGGTATCCTCAATCCCATAGAGTTTACATTGGGTCATTATTTTAATGATTTTCTGAAATGGTTTATTAATTTCCTATGTGGTTTTAAATTTTGAGCTTAATGAAAACTTTATTGGGTTGTAAATTTCATCAAAAGTGATTTTGGGAATTAAATGTTTAAATTTTGATGCCATAAGATTAAGGAAATATACAATTGTGGAAACAACATAAAAAATTTCATAATCAAAATTCAAGGCTAACCACTAAGACAACACCACAATGTAGATATCGTTACTCCATGGATTTGGTTTTATCCCTAATCCCATACATATCATCTCATGAAACAAAAAGATTAACCAATTTATTGGAAATATATTTTGGTTCACTTATCATCAAATGAATATTCATTTGTGGGAAATGAAAGTAAATTTAATTTAGGGAATAAGACTAATAAATTAAAATGGAATGAAATGGGATACATCATATTTACTAATATAATATTGATAGGATATTACATAATGATTACAATGAAAATAAGGAATTGAATATTTTGGTTGTTTTTATATAAATATATAAAAATATTCTCAAAATAGTGTATTCATATAAAAACATTTCCTGATAATGGATAGATTATTGGATATAGAAATAAACTATCAAAAAGGTGTTTTATGGATCATGTTAAAGAAATTTCAATAAAGAATGAATTTAAAATTTACTTTGAAAACCAGTGGTATTATAGAATATTTATCCCTTAAATATTATTTAATTTAATTAAATAATGAATTTGATTTTTCAAGAATATTGTTGCATAAAAGAATTAAATGTTGAAAAATCATGCTTAATTATTTTTGATTTTTTTGTGAAGGCATTGAGAAATGAAAATAGAGAATGTATAACCCACTCAATGGAAGGTAGAATATAACACCCATAAAATTAAATGAGCACACTACTTTCGATACTATATTCTACATGATATATTGTGTTAACAAGACCCATAATATAAATTAGAAATATTATTATATAAAGGTGAACCATTTTACCAAGCTGTTAAATTAACGCGTTTTGTTAGTATTAAATAATTTATAAATGATATTTTAAATTCCTATAATGTTTTTGTCAAATTCAGAATACTAAATCATCTTATAATAATGATGTTTTATTTTAGAACAAATACATTCTCTTTTAAAAAAACAATGTTATTGAAATCATATATTAGAATTAATTTAAGGAAATTTCATAAATGTTATTTTAAAACATGGAAATAATTTATTAAATCATACTATAATAAATTACTTTGGGAAAATGTTTAGGAATTTTTAAAAATATATTAATTTTTCAATGAATAAGAAAAAATTCCAATTTATTTTGTAAAACATCCACTTTTAAATAAATTAAATATATAAAATTATGATTATTATTTTAATTTATATTTATGAAACATAATTACTATTATGTTATATTTAATATAATAAATTAAATTTTAATCATTTTATATGTGATTTTATCATAAGATTATTTCTAGGATCAAAAACACATTTTTCTAAAAACAATTTCAATGTTCATAATGGTTCAATATTTTAATTTATTAATGTAACCCAAGAAATGAATTTATAAAATAATATATATAAATTATAAATAAATAATAAAGAATTAAATTTTTTATAATTATGATTACTAGTCAACGAGAAAATGGAAAATCAATTTTTTTCCTTTTTTTCATGCTTGTAGGTTTTATATTAAATTTAATTATCCTAGTTATGTTAATTTAATTTGATAAAATTTATTCCATATTATTAATAATCATAATATAATTTATATAATACGTTGAAATTAATTTTTTCATAATGAATGGAAAAAATAGTAAAAAATTTGTTATCGTTCAAAAAATATTAAAATAGTAAAACATCGTACCATTAATGGATAGTGGAAAATATTTTTAAAACATGTTTATTTTTATATTTGGGGGTATTTATTAGACTTATATCTCCTCTACTACTTTATTTTTAAATTTTTGAGGAACTTATCATGACAGAGATTTCCAATTATTGAATATTTTTTGATATTTATATGAATGCCACTCCTCCAAAATTATAAAATGGTAACCCATCTCCAGACCATTAAAAACATTAAAAACACACTATTTCATAAAATAACTTCCCATATTCCTTACACATTTACTTTAAGATGATTTTTCAAATCTTTTTTATCATAAATCTGATCTCATAATTTTTGTGGTATAATCCTATTGGGGTGGTCTAAAGAGTTTGTGTCCTTATCCGAGTATCATTTTTTATTTCTTCGTCAAATTCCATCAAATATTACTAAACAATGATGATATAATAAAATCATTATCTCAAATATAATAGTTTTCTAATATTTGAATTTAATAATTTAAATATATCTCCACTTCCATCAAATTGGAAACAAAACCATTATTCATGTGTAGGACAAACTACTGCCTCACAAACTGATTTCATTTGTTTTCCATATTCATCTCTCATATCTATTCATAATTTTAAATTTCATAGAAATAAATTATATTCATGAAATATTATTAATTCTATGAAATGAATATATCATATACATTCCAACAACAAAATATACTTAATATTTATAATGTCGTTTTTGTGTAAGGCAGACTCTAGGCTCATGAACCGATGAGATTTTTCTTTATTTCGGCATCACATGGTAGGTATACATAAGTTTATTTAAAGATATAATATTATATATATTATATTTTTATCATTTACTAATGATAAAATAACACTTGATGTTTTCCCATGAATATCATTGGAAAATAGAAATACTACACATGCATAGGTATGACCTACCGTCTCTGTGATTGAAACATAGTACATTTTCAATAACAATTAATGATGATGGGTTTTAAAGTATAATTTATTTATAAAAATGATAATTATGTCTTGTTTTTTCTTCTTGATAGGATGAATTAATAGTTTAATTTAACATAGTGGACCTAGAAATGTGATTTTGAACTTATAAGACAAACTTTATTAAAACATGAGACTTCAACTTAAACAAATAAGTAACTAAATATACCATGATAATAAATAAACTGAATGGAATGATGTACATGAAAAATTTATTAACCACATAAATAATTATCATAAATTCATTATTTATAACATTAAATATCAAATATGATGAATCATGCTCGAGGTATGGGATTTTTTTAACAGACCTATTTTGGGTTATGACCATTTTCTCTCTAACATAGATTTTCTATCTATAATGTTATGTAATGATTATAAATTCTTCATATATGTATTTCACATGTATACTTATATTATTTAAATTTCTTTTTATGAGTTAATTATTATCACATATTCTTATATAAAATTCCTTCATTATGAAATTTATTTGAATATGATATGAGAAAATATTTTTGCAACCTTTAACAACAGAAGAGTATTTTATTTTTTTCTTCAAATTAACATAATCATTTGTGATGATTTTCATTTCAGGCAACAAACAATATATCGTTGGTTATATGAAAAAAAATATTTATTGTTGATTTTTATGTCACCATAAGTCAATTTTTTTTATATGCCACACTATGATATGGGTTTGTAATACACAACACCGAATTAGCTTGCATTACCCACAACACTTACGTTCAATGAAACAATATTTTATTTATATAATTATTTAGATAATATAGTTATAAGGTAACTATTAAAATTAGTGACATGAATATTAATTAATAATTTATAAATATTATTTCTAATTTCATTATATAATTAAAACATTTGGATATTAAAACATATTTTTTTATGGGTTTTATATGATGGAATGTGTTACTTTCTTAAATGAACATCTTTTTTTGTTATTCTATGACCAATAAAAACCTAATTTTATAATATTTTATAATTTTTATTTCATAAAATAAAATTTATTTCTGAATTATTAATTTTAATATTAAATTAGGGGAAATTGTTTGGTTTTATATGACAAACATCATTTTTTGATGAATAGTGAAAATTAATGAATTTTTTTTCAAAATCGCTTAGTCTTTGAATTTATTTATTTAGTTAAATTTAATTTAAACTATATTTTAATGTTCAATAAGATAAATTAAACAAAAATTAGTACTATTTATATCATTGGAACAAATTTAATAGTGAAATTTTTATTGAACACATTTCAAACATTGAAGAAATTTTTTATAAAATAACCATCTTTTACAACCCGTCCTTATGATTAATTTAATATTAATTTCATTAAAAAATATTATTAGAATTTCGAAAAATGGATTAAATATTTGGAATCAAAATAATTTATAATTATCATGTAATTTAAATTTTTTTGTACTAAGAATATTATCGAACATAATTAATATTTATTATAGTGATTAAGGAATAAATTAGTTTACATAGTTGTTAAACATTAATATTCATGTGAAAAATGATGAATAAACATATAGAAATCCATTATACTCTAATATATAGACCATATCTTATATTGGTTTTAATTTTATGTGTTATTGAGACACTATATCATGAAGGATTCCTATATAATAAGTTAAGTATAAAAAAATAAAAATAAAAAATTTGCATACCTTCAACATTTATAAATCCATGAGATATGGAAAACAGTACATTAGTTAGGTTATAAACATTATTTTTAAATGAATGAATGATTTTTATCATATTAATTTATAATTAAATTTCAATGTTGAATTTTTAGATGAACTACATATAGAATTCCAAATGCATTAATTATTAAGTTAATAATTTACAAAAATAGATGAACCTAAATATATTAAAATTGATGTAATTTAATTAAATTTTTTTCATTCATTTTTTAGATGAATATATAATGCTAAAAAAAATTCAACGTAATAGATTAAAATTCCGGGTTTTTTTGATATTTTTTAAATAAAATTAATTAATTAGTGATTAATTTTATATGAATGTCATTTTATAATAAATGGTATATAGTATAAAGATTTACAATTTACTAAAATTACTATATTCTGCAAAGTAATTTTTTAAAAATTATTAAATATCATATATATTGTATTAATGTACCAATTGATCTTTCATAATGAATATATTGACCATTAAATAGTGAAAACATAGTATGCATAGTTTTTGTTATGGTAGGGTTTTGCGCTTTACATTCCCATGTTTAAAAATTATTTTCTAAAACAAAATGTGTTTATTTTTAAAAAAAATTATATTATATTAAAAATAAATTTTGGATATATTCAATAATAAATCTAATATTAATTTATCCATAGGGGTTAAATTACATAGGATAGAATACTAGTTACCTTAATAAAAACCAAAATGGTAAAAGCGGGAAAACAAAGAAGTTACAAATATATTTTTATAAAAATGAAAATTTATTTCCATGTTGGAGGATTGTTTCGACCATATTTCCAATTTAATAAATTTTTGTTTTCAATTTTTTTACTTTATATATGAGATACTCAAAATAGTGTTTAGCTTATTGTATATACATGAATGGCACTTGTAATCCTATATAAAAAAGAATTCACTCTCCCACTTACTCGCATATCCCAATTTACTTTTTCTCATGAAATCCAAGACCAAATAATCTCCCAAAATATAAAACATCATACTATAGGAATAAATGTTGTTAATAATCCCACGATGATGTCATTTCGTGAAAACCCAGAGGTGTTACCCAAAGAAGAGGTTGCAGCCTTCAACCGAAACATTTTTTATTTTATTTTTCCTCCACCGAAATTCATATGATTACACGATTATATAAAAAACTATTTTACTCCAAATACTTATATTCTAATATTATTATGGTTCTACATATACCTACACACACTTCTATCAAATGAGTAATAAATTTACCGTTCATGCTTATAGCGGACCACCGCTACTTGAAACGATGTCATTTATTTCCCTATTACCACCTATCAGGGTTAGGAATATAAATGAGAATAGTTTATTATATTTAATATATAATAACAATTATTTATTTATTATTATTTAATTATTAAATAATACATTACTTAATAATTTTTATTTTCTGAAAATATAATAACTTTCTTTGTTGATGTGTGAACTACTACCTCATCAAAATGATGTGATTCGCTAAAACGTTACATGAATGTTATTATGGGAATGTTTATTAAGTGAATATGATATATATGACATAATATTTATATTAAATTATAATATATATATATTCTATTTACCTTCTCTCATCCAAGATGTTATGCAAACTGAAACAACATTCATGCGTACGTATGACCTATTATCTCTATGAATTTTGTATCCAAATTCATATTTCAATGGTTTATAGATTATTATAAATATATAAATATTTTATATATATGATATTTATATCATTTTTTACATTATCAAAATATGTAAATGATGATCTATGTAATAGAATCAAGAATAATAATTCAAATCATGTTCTAAAAAAACAATGTTATTATTACTCGAAACATAACCTAAACGTAGAATCATTAATAAATAGGTTATATTATGTCATAATAAAATAATATATTTTATGATATATAATAATTTTTTTATTATTATTAAATTGTATTCAGTATATAGGCGGGTTGAATGTGTACATAGAGACGTAGGTTTTAAGGTAAATGCTTCCTTGCTTTACTTTTATTTCTCTAAGTTTTATGCCTCATTCACGACTAGTTTATTTGATGTGGTGTATAAAATTCCTATGATTATATTATAATTATATTATATTTAAATCTATATTTATTTACATATCCAATTTATTGTACATATTTCATGGGGTTTATGGTAAAAAATTTACCAGATCAGTAAAGTAATTTTCTCAGAATTTTCATTGTTTGAGTCAAATTCCAGGACATGTATCTTGTAAAGCCCCGGAAATTACATGTAAATTTTTTCATTATTTCATTAAATTTAACCAGTCTGTGGCTTCTGACGGCACTTGATTATGTGGCCTGGTGTGCCCGGAATCAAGTTCCAAATATTAGTTCGGGTACGTTCAGTGAAGGAACGAGTGGGTTTTCTATTTTTTGAACAAGTGCTAAGAATTGAAATCTGAGGGCACTGATGAACTCGCAATACGGGGTTTTCCAAAAGTTTTCTTTATGTCTTCTCAAACCAGGTCAACTCACGAGGTTTAAATCATTTGACCATGTCACATCTGTTCAGGATGCCTGCACGCAGATAGTGTGTTGGAGTTCCGAGAGAGTACCTGATGATGGCTCACTGAGCGACGAGGTCCGGTTAAAATCCCTCTTGCTATGTTGGCACCTTTGAGTGGTGTACCTGCAGAACCACCACCCGTTGGGTAGCAGATTCCGCTGGGTGTACTAGCGGACTGCGCATGCTGATAGACCACGTTGCACAAGTCCGAGCAGTAGAGGCCTCGGAGGTTATGAGGCGAGACATATTCCCAGGCAGCAATGGACTGGCTGGAGGCGATTGCTAGAGTTATACTCCTAGTTTAGACACTAGAAGAGTAGATGGCGATCTTAGCTACTGGTGTTTCCCAGTGAGTGACCGTGAGGATGGTCAGCATAGTGATGGTACATTGGTATGTTGACTGATGCCTGAGATAGTACCTTAGGGTAGTTGTAACACCCTGAGATTTTATGAAAATATTCTTTTTAATTTCATTGATGTCATGTGTTGTACTCTACACCAAAATTAGCTTGTGCTATACATGACACCGTATTAGCTTACAGTATACACAACACTATTCTTTGCTCGTGTTACATGCAATTTCAAGTTCATTTTATAGAAATTATTCTACGCAACATTAAGTATAGTTTTTGTTTAATTTATAAATGAAATAAGTTTTGATTATATTATACACAACACCAAATTGATATTTCACTACACGCATCCCTGACTTGGTTTTCATTACCCACAATCAAGACCTTCTTCGACAGCGTGTGTAGTACGTAATACCAAGTTTCACTAAAAGAGATATTATTTTAATATTATTATGAACTAGTCGTTATGAATAGTAATACCCACATTTTTAAATTTTATCTTTCAAAATGGTCATTATTTTTGGATTTGGAATATCGAAATTAGCCTAGGATGAAATTTTGTTATTTTTCTGAAAACTTTCAATTTTTAATGAATAGTGAAAACAATGGGTTACTATTTAAAAACCGACTTTTTATTTAAATAATTATTTATTTTATTTTAATTTATTTTATGTGAAAATTGATACATAATACCTAAATAAGTTCAAATTAATTCATTTGAGTCATTTTGTAATAATTTTATATATATAAAAATTTTATTGAACTTTTCACCGTCTTTTACCCACCTCCTAGGAGAATTTTCAAATTTATATAAAACATAATTTTACCTATTTGGTGAGTGAAACTTCGAAAATCCAAGAGACACAGTTAATATCAAGGACTAAAATGTGGTTTAATGAGATGAAAATAATTTTTGGTGAATTGTAACTATTTACTTTTTTTACCACGGTTAAAAGTAAATCGGGTAATTAAGGATAAAAATGATATTATTATTACCCTAAAACATGTCCTATTTCTATTTGATAAATGTAATTCGACCAAAAAAAACCTTAGGAATAAAATATGACCATTTAGGTCCATTTGGATTACATTAGGACATTTAATATTATTTTATTTAATGAAGAGTTAAAATAGTTAAAATCAATGTTTAATAACTAAAACATTTTTAATATAGTGTTATACATAAGATAAATTCGACTATAAATATTAATTAGAAATCTATACAGATTTACTACATAATGGTATTTCATTTATAATTTTTAGACATTAAAAAATTTAATTTATTTATGACACAATGATGATGCAGTAATTATCTTATTAATGAAATATTAACATAATTGATGTTATAAATACCCAAATAAATTTAATTTTAGACTTTTTATGAATAAAACTAATTTTCAAGGTTAATATGACATGTTAGTATTAATTTAATTAACTTTTTTCGAACTAATCATGCTGTTATGATTTTCACAAAAATCAATTACCAAATAGTGTCAAAATTGACATAAAATAGTTTTTAAAACAAATATTATATTATTAATTGTTATATTATTCCTAAAAATCTAAGGATCGGCCAAATGACTTATATATGGATGTATATATTAATAATGAACCACTGGGGGTTCTTTTGTCTTGTTATAGGAAGTTTATTCACCATATAGTGTTAGAAAACAAGAAGACAAGGTAAAAGTTAAATTATTTAACTTGGTGTTAAATCAAAATGATAAGGTTATATTTGTGACCTAAACTTATCTAAAATCAATTGGTTGAGATGATTTCGACCCATCCCCACATTATCATCTAAATAAATCAATTTTTAGCTATTATAAAATGAATATGTCTTTATTATAAAATAATATTTTATGTTTTTCAAAAGGTACCCCTCTCCTCCCTTATAAAAAGGGCACCCCTTCCCTCTTCTCTTCACACCCTTTTGAGCCTTGAAGCTCGGCCATACCCTGCCCATTTCTCTTATCCACATCCCTAAATAAATTCTAGAGGTTTTTTTCTTCTCAAAAGACCAACTCTACTTTCGTAAGAGAAGGCTTAAAGGAGGTGCGTCGAAGAAGTGGTAATCTCTTCTTCCAATTCTCCCAAGTTTCGTTCTTCTTCTACTTATTCTTCATTATTTTTCACATTATAACGTAATAACATCAGTATTACTTATATAATGATATGTTATTATATATATGAAACAACCCTATTTCACATTCTATCCGTCCTACGGAAAACGAAATCACCGCGCGTGTGTACGTACTGAATACCGTCTCCACGCTGTGGTGTAATCTGTTTTCGACCACCACCTTAGTTGGATGGGTATAATGGTGTAAATAAAAAAACTATATATGACTATTGTAATGTTTAATTGATTCTGAAATATTATACATACACTTCAATACAATTCCACGATCATGGGAATGATATCATCTCTCATGCCTACATACGGACTACCGTCTCCACGACGCGATGAGATTCATTCTCCATGTTATCCATTCATAAATGACTATAAAGTGTATATAATGAATAATAATGAAATATATGACATAATAATGATACTAGATTTATGTATATATATATATCTATTTCATCCACTTAATTCCATTCAATTCAATAAGGAAACTAAAATAGCATTCATGCGTACGTATGGCATACTGTCTCCATGAACGGTGTTTTTCATTCCATTTATCGATCTATCATATATATATTTATATTCTGAATATATAATATATATAAATCATGTTTTAAATTCAGGAATTATTAAAATTCATATATAATTAATAATGAATAGAACAACAAGTCGAAACTCGTACGATAAATGAAATGATTTTACCCAAAACCGTGCTTTATCATGGAATTTACAAATGAATGGGTAATATAAATTCATAAGTGAACCATATATGATATCATAACAATGAACATGATTCTGTAAAAACTTCAATGACATTATTTAAATCATTATACAGGAGGTTTGAAAAATTACGAAGCATATCAGACATAAGGTAAGGGATAATGTTGCAATCTCAATTGTTGTCTGTCCGAAATTGCTTATACGTAAGTATTTACTGGGGTTATATTTATCATCCATACCCTTGTTTTATAAACATGTTTCCATGTATGTTTAAAGTCATTTTAACCATTTTTTACTTTTACTACATGGTATTTAAGGAATCTTTCTTTTTTTACTATTCAAGGTACTTTTTGACTTTTCCGACAAAAGTACGAGGAGAATGTTATTTTTAACTTATAAGGCATGATCAGATTTTAACGGTGTCATAACGCCTTTTTTTCAGGAAGCTTACTCTACAAGATTTCATGACTATTTTCAACAGAATCCATTTCTTTTAAAATTGAATGGGATTTTGTGAAAATAAAATTATTTTCAAGAAGAAATGATATTTTCCCCATGAATTCATTTCAGGTGCTTTATCAAAACCATGTTCCATCTAAGATGACATTATTTCATATGTGTATGTTTCAAGTATAATGTCTCTATGATTTATATCGTTTCACTTTTCTTATGATGAAATGATATCCATTTGTTTTATATGGATTATGTTATGATAGAATTATGTTTATGAAATCCAATTTATTCTTTGGGTTATAATGAATGATTTATGATTGGTTTGGGGAACACGTAAGAATGATTTCAATATGAGATGGGTGGGACCTATATCTCCCTCCAATGCATTGGTTAATGATTTATATCTCATGAGATAGACATTGCTGGAATGGTAAGTTAATCTGGTTCAGTAATACAGGACTAGAACTAGGAGTGAACTTGATTCAGAAAGGGGCTTTGTCCACTAAGATGGTATTGGAAGCAAAGCCTTGGAATCTATATAAATCATAACCTGTGATTAATGGTTTTCCACAAATAAATGTTTTATTCCCCTTCTATTTTATCATGATTAATGTTTCTTTATGATATATGTTTTATGTACTACCATGTGTTATGTCATTGCCCAAGATTTTGATGTTTAAACATTTTGTTCGTGTTTTTAAGTTCAACTGTACATTATTTGTTTATTTTATTCATGCTTAACCTTACTGAGCATTTGACCTCACAATTTATATGTTTTCTTTTCCCCAGGATTTAAAGAAAGGTTTTATGTGAGAAAACCAAAAAGGGGAAGATCTTTATGGGAGATGTTGAAGATCCTTCAACATGATTAGAAGATTATGTTCCAGGTTTCCAAAGACACTGAACTATTACGGTCCTTGTGTGTTGGTTTTTGTTATGTATTAAGTATTCCACAAAAGTAATTAAATGTCCATCTATGTAAAGATTCAGGACTCTATAGTTGGTATCAGAGGAAAGGTTTAGTTAACCTTTGGAAACTAGGATGTGAAAACTTTAGTGAGATCACTAGAGTTATTTCTTAGGTATGTCTAGGGATTTCCCTGTGGTTAAGTATAATTATAGGGCATAGTACAATAATTATGTTAATGATATTAGAATTAAACATAAGAAGTTAGATATTGAAGGTACACCCCATTTATTATGTTGTTTTCACTAGCTTTATTTTTTCCTCTCACACTATTCGTTTTGGGTTTTAGACGATGGATGGAACCCGAAGGAACCATGTTGATCAATGTAATGGAAAATGCAATTCTTTTCCTCCTAAACAAACCAATATTATGGGAGATGGAGTGAAAAATCTTATTGCTATACGTACAGAAGCTATGAGTCATTCTGGGCATCTGAATGAGTTGAGAAGGGAACAATATTCTATTGAGTCCATCATGAGGCAACGTCTACCTTCTTTCAATGGGTCTTCTGATCCACTTGTTGCTGAACAATGGATCAGTACCATTGAAATGATATCGTCCATACTTCGTTGTTCGGAACCTGATAAAGTCATTCTAGCAATTTACCGTTTACAAGGTGAAGCAGACTAGTGGTGGACTCTAATTAAGAATACAAGGCCCCATGATGAAATTGTATCAATGGAATGGGACGAGTTCAAGGACTTGTTTTTTAGTAAGTACATCCCTTGTATTCTTCGAACAAAGATTTAAATGGAGTTCCTTGAGCTTAAGAAAAAGGATGATGAATCTGTTGGTATATACGAAGAAAATTTTACAAGGATTGCAAGGTATGCATCTGGATTTATCATCCAACCTGAAAGTAATGTTGATCGATTCTTCAGTGGCTTAAAAAAAAGGCTTAGAAGGGAGTTATCTATTTAGAACTCAATAGCAATGAAGAAATTGTGCGTTGTGATATCAAGGTAGAAATGGATGTTAGTTTTACATATCCTTCTCATGGTTTGGACAAGAAACGAATGATGGAGTTCAAGGAGAAATCACAGACCAATAGTGAAAAGAAGATGAATGTTTCTTTATGCTCAAATTGTGGAAAAAAGCATGGTGGAGATTTTCTTAATGGGACTAGAAAGTGTTTTATGTGTGGAAAAGAAGGTCATCGAGTAGCTGAGTGTCGAAGAAATGGAAAAAGGGTTGTTAATGATGTGAATAAAGAAAAGACTGCAGAGAACCCACCACCAAAACATCAATGCTTCAAGTGTAATGAAATGGGGCATTATGCTAATCAATTTCCTAATCCAAGGGTTTATGATGATCGACATGATAAACCACTTAAGGAAAAGGACAAAGGGAAGTCACATGTGATCACTATTGGTGATGTTGAATATGAAAATGATGTGGGGGTATGATTAAGTGTTTATGTAATGGGATTCCAAAATAATATTGTATATTGTATCGTGGAATATTGGAATATTTATGTATTGGTCTGTTGTGGTTTTCAATAATTTTAGGGTACCGGTAACCATGGAAAGTGATTGAGATATTTTTGGAAAGAAGATGATATGCGCATAATGAAGGGAGAAGGATAAAATGAAATGTTTGACAGTATTCATGAGCTCATGAATTATATAAGGACAAAGTTATATCATGGATTGAGTATATAGAATTTATGGATTTTGGTATGTGGAAAGAGTTAAATTTTGACAGCATTCATGTTTTCATTAAGGTTCAATGGGTATTCATTTTTCAAGAGAATCCATGATTAAGGTATTCACATGAATGGAATGTGACCAACAAGATATATGATGGATGAATGATGGTATTGACATGATTTTTATTTGAACTTTTTAATAATCTTTCTCTTTATACTATGAGTTTGGAATGAAGTATTTTGGATAAGCCTAAAGATTCGAATGGAATATGCTGAACATAATTTAGTATTGTTTAAGGCTAGAAATTTTTTTCTATATTATTGATAGAATGTTATAATAGTATAGTTTTATAAATAGGACAACCCGTAGGACGGGCGACAACCCGTCGCGTCGGACAAGGCTGTGGGAATCGAACCCACAACTGAAGTGTGACTTGAATTTATCGCTTACCACTGGCCTATAGAAAGTCCCTGGTTAGTAGAAACTAGTTTTATTTTTTAAGCGGTATGATAGATGAAGTATAAGTTCTTTTTTTTTGAATCATATACGATTAACCTCGACATAGATGGACTTATGTATATTTGATAACTTTTTCTAACCTTTTGTTTGAGATTGATGGAATGACCCATCATTTTATCTGATGATCTGCTAACACTTCACGAAAGAAAAATTCAACTTCATTTCATTAAGAGATGATGTGGAAATTGAGCAAGGAATAAAAAACAGTGACATTGTACCAAAATCAAGTAAGTATTTCTTTTTATTATTCTTCAAATATCGGTAAATGATCTTGAAAACAAATATGGGGTCCTTTTTCACTTATATCTGATGAATTTGAAGGTACCTTGGATCATCAAAAATTTATGGCTTTGTGATTGTTGTCTTTTTATATCCACGTCCTCTACCACTCTTCATCAGAAGTTGATGGTTATATTTCTCTTCCATATCCATATTTTCAACTATGTTTTCCTATGTGGAAAACGAGTGCTGATTTACATTAAGTGACTATTATGATTCTAACTTCAATTTTTAAAATGAAGTTTTGGTATTCCTTTTTACGATGTGGGATTCTATGAATGAAACGTTCAAGTAGTAAACCATTTATAACCCCGACGAACTTCGAGGGAAAAATTCATTATAAGGGGGGTAGAATGTATCACCCTAAGATTTTATGAAAAATATTCATTTTAATTTCATTGATTTCTTATGTTGTATGCTACACCAAAATTAGCTTGTGATATACACGACACCGTATTAGCTTGTAGTATATGCAACACTATTCCTGGCACGTGTTACACACAATTTCAAGTTTGTTTTGTGGAAATTATTCTACGCATAATTAAGTATAGATTTTGTTTAATGTATAAATGAAATAAGTTTTGATTATGTTATATGCAACACCAAACGGAGCATTCACTACACGCAGCCCTGACTTGGCTTTCATTACATGCAATCAATACCTTCTTCGATAGTGTGTGTAGTACGCAATACCAATTTTCACTAAACAATATATTATTATAATATTATTATGAACTAGTCGTTATGAATAGTAATACCAACTTTTTGAAATTTTATCTTTCAAAATGGACTTCATTTTTGGATTTGGAATATCAAAATTAGCCTAGGGTGAAATTTTGGTATTTTTCTGAAAACATTCAATTTTTTTGAATAGAGAAAACACTGTGTTACTATTTAAAAAATGACTTTTTATTTAAAAAATTATTAATTTTATTTAAATTTATTTTAGGTCAAAATTTATACATAATACCTACATAAGTTAAAAGTAATTAATTGGAGTCATTTTATAATAATTTTAGATATATAAAAATTTTATTGAACTTTTCATCGACTTTTACCCACCTCATAGGAGAATTTGAAAATTCACATAAAACATAATTTTACAGGTTCTATGAGTGGAATTTTGAAAATCTGAGTGACACGGTTAATATCAAGGACTAAAATGTGGTTCAATGAGATTAAATATTTTTTGTTGAATAGTAACTTTTTACTTTTTTTACCACAGTTAAATGTAAATCGGGTTATTAAGGGTAAAAATGATATTATTATTAAACTAAAACATGTCCCAATTCTATTTTATAAGTGTAATTCTACAAAAAAACCTCCTTAGGAATAAAATATTACCATTTAGGTCCACTTGGATTAGATTAGGACATTTAATATTATGTTATTTAAAGAATAGTTAAAATAGTTAAAATCAAAGTTTAATAACTAAAAAGTTTCTAATATATGGTAATACATAAGATAAATTCGACTATAAATATTCATTAGAAATATAAATTATTCCCTAAATAAAGTTATTTTATTTATAATTTTTATACTTTATTTATGTTAATTTATTTGTGACACAATGATGATGTAGTAATTATCTTATTAATGAAATATTAAAATAATTGATGTTATAAATACTCAAATAAATGTAATTTGAGACTTTTTATGAATTAAACTAATTTTATAGGTAAATATGACATGTTACTATTAATTTAATTAACTTTTTTCCAACTAATTATTCTGTTATGATTCTCTCAAAAATCAATTACCAAATAGTTTCAAAATTGACATAAAATAGTTTTTAAAACAAATATTATATTAATAATTGTTATTTTAATCCTAAAAATCTATGTATCGGACAAATGACTTAGTTAAGGATATATATATATTAATAATGAACCTCTTGGGGTTCTTTTGGCTTGTTATAGTAAGTTTATTAATCATATAGTGTTAGAAAATAAGACGACACGGCAAAAGATAAATTATTTAATGTAGAGTTATATGTAAATGATAAGGTTAAAATTGTAAAACAAATTTGTCTAAAATCTATTTGTTGAGAGGATTTATACCCATCCCCACTTTAGCTTCTAAATAAATCAATTTGGTGCTATTATAAACTGAATAAGACTTTATTATAAAATAATATTTAATGTTTTTCCAAAGGTGCCCCTCTCCTCCCATATAAAGAGGGCACCCCTTCCCTCTTCTCTTCACACCCATTTGAGCCTTTAAGCTCGTCCAAAATCTGACCATTTCTCTTCTACAGTTCCCTAGAATAATTTTTGAGGTTCTAGTCTTCTCAAAATACCAACTCTACTTCCTTAATAGAAGGATAAAAGGAGGTGCGTCAAAGAAGAGGTAATCTCTTCTTCCGATTCTTTCACGTTTTTTCTTCTTCTACGTATTCTTATTTAGTTGTATCATTATAAAATAATAAAATCAGTATTAGTTATATGATGATATGTTATTATAAATATGAATCAACCATATTTCTCCTTCTATCCATCCTACGGAAAATGAAATCACCGCGCGTGCGTACATACGGAATACCGTCTCCACGCTGTGGTGTAATCTATATTCAACCACCACCTTACATGGATGGGTATAATTGTGTAAATAAATTAATATATATGATTACTGAAAATTGATATTTATTCTGAAATATTTTACATATTATTCAATACAATTCCACGATCATGGGAATTATATCATCACTCGTGCGTACGTACGGACTACCGTCTATACGACGTGATGAGATTCATTCTCCATGTTAACCATTCATAAATGATTATAAAGTATATATAATGAATAATAATAAAATATATTACATAATAATGATACTGGATTTATGTATATATATATCTATTTCATCTACTTAATTCCATTCAATTCAATAAGGAAACGAAACAGCGTTCATGTGTACGTACGGCCTACCGTCTCCATGAACGGTGTATTTCATTCCATTTATCGATATATCATATATATATATATATTATGAATATATAATATATAAAAATCATGTTTTACATTCTGGAATTACGTAAATTAGGATATAAGTAATAATAGCAAGAACAACAAGTCGAAACTCAAACTATAAATTAAATGATTTTAGCCAAAACAGTTCATTAACATGGAATTTACAAAAAAACAGGTAATATAAAGTCATAAGTGAAGAATATATGATATCATAATAATGAATATGATTCTTTAATAAGTCAATAAAATTATTTAAATCAGTATATAGGAGGTTCAGAAACATACGAAGCATATCAGACATAAGGTAAGGGATAATGTTGCAATATCAATTGTTTTCTCTCCGAGATTGATTATACATAAGTATTTACTAGGGTAATATTTATCATCCATGTCCAAGTTTTATAAAAATGTTTTCATGTCTGTTCAAAGTCCTTTTTAACCATTGTTGACTTTTACTACATGGCATGTAAGGAATATTTCTTTTTTTTACCATACGAGGTACTTTTTTACTTTTCCGACCAAAGTACGAGGAGAATGTTAATTTTAACATATACGGAAAAAAAAGATTTTTACGGTTTCATAACGCCTTTTTCATGAAGCTTACTCTACAAGATTTCATGAATATTTTCAAAAAAATCAATTTATTTTAAAATTGAATGGCATTTTTTGAAAATAAAATGATTTTCAAGAAGAAAGGATATTTTCCTCAAAAATTCATTTCAAGTGCTTTATCAAAACCATTTTCCATCTAAGATGACATTATTTCATATGTGTATATTTCAAGTTTAATTTCTCTATGATTTATATGGTTTCACATTTCTTATGATGAAATGATATCCATTTGTTTTATATGGATTATGTTAGATGGAATGATGTTTATGAAACCCAATTTATTCATTGGGTTATGATGAATGATGAAAGATTGTTTTGTGGCACACGTAAGAATGATTTCAATATGATATGGGTGGGACCTATATATCACTCCAATGCATTGGGTAAATATTTATATCTCATGAGATAGACAAGGCTAGTATGGTAAGTTAATCCGGTTGAGTAATACAAGACTAGAACGAGGAGTGAACTCGATTCAGAAAGGGACTTTGTCCAATAAGATGGTCCTGGCAGCAATGCCTTGGCTACTATAGAAATCATAACAGGTGCATAATGGTTTTCCAAAAATACATGTTTTATTCCAATTCTATTTTATCATGATTAATGTTTCTTTATGATCTATGCCTTATGTACTGCCATGTTTTATGTCATTGCCCACGATTTTGATAATTAAACATTATGTTCATGTTTTTATGTTCAAATGTATATGATTTGTTTTATTTTATCCATGCTTACCCTTAATGATAGTTTGATCTCACCCTTTATCTATTTTATTTTCCCCAAGATTTCAAGAAATGTTTTAGGTAAGAAAACCTAAAAGGGGAATATCTTTATGGGATATGTTGAAGATATTTCACCATGATTAGAAGATTATGTTCCAAGTTTCCCCAGACACTAAACTATTACATTCCTTGAGTGTTGGTTTTTGTTATGTATTTAGTATTCTGCAAAAGTAATGATATGTCCAATTATGTCATGTTTCGGGTCTCTACAGTACTGTTCCATCTATATCACTACCTGTTGGTCGTCAGTTTCAACCAGCAGTACCGGTAGATGACACATGTAGGTTTAATGCCTTACATGTGTTTCAGCATCAGATACCCCTCAGGTTCCGAGGTGAGCCCGACTCACAGGTAGCTGAGGACTGGCTTGAGGAGGTGGCTAAGAGTTTTTTAGAGCATATACATCTTCGGTAGGATGACATGTCAGTAGGTGAGTATTTATCGAGGCGTACCGATCATTCCTGGTACTTGATGACTACGATAAGATTAGTGCTCCAGGGCTCGGACATCCGATTGAGGTGTGTTTAATGGCATCAGATCCTGCACCATTTCTCTATGCATTCCTACTTATATAAGGATGATAGATAGAACCTTTATGGTTGATAATTCTTTGGCTGAGTGGATACAACATGTGAAGGTTAGCAGTGGGAAAGTAGGAAACTGGCACCAGTCTCGGAGACTTGGGCGTGTAATATTTTTTAAGAAGAGGAAGTGTTAAGGACAGGTGGATCTACAAAGTAGCAGATGTGGATGTAGATTTGGGAGAGCAGCATGAGGTGGTGTACTTTTTGACATGTTACCACCACCCGCCTTTGTAGTCCCTGCCAGGCTCAGGGAGCAGGAGGGTAGGGGAAGAGAGTAGCTGCATTCGGTCAAGGAGTGTGACCCAAGGGATCTATGAATGATTCAAGGGATGGCATGTGTCCACTACTAGCTGCCGTAAGAATAGATATTGATACAAATAATTCCTTCCTTCCAAGAATCTTGTCCCAGACCTAGAGTTTCTGGTTAAGCCGTTGACTTGACCCTCACATCTGGAGATACCTTTGGGTGGAGACTCGATAATCACGAATATGAAGATGGTGTGATCTTACCCTTGAGGTGACAGTTTCGGTTGGAACCTCTTGGTGGCAGCGTCGAGGTCTTACGACTTAAGTCTGGGTATGAACTGGGGAACTACAGTTCATAAACAGATTGACTATATTGGGAAAAAAGTTGTGGATTACCTAAAACATTGGGATGGGATTTTCATTTGACAGCGAAAAGGAACCCCCAGGCAGCACAGGATGGAATCATGCATAAGTGGGTGCAGTCGATCACTAATGAGTCGGACAGACCTAGATTTGTGACGGACTTCTCCAGAGTTGATGCCCCGCTTTTAGCATTGAAGAAGACGGGGGGGGGAACTATTTGTGTTGTTAGAGAGATTCCAGCAGAGCTTTATGTGAGCTGAGGCATAGTTTGACTAGTGCGCTCTTTTTTAGGCTACCAGAGAAGGTTCTAATCATCTAGGAGCGGATTAAGACTACACAGATCAGACAGAAGTCCTATGCTGATAGGAGACAGAGGCCACTGGAGTTCGAGGATGATGACCTTGTTTTCCTATGAGTCTCACCGTGATGAGGTGTATAGGGTTTCGGCCAGAGAGGAAAGTTATCTCCTCATTTATTCGGTCCTTTCCTGGTCCTCAGCAGAGTAGGCGAGGTGGATTACCGCCTGGGCTTTCCAACTCAGATGCACCGGTTTCACGACATCGTCCACATATCTCAGCTGAGGATATACATGCCTGACATTTAACACATCATCGACCATAGGGAGATGGAAATCGATGATAGGGAAACATTTATGGAGGTTTCAGGGGAGATCGAGGATCGACAGGAGTGGGTCCTACGTGGAAGGTCGATTCCCCAGGTGCGCTTTCAGCGGTAGCACAAGAACCTCCTACAGAGAACATGGGAGTGAAAGGCTTAGATGTGTGCTCCGTACCACTTTTGTTTTCCCTAGTCTGTGTTGAAGCTTTACGGGGACTTAAATCCCTACGGTATGAGAAATTTAAAGACCCTGAAATTTCAATGAATTCTTTTTGCTAATTTCATTGGAATTTTACGTGTCTGTGGCTTCTGACGGCACTTGATTATTAGGGCTGGTGTTACAGGAAACATGTTCCGAAATTTATCTCGGGTACGTTCAGTGAACGAACGAGCGGGTTTTTCTATCTTCTGAACCGGTTCTTGGAATTGAAATCCAAGGGCACCGATGAACTCACAGTGCTGGTAATTTCTTAAGGTGACCTTTAGCACAATTTCGTTTTAAGTGGATTGAGAATTAATTTTTGGGAAATTAGTTTAAAAATAAATAAAATTGGTTTGTACAATTTTATTTATATCTACGGTTGTTAAATCCAATAAAGGGGAGTTAAGGGTGGTACCCACAACCACATATAATGAGACCTATCACCTACTCCTCTTTCCCTCTTAAATTCTTTCCAACATGCCCTAATTAATTAGATGAGTCACTTCATTTAATTAATTAAGTGGTTATATTTTGAATTTTAAAATATTTGGGATGTGAATAAAAAAAATATCATGAGATATTATTTTGAGTTGGATCTTTTGGTGTTTGGAGAGACATTGGTGATGTTCTTGAATTATTTTGAGAGAAATCTTGTGTGAATAAGAATAAAACTTCCCCCCGACGAAGAACGACACCTCTTCAACGAAGAACGCCGCTTCCACAAATAACGATGACGCACACCGACGTTGTCTAGGAAACCTCACCCTGTGACGCCGTCTTCTGCGATGCCCGATATACGATGTCAATAATTGAGGTAGGGGCTTAATTTGAGTTTGTTTATATTCCCATGATTCTTCCCTTCCAAAACAAAGAATGTGGATCAACTAATTATCAAGTTGATCCATGAATGATTCTATTTGTAGGTTGGGAAAAACTGTTTGCGGTGGAATTTTAGGGGTATTGTTTTGAATTTCTCCTTACCTTTTTGAGGAAAGAATGATGAGTGCGGACCAACCCTTTCCCGGTTGATCCGCAGACCACTTGTACATGCGGGATGGTTGTGGGGTTATATTTTGGGTTTTTATTTGAGTTTGAATTCTTAAATCTTGATTGAAAACTTCTAATGCGGTGGGCTCGGGCCGAAGATCAAACCCAACCCTTCACAGTTTGTTTGTTTATGCACGTATTGATGGGAGACGATGAAACGAGACCCCAACGGCATATCGAAGATGTCATAGTGAATAACGGGTTCCGAGAGAGCCGCATGCGCATACGTCGGGCAAATCGGCCCACCAGAGCACGTCTGGTTGTCCGCAGAAGCCTCTGCTGGCGCACCACTGGAGGAAACCCATAGCGGAAATAGCTGCGGCAGCGGTGCAATGGACCCCGCTTTTGCACGAGATCCCGGAGGTGGGGCGGCACCAGCAGGCGCTGCCATTATCAATCATCAGGGGTCGCACCCCCCGCTCGGCGCAACGCGCTCGGCCAACCCGCCGAGCCGTAATCGGCCACCGGGCAAGGCCACGCTGGCCAGGCTGGGCCGCGCCAGCCAGGTCGGGCCGCACCCTATTAAGACGGACCTAGACTCAGGTCGGGATGACCCGGTTTGGGTCGACCCAGGGGCTATTGGGTCGGGTCGGACCGGGCCCGACCCAATATTTTCAGACTGTTTCGGTTACACATACATATCTTGAGATACAGACCTCCGATCGATGCACCGTCAGTTGCATAGGATTCCATAGATCGATATGGTCGTTTCAGTATATTACAATCAAGGTTTCAGAAAATATTATGTATGGCCGGGTTGGTTCGAACTCAAAACCAACCGGGCCCTCGGAGCGGAAACACTTATAAGTTGAGCTCCGGACGTCCGATTGACTTGCCGTCGATTTTTTTGGATTAATCATGATGAGGAGGTTCTTTTTACATACTTTACCTGAGGTCTGGACAAGGTTGGTGTAAAGCTAGGTTGGATTGTACCCGAAATCCAACTGGGCCCCTAGAACGGAAATACAAATAACTTTCAGACCGGACGTCCGTTTGAAGAACCGTCAGCGGCGTTGGTAATCACGTTGAGAAATGGTTCCTTTTAGTATACCCCATGGGAGTTCGGGGTACAATTGAGATACGTACAGGTTCATTCGTTCACGAAAGAAACCTGGTCCCCGGGTCTAAAAGGCTAATAACTCACTAACCGGGCATCCGATAGACGAGTTGTCTGTTGCATTGAGACCCCTTTGACGAGACGATATTTTTAGATACTTCTTTGTGGAACATTGTGATACTTGGAGTATTGACAACTAGATTGTGAAGAGGATCCTCTCGGAGATGAGAATATAGAGTACGAAGACCTTGTAGTTGGCTGAGACTAGATAACTTCTTGTTCGATTGAAGTCGGAGAGAATTGACTAGCCCAGTGAGGAGCACTACTGTGTTTGGGTGGCAGACCCACAACGGGGAGAATTATTGTGTTTGGGTGGAAGACCCATGGTACTTGATAGAAAGAGTACCTCCGTAGGCTATTAGGGGGAGCACTACTATGTTTGGGTGGCAGACCCACGGCGGGGAGCACTAATTTGTTGGGGTGGCAGACCTGCGGTACTCGACATGAGGATTACCTCAGCAGTCTAAGGATAGTGAGAAGCGCCTCGTAGTTGTGACAAGACAACTATACTCGACAGAGGAAGATCTTTTCAGCAATTGTGGTTTTGATATCAATAATTAAAATCCTGTTTTGAGATGAGTCAATGACATTTGTATTTACCTCATGATTGAGATGAGTTACTTGATAACATAGGTATATGTATGGGCATATACCTAAGTAAAGGTTATCTGTTGAGATCTTTCTATGTGGTTTATCCATGTTGGTTTTGGTGATACCATGAGGGTCTCAGGGTCCCTACTGAGTATCATTATACTCACCCCTGCACGGGCTATGCCCACACCTCATTGTGTTGGATGCAGATGAAAGATAGCACTGATCGTGGTTGAGGCTCGTAGAGATGGACAGTACCCGGAGGTGGACATCATGATGAGACGGTACCCGGCGGTGGACTTCACAACGAGACGGTACCCGGAGGTGACAGAAGGACGTGGAGAGCTGAGGTGGCCATCTGTACCTACCCATTAGGTAGGAACTCCACAGGATGATCCAGGAGTAGCTCAACACCTTCTTGTTGTTTTTTCTTTTCCTTGTACTTTACTGTTTGGGTTGTATTCTGGCCCTTTTGTACTTTCATCACACTTGTTATACTTCTTACATGGTGGTTGATTCTGCTTGTAATTTGGTTTTGTGTTTTTACGTTTCATAAAGGCAATGCCTTCCCTTTTTATCGGGATTTACGCCTTTGGTGCTAGTCGCAAGCCCGTAGCATATGGAAGGCAGGCTTTGGGTAGTCACAACACAGGCCCCGAGGATGGGTTGTGACATATCTATATTCTTCTACAGGGTTTATACACTACCCATTGACATGTTATATCAGGAGTCTAATTATTTTCATGATATTTTATTCTCTATGTAATATTATTATTCCAATTTAATTATGATTCACATTTTCAAAAGTAGTAACCATTTATTCCTGCATTCTCATCGTTTATCGAGACTCATTATGATTATGCTTCCAATGATGAATTATTATGACCCATATCTGAATATAACTAATGAAATTTATTCTAATATTATTATAAATGATATATTAATGTATTAGTAAAATTATTCCACTCTTTTTTAATTAATATTATTATGTAGTTTTTTAAAAAAAATCCATCTTCTTTAACCATTCGGTCGGAAGTATTTTTTCAGTCCTTATCTCGTTTTATAAAAATATATTCAAAATATATTCAATTTAAAATTTTTAATAAATAATTTTAAATTATTCTTTCAATGAATATTTTTTCAATATGTTTATATTTTTTATTGTATTTTTTTAAAATATCTTTTCAAGAAAATATGTTCAAAATGTTTTAATGCATTATTTATATGTTTTCAAAGTATTTTCAAGGAAAAATAATTTAAAAATGCTTTCAATATTTCTTAATAAGTATTAAATTGGTAGAAAATTTTCTAAAAAGTAAATTCAATCTTTTATTATAATATTTCATAGCCATTTTCATATAAATTTTCTGCAAATTACATTCATGGTTTATTTTTATTTAGTTAATGTATATTCCATGAAAATGATTTTAAAATTGTTTTCAAGATTTCATTATATGTTTTCATAGTATTTTCAACAAAAATTATTTTGCAAAGGATTTCACGATATCTGTTTATGGTTTCAAATCTATTTTCAAATAATTTGTTTTAAAAAAATTGTTCATGTTTTATTTAGTTTCAATTCGGAAGATGTAGTTTCTTAAAGAAATGATTTAAAATAAATTTAAAATATTTATTAAAATGAAATGAATTTTTTAAATTATATTATATAACTAATATTTAAAGAGATACTATTTTTATTATGAAAATTTCTCCGTTATATTTTAAAATCCCTCTCTATATATGATTCTATACATGGAAATTATTAATGTTTTACTCAAATTATGATTGAAGGAAACTGTTATTATTATTTCATTAAATGATATATTTTTAAGATGACATGTTTTTATGGAACCCATTTCCTTTAATAGAGAATATTATTTTTAACCCCTCTAATTTTAATGTGTTATTATTTGATGAAATGATTATGAAACATACCTCTTTTCCATTGGTTAAGATATTAAGACAAATTTATGATCCCTATTTTATTTCATTTGTTATGATATGATGTTAATGAAACCCATCCCTTTTTATGGGTCATAATAAGATAATTTTTTTTTATTTTCTTGGATATGTATCTACTCCTTCAATATGTGATGGGTGGGACCTGTACCTCACATCAATGAATTTGGAAAATGTTTATATATAATGAGATAAATCTGGCTATAATGGTGAGTGATCTCAGTTTAGTATTGTGATTTGTCCACTAAGATCGTATTGGGAGTGAAAGTTGACTACAAATCTGTTCTTGGGGGTGAATTTTTACTATAATGATGGTCTTGGGAGTGAAAATTGGCTTCATGATAGTTTGGGGAGTGAAACCATTCCACTAAATGGAAATGAATGCAACTAGGGATGGTGGTGTATCCTACCTAGTAGGGGTTGTCCCGGGAAGTAACCTAAGAGTTTTTTGAAATAATCCATGACCTATAGAAAATGCTATCATATGAATATATGTATGGTAATCATTATATGTATTATTCATATGATATTCTCTCATAACATATTTTCTTTATTCATTCATGATTCATGTCTTATAAACTATCTATATTTATTCCATTACCCATGTTAATGATCTTGGATATGCTGGGTGTGATCCTAAAATTTTATTCTAATGTTATCATACACTTATGTCCATGTTATGCTTACGTATCTCCATTATTTACCATTACTGTGCATTTGAGATTATCCTTTGTTATGGTTTTTTCCCTAGTTCATAAAGAAATGTTTTAAGTATAATTTCTAATAGGGAAAATCATTGTGGGAAATATTGACGATTTTTCACCAAGACATAATATTTCTTTCCATGTTTTCAAATACACTAAACTATTATAGTCCTTGTGCATGTACTATTGTAATGTGGTTAATATTAATCCAAATTGGTTTAATATATATATATATGTTATGTTACTGTCCCTATAGATGGTATCAAAGGAAATGTTTTGTCATCCATTAGAAACTGGGGTGAGAAAACATTAATGAGATCGTATGGAAAACATATAAGGATAAATCTTGGGATTTATCTTTGGAATATAATTTTTTTTCATATATTTAAAAAATAATTCATAATTTAGAAATCCAACAAGTAATTTTTCATGATTATGTTGTTTTCTACTATGATAAGTTCTACTCACAATATTTTTTCTAGTTTTCATCAATGTTGATAATCAGAAGCAACTGTGTTGATGTTGACTGTGACATACAATTTTTAGATGATCACTCAAATAGGAAGATCACTAGAGTAATGGATTTTATGATCATTCCAAATTAGTTTTCATAGAACATTAATAACAATGTGTATATAAAACAACTCACAAACTGACCAAAGAAAATGTTGAATGATTTTTATGAGAGTTTAGGAGATGGATTCGATAATGAAATAAAGATTTAATTTCCTTTGTGTCGAGAATGTGAAAAGTTCCACCCAAGTTAATTTATTATTGGAATAGGGATATTTTTTGACTATAGACATAAAGAAAACAAAGAAAGTAAATGAAAACAAAAAATGAAGAGTTTTTTAATGCAATGAATGGGAATATTTTCCTACCAAATAAATCCTTGACAGTTAATTTATTTAAGTGTGGAATAAATGGTCATTATGAAAATAGATGTCCCATCTAGAAATAACTTAAAGATAATGAGAATGGTGGTGTGAGTAATGAATATATAACTACTGATGATGATACTACAAATGAAACGAGAAAGGAAAGAGGTATAAAATAATACAATTAGAAGATCTTATTAATGAATCAAGGATGAAGTGGGGTAACCTAAGTGTTTATGTATTTGGATTCACGAATACTGTATTGTGAAATATATAATTATTTTTCTTTTTTTGTATTTTCCCAACAGATTTACTAAAATATATTATATGTTTCTAATGGACTAAAAATGTGATTTAATAGAATGGTGACATTTTGACTAGTGGAACATAACCCTTATTATGTAACTTATGATAAGATAATGATATTTTTTATAATTAAATGTTCTATATGAACAAGTAAACATGATAGTATTATTTACATTGGAACTAATTAAGGATATTTTTCAAGTGGTTTATTCTATCAATGATGTCTTTTAAAACATTTTCAAATTTAATGAATGTATCTAATAAAATATGGTAAAAGAAGAAAGGAATGTTTTAAATATAGATTTGTGGTAATTTAGTTTATTATCATATTTCAATATAATACATGATGAAAGTATTAATGTATTTGGTATGTGACAACCAAGAGATACTTTATTATATACAGGTTATGAATGCTAAGTTGTTTTTGAGATATTCATTGACCTTATGTTTTGGACATTCAACTTTCAGATGGGTTTCAAGGATAACCATTTAGGAAATGGTTTATGTCAAACATCATATTTTTTTATAGATTAATGTATTATATCTATATATGATGATTTATAGATATTGGATAACTTTTGATAATATTTTTTAGTGATTTTAATTGATAACAAATGAAATAATTTATTATTCAACCTCATGATATTTTAGTATTTGAAAAATAAATAATTCGCCATAATTTGTTATAGTAAGATAAGAATATGAATTATATGATGGAAAAAAGTGTTAAATTTTCAAAAAATAATTTACAAATATATTTGATGCAAATTATTCAGCTTTAGAAAAAATGGTTGTGAAATAAAATATTGTCATGTTATCATCATTTTTTATAACTTCAATGAAATTTTTATAGACTATTTGGATTATGGATTAGTGATCATTAACATTTTCTAAACCATGTTCTATATCACTATTAATTATAAATTAATAGCTATATTTCTCTTCCATGTCCATGTTTTCTCTTTCCACCTATGTTCCGCTATGTGTAATTCAGGTTATGAGTAACATTGGGTAAACGTTATGTTTCTAACATTCCATTTTTAAAAGAAATAGTATTAATTATTATGATGTGGGTTTCTATTAATGGAACATTCAAGTATTAAAACCTTTATATCAATGATGAATTTATAGGTGGAAATTCATGTTAAGGGTGGAATAATGAAACATAATGAGATTTTATGAATTTTTTTCAAAATAATTTATGCCTTTTGATTTTATTTATTTCATGTAACAATAGATATAGATTCTGTTATATTAAGTAATAATGTTTTTTCTCTTACTGCACAACCCATTAATTTTATGATTCTATTATATTTTACACCATGACATGATTTAACTATATGCAACACCGACGTGGAATGCATTACACACAACACTGAGTTTCTATAAAACAACATTTTATTATAATAATTATTTAAATGGTATATATATAACATATACATTAAAAATGAAAAAAAATGAATATAGATAAATAATTATTAATTATTATGTATAATGGTTTTATACAAATAAATCATATTGATAAGAAAGAAATATTTTTCTTCTAAATCCTTTATATGTTTGGAAGTATTATTTACACAATTGAAATCCTTTTTATTTCATTCCTTAATCAATAATAAAATTAATTTTAGAATCATATAAAAATATTATTTGATAAAATAAATATAATTTTTTGAATTCGTAATGTCAAAATAATGTTAATGTGAAATTTTTATGTTTTTCTAAAAAACATTATTTGTGGATGAATAATGGGAAATACTAAATTTTAATTCAAAAGTCATTTTTAAATTTATTTATTTATATTGGTAAATATATTTTAATTTGGTTATAATTATTAATAGATCAATTATACAGTAATTAAATTGGTTTATTTCATTTGATCAAATTTCAAATTGAAATTGGATATAAAAACATTTCAAAATTTTAATGATTGTTTTCCTAAAAAAGACCACTTTTGCGAAATGTCTGTGGGATTAATTTGTAATTAATTTCTTCAAATTATATTTTTTAAATTTGGAAAATTTGATTGAATATTATTATTATTATTAATTTATAATTACTTGTATGTTCACCGTCATGTTTTACCAAAAATATTAGTGAAATTACTTAAATTTAATTACAATGATTAAATAAAAAAATAGTTTACTTAGTGGGTAAACGTTAAAATTATAGGAAAAAATGACCTAGAAACTTGTTCAAATTCCATTTTATTCCCATAATTAAACAATATCCCCTATTTTTTATAATTTATATGTTATTGGAACACTATATCATGAATGTGACCTGTATAATATGTTTACAGTAAATATATAAAATGGACATTCCTTACAATTATCATTTATTATGACTTGAGATACGAAAACAAAAACACATTTGTTCAGTTGTAAAAATTATTATAAAAGTTAAATGATTTTGATCATCATATTATTCTATATTTAATTTTTAGAGATGAAAAAATTATATGATATGCTTAAATAATTAGAAATGAAGTAATTATATAGTTAATAATAAAATAAAATAAATTATACTACAAATATTATATTAAATTAAATTGATTAAATTATTTTATTTTATATTTTAGATGATAATATCATGTGAAATAGGTTTTATATTAAGGTATTAAAATTACATATTATTCCTAATATTTTTTTAAATTTAAATTATGATAATTATGTTATTATTGAAATTATGCTTATTTTAATAAAAATTTCATTTTATGAAAATTTTTAAAATTTTATAAAAATAAAATATTATGATTTTTTTTAAAATATTAATACATTAAAAAAAATTATATTAATGGTAAATTTTATATTTTACAATCAACATAATTATATTTAAATATTAAAAACAATGTGAATGTGGTTCATGTTAAAGTTGTGTTTTTCACATTGCATGCGATTGACTTTAAATTAATTTTCAACGCACTTTGGATTTATTTATTATAAATTTATTATCATATTTATTATTCTTTGTGTCTATATATTATACTATATCTCAATTTAATTTATTTTTCATTTTTTAATTACCTAGGTTTGAAAACCCTTTACCTTAATAAAATCCAAAATGTTAAAAGTGGGAAAACATAGTAGGTAAAATCAAAATTACAAACATTAACATCTTTATATGTTCTGGAGGATTAGATATACCATACTTCCCATTTGATAAATTATTTTTACATCTTGGAAGTAATTTAGGTAATTCTGATCTCCCAATATTTTTTCCCTGTTAGTATTTACAAGAATTCCACCCCTTCGGTCATCCCCTTACTCACACATATCAAGGCACTTTGCCTCAAAAAAACTAAAAAAATTAATCTACCAACAACTAGACATTCATGATAGAGGAATCACTTTCACAATAAGTCCATCAAAGTATTCTCTTTGGTTTAAACAAAAAAGTGTAACCCAATGAAGAGGTAACATCTTCCAACAAAAACATTTGTTTGATTTTCGTTCTCCACCAAAAAAATATTCCTTATTATATTCATATATAATAACATTTTAATACTCAATATACTGATATATTGTTAATATAATGGTTTTACCAACACCTACACACACTCTCATCAAATGTGAGTAATGCTTATTGTTCGTGTGTATGGCGGACATCCACCTCATGAAATGATTTCATTTGTTTTTACATTACCACCTCCCATGAAAGATAATTATAATTAGTAGGATATTTTCATGTGATATATCTGATTTTTTTTAATTTAGTCTTATGTAATTATTTTTTAAAACATAAATTCATGATTTCCATTGTGTGGAAACATGATAACATCGTTTGTGGACATGTGGACTACCACCACCACAAAGTGAATTGATTCATTCACAATTTAGATATATTGTATTAAATATGGGTTTAGTAAATGAATATGATATATATTACATAATAAATCTTATGTAAAGATAATATATAAATATATATTTCCTTGACTTTCTCTCTTAATACAAAATAAAACAAAAACAACATTCATGTGTACGTATGAATGACCATCAATACGAATGGTGTAATCTATTCAATATTTATATCATTAATATATTATTATATATATATATTTGTACATAATATAATTAAAATTTATATCATGTTTTAAATTAACTAAATAAATAAATTGATATCTATGTTTGAGGATCAAGAATAACAAGTCAAATCATGTATAAAAAACAATGTGGTTATTACCCAAAATATAACCTCAACATGGAATTATTAAAAAATGTGTAAGATCATTCCATAATAAAATAATATAGAGTATTATATCTATGAATATGTTTCTATGGTATATTTATAATATAATTATATTTCTATTATAATATGTTTTAATTTGTATAAAGAATATCAAGACATAAGGATATGGCTTTGGTGTCTCACTTTTATTTCTGTGAGATTTATTCATTATTCATCACTCATTAATTTTTTGTGGTCTATATACAGATCTTTAATATATTTTTGGATTGTTATATTTAAATTATGGTTATTTACAAATCAATTTTATTATTTCTACTTAATGGGGATTTTTGTTCAAATGTAACAGATTCGCTAAAGTATTTTTTTTCTCAAATTGCCTTATTTGTGACACATTCCATGTTATGAATCTATATCATTCTAAAAGATTTATAAATTTAAAATTGAAATATTATATCAATAATATACTTATTTTCATGATATTTTAGCAATCATGTACTTTCATTCTTTCATAGGGAGTTTGATTCAATGTTTCCAAAGTGGTAAAAGTTTATTGCTACAATCTCATCTTTTATTAGGACAAATTTTCATTATGCTTACGTCGATGAAATAATATGATTCATATCATAGAAAAAATAATGACTATTCTCATCCTATTTTATCTATAATATCATCATGTATTATTAACATTTTCCCCCAATTTGATTCCTAATATTATTAAGAATATATTTTTACTAAAAGAATGATTTTATAAATAATTTTTGTTGGAAAACTGTGTTAATTCAAACCCATGATTTCAAAAATATTATGGAAATGTTTTATGTCTAAAAACTGGATTAAATATTTTTCAAATATTTTTTTATATTAAATATTTTATAAATTTTTTTCATTTTTAAGTTATGATGTCTATTTTTAAAGAATATGGTTTTAAAAGGTTTTTAGGATTTATTTATATTTTTTCAAAGTATTTTTAATGAAAAAGGTTTTCAGAATGATTTAAGGATTTATTTATAAATTGTATAAGTATTTTAATTTAATTTTTTTTTAAAATACATTTTGGAATCCATTATATGTTATCAAAGATGTTTTCAAAGAACATGTATTCAAATGTATTATTAATGAATTTTTTTACAATGTTTTTAAGATTTAATTATAATATATAAATTTATATCCATAGAAAATATGTTTATAAGTTTATCAATCATTCCTGATATGTTTTCAATTTATATTCAATGAAATTATTTTTCAAAATGTTTTTTATGATCCCTTTATTTATTTTTAAATCTATTAAGGAAAAGGTTTTCATAATTTTTATGGTTTTAAAATGATTATTCCATGTAGAAAGGATATTTTACTTTATAAATGATTTAAATGAAATTTGAAATCTCTATTCATTTGAATAGAATTTTTTAAAAGGTTTTATGTAGGAGATATTAAAATATAAGTGATTTATTTAAACAAATTTTCAAATTGATACTTCCAAATCCCTCTCTATCTATAATGAAATCATTCAAAATGGTTTATCATTTATTTGGTATATGATATAAGTAAACCATTCATATTCATTATTTTAATTGTATATTTTTAAAAAGAATTGGTTTTTACACCCATTTCTCTTATATTGATTATATTAATTTGAATCCCACTTATTTTCTTTGGTAATGCTTTAATGAAATGATTATGAATCCTATATCAATTCCATAGGTTATGCAATGATAAAATTTTTATGATACCTATTTCATTTCATGGGTTTCTACATGATTTTTTCACAACCAATATATTTTTATGGGTGATGAAAAGATGAGTATTTTATTGTATCATGGAACACACATGAATGATTTTATTATGTGATGGTTGGTACATATATCTACCTCCAACCCATTAGGATTCTATTTATATATAATATGATACATATGGTTGGAAAAATGAGTAAAATTGATTCAGTATCAGAATTGATCGCATAAGAGGGTATTGGAAGTAAACCATGACAACTAAGATTATATTCTATGTGAACCTTTAATACTAATATGACTTGAGTAGTGAACACATTCCACTAAAAGGAAATTTTTTTTATTGGGTATGGTGGTGTTTTCCAGCCTGTATGTGTATCCCCCATGAAGATCCTTTATAGGTTTTGGAAATAAACCATGACTTATAAGGAATGATTTTATATTCTTGTATGTATTGAAAAAATTTTATGTCATATTCTTATGATATGATCTCACATATTATTCCATTTATTCCCTTATGATTAATTTACTATAAATATTATATATTTATTACATGACCTTTTTATATGATATTTTATATATAGGGCATGATGTTAAATTGTTTTTTACATGTTCTCATACCCTTATGCTAATGATAGGATTACATATCTATTTTATTTACCCTTACTGAGAATTTGATCTCAATGATTTGTATGTTTCCTTTCCCCATGTTATAAGGAATGGTATTTAGTAGAATTACATAAGTGGAATATCTTTTTGGGAAACATTTATGATCGTTAAAAATGATAGAATATTTTTTTTATGTTTCCAATTAAAAAAAACTACTACTGTACTTGGGAACGTACTAATTTCATGTAATGAATATTCATTTAAAACAATGTAATATCCTTTTATATTAATCATAGGTATCTATAAAACCCATTTTCCTTGGATAATTCTTATTTTGAGGATTATGATTAATCTAGTTCATGTGGAACACATATATCACAAACATGTTATGATTGTCTCATTGAGATATTGCTCCCAATAATTGGGTAATGTTATTGTCCCTTGAGACAAATTGGACGAGATTAAGGAGTAAACATATTTCATTATGGGACTTTTTACACAATGTTATATTTTATATATATTTTTAATTATCTCATTATTATGTCATATTATATATTGACTCAACATTTATGATGTTACCATGCTCTTTTGATACCATGTTATTTATGTTATACTTCCTTTTGATTTCTGATGAGAATTCTATTTTTTGATATCATGTTATAAATTTGACTATCATGATTGTATTGTTTATACTATTTATTCCCTTAATGGGATTTTTGGATCACCAACTTCATTACTTATTCCCAAGGTTATCCTTCATTATTTTAAGATCTCAAATGGAATTATGAGTTCATTATGTAGAATAAATTGAGGATTTCATTTTTTTATTTTTTTTATTTAATATGATAATTTTCTTCCAACGAAACGAGGACTTTGCATTAATTGGGTTATGTTAATAGATAATTATCTTTGTATGTAATGTATTAAAGTGTATAAAATTCTTGGTATTAAACAGTTCACATAATTGAATTGTTTATTTTACATTTGTAAACTAAGATCAAAACAATTTAGTGAGAACACTAGGGATAAATCTAATGATAGTTCTATTTATAGGATTATGTCATGGAAATTTTGGTGAAGGGTAAAGTGAGAGGTTTTGGAAAAATTAAATCCATTTTTGACTTATACAAGTTGATGTGCAGACAGAATTCTTTTACATAGTGTTAATAACCCTAAAAAGTGAATATTTAACTAGACTCGATCATTAGATGGTGTATGATAATAGTCATTGTTTCCCAAATTGCAAGAAACTCATATGGGTATGCTTTGAAAATACACAAAATCATTACAAACCATCATGATGTATTTGAATATATTATAACCGTTAAGGAATTTGAATAAAGGTAATTATTTATAGATTAAATATTAGGTTTTACAATTTATACATATTAAACCTAAGTTTTTATTATTATTTGGTTTCCCAGAATGAATATTACCACTCATAATATGATTTGGGGTTTTAGTTAATGGATATAAACAATAGGAATCATGTTAACACTGAATGTGATGGAAAATTTTGTGTTTATGAGAAACCAAATTGGCTGATGAATGGAGAGAAATATATTATTATTCCAAATAATCTCCTATCGTGATATTTGATCAACAATGTGAAAATAAGTGAGATTAGTGATTTTTCAAACAGTTGGAATATATAATTTTATGAATATTTATGTATCATTGAATACATAGGAAATGCTATTCTAATTTATAATTTTCAATAATGTTGGAAGAAGCACCTAGAAGAGTTTCTGAAATGGATGGGAAGCTATTTTCAATATAGAAATGTTGGTAACAATGTGAATATAGAGACCATCACTTTCAATACATTAACATTATATTACTTTTTTATAATACATATCACCTTAAAAAAATACAAAGATTGTGTTATTTTAGTGCCTCTGGAAACATGGAAAAAAATATTCTAACTCAGAGAATGATCTTAAATGTGCTCCAATAAGATCATCACCCTTAGTAACTCTATATAAAGACAATTTTTCATTACTTTGGGAAAGGAAAAGTAAGAAAGTGGTGATCTTGAATTCCCAGTAAGGGTAAATAATTAATATATTTATGCATAAAATGAATATATGGGTATGATAACATGATCATGTCATTATAAGATCATACCCTACAAATCAAATGTCATAAACATGAATCTTTTCATATTAATAAGAATTCCATAAGACATGATTAATAATATAATTTGGAATAAAATCCATGATAGAATAACATATGGATAAGACATGTAATTTTGGAATACAAATAAATGTATAACATCATGAACCTGTAGAAGTCAAAAAATTTATGTCATTAAGTTAAGTATATGAAATCAAGCCATCACATAGTATTATGGTCATGCAATTAGTTACACTCCAAATGTTGTGAACATGTAATCAGGTTCAAACATAACATTTTTAACATGTAATTAGGTTCACACATAACCTATGGATATGAGATGTGGTCCCTGCATAACATTGTGAACATGTAATAAGGTTCACACATAACATTATGAACACATAATAAGTTTCACTCATAACATTGTTAACATGTAATCATTTTAATACTTAAACATATATACTTGAAACTAGGTCCATTAATATTGTTTGGAATATGTAATAAGTTTCATGTAATGATTCTATACACATGATTCATCTATCATTACAAAATTTATTAGAGAAACATTTAGGTCCCACACATTAGATAGTAACTATTAGATAAATGTTCCACAAGATAAAAACATGCATTATATCATGACCCAAAAAATGATATCGCATAAAAAACCATGTAATGAAGTGGGTATCATAAAAATTTTATCATATCATGACCTATGGAAATTATATAGTTTTCAAAATCATTTCATTCTATAATATCCTAGGATAGCATTTATGATTCATAAGCATTTATCTTGGTATAACTCATTGAATGGGAATTGTTTTCATGAGCATATTACATATTGAATAAGAATGTGTTTCATAAACATATAACTCATAAAAAAGAAATTGGGTTTTTTAGAAAAGTCAATTCATAATTAACCATAAAGGGAATGAATATGGATGGATACTTTGGATAATTTACTAGAAGGGCATGGGTAATATCAACCAATGATGTCTTAGAAGGGAAATAAATTTGAGATATCCATTAAATTTTTTTGAGGAAAATATACTTTTTTATTTAAAAAGGGATTTTTCAAATATAAAACCATTTTAAAAATAATATCATTAAAAATAATTTGAAGAATTTTAAATATGTATTGAAATTATTTTGAAAATTATTTTCATTGCAAACATATGAAAGAATCTTGAAAACTTTTTAAAATCATTTTTCCTTAAAAAATAATATAAGATTAATATAAATATTTGAATTATGTTTAAAATAAAATAATATAAAAACATATAAAATAATTTTTGAGATCATTAAAATAATTTTCTAACAGAGCAACCTTTTTAAAAACATATAAAGGATTTTTTCCATATAATTTAAAACTATTTTTAAATATAAATCAAATTTGAATTACATTTTCATTGAAAACTACATTCAAATAATGAATTTACTGAATAGTAAGAAAAGGTTTTCATTTAAATAAGAAAAACTTGTATAATTGTAAATTATTCGTCAATATAATCTTGGTCAGGATGGTCAGTAAATCCGTAAATTCCAAACATTCCTTTTTCATGATAAAATGTTTCAAAAAGTGTCTTAACTAAAAAATGGCAAGGGGATTCCTTTTTAAAAAATATTTTTTTAAAAGGTCAAATATGTGTAAAATTTTCTTCTAATTATTATAGTATAATATTAGTGTTTTTTGGAATTCTTTTGGAATTCATGGTTTTTTAAGAAATGAAAATTCTGACAAATGAGCGAGGTGACATCGTACATTCTTAAAAACACACTATCCATCTATTTATGTAAAAAGAATAATAAATATGATAAAAATACATGAATATATCATGAATATATATAGAATAATAAAATTCATTCGTTATATTCAGTTATGGAGAAAATTATTTTATCAATGGGAGTATAATCATATGTAATCTTGATAAATGGTATGATTATAGCCATAAACTGTTAAAACATTGATGACATCGAATCATATAAAAATAGGAAGAATAAATTTACCATATCCTAAAAATATCATTAAAATAAAGATATTCATGATATAATGTAATTATATTCTCCTAAATGAAAAATAGAGGTGCATACCATGTCATCGTTCTCATGGAAGGAAAGTAGATACAAAACTACTTTAATGATTTGGTAACTCTTGGAACATAAAACCAATGGAATAAATATAATAAAATCTCTTTTTAAATAAAAAAATATTCATTTATATGAATAATATAATTCATCCATAGTAATAATACACCCCAAAAAAAGGAAATGAGTTGTTAATAAGGCATGCATCTCATAAAAAAAGAGATGCAACAGCTTTACCTTTTCTAATGACTCACATTGTACTAGTACATGATTCCTGTATAATAAATATATGTTAATTATTAAAATTAATAGAATCATTTTGTTTTATATATTAACATATATTATTTTTTATTACTTTATATTTCCCCCTTATTAATATTTCCATATTTATGTGATTTATTGGGTAATAACTGCTTTTTTTTTCACTTCTGTCTTAATTTGTTAATTCTTGGGTCCTCATACATATACCACGATTTATAAAATTTAAAACATGATAAAAATATAATTTATATTAACTAAATTACTATTAAATTAATCTATATAAGATATAAGATTATATTTAAATACATCACTCATGGAGACTGTTGGTCATACATATGTCTGAATTGTGTTTCCATTTTATTATCATATTGAATATAAGAAAATGAAATACACACACAAACACACACACAAACACAAATATATATATATATGTCTATTTATATTTATTAAAATAGAATTATTATATAATATATATATGAAATATTCTCAACAAACCCATCATTAATACATTTCATGTAGAGTCTGAATGAATGACATCGCTTTGAGGTGGTAGTAGTCTACACATCTACAAATGATGGTGTCCTCTTTACAGAAGATGGAAAGTGTAACTGCATGTGTTATAAAATAATTAAAGAAGAATAAATACATAATTAATATCATATATATCATATATAAACATATTTTCTATCATAATTCCCAACTAATAAATGTGGTAACGGTGAAACAAAAAAACATCATTTCATGAGGTGGTATTTATCCATACACAATAATGGTATGTTTATTACCCGTTAGATGGAATTGTGTGTAAGTGTAGGTGGGAACATTAATATTACAACATATAATAAAATTTAGAATACATTTATTATTATATAATGAAGAGGAAAATATATTTTAGGGGGTGTATAATGAAAATAAAATAATAGATCTTGAGGAAGGGTGTTACCTTTTATTATGGTAACTCTTTTTTGTTTTCACCAAAGATATTCCTTGGATGTCATTATTCAAAAAGAGTTGATTCAAAGAGTAAGGATTGATTTTTGGGAGGTTATTTCTATATTTTTTGGGCGAATAAAAAATGTATTCATATGTGGGAGGATGTTAGAGGGTTGTGTGACTTTTTATAGTTGAGGTTGAGTGGAAATCATGTATGTTTTTGAATTGGAAATTTACCCCAGGTTTTTACCACATCAGGTTTATTAAATAACGATCCAAATTTGGTACATGTTAGTATAGGATCAAAATATTTCCATAAAGTGGATTTTGGAAAAGTTTATAGTATATTTGGAACATATTTTTAAGTCTTATTCCATTTTATATCTTAATTTAACCTTAATCATTGTAAGTAATTTATTTGTATTCATAAATATTTTTTTGTAAAAAAACTAATTTTATTTTTTTATAAATTATAATTTATCATTATTACAACTATGTAATCATGTTTTTAATATTATAAGAAATATATTTTTAGAAATAAATATAATATTAATCCTACAAATGGAATTACACTGTTAGTTTGTAAAGTAAAATAGATAAAACGTCTGCTATGTTTTTATATCCAATTTCAATGTGAAATTGTTTCAAATGATCATAATTTTTTTAAATTTTTTTATATTTTATAAAATTATACTTTAAAAAATAATTCACATATAATTTAACTATAAAATATATTATATGAAAAAGTCGTTATCTATAAAAAACATTATTTTCCACTATTTATCAATAATTGATGTTTCTCATTAAAATATGAAAAATTCACACTAAAATAATTTTGAAACTATGAATAATAAATAAAGAGTATTTTATCAAATTCATCATCTATGTGTGTCTAAAATAAATTTTATTATCAATGACCAAAGGATATAAAAAATATTTTCTTAGAGAAAATATTATTTTCAAACATGTTAATACATTACGATTACTACATGTTTCATTATAAATATGTTTTACATATATAAAAACATAATAAATAATATATTTAAAATATTTATTTTGATTAATATATTAATTTTTAAGGATAATTTTATAATAATCTAATTTAAAATATTTAAAAATCAAATAATGTTTTGTAGAAATTTGGTATTGCGTGTAATGAAAGAAAAATCATTGATTGATGTAGAAAAAGAAAAAATAAGTCTTGATAGAAATGTATGAAAACTGACCATAGTAATTTATATAAAATCTACATTCAGTGTTGTGTGAAATGAAAAATATAAACAAGAATAAATTAATTCACATAATTTATTTCAAAAAAACTCGGGTTGTTAAATTCTATAAACTTAAAATGAATTTCAGCCTCCAAATTCATGTGGGTTATAAATGGTTTAATAATTTAGTGTTCCATTGCAAGAACCCACATCTTAAAAACTAAAATTATATATTTCATTAAAAATAAATTTGGCAGCATAACGGTCACCCAATATTACCCATAACTAGATTCCCACATCGTTGAATATAGATGGAAAGTGAATGCATGGATTAGGAAGGGAAATTTAAATACTATGATCTATTAGATATTAAATTATAAAAAATATAGGATTAATTCTAAAATAAAAAAATGTTAAATACAAGATTGTCTAATGGGCCATTTGATTCATTAAAAACCAAGGTACTATGATAACATTTTTTTAGAATCATTTTTATAAATATTAAAAAAATTTCTAAGAAGATATAATTGATTATATTCCATTTCATATAAACAATATCACAACTTAGTTACGGATTGATATATTTTTACTTCATAAAATACCCTAAGAATTGATGGAGAATTTTTCATTTCTAATGTACTATAAGATCATGATATCCATGAAAATTCGTCCTATCTATCTTCAGTTTCCATCAACACAGAGTTGTTAGAACATGTTATCCAATATTCATAAATCCTCATGTGGTGTGATAATAATTTTATCAAAAAAACATTATTTTATCTTTAACATAAAAAATACATAAATGGTTAACCTTATAACCCATCCAAAATATAAATCAACATTTTCCCTTAAAAATTCTCTTTTCTTATACCAAAAACATTTTTATAGGACAGTTATGTTCATCCATCCACCAATAGAATATTAAATGTGATTTTATTATTCCAAAATTTATGTATAGTGATATTATCAAATGAAACTTCTCTAAAAGGTTAAAAATAAGATTATAATATGGATTATTCCTAAAAACTCAAATATAAACGTCATATGTAAGGGGGGAAGGATATGGTTTTCTCTAATTTTCATCATTCACTTTATCCTTTTTCATTACACATGTTTTCCCTTTGCCCTTTTTTCTCAAAGGTTTTTTTCTCATCATCCATACGAGCCCTTGTATTTTAGAACTGATTCACATAATTACCAAACACCATACACTTGAAACATTTTAGTTTGAGTGGTTCATTATGTTAATATTTCTCTCAATTCATTTCATTTATTTTCCCCTTCACATTAGTTATATATTATTTTGATTAGTTATTAGGCTTCCCACACATGAAACACATTCATTTTTTAAATAAAATCTCTTATATTCTATATCTTTCATACTTGTTACACAATGGATTTGTAATCTTTTAAATCTCTCAACATTACTTAGATTATACGTTGAACTCCATATTGCTTTTCTTGTTGAAACTATGAGATTATTATGAAGTTATAACCTCCTTTTTAAATTTGATTTCACAAGAAACAATCTCTTAATATATACTAATATATATTATTGTCAATAACCTTTTGATACTTATATTTAATCAGTTGAATAACCTATCAATATTACTTCTGGTTTTGATGATAATGTACTAATCGTACATCACATGTCATTTGGAATTGGTCTTTTAAGAACAGAAAATTTCATCATACTTTTTCCTTCAACTTATGGAAGTACTTTTACAACATTGAATAAAGAACATAAGGAAACTACATATTGAATAATAAGTCCTTGAACCAAATCCTATACACGAATTATAATTGATATAGCTTCCTAATATTCATTATTAGAGTCTACCACTAGTCTGTTTCACCATCTAACCGATAAACATCTAGGTTAACATTCCCTTATCCCCTTCAAAAAAATGTTTGACATTTCCTCGTGAAGGACCCAATAAAATATTGTTCCCTCCTTTTTTTATTAGGAAGCTCAAAATTATTCTTTTCTTGATAAATGTATGTGATCAAGTTAATGAGATCTTCCATTACATCTCCGATAGAGTATAAAATCTCAAGGCTAAAATCATAGTGTTTTCCATCATAGTCACTATTAACATGGTTCTTTCATATTCCAACCATTGACTATTACATAAATAATAAAGAAAGAAACATTTATCATAATGAGGAACCAAATAATCATGAATAATAACATAATTGATGTCTAAATTATGCCTCCTTCTATATTCTATGAGAAATTTTATTTATCCTTGGTTATTCATTTGCAACTTTTTTTTAATCCTTCATGATGGTTCATGAAGAGTTTTTTAATTTCTAAATAATATCCCTTGGGGGAGTGAAACTAGGAAAGCATAAAAGGGTCATTATTGTGTACCATGTTATGATTAGTCAGCCTCAACACACCTTTTCAGATTTGTTACCCCAAGGTAAATAATTCCCACAACCATATCTACATATAATTTCCACACATGGATTTATTTCTCAGAAAACAATCTCTCTATAATTTTCCCAAATTCAAAGATATTTTACTATAATCTTCGTCATCCATACACGTAACCTTAAATAAATTTCTAAACATTTCCTTAAAAATATTACTAGGGATATAACTAAATTTATCTCAACCTAGTTTGGAAATGATTACTAAGACTTATCTCTAATTCCTTCAATATTAACACTCACTTTTCATTCATTTTAATAACATTACATTTATAACATACTTATTGAATTTCACAAGAAAATTCCCAAATATATTGTTAGTTTTGTTCCTTTGGAATCATGAAAAAAAATCTTCTAAAATAGTCAAATATCTTCAATGTGTTCTAAAAATATATTCCCCTTAGTAATTATACTTGAAAACCATTCATCACTACATGGGGAAGGAAAACATATGAAATAAGAGATATCTAATGAACAATATGGGAACATAAAGGAAAAAATTTATCATAACATATAAATTAGGGTATGATAACATGATTATATAATTAGACTATCATACCCAATATATCAATGGTTGTAAACATGAATCATGGTATAAATATTAGCACTTTAAAAGACATGAATTATAAGATAATCAGGAATATAAGCCTTAAAATTATAAAATTTAAATAATACATGGAATTATGGAATAAACATTAATGTATAACATAGTGGATATATGTATGTTGAAATAGGTTTAGTCATTATTTTGAGGAAATTAAAAAGTTAACTCACCTAGACTTATGGATATGCAACTTGGTCCACTTATGCTACTGTGAATATGCAATCAAGTTCATGAAAAACATTGTTAACATGTATCCAGGTTCATTCATAACTTTTGGACATGAAACCGAGTCCATGCATAAAATTTTGAACATGTAATCAGATTCATACATAACACTATGAACATGTGATAAGGTTCACTAAACACATTTTAAACATGTAATTAGGTTCACACATAAACATACATACATACATCTAGCTCCATTAATAAATTTGTAAACATGTAATTAGGTTATTTCATAACATTTAAACTCATGAGTTAACCATCTTCAACTAAAGAATTGGTGAGATACATAGGTCCCAACCATTACAGAATATTTCATACAAACAAGTTCCAGAAGATAGTAAAAAATGCATCATATCTTGACCCAAAAAAATTGATTATACCATAACATTTTAAATGAATTAGTTATGATAAAAATTTAAGCATATCATAACCTATGGAAAATATATAGGTTTCCTAATAATTTCATCATATAATAACCCGTGAAATGAAGCATGTTTCATTATATTTTATCATAGAATAACTCGTTGAAGTGGAATGAGTTTCATTAACATATAAACCAGGGATGTTTAATAGGTCTCATAAAAATATAACCCAATGAAAGAGAAATTGGTTTTAATAAAATTCATTCAACAAAAATTTTTTTTAGAGAAATTTTATTGATGGAACCTTTGTATCATTTCTTATATGGACATGATTAATATTAGCAGATGCAGTCATAGATAGAAAATAATTTTTATATATCCTTCAAAAAAAATTCATGAGGGAAATATCATTTCTTCTTTGAAAAAGTTTTTTTCAAAAATAAAACCCGTAAAAACCTTTTTCATTGAAAATATTTTTAAAACATGTTATAATGTCATTAAATCATTTTGAAAACCATTTTCCTTGAAAACTAGTAATGAATCTAGAAAACATTTTGAAACCCATTTTCTATGAAAAAATACGAGACAACATTAAAACTGTTTGAAAACATTATTCATTGAAAATTATTAAATAACATATAAAAGAATATTTGAAATCATTGAAATACTATTTTCTGAAAGAAACCATTTTTAAAACATATAATCTATGTTAGGAAAAAAATTCAAACACGTTTTAATTATAATTTTTTTGAATCCATTTTCATTGAAATACTAACTTTAAGAAATAATTTCTAGAAAATTTGGGAAAATTTTCTTTTAAATAAACAATTTACGTTGTAGTATTGTAAATTAATATTCAATGGAATTACATTTATGACATCAGGAAAATCCATAAAATACATGACATTATTTTTTTACTATAAAATTATAATAGAAGTGACTCGAATAGAACCTAATTAGAAGATTACATTTAAAAAACATTTGATTGAAAGAGAAAACAAGGGAAAAAATATATTTTAATAATAATAACATAACATTAAAATATTTTTTTTGGAATCCATTTGGAAAAAATTATATTAATAGACCAATAATTTTTAATCAAAAGGGGGTGGTAAAGTTATACTTTCTTAAAACACACATTCTTAATCACTGTATGTAACAACAAGTGGAAATATGGAACCAATAATTGAATATTTAATAAATTTAAATATTATAATGAAATTAATGAGTTATCTTGAGAAATATATTATAATATTTTATCAATTTTTTCATAAAAATAATCAATATTGATAAATAATGATAATATATCTATAAATAATTACAAATATGGTAACATTGAATCATAAAATATTGGAATGAATAGAATTACATGAAGTTTAAAATATCTTGGAATGTATGAGGTTCGATATGTGACATTTAAAATTCCATATATACACCTCATGGAAAAATATAGTTGGATAACACAGTATGTGTCTAAATTATGGAAAACTAAGACAAAACAATTTTACCGATTTGGTAACATTATGAACATAAACCCCATGGAACATATATCATCAAATTTATATTTAAATACCAAAAATTTTATTTATAAGAATCATATATTACCTCATTGTGTATTATATAGTCCTCAATGAAGAAATCTGAGGTGAATAGGACATAAATATCATGAAAACATACATTGAGATTAAATTCATGTACCATATGCATTAATACTAATATTATTAGTACAATATTAATGTATAATATCTATAATTTTATTATAATTATTTTAAATAAAAATACTCATATATCTAAAAACCATGTATTTCTTTATTATAACATTATTTTTCACTCTTATTAATAATTCCACGTGGAAGTAAGGTTTTGGGTAATAATTGCTTTGTTTTTCATGTGTCTCTTAATTTCATATATCTTTTGTCGTTATACATATATCATGATTACTATAATGTGAAACATGATATAAATATCATGTGTATTTAATATATTTTGATTATATTAATATATATATATATAATATATAATTACAACATGGAATCCACAGTACATGGAGACATTAGGTCATACGTAAACATGAACAATGTTTCCATTCTTTTATTGTATTGAAAGAAAGAAACCGAATAAAATATATGTATATATATATATATATCTTTATTATAGTATAATTATAATATAATATACATTATATAATATATAATATATATCATACTTTTTCACCATACCCATCCTTGATATATTCCATGTACAGTGTGAATGAATCCCATCTCTTTGAGGAGGTGGTAGTCTACACATTCAAAAAAACGATGTTATCATATTTACACAAGATACAAGTTATAATGATATGTCTTATAAAATAACTATGAAATCATAATTAAATAAAAAATAATTTTTTACCTTATATTAACATATTTCCCGTCATAATTCCGTATAATGAAAGTTGGTAAATGTAAAATGAACAACATCATTTCTTGACACAGTAGTTCCCCATACATAAGAACAGTAAATTCATTAATTATTTGAAATTTTTTTGTTTATGTGTAGGTATAAAACATCAAATGGAATATTATCCATATATTTATGATAATATTATTATTATATAAGAATGAAATAATGAGATTTTAGGGGGTGTCTAATGAAAATAAAATGAAATAACTTTGGGAATGTTGTTACCAATTATTCGGGTAACACCATTTGGATTCCATCAAAGTGATTCCTTTGATAGATTTATATAAAATGGTACAATTTAAGGAGGAAGTAAGGGATTTTGTTTGAAGTGTTGGTATAATTTTTCGGATCCAAATGGTTTTAGAGTTAGGATGATGTGAGAGGGTTTAGTGACTTTTCATTGTGGGGGAGGAGCAACATTCTTGTAAATTTTTTATATGGAAATTTCAATCACGTATTACCTATGTAAATTGGATTAAATAATAATTATTATTATATAAATGGGAGTATTGAGGAAAAATATTTCCTTTTAATTTATTTTGGACATGTTTATATGTTTTTTTGGAACTTATGTTAATGTCTTTCTCCAAGTTAAGATTAATTTTAAATTAATTTTCGTAATTAATTTTAACTTCATTCACTAATATTTTTGGTTAAAACTATATTGATATTTTGAGAAATTATCAATTATTAATATTTAAAATAATTATTCTTTTTTTTATAAATTCCAATTAGATATGTTTTTTAATTAATATAAAATTAATACTACAGATGGGATGACATATGCATTTTTATGTGTAAAAGATAAAAAGTTTGTTATGGTTTTATATCTAATTTCTATGTAAAATTCGTTCTAATGAACTAAATTTGATATATTAATTTATTTATTATGTTATTATACATTAAAAAATAATTAAAATTTAATTTAACTATATAAATGAATTCGAAGAAAAGGTAGTTTTGAATTAATATTCAGTATATTTTACTATTCATCCAAAAATAATGTGTCTCAAACAATATAATTGGGACATTATGAATACGAAAATGAATTTTATTTATTCATATTAAATTACTATGAGTTTCTATGATTAATTTTATAATCATTTGTAGAGGAATATAAAATGTTGTTCATTTGATAAAATAGTATTTCAAAACATATAAAGACATTACCAAATATTCCATGTTTTATTATCAATATGTTTTTATTATTTAAAACCATTACAAATAATATATAACAGGTAGTTATTTATATTCATATTGCTATGTTTTATGCCCAGGTTATAACAATCTGATTTCAGTAATTATGAAAATAAAATGTTGTTTTGTAGAACCTCGATATTCTGTGCAATGCAATCCAAGTTTGTGTTGTGTGTAGACTAATATAATCTAATTTTTTATTTTATTGTAAGAATAAAATGGTACTTTAAAATAATAAATATTTATTTAGTGTTTTATGAAAATAAAAATATCAAAAATATTATCTTAATATGAAAAATATATATATTTCAAAAATTTGTGGAGTGTTATAGTAATAAGTTTCTATGGAATTTAATGTATTTTATGTTGTTTAATTTTGAATTATAATATTTAATACACTAAAATAAGGGTTATCCCTATGAACAAGGAATGACCAATGTGACAAAGATTATTTTAACTAAAAGGGATGCATTATTTATGTATTGGAATTCAATAATTATATTGTAGAAGTATTATTTCTACATTACTTTTTCTTGTATGAATCATACGACATATAATTATTATGTTAATTTTCAAAGCCTGAATGTCTTCATGTATTATTAAATTAAGAGTTATGGATATCATCATGGTTTCATGTGTTTTTGATAGATCTGATGTTCAATATATTAGAAACACATATTTAGGTCCTATGTGATGTGATATTAATGAGATTAAAGTTATTTTGGGGAAAATTTAATTGGAAATGATATATAAAACCATTATTTTTAACGTAAATATTTATTTTAGAAGAATGATATTATGTGTTTGGATATGTAATATGAAGGGTGTGAGATTCCCTTTGAGGTTAAAATCATCTTTTATGTAGTGGTTATTGAGAATATTTGGGATATATGAATATTTATTTAAAAAATGTTATATTTTTATCTATTGGTTTTTTTGTGGAATTTTATATATTAATACAATAAATTTAATTTTTGATATTATCATACATTGTAATAAAAATTAATCTTTTTAATAAATAAATTATTTAGTGGTTGTTACTCATATATCAATCTTATTATCTATCATTGTTTAGTTTTAATTCATTAATTTTAATGTTTTTATAGTATATCCATTACTTGGAGTAATAGGTGAAGACTAAATTAATCAAAGCACAACCAAATGAAAAAATAGGATTTGTGAAATAACAATATTTTAAGTATATTTCTTCCCTTATCTTAATAATAATAATATAACTCCTCTATAGAGATGTGATTTTGAAACCAAAATACTTTTCCCTCTTACATTCATATCTAATTAATCAATAATCCTTTAACTCATAATAGTCCTATGAATTTGTATTTGTGAATTTTATCTTGAATATTCACTCTTTTATGATCAATGATATCTAAAAATCAATATATATTTATAATAATTTTATATGTGTCCAAATATTTACTTCCCAACAATGTTATCTTTCTTGGAAACCTAGTCATGTGTTATTCAAGATGGAATTCATGTTTCTTGTTCCCTATTTTAATGTGGAACATTTATTTGTTGTTTTTATCAGGTGGGGATTCAATAAAATAATATTAAAATGTCAAACCCTTGGTTAATCACGAAAAGATAAATTTGTAGGGATGAAATTTATTTAAATGACGTAGAATGTTACACATTGAAATTTTAAAATAGCACTATGTTCAATAGGGTATTTTACGCAAAAAATTGAGTTGAATTGAAGATAAATATAATAATATATTATTATTTTATAATAATGAATTATTTAATATAGACATCAAATTAGTGTGTATAAATAATATTAACTAATGTAATAAATATACATAAAAATACTATATATATTTATTAATAAATTATTAATATGAACAAAACTTTTGATGATGATATATTATACCAAAAATATATATGTTTCCTTCAAAAAATGATTTTTATTTTTTTCATTTACAATATTATTATTAATTTTTGGATATTTTTAATATACTATTTTAAAAAATCAACATATTTTTTGAAATAATCATATTTAAATATTAATAGGGTAATATTATTTTTTAATTTTATTTAAATATTGATTTTAAGTGAATAGTGAAAAATGTAATTTTTTTGTAAAACTATCATTCCTTTTTAATAATTTATTAAATTCAAAAGTCCAATTATTCTGTTAATTTTATTTAAAATAAAATATATATTATTTATTTATATTTAATCCAATTAATTACATTTTTATTTTGTTTATATATAATTTTAATATAAGTTTATTCTTATCCCTAAAAATTATTGAATATTAGATTTTAATTATAAAAAAATTATGGAAAATTCCTGAGACCTCACAGTATGAAACTAGAAAATTAACTAACACTATTATAAATCAAAAAATAATTAAATTAAATTTGGATGATATTAGAAACCTTCTACAAATATAATTCCCATGAAGTGCAGTTTCTTTTGTATCTGGATCAGCCATGATAAGATAATCAAAATGATAAGCCATCATGTTCAAAGTCCTAATGTACTCCTACAGGTTTAACTTACATGCGTTTAAGACTTTAAGACAACTAATATACTTCATATTGATCCATACACACTTCTCATTATTATTATCAACTATTAACATTATCTGATTCAGCCTATCTACATCCTCTCAAGAAAAATTAATTTGGAAATACTCCATTAGTATTTTATACTCAATGTGAATAATAATATCCATTGATATTTATTTTCTTATTTCATCCTTAATTACATATAAATGTGTGTCAACAAGAATTTCGTTAGTGGGGTTTACCCAATCAGTTATAAAAACACTGTTAAAAACATCCACATCCATGGATCTTCCCTGGATTTATGTCGGATCTACCCTAATGCCACCATATTTCTCTCATTCCTTAAAATCACTATATTCCACCATTTTATTTTTTACATTAGATATTCAAAATCATCTGCAATTCTTAATAATTATTAGTGATTCCATAATCCATACCCTAAATCCCAATATTTATGGATGATCTTTTCTAACTTTGTTTTGGTATGTGGGAGTAAAACATATTCCCACTAGATTACTTCCCCATAAGTACAATTTAACTACCCAAATCATTGTTTCCATTATTCCCCTTCCTTATCCTTAGGTTGTGAAGTCATCTATTGTTCATTCCATAAACATTGTCTAAGGTGGAATTGTTAGAGATCTAATCAAATGAATCCACCCTTTAAAAGACATTCCCTTACGTGATGTTCTCTACCCGTACTAAATGTAGCTATTATTGAACCATCTCTTTAATTTTAAGACATTCATAGAACTTTATTAGACAAATGTCTGAATTGTTATTTATAGCAATCAACATGTTCACTACATTAACCAAAACCATTATATTTCCAATGTAACAAGCATTAAATTTTCATATACCATGAATCCTAACGAAACTAAATCCCTTTTCTCATAAATAAACACTCATGTGAAGGTCTGACACCATGTCACACTACCTTCGTATATGAGGAAGGTTTTGTGACTAAGCCAACAAATAATCCTATGTTGAAATCAACCATTATCTCCTTTCCATCAACACAATACTTGGCCTCATATGTATAGGAATTGTTAATGATGGAAGGGATATTCCGAAGTACTCCTAATATTTTAACATTCAACTTGAAGCCATCAAAAGCAACCGTTAACTTTGGATAAACATCTATGAACCTCAGTTCATGATTCGGAGATCATTCCACTCTCTAAGGTGAGTCTATAAGGGATGATTTAAGATTTCCAAAACAAATTATACAAGGGTAATTCAAGATGGATTCCCTTAGATTGATGCTTATATTGTGATTATCTGTGGCTCAACCTCCTACACGATTTATAGATGGAATCACAGGACTCATATCGAACATCCAAATTCTATTGAAGTCCCCTTTCAATACCAATGTAAATTATCTCTAATAATTTCATTTATAAATAAACATAAAAAATATGAGGATAAAAAAATAACGATGATCTTGAGTATGATAATCTAAATAAATAAATCGGCTCACCATGTGACCAATTAACCTAAGGATTTCCATATTCTGGAATAAAAGAGGGAGATTAGGAAGGGATATAATATTGAAGTAGATGGAGGATCATTTTTCAGATGAAAAACAAACAAAAAAAATTGATAACTAAAACATGAAACATATCATAGATCTTTCCCTTAGGTAGAAAGGAGGTCAAATTATTACCAAAATTAATTAAAAAAATGACATTGATCCCTAATCCGGAATTTTTTTCGATCGAGTAAACCCAAATATTCTGAGACAAATATGTCAATGAAATCCACCATAGGTTGATTGTTGATTAAAAGAACCACTAAATTATTATCCAATATGGTTGAAACTTGTTTGACCTATAGGGAGGATATTGGGAGCCGAGGACTACCATCGATTCATGAATAAATCATAGGTAAAACTATTAAATCTAGGAAATATGGGACAATCTAAGGATGAATGAGTGGTTGTAAAGGTGGTAAATTATGGACTCGAAGATCCATATAGATTCATTATAACATCACTTAAATAGATGGAGGATTGAAGTACTGAATATGCTTCCTATCACCTAAACCATCTGTGGGATAGATGAGGTAGAACCTAATTCTTACTCTTGGATGACTATCCTAACCCTCAGGCTTAAAAATAGTTTTTTTATAAAACTATATTAAATTATGTAATATTTATCCAATTTAATTAATTAAAATAATCCCTAAAAAATTATAATAATTGATTTTATATATTAAGCATCTAAATTTATTAATTTAAAATAATATAACTATAATTACTACTTATAGTGTTAATGAAAAATTAAATTTTCCCCCCACAAAAGTATTTTTCATAAAACTATTTTTCAGCGTACATCCGAGATTTATTTTTAATTAAATTATACAAATTTATTGAATTGAGGTTTATAAAATTAATTACCAATTATATCTAGCATAATTTATTTTATATAAATAGTTAATATTAATTTTCTGTAATAATAAATAGTAAAAAAGTAATAAAATTAGATACCATGGTTAAAAAAATTAAAATGGTAAAAGTGAGTATCCACAGTGGTAAAGGGGAAAACTTATTTATAACATATTTAATTTTTATTTTGTTGGTTTGGATTATACTTAGATATTATCTTCTATTTTTTGTACATTTTGTTTCCATTTGGATTGAGTATGACTCCCCATTATTGAATTGTTTTGGGTATTTACATAAATGCCACACCTTCAAAATTTTTATAGGGAATCCCTTTTTCTCTCATTTACACACTCCAAAACCAATTTAATTAATCAGAAAGTATATAAATGTATTATTTGATTATATCCCTATATCCTATAATCCTTTTCTGATCATAAATCCAATCAAATATGGATTTAGGTATAATTTTAAAGTGGTGGTCTAGAGAAGAGGTATCGTCATTAACAAAATATCACTATTTATCTTATTATTCTAGTTCAAAAAAATAATACTCAATATTTTTTATATGATAAAATAAAATTATTCCATGTAATAAATTTTTATTATTTTATAGTAATAACTTAATTCCATTTTCACTTAGATCAATTGCTAAACGAAATCATCCATCACTTTTACGACAAACTATCATATCATAAACCGATGTAATTAATTTTTCATAATTGACTCAAAAATATATTCATGATGATAGATTTAACATATATAAATTTTATTCATAAAATATTTATCATTCTAGAAAATTAATATACCATATACATACTTAACATAAAATCCATTGAATTAATAAAATGAGATTTTTGTATATGATAGACTATTTCCTTGCAAAGACTTATGAGTAATTTTAATTATATCATCAAATAAAATTTATATATTAGTGAATTTAATAATATAAAATTATATTTATGATATTTAGTTCATTATATAATGGTAAAATTACCCTTACCTTCTTTCCTCGATGATCATTGAAAAATGGAAGCATTACAAATGTGTACGTACGACCTACTATCTCAATGACTTTAACATATAAAGTTTTTAATAGCCATAATTAAGGATTGGTTTTAAAAGTATAATTTCTGTTTACAATTATAAATATAATTTTGGATATATTAAACTCACATTATATTTTACCTTGTTCAAATTTCTAAATTTATATTCGATATATTATATAAACATCATAAAAAAATTCGTATTGAACACAAACAAATAAGTAATCGTATATTACACTATAATAAATAAAATGCATGTAATGAAAAGCTAAAAAATTTTCATAGTGAAGTAAATAAGTACCATAAATTTAAAAATCTTGAATATCAGGACCACATGTGCTGAATCAGGCTCGAGGTAAGGGATCTTTCAAGCCTACCCTTTTCATCAGGATATGATCATTCTATCACTATCAAATATTCTCTCTTCATAATGTTGTTTAATTATTATAAATTATTTATAAATTGCTATCACATGTATACCTTGATTATTATTCAACATTATGATGGGGTAATACAATCATAACTTTCATTTCTCAAATTCATTCATTATTAAATTTCATTTTATTATGATATAAAACATGATTAGGCAACCCATATTATGTTCCTAGTAAATTCTTATGTTAGGGATTATGATTGATTTCATTAATATGGAAAACACATGAAATGAATGTGTGAAACTATAATTAAGTACAATATTTTTATTAATCATATAGTCTTAGGAGATCATGATTGGTATCAGGGAATAAAACTAATGTGTTATCAGAATTTTTCATCCATGTGATGTTGTCTAGATAGTTATCTATGCAAAAAGATTAAGTAAGGTTGAATTATTCTTACAAATTTCTTTTTTTTTACCATTATATTATGATACCATGATATTTATGTTATATTTATATGTGAATACTCATTAGAATTTTCTTTTATGATATCATGTTATTCATTTTAATCAATGGTTATGTTTCATTATGATGTATATTACCTTTCTAGGATTTCATCTCACACATTTCTTTATGCATTTCCTAAGTTATCTTGTCCATATTTAGGAGATCAAATTGAATTTAGAGAAAATTATGGTTAATAAATTTAGGATTTCAAGTTTTAGATTCCTTTCATATAATATAATCCTATCCTTCCAAATAAACTAGGCCATTTTGTTCTGTGCGTTATATTATTAATGAATATTTGTGATTAAAAATCATGTAATAATATGTGTCTACATCTCAATCAAATATATATAATAATATATGAATACATTTAATAGACATATATACCTAGTTTAGAAACATTAGGTAATATAAAATATAGATATAATGTGTATTATAGATATACTCTTCTTAAACTAATGAATATAGTATTGCTCAAAGAGAGAGGGATAAATTATTTTTTATAAATGTTACAGTTATATGTTTAGTTCATTAATGTAGATTTTCCAACCTTCATGAAATATATAAATTTTATTTAATTAAATTATTATAAAAGTATTATATAAAATAAAATAAAATAAATTATAAATATGTTTAAAATCTACAACCATATTAATTCAATTTCAACCTTTCATGAAGGTGGAAATAGAAAACATGAACTCACCATCAATAGAGAGAGTGAACCATCCATAATATGCATGGTAATTTTGTTTTTAGAGTATAATAACATAGAAAGGGGATATTCCATATATATAATAATAAAAAAACTATGTTAAAAAATTAAGATTGTCATATCATCAGGTATAATAAGTTATTAAGGGTGTATATGAGGGATTAAATAATGAACTATCAATTAATTATATTAGCTTCTCCTTTAGATATTTCATTGTAGGATTCAATATAAGTCATATTGTGATAGGAGTGTTTGGAGCATAAAATTTTTAGGAATCTGAGGGATATATAATGAGAGAGTTGGGAATAGTTTGGGCATGAAATAAGTTATTAATGGTTTGTGGAAAATGAGTGTTCTTTATAAAGGGATGAGAAGAGGGTATTTGAATGTTATATTCATCAGATTTTAGTTTTCTATAAGACTAAAACTAGCATTGAATGTTATAACTATATAATTTATTTTTTTCAGTTGATTCTTAACTATTGTATTCTTACATAATCCATTATGAAATTAATTGTCTATTTTACATATAATGGGGAATGTTGTGTTTTACCATATTTCACTATAAACCAAAAATTTAAATTGTTTAAGAAAATACCAAAACATTAACATAAGAATTTTTTATATGTCTATATTTCATTAAAGAAATAATTTTTGTGAATATAATTATAAAAATATTAGATATTTATTTCTTATTAAAATTTTATTAGTTTCAAAAATAATAATTTAAACATTTTGATTAAGTTTATAGCAACATAAAAAAATAATATGATGTAAGAAAATTATATTATCATAATAATGAAACATTATAATTATTTATAAACCAATTTTATAAAAATTAACATTATTTTTAGTTTTTATATTTATTTATTAAAATCGTAATAAATAATGTATATTTTCAAAAAATTATAACTATTATTTTATCATTTTAAAAACATTTTTTAAATGTATCATTATATAAGTATGTAATATTTTCATTTTATGAGATAAATAAATATTATTTTACACTTCTAGAAGCGATTTTATATTTTAAAATTTATATTTCTATTCATAATTATAATATTACCATTACAATGGTCAAACTATAATTCCCATAGTTAGATTTGATTAAGATACATGAGTTCCTTAATTTATAGAAATACATCAAATTTCATCCACTATTTGTTACGTTATATTTTCCAGAATGTTATATGTATCTTCATTTTCAGAATAAATAATACATTACTAATATTCAATTTCATTTGTACAAAGTTGTTTGTGTGTATAGTTATTCTAGTGGATTGACCAAATAAAAATTTTCATATCACAATTATATTCATTAATATTTCTTATCCCACTGTAATATGATCAATAATTATTGTTATATTTTTTAACTAAATGTAATTAAATACCTAAAATAATTATTTTTTGTGAGTTTTCATTATGTGTTTCATGTGATTTTTGTAATACTAGAAAACTAAATATGACACAATTATTTAATCAGATGGGAAATTTTATTAATAAAATTATGGGTTGTTAAATTATTCCCCCATTATGACATTTAATCCTAGAAATTTTTTAACATAAAATGGTGAAAAAGGTTAGGATATTATATTTTTTAAAATTTTCTAGTAACCTATTATCTCCTCATACATAGGGTTATATATTAGAACTTTTTATAGGTGATTTTTCATATTTCATAGAACATTGTCTATATAGTCCAATATCTTTACTGAATACTCCTCATTAGATAGAACATATTTAATTTCTTCCACCTCCAAATTCATTAAATGTGAGGTATTTCATATTTAATACCGCAATAGGGATAAATAAAACACTTCATATACTTATGGAAAGGATAATGGGTGTGCTAGTTGGTAGAAAACAACTCTAATGAAATCAAGATTCTCAGAGGTTATTATGTACCAAAGACATAGATTTGAATTATTACCAAATATCATTACTCTCCTCTTGGGAGATATGTGGAGGAACACTTTATAAGAAACCAAAAACTCAATGTCTCTTTGATGGTTATAAATATATCTCTTTCTTCACCTGTATGACTCAATGATGTGATTCTAAATAGTTTTAAACTTTTCTACCATTTCATAATCCTTTTTATGTCCCTATCGTGTATTCAGAAATATCATCCAAACATATATGTTTAATTGATAGATTCCTATAATGGACATATAATATATCTATTTGGATTCTTAAATGAAATCTATTATTGTGTGGGAACTCATCCAGAGGTAGACATTGATCCAATTCTCCTTTAATTTCCATTAATAATTCTATAAAAATGTATTCTATTGCCTAGATTTTCCAATAATATTGTTAATCTATTTGGGAGAGATTAGATGAACTATATTTTAATTCAGTCTTTATATCATGTTTAATACCATTTATTAAATGAAAATAAATCCCATATCCTGGTTGGATAGGATCGACAATGGTATTGTAAATAGCATTATCAATTTCTTGAATTTATATATATTCTAGTTTATTTAGATCTAAACACTCCCCAATTGAAATAATAATCTAAAAATATTATATGAGAATACAAGATAACCCATATCGAATTACATTCATTGGATTTATTTTAATGACCAGTTATAATTTCCTAGGTGATGTTCTCCCATTTACATATAACAATGGGTAATGGTATCACCGTCCCCTTATACTTTTACCTCTCTTCCTACAATTATTGTCATACCCTGAAATTTTATGTAAATTATTCAATCTCTTTATTCATATTTTGCTACAAATACTGCTTTTGAAGATATAGATACATATTCATAAAAGAATAGTGTATGGAAAAGGTTAAGTTATGATCATCATTTATAAACATCTTAATTTTAGGATTTTATGGTTCACATAAGATTAAAAAAAATCTCAAAACCCATTCGTAATCAACTTTTTACTCTTTGGATTTCCATTTTCATAATACATTCATATTCATCAGTATTTCCATATCCTCATTGGGAGTAACCTTTATATTATCTCTTTGGGAAAAATAAGTAATGTTTTTATAAATGAGTAGTTATGTTCCTTCATTTATAAAATATAATCCCATCATTTTCAAATATAATAATATCATATCCTTCAAAATTATCATGATGGATAATGCTGGAGGATTCAATCATCTTATAGAAACTTCTACATTACATAGTTTCATGGTATGGTAATTTATTGATATGTCATAATATATGGATTTACCTAACTATGTAAAATATCACATATTAATGTAAATATGTGTGAATATATTCATGAGGATATAAGGATGCATATATATTAAACTCATCTACCAATATAGACAAAGCCACAGAATATTCAGTGTAAAAATCACAACAACCAACTTTAGACCAAACATTGGATCATTTTTCTCATTCACCTTCTACTACCTTGATGAATAGTTTATTAATTTATTATTTTTTGTTAGTACACATATGAATCCCATATTTTATGCTTTAATGTATTCATTATGAAGATCACCACTTGAGGGTAGTGTATGTAATGGTGGGGGTGAAAGACTCATTTTCAATTACATAATTTCATCTTCACATTCATTAATTTAGAAATACCTCAACCCTTCCAATACCTCTTGGTTGGCGAGTTTTAAAATCATAAAAAATATTACAAAATTGTTAACTGTACTCAACTAGTACGTGGAATTTATGTATCTATATTATAGATGTTCATTTGTGATACTCCTTAATCATTATTATCATATAAGGGTCCAGAAATATATATTTTATGGAAATCTCAAACCGCAACATTAACACTTTATCTATCAAGAAATAAAATTTACTATAATTTTCAAATACATTCTCTTTTTAACGTATTCACAATGTATTCAAATAATCTTCTAGGCCCTCCCTTATTTTAGAGTATATGATAATATCTTCTATGTATACTAACCCAAATTTATTAAGGTAATATCTAAAGACTCAATTCATTAAGTCCATCAATTTTTTAGAGGATTACTCTATATCATTAAAAACCAAATGAACTCATAGTGTCCATAGCTTGTTTAAAAGGATATATTGGGAATTTCCTCCTTTCCTCACCATTAGTTCGACATAAACTGATCGAAGGTCCACCGTAGAAAAATATTTTACCCCCCATAGCTGATCAAACAAGTCATCAATCCATGGAATTATATAATTATTCTTATATATAATTTTATTAAGCTGATGGTAATAAATATAGAGGTACATTGAACCATCCATTTTTTTATGAATATGACTAGTTCACCCTATAGTTAATCACATGGGAATATAGAACCCTTTTAGAAAATATCTTCGGATTAATTGCTTATCCATTCCAACATGATTTTGGAAATTTAGTAAGGAGTATTGTATATGGTAGAGATCTAGGGATTTGTGAATTTGGGAACATAACATATCGATGAGGATGAAGGAAAAAAATAAAACATTAGGGAATATATTAATATATTATGTTATAATAAGAATGTATTTGAGAAATATTTCACCAATTCATTCAATCATTTGAACAATATATACACTATCATAAATAAATAATATCATTTTTTTAATATGAATCAAATGGGGATTCACCCCTCCTTAAAGGTTTATAGAATTATATGATAACTTCAGATATGAAGGATGTTCTCCCTCTCCCAATAGTTTAAATTTTCATCATATAGGTATTGTGAGTCTATGAACAATATTGAATCAAATTTTTATAAATTAATTATAACCTTATTTTATATGAGATTTAGTCCTAAAATAATGACTTGTGAGGATTTATATACTTGAGATTCAATAATTACTCTATTTTGATCTCTAACTCATAACTCAACTTCTCTTTTTTGAGGTGATGTGTGAATAGTTCTATTAAACATTCATTATATGAAACAATGTGTAGAAACATAATCGAATTTTATTGTTTCTATTCTATAAATAATAACCAGTGTTCCCGATTCCACAAAATTTTTGGGTCCACCATAGCAGTAAGGATACTACATTTCATTCCATGGTCTCAAGGATTTAGAGGTTATTGTAATTGACTGTCTTGGACATCCCTTAACATAAAGAATAGGATTATATAATTCACATATTCCATGAATATAACAAATTGGTATACATGGACAATGTTGATGTTAAATAACTTTTCGTCCATCATATTTACTTGACTCTTCATCTACCTCTAGCATCGATTAGCTTGTTTCCCCTCTTTTCTACATTTTATGTATCTCCCCCCTTCCATTGAGATTATTTTTGAGATGCTTATACTATTTTATTTGAAAGGTTCTTATTTGGGTTTTCATTCCACCATGATATTTATCCATTGATCCTTTTAAATTAAACTCTATATTCACTATTTTATCTATAGCATCATGCCACCAAAAGACTCCCCAATATACATTTAAACGATAAGGAAAAATAAATTCATTATACCTTTCAAAGTCATGAATCGAAAATGAATTTCATACAATCTACATTAATTAAATAAAGACACATTCCACCTTACTTCCAATGTCAATGAAAAAGATAGAGTCATACCATGAATTTCCTGTAAAATTATCCCCATGTCCCAAAAAATTACAATGGATTTAGTAAAATTAAATACCTCTATATATTAATATGAGTAGATCAAGGAAAATAATTATTTTAAAATATCTTCATAAATTATTTTCATTCTATATAATCAATTTCATTATTGAAAATTTTGTTCTTAATCAGTGTCATCTACTGAACGCTATCCCTTTCACAATGATAAAATTCCAATATGTATTTCTCTAATTGTAATAACTAAATAGTAGAGACTATTTTCTCATTAGATTTACTCTATTGTAATACAATCAGAAGATTAGAGGATCCACTAAAAATAGGAGGTCTCTATACCACAAGGGACTATAATTCAACATTAACATTATTAGGAGAATATGGGTGTTATATATGATTCATATTATTATTCAAAACTCGATTCAGTTGTGTATATACTACTATGATGTTATTATATTCCAATCCCATCAGGTTAACAATATTATTACGGAAATAATGACACTCCCTTTTATATTTGATTTTTTTGAAATTCCACAAATTTTCTTCTATAAACTAAAATAACATAAATAAAATTATGTAAGAGAATATTCAAATTAAAAATCATATAAAAAGGAAGTTTTGAACAAAGCTGGAATAACATCTAACTTACATATATATCACAATAGATGAGTCTATATATTTTAATGTAGGCAATCAATTGAAATTCCATTTCTAGCTTTTCTAGCATAACAATGAATTCATGTCCTTCATAATGGTTTTATTTATTTTTAAATTTTTAAATAATAACCCATTGAATCATCAACAAATATTTGAAATAAAAAACTTTTTGATGAACTAGGTACAAGACATGTTAATAAACAATGAACCTTTTTATTATTTTTATCCCTATATATAATATATTCCACCACCACTTCCACTAATCATATCTTAACATGTATGTAATTACTCAGAAAAAACACATTCTATACATTAATTTTTTTGAAAATATTCCCCTATAATTTAACATATTCAATGGATTTTTATATTACCATATTCTTATCCTAATAAAAAACCCTAAATTTATCATATAAATACTATAGTGATTCAAGCCTTTTATAGGTATTATTTCATGATTTTTAAAATAAATATTCAATAAAATATCCCAAAGATCAAGAGGCTCCGTGACATTGTAATACTAGGATCAGAGTATATAATTATGATACTAAAACACAATGATGTTATTTTACTCTTTATAATGAGATCTTAAATACCTTTGAGATCCTAAAACTAAATAGGATATCCCAGTGAATTCATTAATATAATTTTTGAGCTATAAATCCCAATAGGGGAATAAACATGATAACAAAGATTTAAATATGAGTCAAATGACATAAGATGATATCATAAAAGTGATTTATCTTGAATATTTATATGGATGCATGAAATTATTAATAAGGAATCATAATTTCGTAGTAAAATAGGAATGTAGAAACAAAAAAACATTACATAACTATAATTCAAGAATGACCACCCTGAAAACATCACATAGTGGGAATTTAACCATCGTGGATTATTTTCACTCCATAATCCTATACATATCATCCCATGAGACATTAAAATTACCCAATGCATTGTATCTATATTTGGGATCTATTTATTGGATCACCAATTATAACATGTACATGAATCGATATTCTATATAAGGAAGTTCTACATTGTCCGTTAACAGACGAAATACCTAATGAATGAAATTGGTAACATTATCTCACCTCATATCACAATCATAATTTTTTTATAAGAATCCTATTAGTATAATAAATTAAATATATTGGATGTATATATATTAATATTAACTCACATGATCACAATCTGTAGTTCATTTGAAAAATATTCTTGATAAAATATTTATACTTCTGCATATAAAAGACTTTAAACAAGTTTATGTTAAGGAATCAGTTAATTAATTTTTATAAAAGAATGAATATATATTTTTATTTAAATTCTAGAGGTATGATAGAATGTTTATAACTAGAATATTTCTTTTTTTAATGAAATCATGAATGGAAATTAATATTTTAAATTATTTTCATATAAAAGTATTAATGGAAAGAAAATATCCCCTTAATCGATTTTAATGATTAGGGAAGTCATGGAGAAATGATATTAAGTCATCTATAACCCCATAAATGAAGGGAGAATAAGATAGTTATATATTTTAGATATATATATAGGTATTATAATAATTAATTCACAAAAAATCGAGAGAGGGTGTGTGTGGGTGAAATATAGAAATGGAATAACCCTAATAAAATAGGGTTGTTCAGAGAGATACCTTACCATTAGTTCTTTAATCATTAGGCACAAATGCTTAAAATCCAAAATAATACAATTATATTCAATAATTAGTTAAATTATAAATTTTTAATCTATAATTTATTTACTATAATTATATTATATTCATTTATAATTTTTTCTACCTGAAATAATGTTATATTTTTTATTTTGAGAGCATTTATTTCATGCTTCCATAGCAGGATCCATTTTCAATAATTATTAATGTGCATATTAAATTGGATTTCAACTCCAAAAGTGAAATGGAATTACATTAATTACCTACCAAAAATTGTAAATTGTTCCAATGATTTTAATGCGTTTTTTACATTGGGATGATTCATTTAGTATAATTCTGACTGTAACATTTGTATTTCATTTAGGTTGTTTTACCAACCATAAAGAATTATATTCATTTTATTTAATTAAATTATTATTAAAACAAAAAAAATTTAAATAAAACAATAAAAATATATTTAGATCATTTTAAACTATATTATGTTAATATAAACCTTATATGAAGGTGTTTATGAAAAAAACTCATTTCCCACTAGGGCGGTGGACCGACCCAATTATGGGGGATGTTTTGTTTTTGAAAATAATAATATTAGTAGGATATATTCAATAGATAAAATAAAAAATAATAATATTTGAAATAATTTAACTATTATACCAGCATGGATAAAGAGGGTTTGAGGGGTTATAAAACTAAAAGAAATAGCTAATTCTTAGTTGAGTGTATTACCATCTCATTTGGATGTCTCTTGTTAGGATTCCATTGAAGGAAATTTAGGATTGGTATTTTAGGATTTAAATAATTCTTGGTATTTGGGGGAGAGTTGTTGGATGTGTGTGTAATATTTATGTAATATCTAAGGCTTATAAGAAGTAGGGAAAAGGGGTGATATTTATAAGAGGTTTAAGGAAGAATATTTGAATATAATATTGATTAGTTGTTTATTTTTCCTCAAACGCTACAAAAATGTTGATTCATGTTATTATATACTGTAAATAGTGAATATGATTTCGAAATAATGGGTTCTTAAATCTTCCCACATTCAGTTTATCATATATTTAAAGTATAATTTTAAATATAATTTTTTACTATATTTCACTGTGCGCATAAAATTCTACAATTTTGACAAATTTGTAAAATTGACGATAACCATTTCCAATGTGTTGAATCCAATAAATGAAATTAATTTATGTAATTAATTTTTTAAATAAGTAAAATTTTATATATAATTAACATATGTATTACTTTTAAAAATATTGATGTTAATATTATAATCAATTGACATACCATTTGAAAAAATATTTATTGTATTTTAAAATTATATTATCATTATAATAAAACATAATATTAATTTATAGCACTAGATATTTAAAATAAACCTTATTTTAAATTATTTTATGTGTTACAAAATGACATTGAAATGTTTCTTTTTTTAAAAACTACTAAACCTTTATATATCATTTTTAAACCATTATTAATTTCTATCATGATATAAATATATAATATATTAATTTTATAAGGTAAATAGATATTATTTTACACTTCCATATGTAATGATATTTTTATAATGGTTGGGTTACTATTCATAACAATCATATTAATATTCAAATAGAAATATGTCTATTTTAACAGTTATATTTGTTCCCTACTACCTATAAATAATAAAAGTTTAAGTCATTATCCATTCAATTGTATTTAATAAAATGTATATATATATATATATCTACATATATCGTAATTTTAGAAAAAACTATTTAATTAACATTATTTTAATTTTTATATTTTCTTTCAGTAGTGTTGTTATTTTGGTGGATAGAGAAGATATATATTTTCATATTATTGTTATATTGTTTTATTATTTTTTTCCCATTGTAATATTTTAAATTATTATGCCTCTATCTATTCATTAAATTTAATGTTAAAATTAATATAATTTAATGTTTCGTCTTTTCATTAATCGTTTCATGCGATTTATCTAACAACAAAATAATAAATATGATACAATAATTTAATTAGAAGGGAAATTCTATTAGTAAAATCATTGGTCATTACACCAAAAAAATAAATAACAATAGTATTAGTATTTTCCATGGTTATATTAGGTAGAATCCATTATGATTTTATTCTAACCTCCATTAATGCAACATATAGGTATACTGACAATGGATATAGATTTTGTAGTGGAAATTTTGAAATCCCTATCATCCCAACAATCTAAACTAGTACACATCATTCCAAAAACTCATGATCACCACAATACGGTAACCTAACCGGGTTTCAACAAATTTTCTCATATCATTAAAATAAATAAACTTGTATTTATACATAGTTATATCTAAATTACATCTAATATATCGTAAATATTTGATAACACATCCATTATTAGAGGGGAAAATTTTGAGTCCTTGATAAACCGATACCCAAATAATCCTAATCAAATTATTCATACAAGATATTGGGGATCTGCAACCATCAACCATAAAAATAATACACTAGAACATGAAACATTCTGAACATAGATTTATAAAACTCAATGATAAAATAATTTATTGAATCCTTAATGATAAAAATGTGGATGTCTAGTATCCCCATTTACTACAACGTGTTTCCATTCTATAGTATAGATTTTTCATGGTTCACATTCAAGAATTTCTGTTTAGATAAAAAAGATGAAAAAAAGTACATTAGATGAAAAAGGAATGACAAAAATGAGGACATGAGGGATTAAACGTTTTATAAAATGTGTAATACATTCATAAAGTGAACAACTATATCTTTCATTCAATAAGAAATACACACATTGGAGTAGCAAGGATACTCCCACACCCAAAAAAATTCACAGACAATAAATACAACTCCTTTACCTAAAATGTACCTTCCACCAACACTCTCACTAAGAAGTGCCACAGAGGAGGGGTTATGTCCAATCTAGCTCGCCCACAATTCAATTATACTATTTTAGGTATATTTCATGTCTTCAGACTATGAACAGTAACTTTAAGAACTATGGAATCTTATCCATGGGTGATAAAATCAAATTCTATTCTCTAATTTACATTACATTAATTTATACTAGAATATATGGACTAACCCCACATCATATATAGGGGGCCATATTGTCATTGGGTCCCACCACTATCCAATAATCATGGAAAAACTTTAGTTAATTATTATTACCATAGTTTACTAGTATAACTTATTTTCATAATCATCAACACTTGGTGAATTGTTCCAGTCACTCAGATGTGACATCCACACATCCAACCCCACCCCTAAAACTCTAGGTTGAATCCAAAATATTTAACTTCTATAAATTTCACTCATTTATTTAGAAAATTATCAAAAAAATGAGAACATGTATCATATTATCATCCTCTAAATTCTAACAAATTGATTCAATTATATAACATGATATCTCAATGATATATTATACTCAATATTTTGTATTTAATATTATTATTTCAATTGGATATATTGCATCCTATGAACTAGTGTTATTTAACAATGTCTAGTGAAATCCAAGACTTTCCTAAATTGGAATGTCCAACGGTGATGAAAAATCTATCCTTGTATCTTCTAAGTGTAACCTTCAAATATTTAAATTCCTAATCTTCAAATCACTAACTCAGTAAATAATTATCATACCAAACCCAAAAAATTCTTACTATGTTAGTGAGAGTACCATTTTTGGATATCGAAAATATATTGATTAAAAAACTTATAGTTCTTCTAACAAAATATATGGTCGATTCATTAGTGATATGAATCAGAAGGTGTTTAAGAGAAAAAATTGAAAAAATTGAAATTTCAAATTCAATATACAATCAGATTCTCAATTAAATTTTGTCATTGTAAATCCATTAAAATGATAGGTTATAAAATTTTAAAAAAGGCACACACTCATGAAATGTATATATAAAAATAATATTATATAAATCAATTTTTTTTAATATATTATATATTTATATCTAAATGAATTTATTTATAAATTAATATATGATAATAAATTGAATTAACTTTTATCACCATTCAATAAGTTAAAAACATTTTGTAGAAAAGTGCTGCAAAGGATATTATTATCAATTATTTTTTTTAATCAATGATAAAATATAAATTTTCCAATGATTTTTTATATGCTATAATAAAGGTCATCACTCAATAAACATGATTCTATTATCATTACTAAAATGTATTTAATATTGATCTATACATAGTGAGAATAGTTTACGTAATTATTGTATTGATGTAGAAATATATTAAAGTAACATACATAGAAATTTTTATTATTGCATGTAATAAATTGTAATTTTTTTTGTTAAATGAATTATTATAATGTAAATAAATTTTTTTTTGGGAAAAATATTACTTACAAGACAAAAAAGTATTTATCTATCAATGTAAAAATGGAGGAAGAAAATATTTTGAATAGTACATAAATATTCTTGAGAGAGGCATGCTAGATTTTTATATTTTTTCACTACAAAAAATTGAAATATTCTTCACTACTAATTAATAATTCTAACAAACATTGATTAATGGTATAATTTTATCAATTGAAAAAAGATAAATGATAAATGGAAACCTTTTTATGAACTTGTTATAGGGTAGAAAATTGATTCCCCTTAGGAGTTTTTATATACTGTTGGTAAATGGTTCCCTTTATCCGTTTTATCGATGATAAATAGAAGAATATTTTATATATACATATTTATATAATATTAAATATTATTTATATTTTAGAAAATATATATTTATATAGATAAAAAATATATTATTAAATAATTATAATTTTTTATAATATATTTAAATTCTAATTATATAATATTTCAAAATAAACACACACACACACACACACACACATATATATATATTCATATTTGAATTATATGTTTATAGACACGTTATATAATTCATAAATAATATATATAGGTTTATATTTATATATATGTGTGTGTTTATATATATACATATATTGACACACTATACACATTATATTTATGTGTGTGCTTATATATAAACATAAATTTTTATATAAATGTTTTTGTTTATATGATGATGTATTGAAACATATATTTGTTTGTGTGTGAGTGTGTGTGAGTGTGTAAACATGTTATCTGTGTATGTATGTATGTGTGTGCATGTTTTTCTATGTGTGTGTATATGTATGTGTATATGAAAGCATGTGTTTGTGTGTGTGTACCCATGTTTAGATGTATGTTTATATGTATATGTGTATGTGTGTAGAAAACATCATACACACCGATATGTTTTTTCTGAATTATATATCACACATGGCCAAAAAACTAATATTTATATATTCTTATATAAAATATTTTTTTATCATATTTAAAAAATAAAATATAGCTAATAATTATTTAAATTACATATAATGTTAATAAAATATATATTTCCATATAATTAATTTTCTGACAATACTGCATATCTTCATATTTCAAATGTGTATATATTTAAATTTTTAAATTAAAATTATAATATTTAATTATATAATTATATAGTTTAAAAATATATTGAAGAAAAAAATGTATAGATGACATTACATTTATGAAATTTATTATTTATATTTTAAAAAAATTTCATTAATATAAATAATAATTTTTTAATGATAATTAACATGTTCAAAAGTATGAAATAATTGATTTTATTTATTTAATTTTAGAATTTATTAATTATTATTTTAATTTAAATTTTTAACTTGTAATTTATAATAAAATGAATAATTTTATTCAGAATATATTATAATATTAATAAATTTCATATTAAATCATTTATTATAATATTTATAAATTTATTAAGAAAATATTTATGTTAATATAAATAAATTTATCATAATAATAATACATTTATTATAACATAATAGATTTATGGAACTTTTATCATATTTATCAATACATTTCATATAAATAATATTATTTATTTTATAAAAAAAATTATTATTTTATGTTATGTAAATATTAATATTAATCATTAAAATAATAATAACAATATATTTTGATTTAAAATTATTATTTCTATTTGTATATTTCAATTTTATATAACATTTCTATATTAATTGTTTTTAAAAGTACATTATTTAGTGGCAATCAGTTAGCACTGATAAATATATAATATATCATAATTTTATTCATCGATAAAATTGACTCTCTATCGATGTTGACAAGGAGATGATAAATATAAACTCTTTCTATGTTATATAATTTAGTGATGATTATGGTATCATGTATCATCCTTTTTTTACTAGTGTTGATAAAACCTATTCTCTATTTTTAAATCCCCTTAATAAAGATCCCATTTACTCAATCTATTTATATCTCACAAAAGACGATGTTTTTTTCTACCTCCATCAAATATGTTAGAAGAATCAACCCTCAAAACCAAGGAAATGTTATTCCATACTTATTTTTAATTAAAATTACAATATTTTTGTTTTTTAATATTCTGATCATATGCACGCTTTTTTGTGTTTTGTAGGTGATTTTATGAAATATGAATGGTTATTGAAATGGAATATTAATATAAATAATATAGTTTAATTTTAATGAATTGATAGGCATTATGCATGTTAAATTATGATGATTCTGTGATGAATTTATTTAGTTTCTTTGTTAAATTGGTACCCAAATGGGTATTGGGACCTATTTAATTAATGAGTTATTATAAAAAATAATTTTTGGAATAATTTGAAATAAATAAGACTAAAATTGATAATTCTAGGATGAATTTGATGTGATTTATGTGATTTGTTCTACTTTAACACATCTTATGCGAATATGAGTTTTAATAAAATGATTATGTGTATAAATTACCTTTATATGTGTTTAATATAGTGAATATATATTGTAAATGTATTTCTTTTTTATGATAATTAGTTCTTATAAGGTGATAAACATTCCAAGATATTTGGACGAATACCCTATGTGTTTTGGGATGTTTTTTATAAAAATATCATGCGTGAACTATTTTTATGAGAATGATGAAAATTAATTTTATAGTGAAGATATGTTATATGTTAAGTTGGAAATGATTACATAATAATTTTTTCATAGTTTTTTCGATAATGTATATTAAATTTATTAATCATATTCAATAATTATGTTCTATAATTATTTGAAAATGTAATAATTTGAAAGTAAAAATGGAGAAATTTATGTATAATGGTGTTTAGATAAAAAAAAGTAAAACAGTAATCCCACTATATAGAACCCAAACATAACATACATGACTATTAAATCAATGAATATAAATATATATTACATTTCATAATGATCTGTGGAAAAAAAATAGGCCTAGTGCCATTGTATTCTTGGAAATATAAACAAGTGTTTCATAGGCGACCAATGTCATCTCTTACCAAGTTTCCAAAACTAGAAACCATTTATAATCATATCATACATAATAAATTTTTTCACGTCATTATGAGATGAATCATAAGAAACGGTGAAATCGGATACTCATTTAAGGGTAAATATGGTATATATATATATATATATATATTAAAAGCGTATATGGGTATTAGAACAAGTGAATATCATTGAAAAAAACACAACTTCCATATAATAGATCATAAAATTGATTCATGAAATAAATCATGGAATTTTATAAGACATAATTTATAAATGAATCAAATACCATAGCATATGAAAGAACAATATTGGCATAATACATAGAGTTGTGGAAAAAATAAAATCTTATGAAACCTTATTTAAAGGAAACCAACCAAGAAATTATGGACATATTAGGTTTGGGTTAACCAATATTATACCTATGTCAGGATTGTGATTGCCTCCCTTGATTTCTATGTTCATCCTGGTAATATCCTCCCATATACACAATGAGACCATAGAACATTAATCATTACACAATGCATTTGAGGAATATATATGTCACACTCATCACATAATAAAAATCATATATATTCCACAAAATCATAAAATATTAATCATGTCAAGACCCATTAAACAAGATGGGGTTTTTAAGAAAATGCATCATTTAATAACACATCAAAGAGAAATGGGTTCCATAATCATATTTTCATCATCAACATAAATTCTATTGAGAATGAATAATGACTGAATCATATGATTATATCCCCATTAAAGAATATGTATCATCAAAGGATTTCATCTTATGTTTAAAATGTATTTTGAAGAAAAATTACTTGTAAAATTTCTTGGGTGAAATAAAATATCTTTGAAAGTGAACTTTTTTAAAAATATAAATTCATGAATTATTGTGAAATTTCTTGTTCTTAAACATTATCTTGAAAACTTATAAATGAAGACTTAAAATAATATAACACATTTAATATGGAAAATATTCATTCCAATTTTAATTTTTTTAAAAAAATAATACATTTTAAAAAAACATTTATTTTAAAATAAACTTTTAAAATAATAAATGAATATTTAAAACATTGTGTGTTAATGGTGGCAATTAATGGAGTATACAATAAAACCATAATTCTATTCACAATTTTTGAAAATTCCAAACTCGTGTTACTTTTAATAAGACATGAATATTACATTTATTTTTTAATGTAAAAAAGGGTATAAATGAATATAAACAATACCATAAGAACAAAAAAATATTTTTAAAACATTTTTTGAAAACATAATTATGGAAAAAACGTGTTTTTACTGAAGAGTGAAATAATGTCAATTTTAAGTAAAAAATTTATTTTGGAGTCATGAGTATAGAAAGAGAGAAATATTAAGGGAAAAATATTCTCCTGAAATATATATAGTACAATTAGTTTATTTATTTTCTGGATAGATGTATCATAATATTTCATTAGAAAAAGAATAATAAAAAACAATATTGATGAAGAACTAGATGGTAACATAAAATCCTAAGCACATTGGTATCTAATGAATCAAAATACATATTAAAAAAATATTGAAATTATATGTCAATAATATAATGATATTCCTGGTATAAAACATCAATGGGGTTGTAAATATTCCATAAAAAGAGTATATGTTCATAAAATAACGCATATACTAAAGATAAAAAATTCACAAAAACGCCATACCATATATATTAAAATCCATTGTACACATTAGAAAAAAATTTCTAATAAATATAATTTTATTATACATAAATCTTCGAACTCTATATATACATATATATATTTCGTAACATATATTATTTTGTTATTACTTTTTATCACATGTCTAATAACAATTCCCTGTGAAAATTACTTTTTGGAAAATAATATGTTGTTATGTAAATATAGATTTTTCATTTTATTACCTCCTAATTTGATCATGAATACATAATATAAATATTTTTAACCATGATTTAAATATCAAATATATTCATTAAATTTTTTATTTTAGGTAATCAATAAAATTTAGATACTGAAAATGAAATACATCGTTCATGTAGGTAGTATGCCGTATATAGAGATTAATGTTGATTCCATTATCTCAATGGATGAAATGGAATAAAGGTGAATACTATTGTAACATTAAAAAATTAATATTATTTAATATATATCACATATATATGTATATATATTAAATTTAATAAAAGTACATTCTATTCAATGAGTTAATGAAAAAGTATTTTATCCCTTTGCGAGGTGGTAGCTGACTATACAAATGAACCACATTATCATATCCCCCAAAAAATAAAAGTTAAGAAGGTATATGAGGTCTAATAATTACATAATTATACATATGCTTTAGATACAAAATATATTAATTTAATCTATCATTATTACCTTCTATGTAAAACATAAGTGAAAAACACATGACATTGTTCATTGCCTTTAATCCTCTGTACACTCGAGTGACATTTTTGTTTAATAGAGGTTAATAAGGTAAGAAGTTAAATGTAATATTATAATAATTTTTTTTATATAATCATTAAATTTGTCATTATCTCTAGTCGTGAGATGAGGTGATGAAAAACCAATAACCTCAGGTATCGTAGTCTGTCACACACAAGAGTGAGAGTTTCATTTACAATTTTATTGAAGTGGATATATATGTAGGTTATTACATTAACATAAAAACTCAAGGTATGTGAGATAATATTTTTATTATATAAGCATATTTGAACAACATATTTATTGTGTTGGAGGAAGAAATAAAATAAAAACACAAGTTTAATAATTTTATCTCCACTATGGAAAACCACTTTTGGAATATACTTGAAGCCTTAAATAGAGTATTTTGTATTCCAAATAAGGCCTCTAGGAAGAGAATAGGTATTTAGTTGAGATATTATTTTAGTTATTTTCTGAAACAAATTTTTTTATGTTTGAATAGTATAGGAGAGTGGGTGGCTATTTATATTTGGGGGGGAGGACAAACGTGGAATTTTTGAAAAGAATAATGTGTACCCATGTTTATAAAATTCATAAAAGAATAAATTGTATACTGAATAAAATTAATTTTTATAAGGTAAAAATATTTCCATAAATATTGGTTTTGACATGTTTGTAGTTCATTTTACCCATTATCATTTCTAAATATACCCCCGTTGTAAACACATTTTTACCTCAACAATAGTAATTAATTTTAATTATTATTTAAATTTATTTTGACCAAATAAATAAATTGAAATATAAAACTATATAGACTATTTTTATTTTAAATATGTAAACCATTTTTCTAAATTTTATTCACATAAATGGGAATGTTTAAATTAAAATTCAACACAATATCCCAATGAAAAAGTAATTTTCGATAGAGAAAATATACAAATGATGAAAATGTTTTTATATGAAAAATAAATATAATATTGATTAAGGTGATCTAAATAGAATTAATAAATATATAATTAAAATATTTTTAAATTTATATATATATAAAAACCAAATGAAAATTTTCTATTATTTTACTGATTTTTTTAAATTACTAGTCTTTGTTATTATTTAGAAAAAAATTATATCTTTTCAAAAAAATACCAAAAATTCATCCTAAGATAATTTTGAGATATATTTTGAAAAAATTATGCTTATTTTCTGATATAATGTTTCAAAATGTATTCAAACTTCTATTTATCATTTGACAACAAAAATCAATACAACTAATTTTTTAGAAAATAAGATTTTCAAAACATTTACAGAACTTAATTAAAAAATAATTAATTTTTATTGAAATGTGTTTTTATTATATTAAAAAATTATACTTCATATTTAAAATTTTATAATTATTCTTCATCATTGCAATTTTAATTTCTATTTTATAACAGTCATGATTAAATAATAATATAAATAGTTCTATCACAGTGCATTAAAACTCGGTGTTGCATATAAAACATGATATCAAGGAAAATAAATTTTTTCAAAAAAAAGTAGATTTCCAAAAATATCTGGGAGATACAACAAAAATTCCATAAATTTAATTTTCCCAAAGAATTTATCACTTTGTTTCAATAGAAATATATATATTTTTGTCTCATTACATTCGTAGGTTCAAACATATTTCACTCATGCTTGGGCTGTTATTATAGAACTTTGACAATGTGAATGATCTTATTTCATTGAACATTATCAGTGTGATCAAAAATATCATATTATAGTTACACATAATGAAAAATCATTATCTAGTAGTATCAATAATTATTTTATTACATGTTATGTTTTAGTTATGAAATTTCTTAGCATATATTCATGAAACACATTGTGAACTTAAGTGATTATCGATGGAAGGGACATAGTTAAGATAGAGTTTTAATATGATTCAGAATTTAAATAAAGTTGATATACTAAGGTCTTAGTTTTCACATATTTATTTCATGTATGAACAACTATAAAAATGTTCTAAATAAATTCAAAATCCATATCATGTTGTTGATTACCCAGATAACCTCTCTATAGATTTTATGTTGTTTGTATGTGTTGATAAATAGCTAAAAAAATATCTGCTATTTTTCATCTTGATAAGATACCAACAACAATATATCAGCATCATTAATCCATTACAATGTATTTCCATAGTTACTCTCATATTGGTCTTTTGGTGGAGTTATCTTAAGGATGGAGTGAATGTTATTGATGTTTGAAAAGTAAACTAGAGGAAGGTTTTCATACAAACCACATTTGAAATCTATTGAACATGATATCAATACATTCTATAGGTTTTTAATTATTCTCTAATACCTACCATATCACTTTGAATGATACATAGTGATTAAACTCAAATCCCTTTCAAGTGTTTTAAATAATTTTCTGAATTCTTTTTGATAAACCTCATACACGAATTAGAAAGAATGGAGTGTGGTACTCTATAAACCATACAACTTCATTTGGCTCTATTATAGAACAATAGTTATAACAACCTAGGTATTTATTTAATAATAATTTTGGATCTATATTAATACTAATGAATAATATATTAATTATATGTTAAAGGGGATGATTTTTCTAATAGCATACTAGACCCGCAATAAGGGGTTTCTCTGAAATCTTACGATGTACACAACATTGAGATATACAACAAAATAACCTAGTAATAATTTTATTATATTAAATGGTAGTTGATTCCTAGATTTTGGAATGGCGGGAATGAATAATATCAACTAAATTTTTTTAATATGGATGACACAAGTATAAATAATGATTCATTGGTTACAAAATTAATTAGAAATGGAAATAGAAATACCAATTGAATATAAAAGACATGTTTTTATGATAACCTATTTAAAAGCTTAAAATTGTGTTTTTATATCACTATTTATGGATTTTTATATATTATATATATTAAATGTAATTTTTAAAATTACTCTTATATGTTTTTTAGATATGATATAAGAATATATTAATTTTTTCAGATAATAGATGTATTTTTCTTAAAAATGAATTCTTACCGTGTTTCAATGGAGAACCCTTTTGAAATATAGTTTTGCCAATTTTATATATTCAATTTGAAAAAATAAATTTCTTTTAAAGAATATGAATAAAAAAATTGGATGAAATTTTGGTATTTTTCTCATAAAGGTCATTTCTAATGAATACGGAAAAATACTCTATTTTAAATCAAAAATGTCTTTTTATCTAATTTATTGTTTAGTTATATTTTAGTTTTAATTTGTTTTAGTGAATAATTTGGTTAATTGTTTTTCATTTAATCCAATTATGGTTACTGGATGTAATTTCACAATTAAATTGGTCAAAACACATTTCAATATTTTGAAAGTTATTATTTATTATAACCCTGCTTTTTTGGTTTTGAAAATGAGAATAAATTATTACCTAACTACTGAAACTTATGTATTTTGAATTTGAAAAAATATATTCCATATTTGTAATTATAGAGTCAATATTTTATAAATAGGTACCTTTTATTTTTAGACATTATGAATAGTTACATAAGTAATTATTTTATTTACCATGGTTAAAGGATAAATGTAGTAAATAAGGGTAAAAACTAATATTATAAAAATAATAAACTACCCTTACACATGCCATAATCCTATGGGATGAGATAATTACGACCAAAGGCATCCTTGGGACGCTTTTGGGACCCCATGGAACCACATGGATGTAAAAATTGCATTTTATAAGAATTAACATAATGCAATGAAAAATAGAACATAGAACTGTATCTTTTAGTTAAAAAATTTTATATGGGATATATTAATGATATTATTGACAATAAATATTAATTATAAAAATAAAAAAAACTCATAAAAAATTGTATTTTATTATTAATTTTTAGTCATCATATTAATGACTTTATGTATGACACAATGATGTTGTAGCGATTACATTATTAATAAATGATTTAAATATATTTGATTATAAATATTAAAATAAATGTATTTTTAAAATTTTTATTCCATTCAAAAAATTAGGTAATTATGATGTTTTTTTATATTTGAATTAATTATTTTTTTAATAATCATGTTTTTTGTATTTTTTAAAAATGTCACGATATGAATAGTATAAAGATTGACATAAATGAGTTTTAAAAAAGTACAAATATATTTAATGATATAACAGTCCAAAAATATATATGATTCTGAAAAATGACATTAATGATGTTTATAATTTCATTAATGAAAAACAAAAGGTTTTTTTGCCATTTTATAATAAATATATTAACCATATAGTATGAATATACAAGAAAACATAGTAAAAGATAAATTAGTTAACTAAGGGTTAAAGCAAAAAAGTTAGGGTTAAATTTGTGGAGTAGAATTATCTACAACCTAATATTTCAAAGGCATTTATAATGATCACCTTATCTTATAATTAAATTACATGGTAACTTCTTAGATAGAAATTTAGTTTATAAAAAATATTCATTCAAGACATTTCTAAAGTTCCCCTCCTCCATCTAATAAAAGGGGATCACCTTTAACCCTTACTCACAACAATCAAGCACTATTGTCTCGTCCAAACCCTACCCAAATAATCTCCCTACATCCCTCTATTCCACCATGAGACAATACCTTGTGCAGAAGGTAATTTAAGAAATCCTTTTGCTCAAATTAATGGGACTCACACATTATAAGATGTAGCGTCTTCTCTAGTGTTCATTTCCTTTATTTTAATTCTCCACTCCCTATTATATTATTATTATTTGGTTACATAACCACACTCTTATCCTAATATAATAGTTTGTTTTTATGATTAGGATTCTACCTACTCTCCCTCACACATCCATCTAATGGATTTAGAACATACTTTTTCTGTGGACGATAAACTACTTCCTAACAAAACGATGATTGTTCAACTATCCTCTACTTCCTGTCATTATGTCCATTTTGATTATAGTTTATTTATATTTGATGTGTATTATAATTATATTTTCTATATGATACTGCAATTTGTTTTTAAAAACATTCCTTCATGCTTTTCATGAGGTGTAAATACAATAATTTCATTAGAGGAAATGCGAATTACCACCCCGTCAAAGTGATATGACTCATTCATGCCATAAATTGAATGTATAATGGATTTTGTTAATGAATATATTTACCATATATATCATATTATATTATAATTTAATTATTATATACCTATGTATCATTTAGGTTTCATTTTACTAATATTATGAATAAATTTAAGCAGCATTCATGTGTATGTACGACCTAGAATCTCCATGAATAGTGCATTAAGATTCTTTACTCCAAATGCAATGAAATACTAAAAATACATATATAATTGATATATATGATATTTAAATCCTGAATATTTTTCTAGAGATAATGTAATTTTTACCACATGGACAGTTTGTAATTATAACAATATCATTTTCGACTCAAGTACCCAAAATCAATAAAACGACCGATATTAACATAAATAATTATGTAATTTTTATAATTGTGTATTAATTGATAAAGAACAATTAATTTGAAAAATGTTCTTAAATTAGAATAAATTAACTTATTTTTATTATTCTAGAATAAAATTAAACACATGTGAAGAATCAGACTCATTGTAAGGGAACCTTTCACCACCCTCTTTTAGTCAACGACTTCTATTATATTATTTCATTTAATTTAAATATTGAAATTTTAGGATATGTTATTCAATATCCTTGTTGATTTACATTTTATTTCCTAGATATGAGTATCCCTTTTCAATCTTATCAACTCATTTTCTGAATTTTTTAGTGACATTTTTTGGCTCCTGAATTATCATAAGAGAACATCTTAACTCAATTTCCATTCATTGGGTTATTTTTATAATTGTTGATTATTTCATTCAATGACTATGTTTTAATTGAATTTTGAAATCCAATATTGTATTTATACGCACTTTATGTGTATTTTTAGTGAATACTCTTAATCGGTTTATTTTATATAAAAGAATTATCTTTGTATGGGACTTCATCTCAATCTCCTTTCATTGAGGCATATTATAATATAAAAATCTTTCTTTTGTACACTGTATAATAAACTTATTTTACTTTGAAATTCATTAAAAGGGAATATTTTTTCTAATAATTGTTTTACTAAGCATCAAAAGGAATGTTTTTATATATGCAATGATAACGGCCATTCCGCCACCACGATCATAATTTGATATTTGGATTCCACTCTATGCCTTAATGTTATTAAAGGGAGAATAAAGTTTCATATTCCATTTTTGGATCTTTTGGTATTGAAAATGGTGTTTAAAATGGATTGATTATTTCAATATATTGAAATCATTTCTTGTGATTATAATTGAAATTTTATGATATAAATGTTGATATTTTTAATATTTTATGTGTTTTGATAATATAATGGTACATGGACATTTCACGGGTGGTTACGTGATAAATCAATTATTGGTGGTTACGTGGTAAACCAAATTATGGGTGGTTCTGTGGTAAACAATTGCTGGGTGGTTACAGTATATCTTCCAATGTATTGGGTATAGAAGTAAACATTTTCCTATTCCTTTAAGTGATATGTGTGGATGATGACCATATGGTTATTCCATTAATGTATTTTTTATATCCCAAGATAACTTTATAAGTTATAAAATTCTTTATATGGGCTTTGTGGTAAATTTTTTGTTACAAAAGTGTCATAAATGAGCATATATTTAATGATGTTTTGTTGCTATTTTATAATGGTGAAATGTATTACATTATGATAATGTTTTCATGGTTAACATGTTTTTTCAGAACTAACTATTTTCATTCCATATGTATAACTTTTTGAGATTTTTATACTAATACCATGTTTTGAAATGTTTTTCACTATAATAATGAAGAATAAATTCAAGGATATGATCATGGAACAGTTAAGCTGTTAAAACATGAAATGACACCATATTTCATTTCAAATTGTTTTTAATGAAAAAATGGATAGTCAGTAGAAGTTTCCACTTGTAATATTTAAGATGTTATGTATAAGTAATGACCTAGTTATCTAAATCACTAAAATTAAATATATCCTCTATGTGAATTAAAGTCAAATTATCAACATATATCAAAATTAGGTAATTTTTATTGCTGATACCTTATAATAGTAAGGGGAGAAGTTTTTTTACAGTGATATATGTTGCTAAATTTGTTAGGAGAGAGACGATGAACCATATAGCATTATTCTATATTGATTATTTTGTGATTCCTATGATAAAATCCAAGGTGATTTTCCCCATTTCCAATCAAGTTTTGATAATGGTTGTAACATTACTTTAGAAATATTCTCTCTGGCTTAACATGATGACATTCCATGTATCAAGATACATAGTATAAAATACTATTATTCAGGTCTGACATCATAAAAACAATTTCACAATGGTGATTGGTAGGTGTTGTAAACATATCATCATTCAGTTGTGGGTTTAATCACTACAGACTCATCAGATATAATGTGTTTTCGCCTGACCAACAGGATACCCTTTTTTCCGAAAACAATATTTAAATAATTTCTAAAACATTCCCAATTTGAAATAACCCATAATGAACTCAACATTAAAGATAACATAATCCTAAATGTTACCAACACATTTAATCTTATTTCCAAAAATTTTAAATGTTTTTCCTCTAAGAAAATTTTATCACTTAAACATAAAAAAACCATAGGGTTGTGTTTCCAAAAATGTCTCCAAAAATTACTCTAATATTGATTAAGTAAATTCAAATTATACCTGAAAATTGGTTTCTAGTACATTGAAATTTTTATCATCATTAAATTCAAAAAACCATAATGGAATTCATAACACTTAATTTAATCTTACATAGAGATATATATAGTCACAAAATATAATTCACCATTTAATTATTAAATAAGTTTATATTTTAGACATAAAAATTACCATTGGGATATTGGGTTCATCCTTAAATATATAGATGATTAAATATTATCACATTATTCATGAATCCGTGAAGAGGGAAATATTAATTGTTTAAAATGAGATAAAATTTCTATAAAGTATCAATAGTAATATATTGATAATTATCATTAAAATAAAGTAAAATATGAAATTTCCAACTAAGGAGTAGAAGATATACATGAAATATTTATCATGATTCACTTCAGCTATGGGGATTCAACAATATTGTCCTATTTTCTTCATCCTTATAGGATACTATGGCATATCATCCTCATTGGACCTTTGATTAAGATATTGATTCAAATAATTCCCAATGTCCGTGAACATGAATCACCGGAGAGTGGGTGGTGAAATTAGCTGGGATTTCCCTATACTCTCATTAGTAGATAACATTATACCATCACATCATCATTCAGAAACTGAATGAAAATTCTTTCAAAACCTAAAAAATTTAGTAGTCCCCTTATGATAATTTACCCCATGTTTCATTAAACAAATTTTTCATAGAAGAAATATCATCTTTTATTCCATGGTTTGAAGAGTTTCTATTGTTTTCCATCATTAATTTTATATCAAAACCCGGTTATTAATGGGTAAATCAAATCCCCATATCCACATTGATTAAAAATGAATTATTTTCCCATATATAGAAATGTATATTGTGAATAAATTCCTTTAGATACTTGGTTTTAATCCAATGATGAATTTTCGAACATTACTTTTACTATAAGTGATAATACCAGAAGAGTACCACACAATTCGTGTAAAATTTTACCCATAGGTACTAAAGTAATCATCATCCTTGTTTTTAGATCAATCAATTACATTTCCAATTTAATAAGAATAGTATGATAAAAATAATTATTGAGAAATTATATCATAAACAAATAATATCCCTTGGAGAGAATATCATATTTTTTAATTTTATTCTTAATAAGATTCCACCATTGGTGTTCTTATCCTTCCAAACGATAGATGGAAAAACCAAATTTTAATTCTCCAAACACCAGATAATTGAAGATATATTTTAAATTGTACTTATAAATCTCATAAAAACTAGTGGACTATCAAAACCGCTAAAAGAAGGTGTATGATTAATTATGATGGACTCAGTATAACATTGTTCCCTCCTTTTATAATTCAATAGAACAACAAGATTCATAGATAGTTAATGTTGTTTAATAATTAAAAAATCATTTTTCAATCCATCTCCAATAATATTTAGTTAATCAGGAGGAAAAAAGTTTCATATTAAATTGTATTCCATTTTATGATGGTTCTTTGGTGATCTATCCATTGACTAATAGCAAAAAAATCATAGTGATAGAATCACTAATGATATTTTAGGATTAACCTAGGTTATTCATGGTCATATAATATTTAAATACTTTTTGATGTTTCATAAAAAGTTATTGAATTTTGAAATCATAAACCTAGGGATTATAATTTTTTTTAGAAATGTGCATTATATTTCACAAGGTGACGATCGTGTCAAACTCATTGAACTTTTTTTAATTATTACCCCAGGATAACATTTTGAAAGACAGACATCCACTTGTACTATCAAGATATGGATATAATTTCTTATAATGACTAACTAAAACCATTACTAGAATTTAAGTATATTTTTCTATATTATATATATTTTAATCGTTCTCACTAATGTTTTATTGTCCCAATTTCCAAAGGATTAACTATAACTTTCTATGATACCAACTGTACAACCCAGAAAATTATCATTCATAAAAATAACATCAAAGAAGATGAATATTCCTTATATATAATAATGGTCCATATATTCATCATTTAGTAATAGTTCCTTTAGAAACATGGAACCATAAGTTTATTTTTCATAGGTTAGCTATTTCATATTCTACCATGTTTATGATAAATGTTACCCTTCTTAATAATATCATATATATTAACAATATACATACATTAGGGGATGAAAGTATAATAAAGGGTGTGATAAGATTATTTTTTATGGTAATTAAGTGAGATATCAATATAATAAGATCATATGTGTCTGATAATATGAGATTTTTTTGGAAAAAACCTAACCCTGCATATCATAGATCATATACAAGAGACATATAAAAAAATAGTATTTAATAAGAAATTTATAATAAAGTAATAAGATAAAATATTCCATTAAATAATAAAACTAGCATAATATATATAGTTTTGGAGAAAAAACATAATCATTGAAAACATTGTTTAATGAATTACCACCAAACATTCATTTCACTTTTGTCTTGGATTAACTACCCACACACCATCATTTTGCATGGGATCTAGTCTCATGTACGCTATGTTTGGGATGGAAATATCTGTATTTTTACCATCCAGTATAATTTTTTTGTATTAATTACATTGTACAATCAAGGGAATCATAGGTCCTGACAACCAAATAATGAAACACATACATTCATTTTCTACAAGATCCTAATATATTCATCCTATCAGAACCCATTAAAACAAATGGGTTTCATAAAACATTTCATCATAGAATAACCCATGAAAGAGAAATGGGTTTCAAAAAAACCTTGTAAAGACCCGGAAATTTCATGGAAGTTTTTGTTTTTTAAATACTTTTGAATTTTATGAGTCTGTGGCTTCTGACGACGCTTGAATCTGAGGCCTAGTGTGCCCGGAATCAATTTACGAAGATAAGCTCGGGTACATTCAATCAAAGAATGAGTGGGTTTTTCTAAATTTTAATCCGGTGCTCAGAATTAAAATCTGAGGGCACCGATGAAATCACATCGACAGTAATTGCTTAACTGGGCACTTACTGTAGTTGCGTTCACATTGGAGGAGAAGAAAATTTTTGGGATTTATTTAAGAAGTAAATAAAAATTATCGGAACAATTTTTATTTTATAAGGTTGTTATTCCCTCCCATAGGTAGTTAATGGTGGGGCCCACAACCACTTAATTACCCATGAATGGATGTTAGATAGGTGGGGCCCACACGAGCCCCACAGTTTTATTTCCCCTAATCTCATTGAGAACCCCTTATTATATTGGAAAACCCCTATTAAATACCAGTCTCTCCACCTCAATCCATTAAATTATTTCATCCAATAATTTAATGAGTATCGTTCCTCTTTCCCCCCTTTTTAGTTAATTTCCAACACGTTTAATAATTGGGAACCTTCCCTCTCCCTTCCTCAATTAATTATGAACGCATTTTATTTAATGTTGTGATTTAATTTTAGTAGTTTCTTTGCGTGTATAATAAAATAATAGGAGGAAACTATTATTTTATTAAGGGGGGGGGGGTGCTTTCATTGTGAGAGAAAGAACGCCGGCCTCAGACGAAGAACGGTGAAGAACGCCGGTTCCTCCAAGAACAACAATGTGCCTTCAATCCTCTTCTCCGCGACAAGAGTGGAGACACCGCTTCCTCTTCGGCGCACTCTGACGTCGCCTACGATCCCTTTCCCTATGACGTCATCTACCACGATGCCAATGTTCGACATCGGTTGTTGAGGTAGGGGTTTAATTTGAGCGTGTTTATATTCCCATGATTCTTCCCTCCTAGAACAAATAACGTGGATCATCTCAATATCAAGTTAATTTGGGAATGATTTTATTTGCAGTTTTGGAGTATTTTGTTTTCGGGGAAATTTTAGGGGATTTTGTGAATATTTCTTTGTGTGATTTATACCCTCAGCATGTCGTGTAATTGTCTGGTTAATGTTTAGAACCACTACCGTGGTGGGTGCGGACTAATGAACAAGTCTGAACCCACCGCTACATTGTTCATGATGTGCGGAATAATTGGTGATGATAAAGTGGGACCGAAACGACTATTAGAGGCCTTCGCAGTGATGTACGCGTCCTGAGACGACTGCAGGCAAAGACGAGAGCAAAATAGGACCACCAGAATGACTTCGGTGGCCTGCAGAAGCCCCAGCGGCACGGCGGAACCCGCGGCCGGCCGCCTGGAGGCGGCAGCGCCCCGGCGCACCACCAGCAGGAGCCCACCGTGGCCGAAGCTGCGACGACGAGGGCTGGATCCCGCGGCCATGCGGGATCTAGTGGAGCTTTGGCACCACCCAGGTGCCGCGACAGGGGAAAGTGGTGATCGCGTCCCCCGCTTGGCTCGCTTTCCGATCCAACGCACCCCCCCTGGCTGGGCTGGGGAGGGTCACGAGGATCAGGCCTCACCGACCGGGTTAGGCCGAGCCGTGCCCTCCCGGGCCGGACCGAGTTCGGGCCGGCCTCGGGGGGAGGGGGGGGGGGGGTGGGCTAGGTCGGCCTGGGCCCAGACCCCCCACTTCGAACCATTTTTGGTCTTTTCCCTATAACGTTAGCTACTGACCTACAGTTACACATCTTTAGTTGCGTAGGAGTCCTTGGATCGAGGTGGTTATTTCTGTATATTACACTCGAGGTTTCGAAATTTTTTTGGTACAGCCGGGTTGGTTCGATTCCGAAACCAACCGGGCCTTTGGAGCGGAAACGCTTATAACATAAAGAAAGGACGTGTGTTTGACGTGCCGTCAATTGAGTTGAAATCCTTTTGCTGGGAAAGTTTTTTTGGATTACTCCAATAGAGGTTTGGATGTAATTGGAGTATGGTCGGGTTGGTTTTAGCTTATAAACCAACCGGGCCCCTGGGACGGAAAAACCAATAACTCTCAGACTGGGCGTCCGATCGACGCACCGTTTGTCGTGTTCCGTTTATTTTGACGAGTCGAACATCGGGATACATCAACCTTGGACTTCGTAACAGTTGAAGTATTGACCCCCTTGGCTCGAGTAGCAGACCCTCCCGGAATTGAGCGTGCTGTGGGCGGAAACCATAGAGCTGGCTGCGCCTGCGATGATGAAAAAAGTACTTGGATCCTCCGTGGGTTTTGTAGCGAGGAAGACTATACTTGGAACCTCCGTGGGTTCGGAAGTGAGAAAGACTGTACGTGGATCCTCCGTGGGTTCGGCAGCAAGGACGACTGTACTTGGATCCTCCGTGGGTTCGGCAGCGAGGATGACTGTACATGGATCCTCTGTGGGTTCGGCAGCAATGACGACTATACTGGGATCCTCAGTGTGTCCGACAGCAATGAATACTATTCTTGTATCCAACATGGGTCCGAAAGTATGACCTCCGTACTTGTATCTTGAGTGGGTCCGGCAGAGTAGTTAGTTTTGTATTTGATGTGGGTCTGACAGCATAGCTAGTCTTGTATCTAATGTGGGTCCAACAACATAGATGAATCAGTGACTACATCTGATCATCTCTAACTCTATACGAAAGATTTAAACCTGTGTGAGATGAGTCTTGATTCTCAATCATTGTCATCGATGTGATTGAATTTCTTTCCTGAGTGTACTGGGTTGTGTTTTGCTGTGTGGACTGGGTTGTGTTTTCCTGTGTGTAATGGGTTGTGCTTGGGCTCAAGAGTTGGAGTCATTTTTTAATTGATGGCTTAGGTATATGTATGGGAATATACCTACATAAAGATGGTTGATACTTCGTGATTTTATCATTACTTTGTGGTTTATCCTTCTTGGATTCTGAGAGAACTTCGGGGGTCTTGGGGTCCCTACTAAGTATCGTATACTCACCGCTGCACGGGCTATGCCCACACTACCTTGTGTTGGATGCAGACAATAGAACGCACTGATCGAGGTGGACACTTGTGGAGCGAGACAGTACCCAGAGGTGGACCACTTGGCGGGACGTACATGGAGCGGATGGTTGGACCCGAGGAGCTAAGGAGACTATCTGTACGCACCCTTTATGTGGGATTTACGGAGGATGACTCAGTGTTGTCATTTTACTTAATGTTGTTGTACTTTCCTTTCACCTGTATTGTACCTTCAGTTGAGTTTGTATACTGGCCCATTTAATTCTCATCACTTACCTTTAACCCAGTTTTACTTAGAGCTTACTTCACTTGCGTACTCTGTTGTGTTTTGGTTTATTTTATAAAAGGCAATGCCTTCCCTTTTTCAGGATTTATGCCTTTGGTGCTAGTCTTCAACCCCTGGCCTATGGAAGGCGGGATTGGGGTAGTCACAATAAGGGTCCCGAGGATGGTTCATGAAAAATTGGTATCAAAGAAGTTGGTTCTACCACATAACATTGGAATAGGATCATTCCTTTCTGTGAAGAAATAGTGTTAAGAGTATTGAGTTTGTTTTTCAGTCCAGGGAGTCTAGTGTTACTGCGGCGGCCGACGTATCCTTACACCAGGACCCTAACCTATCATTTTCAACTAAGTGCACGAAAGCACTGATTGTGTGTGTTTTTCCATTCAAGAGTTTTATTTGTGATTACTTGTGTCAGCTCACTAGGTACACTGCTTGACCGTGGAACACCTGTTTCATTTCAGGATGGCCCCACGAAGGCAGCCAGCCAGGGTTCCTAGTTACGCAAGGGATGGAATCCCACTGAGCGATGAGGCTTCGGTTCAGGGCCCCACTACAGCGGAGGCACCCACAGTACCACTACCTGCTGGGCCACCGATACCACCAGCCCCATCAGCGGAGAATGCATGTCACCTAAGTGCGTTGCACGAGTTTCAGCGGCAGAGGCCGCCTAGGTTCTGTGGAGAGGTGGATCCTCGGGTAGACGAGGATTGGCTGGAGGCTATCATCAGAGTCTTAAGATTGGTAGGAACACCAGCTGATCTCATGGTGATCCATGTAGCGAGTCTCCTTCACGCAGCAGCATTTAGATTGTGGAGTCGGATGCTCCAAGTGCAAGGCGATGCATCTCTATTTTAGACGGACTTTGATAACCTCTTCCACTCAGAGATCATTCTAGCCACCCTTCATGCGGTGCACATCAAGGAGTTACTACAGTTGCGGTAGGGCAACATGATAGTAGCCTAGTACTCAGCGAGGTTTACCGACCTCTCGCCCTACTCCACAGACATGGTACGGGACCCGTTCTTCCGGGCCCGGACCTTTGAGTAGGGAATGAGGAATGAGATCAGAGCATCGATGATCTACCTCATCATCCTGATTCAAGTGGGGGTGACGGAGAGAGCCCTTCTAGTGGAGAGTTTTCTCACTGCAGTCACCAGTTTCTAGACCCTCTACAGGACGACACACAGCGGAGTCATCTACAGCCGGAAGTTGACAGTTGACGTAGAGGACCAAGCAGACCAAGATATCAAATGAGTGATCTCAGGATAAAGGTTCGGCTGTGCAGGGCACACGACATAGAGCTAGCCATACGAAGAGTTGTCAGTGCTTTGCATGTGGCGGGCAGGGTCACATGGCTCGAGACTACCCGACTCGCCCTACAGATGAGTAGCAGGAGGTAAAGGGACCTCCTAGGCAGAGGCAGGGGTTCGATCAAGGCGAACTGCAAGGAGTAGGAGATTGTGGCAGAGGAGCTGGCCATACAGCTAGTGGAGGACGACGCATCGAGTTGTTGCCACCACTACCAGTAGGAGGACCACCCCGACCGTAGGGAATATGTGGACGTGGTAGAGCACAACATCATGTAGCTGAGGCCTATGACCATAGAGGTCCGGGAGCAGACGGGCAGGAGCGGGACTAGCTCCAGGCATGGAGACTTTTGTTCATGTTGCTTCTAGAATTGTTGATGTCGGTGTTTATGGATTCTTTGTGTCTTTGTACATTGAGTTGCAGTAATAATAGATACTTGTTCTTGAGACATTTTTTTCCATGTCCTTTTTATGTGGTCGATGCTAAGAGGTTCTGGTTTAAAACTATTGACTTGATCCTCACTTGTTAGATTCCAACCGGAAGAGACCCAGTAACCACGCACTGATGTTGATAGTTTGACTCAACCCTTGGAGGTGAGAGTAATGGTTGTATATCTTAGTAGTAACATCGAGGCCTTACGAGGTTGTCTATGGCATGAAACTGTACCGTTCATGTCAAGAATGGTTTATAGTTCTCTCCAACTCAATAGACTCAGGTGTATCCTCTCTCAGAAGGACATGAACCTGAGATAGCGGTGATGGCATGAATTCCTCCGGGACAATGTCTTCGAGATCGTTTATACTCCCAGGGAGGGGATCATTGTAGAAGATGCTCATAGTAGGAGATCTAGTATTTAGCTCTTAGGAGTAGCGAGACAGTAGCTGGCCGCATTGCAGATATCCTTTGTGGATAATGATGGAATCATCACGTGTAGACCCAGAAATGGTTCGAGCTATGATTGAGAAGGTGCAGATCATCTAGGAGAAGATGAATACTACATAGAGCAAGAATACATCCAATGCTGATAGGGGACGAGACCACTGGAGTTTGATGGTGATGACCACATATTCTTACGGGTCTCACCTCGAAGGGGTCTACGAAGATTTGGACGGGGCTGCAAGTTATCTCTGCATTTCATCTGGCCTTTCCACCTCAGATGCACTAGGTGCATGGCTTCATCCACATATCTTAGCTGAGGAGGTGTGTGCACGACCTATCCATCATCATCGGCCATGGGGAGCTGGACATCGATGATGGGGTGACCTTCATGGGGTTCCAGTAGAGGTTTAGGATCGATAGGAGTGGGTCATATGAGGACGGTCAATTCATCTTGTGCAATTTCATTGGAAGCATTGGAACCTCTAGAAGAGCACTTGGTAGCGGGAGGCTCAGATGCATGCTCGGTACCTCCATTAGTTCCTTATTTTGTGTTATATCTTTACAGGGGTGTAAATCCCTGAGTTATGAGTAATGAAAAGACCCGAAATTTCCAAGGAATGTTTTTTAAATACTTTGGAATTTTATGAGTTTTTGGCTTCTGACGGTGCCTGATAACGAGGCCCGGTGTTCCTGGAATCACTTTTCGAATTATAGCTCGGGTACGTTCAGTAAACGAAGGAACATATTTTTCTATCTTTTGAACCGGTGCTCGGAATTGAAATCTGAGGGCATCGATGAACTCGCAGCGCCGGTAATTGCTTAATGGGACAGTTACCGTAGTTTCGTTCACAATGGAGGAGAAGATAATTTTAGGGGATTATTTAAGTAGTAAATTAAAATTATCAGAACAATTTTTATGGTATAAGGTGGTTATTCCCTCCCATGGGTAGTTAAGTGTGGGGCCCACAGCCACATAACTACCCAAGTGTGGATGTTAGAGAGGTGGGGCCCACACGAGCCACATAATTTAATTTCATCTACTCTCATTAAGAACCCCTCATTATATTGGCAAATCCCCATTAAATTCCAATCTCTCCACCTCAATCCATTTAATTATGTCAACCCATAATTTAATGAGGATCGTTCCTCTTTCCCCCTTTTTTAGTTAATTTCCAATGCGTTTAATAATTGGGATCCTTCCCTCTCCCTTCCTTAATTAATTGTCAACACATTTTAGTTAATGTGGTGATTTAATTTTGGGAGTTTCTTTGCATGTATAAAAAAATAATAGGAGGAACCTATTATTTTATTATGGGGGGAGCTTTAGTTTTACGAGAAAGAACACCGCCCTCCGAAGAAGAACAACGCAGAACGCCGGTTCCATAAATAACAACAACGCTCCATCAATCCACTTCTATGCGACAAGAGAGGAGATGTGTCTTCCTCTTCGGTGCACTCTGACGTCACCTACCGCGATGCCAACGTTAGACATCGTTTGTTGAGGTAGGGGTTTAATTTGAGCATGTTTATATTCCCATGATTCTTCCCTCCTAGAACAAAGAATGTGGATCAACTCAATATAAAGTTATTCCGCAAATGTTTTTATTTGCGGGATCAGAATATTCTGTTTGCAGGGAAATAATAGTGTATTTTGTTAATATTTCTATATGTGATTTATACCCTCATAATTTTGTGTAATTGTTTGGTGATGATTAGAACCACTAAGGCGGTGGGTGCGGACTAACGAACAAGTCCAAACCCACCACTACTTTGTTCTTGATGTGTGGAATAATTGGAAATGATGAAGTCAGACAAAAATGGCTACTGGAGGCCTTAGCAGTGATTTACGGGTCCCAAGATGAACACAGGCGAAGACGAGATAAAAATCGGACCACCAGAATGAATCTGGTGGCCTGCGGAAGCCCCCGGCGGCGACGAGGGCTGGATCTCGTGGCCTCGCGGGATACAGGGGAGCCACGACGCCACCCTGGTTCCACGTCCGTGGAAAGTGGGGTCCGCGCCCCCCGCTCGGCTCGTTGGTCGGGGCAACGCACCCCCCCCCCCCCGGTCGGGCTGGGCCAGACCCAATTCGGGCCGACCCAGGGGGGTTGGGCCAGGTCCGCCTGGGCCCAGACCCCCCACTTCGGACTATTTTCGGTCATTTTCCCATAACGTGATCTACGGACCTCCGATCGGTGCACTGTCTATTGCATAGGGGTCATTGGATTGAGGCTGTCATTTTGGTATATTACACTCGAGGTTTTGGAATTGTTTAGGTATGGCCAGGTTGGTTCGATCCCGAAACCAACCGGGCCCTTGGAGGGGAAACACTTATAAGTTAAGGACTGCACGTCCGTTTGACATGTTGTCAATTGTGTTGAAATCCTCTTGCTGAGATGGTTCTTTTGGATTACTCCAATTGAGTTTTGGACGCAGTTGGAGTATGATCGGGTTGGTTTTAGCTTAAAAACCAACCGGGCCCCTAGGACGGAAAAACCAATTACTCTTAGAGCGGGCGTCCGATTGACGCACCGTCTGTCGCACTGGGTTTCTTTTGACAAGATGGAACATCGGGATACATCGACTCTGTACTTAATGAAAGTTGATGTATTGACCCCCGTGGCTCGAGGCGCAGACCCTCCCGGAATCGAGCGTGCTGTGGGCGAGAACTCTAGAGCTGGCTGCGCCTACGACGATGATGACTGTACTTGGATCCTCCATCGGTTCTACAGCGAGGACGACTGTACATGGATTTTCTGTGGGTTCTGCAGTGAGGAAGACTGTACGTGGATCCTCCATGGGTTCGGTAGTGAGGACGACTGTACTTGTATCCTCCGTGGGTTCGGCACCGAAGATGACTGTACCTGGATCCTCTGTGGGTTCGGAAACGCTGACGACTATACTTGGATCCTATGTGGGTCCGACGACAATGTCTAATGTTCTTTTATCCTACGTGGGTTCGGAAGTATGACCTCTGTACTTGTAACCTGAGTGGGTCCGGAAGATTAGCTGGTTTTGTATCCTATGTGGGTCTGAAAACTTTGCTAGTAATGTATCCTATGTGGGTCCAATAACTTAGATGAATCAGTGACTACATATGATATTATCTAACTCTATACGAAAGATGTATACCTGTGTGAGCTGAGTCTTGATTCTCAATCATTTTCATCAATGTGATTGACTTTCATTCCTGTGTGGACTGGGTTGTGTTTTTCTGTGTGGATTGGGTTGTGTTTTCTTATGTGGACAGGGTTTTTCTTTGGCTCGAGAGTTGGAGAAGTTTTATAATTGATGAATTAGGTATATGTATGGGTGTATACCTAAGTAAAGTTGGTTGATACTTCATGATTGTATCTTTACGTTGTTGATTATCCTTTGTGGATCTTGAGAGACCTTCGGGGGTCTTGGGGTGCCTACTGAGTATCGTATAGTCATCCTTACATAGACTATGCCATCACTAGGTTGTGTTTGATGCAGAAGACGGACAACACTGATCGAGGTGGAGGCTTGTGGAGCAGGACGATACCAAGAGGTGGATAACATGGAGAGACGTACACAGAGCGGACGACTGGACCTGAAGAGATGAGGATACTATATGTACCCACCATTCAGGTGGGATTTCTAGAGGACGACTCAGTGTTTCTAGTTTTCTTACTGCTGTTGTAGTTTCCTTTCAGTTATACTATACATTTAGTTGAGTTTTTATACTAGGCCATTTACTTCTCAGCACTTACCTTGTACCCCGTTTTACATAATTCATACTTCACTTGCGTACTCTGTTGTGTTTTTGTTTATTTTATATAAAGAAATTCCTTCCCTTTTGGGGATTTAAGCCTTTGGTTCTAGTCTCCAGCCCCTGGCCTATGGAAGGTGGGATTGGGGTAGTCATGGAAAGGGTCCCGAGGACGGGTCATGACGAATTGGTATCAGAGGAGTTGGTTCTACCGCAGAACTCAGGACTATGATATTTCCTTTCTGTGAAGAAATAGTGTTATGAGTATTGTGTGTGTTTTTATGTCTAGGGAGTCCAGTGTTGGTGCGGCGGCCGACATATCCATACACCAGGACCCTAACGTCTGATTTTCAACTCATTGCATGAAAGCTCTGATTGCGTGTGTGTTTCCTTTCAAAAGTTTTCTATTTGATTACTTGTGTCAGCTCACCAGGTACATTATTTGACTGTGGCACACCTGTTTCTTTTCAGGATGGCCCCACGAAGGCAGCCAGTTGGGGTTCCTAGTCACATGAGGGATGGAATCCCACCGAGCGATGAGGCATCAATGTAGGGACCCACTATAGCAGAGGCACCATCGGTACCACTACCTGCTGGGCCACCGATTCCACCAGCCCCATCAGCGGAGAGTGTACGCTGCCTGAGTGCGTTGCATGGGTTTCAATGGAAGATGCTGCCTAGGTTCAGTGGAGATGCAGATCCTTGGGCAGCCAAGGATTGGTTGGTGGCTATCGGGAGTGTCTTCAGATTGGTAGGAACACCATCATACCTTATGGTGATCCTTGCAGTAAGTCTCATGCACGCAGCAGCAGGTATATGGTGGAATCTGATACTCCAGGTTCAAGGCGAGGCAACTCTACTTTAGACGGAATTTGAGAGACTCTTCCTCTGGGAGTTCATTCCAGCCACCCTCCGTGCGGTGCGCATCCAAGAGTTACTACAGTTGTCGTAGGGAATCATGAAAGTATCCCAGTACTCGGCGAGGTTTACCGACCTCTCACACTACTCCACAGACATGGTGTGGGACTCGTTCTCCCGGGGCCAGACCTTTGAGCAGGGACTGAGGCATGAGATCAGAGATTCGATGATTTACCTCAACATCTCGACGCAAGAGGGGGTGCTGTAGAGAGCCTTTATAGTATGGAGTTTTCTTGATAACCAGTCACCAGCGACGAGACACTCCGTAGGATGACACACAACAGAGTATTCTAAAGCCGACAGTAGACAGTTGACACAGAGGTCCAAGCGGACCGAGCTATCAGATGAGTGATCTCAGGATACAGGTTCGGCTGTGCGAGGCACACGGCATAGAGCCAGCCATACGAGGAGCAGGCAGTGCTATGCATGTGGCGGGCAGGGTCAGATGGCTCGAGACTTCCCGACCCGCACTGCAGATGGGCAGCCGGAGGTAGAGGGACCTCCCAGGAAGAGGCAGAGGTTCGATCAAGGCGGACCGGAAGGAGTATCCGACCGTAGAAGAGGAGCTGGCCATGCAGCTGGTGGTGGACGACGCTTCAAGGGGTTGCCACCACCACCACCTGGAGGACCACCCCGACCACAGGGAACATGTGGACATGGTAGAGCACAGCTTCATGCAGCTGAGGCCTATGGCCATAAAGTTCTACGAGTAGACTGGCAGGAGCGAGACTAGCTCCATGCATGGAGACTTTTGTTCATGTTGCCTCTAGCTTTGTTGATGTCGGGTTTTGTGGGTGGTTTGTGTCTTTGTACTTGGAGCTACAGTAATAATAGACAGTTTTTCTTGTGACGTTTCCTTCCCTATCCTTTTTATGTGGTTGATGCTAAGAGGTTCTGGTTTAAAACTGTTGACTTTACCCTCACTTGTGAGATTCCAAATAGAGGAGACCCAGTAACCACGCACAGATGCCAATAGTGTGACTCAACCCTTGGATGTGAGAGTAACGGTTGGATATCTTAGTACTATAATCGAGGCCTTATGACATCGTCTATGGCATGAAATTGTACCATTCATGTCAAGAATGACTGTATTAAGCAAAGAATGTGGTTCATCCTGGGGGGTGAGACCAGATTTTTCATTTCGGCAAAGGAGAAATCTAAGCAGCTCATTGGTAGAACATAGACAGATATGGGTGGAGATGAGTTCTTACAATTGGATAGTCTCACCCATTGTTCGTTGAACGAACATTTTATAGTTCCCTCCAACTCAATAGACTCAGGTGTATCTTCTCTCAAAAGGACATGAACCTGAGACAACGGTGATGGGATGAATTCCTCTGGGACAATGTCTTCGAGATAGTTTATACTCCCGGGGAGGGGATCGTTGTAGAAGATTCACTTAGTAAGAGATCAGGCTTTGGGCTATTAGGAGTAGCGAGAAAGAAGTTGGCCGCGTTTCAGATATCCTTTGTGGATAATGATGGAATCAGCACGTGTAGAACCAGAAATGGTTCGAGCTATGATGGAGAAGGTGCAGATCCTCTAGGAGAGGATGAAGACTGCACAGAGCAGGCAGAAGCCCTATGCTGATTGGGGTTTATAACACTGGAGTTCGAGGGTGATGACCACGTCTTCTTACGGGTCTCATCTCGATGGGGTCTGCAGAGATTTGGCTAGGGCGGAAAGTTATCTCAACGTTTCATCTGGCCTTTCCACCTCAGATGCACCGGGTGCACGACGTCATCCACATATCTCAGCTGAGGAGATGTATGCACGACCTATCTGTCATCATCGACTACAGGGAACTGGATATCGATGACGGGGAGACCTTCACGGGGTTCCAGTAGAGGTTGAGGATCGATAGGAGTGGGTCCTATGACGATGGTCGATTCCTCTTGTGCGCTTTTGTTGGAAGCACGGGAATCTCTAGAAGAGAACATGGGAACAGGAGGCTCAGATGCGTGATCGGTACCTCCTTTAGTTCCCTAGTTTGTGTTATAGCTTTACAGGGACATAAATCCCTGAGGTGGGAGTAATGTAATGCCCTGAAAATTTCAAGGAATTTTTTTTAAATACTTTGGAATTTTACAAGTTTGTGGCTTCTGACAGTGCTTGATTCCTAGGCCCAGTGTGCCCGAAATCATTTTCAGAATTTTATCTCGGGTACAATCAGTAAACGAAGGAGCATGTTTTTTATCTACTAACCCGTGCTCAGAATTAAAATATTAGGGCACCAATGAACATGCAGATCCAGTAATTTCTTAAAGGGACACTTACCATAGTTGCGTTCAAAATGGAGGAGATGATAATTTTGGCGGTTTATTTTAGAAGTAAATAAAAATTGTCAGAACAATTTTTATTTTATAAGGTGGTTATTCCCTCCCATGGGTAGTTAAGGGTGGGACCCATATCCACATAACTACCCATGTGTGGATGTTAGAGAGGTGGGGGCCACACGATCCCCACCATTTCATTTCCCCTAATCTCATTAAGAACCCTCATTTTATTGGCAAACCCCCCATTAAATTACAATCTCTCTACCTCAATACATTAAATTATGTCAACCAATAATTTAATGAGGATCCTTCCTCTTTCCTCCTTTTTTAGTTAATTACCAGCATGTTTTAAAATTGGGAACCTTCCCTCTCCCTTCCTTAATTAATTGACAACACATTTTATTTAATGTGGTGATTTAATTTTGCGTGTTTATTTGCGTGTATAATAAAATTATTGGAGGAACATATTATTTTATTAAGGGGGAGAGCTTTCGTTTTTAGAGGAAGAACTCCGGCCTCCGGCGAGAACGATGAAGAACACTGGCCTTCGACGAAGAATGTTGAAGAATGGCAGTTCCTCAAAGAACAACGACGTGCCATTAATCCTCTTCTCCACGACAAGAGAGAAGATGATGCTTCCTCCTTGGCGCACTCCGACATCACCTATGATCCCTTTCCCTGCGACACCATCTACCGCGACGCCAACGTTAGACATAATGTTTTGATGTAGGGGTTTTATTTGAGCGTGTTTATATTCCCATGATTCTTCCCTCCAAGAACAAAGAACGCAGATCAACTCAATATCACGTTAATCCACAAATGTTTTTATTTGCGGGTTCTGAATATTTTGTTTGCGGGGAAACTGTAGGGGATTTTGTGTATATTTCATTATGTGATTTATACCCTCAGAATTTTCTGTAATTGTTTGGTGATGTTTAGAACCACTAATGTGGTGGGTTCTGACTAACAGACAATTCTGAACCCACAACTACATTGTTCTGGATGTGCGGAATAATTGGCGACGATGAAGCGGGGCCGAAACGGCGATTGGAGGCCTTCGTAGTGATGAACGGGTCACAAGACGATCACATGCCTAGACGGGACCACAATCGGACCACCAGATTGACACTCGTGGCCTGCAGAAGCCCCCGACGGCGGGGGCGCCGGCGCGGCGGCTCCAGCGGCCGGAGGCGGCGGCCCGCACCGGCCGGCTACCTAGAGACGCTGGCAGGAGCCTACCAGGGATGAAGCCATGGCAGCGAGGGATGGATCCCGCGGCCGCGCGGGATCCAGGGGAGCCGCAACGCCACCCTGGCGCCGCACCTGTGGAATGCGGGGCGGCACCCCCCGCTTGGATCGCTGGTCGAGCCAGCGCATCCCCCCTCCCCCCCTCCGGCCAGGCCGGGGCGGGTCGTGCGGACCGGGCCCCGCCGTTCTGGTAGGGCCACACCCCACCAGACCGGGATGCGCCCTCCCAGTCTGGTCCTAGACCCGGGTCGGTTTTCCCCTGTTTGGGATGACCCCGGGGGGGAGGGGCCGAGTCGGCCCTGGCCCAAACAACCCACATCAGACCGTTTTCGGTCTTTTTCACATAACATGAGCTACGTACCTCCGATAGACACACCTTCAGTTGCATAGGAATCCATTGATCGAGGGGATCATTTCATTATATTACACTCGAGGTTTCAGCAATTTTTGGGTATGGCCGGGTTGGTTCGATCCCGAAACTAACCGGGCCCTTGGAACAGAAACAATTATAACTTAAGGACCAGACGTCCGTTTGATGTGACGTCAATTGCGTTGATATCATTTTTATGAGATGGTTACATTTTATTACACCACTTGAGGTTTGGACGCAGTTGGAGTGCGGTCATGTTGGTTTTAGCTTAAACACCAACGGGGCCCCTCGGACGGAAAACCCAATAACTCTCAGACCGGGCGTCCGATTGACGCACCGTCTGCCGCGATGGGATTCTTTTGATGAGATGGATCTTTTGGATAAATCAACTCTGAACTCTGTGACAGTTGATGTATCAAACCCTTTGGCTCGAGGTGTGGACCGTCCCAGAATCGAGTGTGCTGTGGGCGGGAACCCTAGAGATGGCTGCGCCTGCGATAATGACGACTGTACTTGGATCTTTTGTGGGTTCTGCAGTGAGGATGGTTGTACTTGGATCCTCTATGGGTTCGTCACCGAGGACAAATTTATGTGGATCATCCATGGATTCAGCAAAAAGGACTACTAAACTTGTATCCTCCATGGGTTCGGCAGCGAGGACGACTGTACCTGGATCCTCTGTGGGTTCGGCAACGATGACGACTATACTGGGATCCTCTATGGGTCCGACAGCGATTACTACTGTTCTTGTATCCTATGTGGGTCTGGTAGTATAACCTCTCTAATTTTATAATGAGCGAGTCGAGCAGAGTATCTAGTTTTTTATCTTATGTGGGTCTGACAGCTTAGCTTGTCATGTATCCTATGTGGGTCCAACAACTTAGATGAATCAGTGACTACATCTGATCATCTCTAACGCTATAAGAAATATGTATACCTGTGTGAGCTGAGTCTTGATTCTCAATCATTGTCATCGATATGATTGACTTGCTTTCCTGTGTGGACTGGGTTGTGTTATCCTGTGTGGAATGGGTTGTGTTTTCCTGTGTGGACTGGGTTGTGCTTGGGCTCGATAGTTGGATCCGTTTTATAATTGATGACTTAAGTATATGTATGGGCATATACATTTGTAAAGTCCGTTGATACATCGTGATTGTATCTTTCCTTTGTGGGTTTTCCTTCTTGGGTTCTAAGAGACCTTCGGGGGTCTCAGGGTCCCTTCTATGTATCGTATACTCACCCCTGCATGGGCTATTCCCACACTACGTTGTGTTGGATGGAGATGACGGAAAACGCTGATCGAGGCGGAGGCTTGTGGAGCGTGATGGTACCCAAAGGTGGACCAATTGGCGGGATGTACATGGAGCGGACGGCCTGACCCGATGAGCTAAGGAGACTATCGGCACCCACCCTTCAGGTGGGATTTCTAGAGGACGACTCTGTGTTAATTTTTCACTTACTCCTTTTGTACATTCCTACCAGTTGTACTGTACCTTCAGTTGGGTTTGTATACTGGCCCATTTACATATCAACACTTACCTTATACCCAGTTTTACTTAGTGCTTAATTCACCTGCGTACTCTATTGTGTTTTTGATTACTTTATAAAATGTAATGCATTCCCTTTTTCGTGATTTACGCCTTTGTTCCTAGTCGGTATCCCCTGGCCTATGGAAGGCGAGCTTGGGGTAGTCACGACACGGGTCCCGAGGATGGGTCGTGAAAAACTATGTAATTGTAAACCTAAACCATACATATAATGTGAAAATATGGTATCATTGGAACATATCTCCTGAAAATATTAATCAAGATCAAAGGATTTCATCCTAGATGGAAACTTATTCTCAATGATAATTTACATGGAATATTTCATGAGAAAAAATAACAGTTATTTAAAATCCACTTTTAAAAACTTTTTTTTTTGAAAATATTTTAAAATAATTTTCAATTCATATAACCATATAATATTACAATGTAATAATTAAAAATAATTTAATGAATTTATTCATGAAAATATCATTTTCAATTAGATATTTTTTCTAAATGTAAATCATTTTAAAAAAATCATTGAAAATAAAATTTGACAATTATATAGAGAATTTTGATATATTTAGTGGTTGTGATGGTAGGGGATTCTATACATTCTAGAATAATGATTCCTTTCACATTTTTGTTAAAATTCTAGTAGAACATGTTTTTAAAATTAAATGATTATTGGTCATAATATTTTTTGTAAAAATTAACACATTTGATAAATTAAATTAAACAATATTATTGGAACATTAAATCCTTTTTTATAAAATTTTTATGACACATGGATATTGAACAAAAAGGGTTTTCGACTGAAAAAATAAATAACGTAGGATTTCTTAAAAATATTATTTCTTAATTGTGAGCACATGAAGAGAGTAAAATGAATTGAAAAAATGTATTCCCGGGAATTAAAAAGATTTTGAGTAATTTTAATGTGTCTCTTGAAATATTGGTCCAAAAAATTATTTATCTAATTAATAATCATAAATAATCCCAATAAACAATGAGATTTTAACATTAATTACATACCACATTGGTATTTTTTAAATAATAAACACCATTAAATTATCAAATTAAAGGAAACATTAATATCAGTAATATAATGATATGCATAATATAAGTTAAAAAAATCATGTATAACAAATATACTTTTTAAATAAATCTATTTCATAAAAAATATTATATATATTTCTAGTATATATTAATTTATTATTCTCTTCTATTACTAATTTATTTACTATTCAATGTTGAAATGATTTATTGGGATGTAACTACATTCTTATTCATGTATGTTTTCATTTATTATTTTTTCCCTCTTAATTTGATCATGGTAACTTCATATTCTAATTTTTTAAAATAATTTAAATATAATAATTATTCAGTATATATATATATATATATATATAGATTGTATTCTATAAAACATATATATGGAATATTAAATATGTGGTTCATAGATACAGTAGGCTCTACCGACGCATTAACGATGTTTCCATTTTCTTGACAGAATAAATAAAAGAAAAGAAAATACTATATTACCTTTATATAATAACATTTATTCTATATATATCAAATATGTCAATTAAATTTTCCATAATTACATTTCATTCCATGTGATATAAAATAAAAAATCCAATCACTTCGCAATGTGGTAGTTCACCAAACACACGAATGATGTTATCACACCCCACAAAAATTGAATTGTATGATGGTATATGTGATATTAAAATTACCTTAGCATAATTATGTTATAATACTCGTATATATTCATTTAATCTATCCTTACTACCATCTCTCTAATTTATAAAAGAAAAACGCATCACATTGGTTCATGAGGCGTTAGTCCTCTATACAGCCGAGTGATATTATTGTTCAACAAAAGGTTAAATGAAAAAAATATAGGTGTTATATTATAATTCCATAAATAAAATAATAATATATATATATATATCATATAAAAACATTAAATTCATCATTATATCCATCCAATAGTTGTGGTAATTGAAAAATAATACCCTCGGTTCACGAAGAAGTAGTCTTCTATACGCATGAGTGAAAGTTTCATTTCTCATTTAATGGAAGTGAATATGGATAATTGTTATTACATTAACATAACAAAGTATCAAATTATTATAGATAATTGTGTTATTATATCATCATATTTTATGTATATTTTAAGGAAGATGAAAATTATAGAAGGGAAATCTCATAAGACAACCCATATAATTAATATAATTAAATTCATGATTTATTTCAAAAAGATCAACATAATACCACCTCAAAATATCATGAGGCTCAATGTATATTTGAAATTAGAAACACATCACAATTACATAAAATATGGGTATAATGAAATTATTTAAAACACCTTTTCATTGTCTTGAAATTCCATAACTCTTCAAAAACAACACGGGATATCATGAGGATGTTTTTAAGAAAGCGAAAAGCCATGAAGCCCAATTTGAGAATAATAAAAGCATAACATGATTAAAGTAGTACAAGTTATTCATGTGGAATTTGATGGTCGCATAAATGGATAGAAAATCACAAACTGTAATTTTGAAACATGATACAAGAAGACAATTTAAATGAAACATATGAAAGTGGAAAGAAAAAACATGAAATCATAAGAATAAGTCATAGATAACTGTTGATTCCTAATAATATAGTTTTATTTGGATAACCACATAAGTAACATTCAGGGTATCTCATGATATAAAAACATTACCCAATGAATTAATGGGATATGTATTTAATGGACCACCCATGACATTTGTCTTTTTTAAATTCATTTGTGTTCCAAATACACCATACAAAATAAGAGAATTATACATCAATTTTAATACCATGACTAAGGAGTGTGGTTCACATAATTGGGTGTCCCGAATCAATTTAGGATAAGTATATCTAAGTTAATATCCTTTATTGAAAACATGGATGTGAATTGATTATATAAATTATTGGCATGGAAAAAACGTATCATAATTTCAGCAGCATGATGGATGTTCAAGAAATTTCATTAAAGAGTATAATGAGAGGGAAATTTGATCTATCATTACATGAAAATCACAAGGATAATAAATGGAATGCATAAAAAATACTACAATATGGAAAATTAAAAATAAGTTGGCCTAATATAAGAAATGTCATTAATAATGGGGTGGATGAGAGAATCCCCATACCTTGAAATTTCACTTTTAAAAGATTTAGAATATATTATAAAGAGAATAAGAATACCTTTGTAGGGATTTAGAGAGAAATATGGAGAGAAAATTCATACTCAATAGGTTTTTTTATGTGGAGTGTAAGTTTGGTTAGGTATTTATAGGAAAAGAGAGGTGATTTCATTAATAATTTCAAAACATATATTTTGGTCCTTATATAATATAAAATACAAAAAATAGACATTGTTATTTTTTTGTACCACGGTTTCATTGAAAGAATAGTTGGTCTCAATAATTTATTTCACCAAAACCCATAAATATAAATATCATACCAATTTTGATGTGGATGTGAGTTATGTTCTTATAAAAATGATTCTAAAACATTAACATATAATATAGGATTAGTTGGATTCATTAAGGGTTTATAAAATTTATCAAATAACATAAAAACATTAATTTAAATGGGAAATGTATTTTCGATCTTGTATTCCATTTATAATATCTTTTACATAACCTTTGTGACATTATGATTTCATAATATATTACATCTAATTATATTTCATTTAGTTATATCCTAAAATTAGACTACCTCCAAAAATTATTAAAAGTTTACCATTTCATAGTTTTGGAAACTGTGATTTAAAAAATAATATTTATTTTATAAAAGTAATTATCTAAATCCAATAATTTTAACATTAAAATCAGCATCCTACTTTTATAAAAATATTTTTTTCGAAAGTAACAATTTTTTGGCCCTTATAATATTTATATTGGACATTATTAAATTATATTATAATATATAAGTAATTAAATATTAATTAATAATAATATTATATTATGCAAAACTTATTTCAAAATTACTGAAATTATTAAATAATTTTATTTAATTAAAACCTTTTATTTTTCAAAAAACAATGTTTTTCTTCATATAAGTAATTAATTTTCATCTATACATTTATAATTGTAGATATAAATTAATAATGAAAAGGGATAAAAATAAAGATTATTTTATTAAGAAACAAAAGGTTCTCATGTTGCTAGTGTCCATATACATTACCCATTTTACATCAATAATCTACTGAAGGGTATAATGTACAATGGTGGGGATTTCTTGGGGTTGTTTCAAAAACATGGTTTGGGACCTGAGACTAGTAAGGTTGAACATCTCCCACAAATTGTTTCATTCATGGATTAGTTATTAAATTGAATCATGGGATTTTTCAAGGTAAATTCATAATGATTACTTCTCCCTCTGATACAATGATAAATGGGATTTCTAGTGTGTAATCCTACTGATTGAGGCCATCATTCCTTCCATTAGGATAAATTTGAATTTATTATAAATGTTAATATAATAATATTAGTGGTCGCTATAAAATTTTTATTTATCAATTGTTAAGATGTACAATGATCTTTTGAAAGAAACAAGATATATTTTATAACTATCCCAAATAATCAAAGTGGTGTATATTCATTCTATAACTACATTACATAATAATGAAATATTATATTCAAAAGGTAATTTTATTTATAAATGACTGGGTTGTTACATTATACATCCCTTCATAAATTCCACCGTTGTAATTTAATTTCATACAATAAAATAGAAGTGGGTACTTATATTTCATCTCTTCTTCTGGTTCCCATTTTTCGTCGTCAAACATCTGATTCCACCATAATAATTTGGAAAGGTTAGTTGTCTTGTTTTATATAACACTTTCTTTGGGATCTAACATCTTCAATATATTATCCTCAGACGAAGCATCATTATCCTAGGGTATTTCATATAGATTTAGTATAATTGAGGGGTCTGGTATGTACTTCCACAAGAGTGATACTTGGAAAACATGATGTACATGGGATATGTTAGGTGGTGGTTCTAGTGCATAGGCCAAAATGCCAATGAGATAAAGATTGTAAAAGGGGCTTCAGTATCTAGGAATTTCATTCCCTTCATCCATAACCTCATGGTTTTCTTTCATGGTGATATATAATGGTACACCATATCTCTATCCTCAATCAACAGTTCCCATCTAGGATTGTCTAAATATATTTTCGATCATCTGTGAAACTATTCAATATGCTGTTTGATGATTTAAAACTCCTATATCTTCTCATATATAAGATTACATCCTCTAAAAATCTTCTCTTAACATCATCCCAACATTTTGGAGTCGACACTACTTCCTATACAGTTCCTCATAAGGTTCCATTTGAATGCTATTTTGGAAACAGTTGATACATGACAACTGTAATAGGATAAGGTGTTGATCCTGTAACGTCCCGGTTCCAGAAACCACCCATAGGCGCCCCGTACACGATTGGTCACATGGCTTCAAGTGCATTTCCCTAAATGCTAGATGCTGCCGACTAGCAGCAAGGGACTTGGGTGTGATGGTGGGGAAACTATTCCCTCATTGGAAGAGTACACAGGGGAAGAAAAACAAATATATTACAGAAGAAAACATAACCATTCATACAAGAGAAAATGATAAAGAATGGAAGACTAACAGTAAACAACTGGAGCACACACTCACATATATATATAAATGATGCATGATACATATGTCTAGGAAAGATACCAAACAATTCACAATGCTGAATACAATACTAAACCTAAGTGCAATAGAAAACAGGTAAACTCCTCAGCATCGCAAGCCATAGATTTTTCCCATGCTCTCTAGCTCCACATCAAGTCAAGTACCTAATGTAGAAGGGCGCTTTACCTTATCTATACCTGCAACAATATAATCTGTTTGGGACCAAAAACATGGCCCAAAAAGGGTGTGAGACAGGGTCCCAGTATGCAACCACCAAAAGATCTAGGCCTAATAGTCAGTGAATAGATGGTAGTAAACAAATACAGGATGCAGTAAACAAGAAACACACAACAACTACAATCCACATTGTCTATCATATAAAGTACACAAGTAATAGCTAAAAAACAAGAATAACAATAGGTAATCACCTTAGCAGTTCTCACAGCATAACCCTTATGGTTCAACCTACAAGTACTATCAACCCTCTAGGAGGCACACACAGTCTCGCCCCTCCGGTTTATCTAAATAAAAGCCTCTCTCAGGAAGCACTCAACATAAATTCACCCTATAGTCTCGTATCGTACTAAAGGCTCTCTATGTATGCACTCAACGTCTCATTCTCCTTGTACCAACGTAGAGGAACTACAGACTCTCTGAAGAATCAATCGACATCAATTTACTCTGTGGTCTCTAATCATAAATTAAAGACAATCTGGAGATGCCCTTACGTTCATCCTCTCTATGGTCCACTACACTAGGTTCTCTTATCCCTGTGTAAAACAAACATGCATAGAGCACATATCTCCCCATGTAAACCTCATGAACTACATGGATATCATTCTAAGGCGTAATATCATAATAGTACAATAGTTCCACTATCCTATGACTAGGAATGGAAACTAGAAAATCACCTAACAAGCAGAACATGTGTGACAAAACATCCAGAGAACAGTAAAAAATTACCCTATTCAAAAGCATTAACCTCTACACAGGCAATCAAGCAATGCAGGCAACCAATAGGGGAATAATAGGGAAACACACAATACCCCGTTCAAGGGAATTGGTGGAATTGCACAAAATATTCAAATACTTCCTACGGAATGGCATAAATCACCTACCTCGATCCTAGGAGATCAACATACTTGAACCACGATGATTGATTCTCCATAGAACGTCATAAATCTGATAAAACGTCCAAAATGCTCAAACCACGATATCTTGAGAGGGAGGAGGAATTGGACAAAAAGCAATTGGAGAAGAGAGATCTTACCAATGTGGTTCCAATGAAATAGACAGTGGTTGATTCGAAGAATAGATATAAGCGAGGGGGCTCGGGGAAAGATCACGGTCGTATAGATTCTCTGGGTCGAAGGAGAGCTAGAAGAAGATGATTATGTGGGTTAGACGTGACCCTGGTCCATTTAATATAAAAGAAGAAAATACACGTTGTGTACTTCTAAGGTACATAAATTGTACTCGGTTTTTTCGTACTCCACTTGAAGTGGCCTCCACATCACCCCTACACACCGTGTGTGTGGCCTGGAAACGGCCTCGAGCGGCAAAGGAGTACACGACGTGAAATCAGAAATTACACGGTGTGTACTTTGAAAATTTCCAGAAAATCCTGTTTTCTCAAAAACTCAAGGAAAAGGAATGACATACCTGAAAATGAAGATCCGGGTTCTTACAAACTTCCCCCCTTAATGAAATTCGTCCCCGAATTTCCTTAGAGAGGCGTAGAGGAAGAAATCCCAAATAGATCCAACCACTACGATCGTACATCGACCTCCCTATCCCAGGTCTCTTCATGTACTCGCCCGTGCTGCCATACCACCTATACTAAAGGAACATACCGCCCACAGATAACCTTCATACTTTGATCGATAACCCAGATAAAATAATCCTCAAACGATGCATCCATTTAAAGCTCAACCTCCTCGCGCTGAAAGACATGAGACAGGTCTAAAAAGTAATGTCTGAGTTGAGAGACGTGGAAGACATCGTGCATGGCTCAGTACCTCTGAGGCAACTCAAACCGATAGGCAACTGGCCCAACCCTCTACAATACCTCAAACGGCCCGACGTACCGCCCTGAAAGCGTACCCTATCTCTGAATCCTCTTGTGTCCCAAACTCGGTGCGACACATAGGAAAACCTAATCCTCGACCTCGAACACCGGAGGTCGTCTCTGCTAATCATCATAATACTTTTGTTTAGTCTGTGCTGTTGCAATCCTCTTTCGAATCAACTCTATCTGCTTTGAGGTCTCCTGGACAAGACGAGGTCCCAGCAAAACTGCCTCTCCTACCTCCAGCCAGCATAAAGTTGATTGGAATGGCCTAGCATACAAATCCTCGTAAGGTTCCACCTAAATAGTCGCCTAAAAATTGTTATTTTAGGCTAACTCCACCAGAGGGATATTCTTCTCCCAATAACTGGAAAGGTATACGATGCATGCTCAGAACATATCCTCAATAACTTGGATCATACGCTCGGACTAGCCATCTGTCTGGGGATGGTATGTTTTACTCAAAAGTACCTGTCTACCCAAAGCCTTCTGAAGCCCCTGCCAGAACCGAGAAGTAAAACATGCATCCCTCTCTGAAACAATGGAGTTTGAAACTCCATGTAGACGTACGATCTCTCGGATATATAGTCATCCTGGATCATCAAACACTGAAGGTCTCCTTGATCGGTAATAAGTGAGAAACCTTCGTAAGCCTGTCGATGACAACCCAGACAACATTGTTCCCTCAAGGCGACCTCAAAAATCCAGTCACTAAGTCCATCGCCACATAGTTCCACTTCCACTCTGGAATGGGTAACTGCTGTAAAAGGTATGCTGGTCACTGGTGGTCCACCTTCACCTGCTGACAAGTAGAACACCTCAAGAAAAAACCGGCAATAGCTCTCTTCATACCTGTCCACCAGTAATGGCAATAAAGATCCCGATACAACTTGGTGATGCCAGGATGAATTGCACAAACTTAGGAATGAAAATCCAGCATCTTCTCCTCGTATATGTCTATTGGCACCCATATATGACCCTGGAAACGCAAGATCTCATCCTCTCCCTTAGTCCATCCAGGAAGAGTGTCCTCTCCAAACACACTCTCTCTCAGGACCAAGCCTTCTGAGTCTGATAGCTGCCTCATTCGTACCTAATCAATAAGTGTAGAGGTAACATCTGCAGAGGATAGTTAAGTCTGTCCATGTATGTCGTGCAAATCTAGATGCATCTCAGAGAACAGAGACATAAGTTGCCACTCACTACTGGCCTCCTAAACTGCCTGAATCTGAGTTCTCCAGCTCAACGCATCTGCCACTGCGTTTCCCTTTCCCAGTGTAGAGGCAAGCATGAAGTCAAAAGACTAACGATACTTGACCCACATGTGTTGTCCCCGATTCAGATCGAACTGAGTGAAGATGTACTTGAGAGTCTTTTGGTCGGTGAAAACCACAACGTGATCTCCCAGAAGGTAATGTCTCCAACAACGCAAGGCGTGAACTACAAGTGCCAAATCCAAAATGTTCGTCAGGTAGTTCCTCTTATGTGGCCTCAACTGCCTAGACCCGTATGAAACCACTCCATCTCCTTGCATAAGCACAACTCCTAATCTGATACCTGAAGCACCACAATAAAAAGTATATCTCTTTCTTGGCTATGGAAAGTCTAGTATCGGAGTTGAAGTCAACATTCCCTTTAGTATCTGAAAGGCTGACTCACAAGAATCTGACCATAATAACTTTTCCCCCTACTTGGTTAGACCTGTCAATGGTGCTTCTAGGCGTCAAAAGTCTTGAATGAACCGTCTGTAGTATCCATACACTCCTAGGAAACTCTGTACCTCAAATACATTATTCGAATACTCCCATGAAACTATAGTTTGTAACTTTCTTTGGGACCACAGATACTCCTACCTATGAGATTACGTTACCCATGAAGTGGATATGATCTTTCCAAAAGTGTCACTTCGAGAGTTTTGCATAAAGTCTATGCTCTCACAGTGTACTCAGAACGGTCTCAAGATGGGTAGCGTATTCGTGTCGACTCTGAGGGTACAACAAGATATCATCCATGAAGACCATGATGAAAGAATCCACGTAAGGATGGAACACTCAGTTCATCAGTTCCATGAAAACTAATGGCGCATTCGTGAGACTGAACGACATAACCATATACTCTTAGAGGCCATACCTTCTCCTGAAGGCTGTCAGAGGTATATCTGGTGGCTAACGGGCAACTGATGATAACCGGACCTCAAATCAATATTCAAGAACACTCGGGCTCCTCTATACTGATTGAAGAGATTATAAATCCTATGCAGGGGGTATCAGTTCTTGACCATCAACTAGTTCAACATCCGATAATCCACACCAAGCCTAAGGGTATAGTCTGCCTTCTTCGCAAACAGGACATGAAAACCCCAGGGAGATATACTGGGTTGGATGAAACCCTTTTCCTAAAACTCTTCCAAATGCTTCTTGAGCTCCTGAAACTCAGGTCTAGCCATCCTATAAAGAGGAATGTACACAAGTGCCGCTCCAGGAACGAGCTCAATAGAGAAGTCTATATCATGCTCCGGAGGAAAACCTGAAAAGTCCTATGGAAGGACATCCCTGAAACGATCAACTGGTGGAAGAAAGTCCAGTTGTGAAGTCCACTTATCATCAAGATAAAGACTAGAAATTTGGGACGTAACCCTTCCTAGCCCTTGATGCTCGAGTCCTGCACGACTCTCCTGGACATCCCACTCACCTCTATGAAGAAAAGGTTCTCCCTCTGGTGAAATGAAACTCACCCTACGGCGATAACAGTCGATGACTTTCTGGAAGGGAGCCAACCAGTCTTTCCCGAGAATGACATCATATCACGTTATCTCTAGGACATAGATCTCCCATAAGATACCATAATTCGAAACCTCAAGAGGGAACTCTCTAAAATAACGTACAGTAGATGTCCTCGTCCACAAAAGTGTGTCCAATGTCAATAAGTCGGCAGAAGAAAAGATACAGAGCCCAAGGCTATGCTCAACAACAACAGATATAATGATATGCATAGAACCAGTATGAAAAGAGTCTAAGATAAAACTGAGGCTACTAAAATCGTACCTCAAACTATAGAACTTCAGGGATCCTGCTATTGATAGGTTTGTTCCACGGCAATTGTCTGGCCTGCCCTGCAGCCTTGTGACCCTGCCTGACCACTCTGAGTTGATCCCCCCTGCTGATTCTGTACGACAGCTGACTGACTATGATGTACTTGACCTCCACCCTAGCCTGAACGGATGGAAAAACACCAGTTCTCTGACTGGTGAGAAACTAGTGGTGCTGCTCCCGAAAGAGGAGTCATGGAAGAACCCCCGTCACCAGCTTCTAGTGAGAAAACCTAGAAGAAATGATGAAGGTGACCCATATTTCGATAAAATTGGAACTCCACTAGGTCCCTCTGGCACTGCGGCCTCGTGTGCGCTGCCCGTCCACACTGTTAGCATACCACCTGGCTACCTGATGATGTATCTCGCCTCCTCGGATCACCGCGCGTAGACTCCCTACTGCGCTTCCTGCTATCAACAGGAGAAACACTAGCTCTGGAAGAAAAATCTCCCAAGCTTGTAGCTTTGAAGTCTCCTAGATTGAGCTCTGAAATCAGTTCATGTTTGATGATGGATGAGATGGATGTCAACTTCAAGAGATTCACCTGCGAGTGGATCTCCCTCCTAAGACCATCCTCAAACATACTTTCCATGAACATCCCCTCTACACCCCAAAGTGGTGTGAAATGCTGCAGATCAGTGAAATGAGAGGAATACTCCATAAAAGATAGAGTACCATGCTCTAGACTCATTAACTCTCATGCTCGATCGGCCCTTAGGGTCCCCGGGTAGAAGTAGTTGAAAAACACGCACGGGAACTCCTCCAAAGCAATAACCTAATGATGTCCCGCCTGTGAGATCACGTCCCACCACCTCTTGGAGGAGTATCAAAGAATATAGGTAGTGATCTTGACCCGCCTCTCTATAGGTGTCTCCATATGCTCAATGATAGTCAGCGAGGCTTCTATCCATGACTCTGCAGCCAGTGGTCCTTCTTCCCCCGAGAATGTAGAAGGATGATGCTACTGGAGAACCCACGTCATGTCTGCCATAGTCGTGGTAGGAGGCGGTGCTCCCAGAAGGGTCTCCATCATCCTCATAAATCCTTCCCTAAACTACACATCAGCGCCTGCAACAGGTATAACTAATGGTGGCAAGGTCGTCATAGAAGGAGGATCTGCAGGAGGTCCCTGATCGGCCATACCCGATGTCTGATCACCATCTGGAAACTGACGTACATCCGGAGGACGTCTCGGAGGAAAATCTCTGAAAGATCAAATGCACACCAAAGACGAGGATTAACAAATACTGAGAACTCAATAGTACAAAATGTGAATAGGAGATAAAAACATTCAATTTTACAAAACACAACTACATGGCGTGTATAAAAATACATGGCGTGTCTTCCTAAGCATCTTAATTGGGTGTGTACCCCTGCCCTACTTGTCGTGTAACACCCCAAACTACACGACATGTTGTCCCAACACACAACGTATACTTGAACTCTATTCCCCTACCTGAGTCACTTTACATGGCTAAACCACACGGTTTGTCTTAACCCTATACTACATGGTGTGTTCCCTAGAGACACGGCGTGTACGAGACAAGGTTTCAGCGACTCGTTTTGTTAGTTACAATGTCTTCTACACGGATAAACCTAACACTGCATGTTCCGAACAAACACAGAATGTATAGGAGAAGATAAATCTGATATGTGTTGTTCGTGGCACGACCGGGTACCTGGAACAAGACTAAACAACGTGGTCTTACAAATCACGGCGTGTTCTACTCGAGATTCCCCAACCCGTATTGTTAGTTACATGGCTGGGTACAATGCTCTAAACTACATGGTGTGCACCTACCATACACAGCGTGTTCCTAAAGACATTTCTACAACACCGTGTTCCTGCACACATAGTCAGTGACATGGTCTGAAACTACACAAAGTGTATATATAAAATACATGCCGTGTATTCTTGGGTTTTTAGGGCAATAGCTTTGAAAGTGCACTTATTCCAAGAAACCACTGAAAACCAAGCACGAAGGTTCCAAATTACGATTCGTGAGGTCCCATAATCCCTACAAATCAAAGATTGGAATCCTATACAGTCATATATATGGAAGAACAGGTCAATGATGCACTAATTTCTGATTCAAGAGGGCCCCTAACACCTCAAGAACAACGATTTGGAATTCATTTAAGAATGCACAATACAAACACCTTCTCTTTTAAACAGCAGGGATTCTATCAAATCATCTACCACAACAACATCCATAATATACACAACATATATATCAATAACATGAAATTTCTAATGCAACCTAGATAGCATGGAAAGAATGCATGACATGTGATTTCTAACACGTTTCTATATAATGAATGTGATGGAATACCCTCATCTCACCGGGTTGCCACAAAAATAGAAACACAATATCAACCCCATAACAACACAAGGCATGTGAATCACTCTAGGTGAAATCAGATCAACTGTAATATAGAAGAACCAAAAACCTATAATAAGTGAGGTAGATAGGATTTTCCCTATACACGAGTTACCTACTCCTGAGCACAGCTTAATATCAAGTACGGAATCCGTCCAATCCCTAGATAAAGGCTCCAAATAGTAAATCAAGGGAAATGAACCCCTATAATACCACTTTGTAACATCCAAGTTCCGGAATCCACCCAGAGGTGCCCCGTACCCGGTTGGTCACATGGCCTCAAGCACATTTCCCCAAACGCCAGAGGCTGCCGACTAGAAGTGAGGGCCTTGGGTGTGATGGTGGGGATACTATGCCCTCATTGACAGATTACACAATGGAAGAAAACAAATAGACAACAGTAGAAAATGTTACCATTCATACAAGAGAAAATTATAAACAGCGGAAGACTAACAGTAAACAACTGGAGCACACACTCACATATATATATAAATGATGCATGATACATATGTCTAAAAAATCAGCCAAAAAAGTCACATTGATAATTACAATACTAAACCAAAGTGCAAAAGAAAAAATGTAAACTCCTCAGCATCGCAAGCCATAGCTTGGTCGCATCCTTTCACGCTCCACAACAAGTCAAGTACCTGAAGTAAAACGGTGCTTGACCTTATCTATACCTGCAACAATATAATATATTTGGGCCCAAATGCATGGCCAAAACAAGGTGTGAGATAAGGTCCCAGTAAGAAAACACCTAAAGAACTCTTCCTAACAGTCAGTGAATACATGGTAGTAAAAAAAATACAGGAAGTATTAAAAAGAAACACACAGCAGCTACAATCGACAATGTCTATCTTATAAAGTACACAAGTAACAGACAAACAACTAGAAGAACAACAGGTAACCCCCTGGGCAGTTCTCACATCCTAACCCTTATTGTTAAACCTACAAGTACTAGCAACCCTCTAAGAGGCACAATCAATCTCGCCCCACTGCTTCAACTAAAGAATAGTATATCTGAGGAAGCACTCACCGTGAATTCCCAATATAGTCTTGTATCGTAATGAAGGCTCTCTTGGGAAGCACTCAATGTCTCATTCCCCCTGTGGCCCGCATCGAGGATCTACAGAATCTCGGAGGAAGCACTCAACATCAATTACCCCTGTGGTCTCGTATCGTAAATGAAAGACACACTGGGGAAGACCTAACGTCCATTCTTCATATGGTCTACTACACTAGAATCTGTCATCCCTTTGTAAAACAACCATGTATATCCCGTGTATCACCCCAAGTAAACCTCATGAACTACTTGGCTATCATTCTATGTCACAATTGCATTACTGTACAATAGTTCCACTGTCCTACAACTGGGCATGGAAACTAGAAAAACTCCTAACAAGCATAACATGCATGGAAAAACATCCAGATCATAGTAAAAAATTACCCTATTCACAAGCATTAACCTCTACTAAAGAAATCAAGCAAAGCAGGAAAACAACAGGGGAAAAATCGGGAATCACACAATACCCCATTCTAGGTAATTGGTGGAATTGCAAAAAAATATTCAATGTCTTCCTACGGAAAGTCACAAACCACCTACCTCGATCTTAGGAGATCGATGTACATTAACCACGATGATTGATTCTCCTTAGAACATTGTAAATCTGAGAAAACGTCCAAAATGCTCAAACAACGATATCATGATAATGAGGAGGAGATAGAAAACAAATATCTAGGAGAAGAGAGAGCTTACTGATGCGTTTCCAACGCAATTGACGAAGGTTGATTTGGAGAAAAGATGGAGGCACGGGGGCTCGGAGAAAGATCGCGGCCGTACGGGTTCTCTCAGTCGAACGAGAGCAAGAAGATGATGATTCTGGGGGTTAGAAGCGACCCCAGTCTGTTTAATGAAAAAGAATAAAATTTACGATGTGTACTCTATTTTTCTGTACTTCGCTTTAAGCGGCCTCCACATCACCCATACACACCGTGTGTGTGGCCCGGACACAGCCAGCACACGGCCTCAAGTGGCAATGGAGTACACGGCGTGTACTCAGAAAGTACCTGGCGTGAACTTCGAATATTTCCATAAAATCCTATTTTCTCAAAAACTCCGTGAAATGGAAATACATACCTGAAAACGAAGATCTGGTTTCTTATAGATCCCTACATCTTTAGAAATCCATAGAGAAATATGTTATAATATCCTCTAGATATTGGATATTTCTATCACAGTGACCATCCATCTATGTGTGATAATAAGTATTAAAGCTCAGATATGTATCCAAAGAATGTTTAAAGGGTTCTCTAGATGTCATGGTAAAAATTATATATCTATCATATACATTTTAAATGGTCACTCCTTTTAGTATTACCACATATAGAATATATATCTTGGTGATTTAGACAAGAGATAAATGTTCCTTGATAGTAATGAATTGTGATTAATTTTTAAAGCGATCAACTACCTCCTAGATTGAATTATTTCCTTTAGATGCCCTGGGGAGTCATCTGAAAAAATTGAGGTTATATTTTCTAATTTGTATACTAATATAAGAAATTTTCTTATCATACCCATATAATTCTAGAATATATACTTGATTTTTTTGACTAAAAATCATTATGAAAAGAATTACGTCATCTCCCCCATCATGCTATCCAAACATATGTTTTTATTTAGATCTCTATATGTATTCAGGATTCCAAGATGAATAAAGATTTATGAGATATGAAAATAATCCATAAGTTTCTTCTTCTACTCTGGTTTTTAGGGGACACATATCTGGGTTTAAAACCATATAACTCAATCATTACAAAAGATGAATTCCACAATATTCAACTTTTTTCTATACCACCACATCATATTTTTGTTCTTCTTTATTACATTAAATATTTGATGGTTGATAATTTTTTTGAGTATCATAGGATGAAGATCGCTATATTATACGCTTATCCTCCCTTTTCATGACCATGAATATTGGAACCCTGTCAATCCTCATCATAGATAGGGTTTCATGGTCATTTCAAGATAGAGAATATTGTAAATTGTTTTCCTACCCAAGATAGTAATTTTTTAAGTAATAATTTTCCTTGATTAGTTTTAAACAACTTCATTAGAAAATATTATTATTATTTTGTGTGAATATTTACCTACAAATTTTATGACCGACATATATGTCATACTTTTAACCATAGTGATAATGTAATAAATTTTCAACGTGAATATCACTATACAATCTTTTAGACCATAAATAGGATACTTAAACTCATAGATAATTAATTTATAGGGGAATAAACTATCATTTCTTCATATTTACGGCGAAAAAATTGTTACACCTTTTTAAATTCATTGATATAGACCACGAATCCTTCCCATATATATGGTAATGTGAGAATGGGTGTAGTTATTAGCCACCTATTTAACTATTTATGTTACTACTAGCATTCATGAGTCCAGAAAAACATTACTCTCTTATAGGATAGATTGTATTTTTGGATTGCATGTCATGAAATGTTTATCACAAATTTATGATAGAAACCAGCTAGTTTAATGAAATTTTTGATCTCTATCACAGATATTGGTCTGAATCATCCTTTAATTTACTCTTTTCTTATGGATTAAAAAATATTCATTTTTAGATAACATACCCTATAAATGTTTCATGATACATAAAAAATATCAATTTATATAATTGGCATATATATTTTTATTTATCATGGTCTTTATATTAATATTAAAATTCTAATAATATTCCTCCTTTAATTTTTAGTATATTAGAGTATCATTTATAAATACAACCACATATTTTTTGAGTAAATCCCCAAAGTCTCTTTTCATTAAGTACAGGAAAATAGGATAAGTGTTAGTGATTCCAAAATCAATCCCAAATATTTTATTGTTCTAATAGTTTTTTTATAAGGTATTCTGGGGGAAATGAACTTTCTTCTCCTCTTCTTGATAATATTCCTAATGAAGAACAACATTATATTATTCTTATGTATCACATAGTTGATAAAACAATTAATCAATTTATAAAAAACAATACGTTTTATTTTCCATGATCTTGTTATGATCATTATATTCAATTTTGTAGAACATTTACCCAATATTAATCATTATAATAAGGATTGGTTCATCCCATGGTGAAGGACTTGGTAATATAAACTCTTTATAAATATTCTTATGTATTTGTTTCTTCAAATCTTCATGATAAAAAATATAAAAAATATATAGGGTATTATATATTGGGTAATATATAATTATAAGTTCAATCAAGAAATAATCCTATTGACTAAGTTGAAGTCAAATAAATTTTTAGGAATCAAGATAGTGCATTCCCTTATAATGGTTTTTACACCAATGATGATATTTTACAAAGTGTAATTTATTTGAGTTCGATACAATTTTTCTTATATAAATAATATATATTCATTATAATAGGATACCCAAGGACATTAATACCCCTCATAGATATTTAATAATATTAGAGAATGGTTTTTGATACAGTGGGTGATTTCATTCTCATGGAAATTAATGTTTTCCTGAATTATTGGAATCCAATACATACCCAGAATGGTATCAAATTCCACTATAGGGAGAATCATAGAGTTAATTAGTAAGTTCATACAACCAATATAAGTGGTTGAGGAGTTATATACATCATATGAAATTATATTACATTTTTTCATCCATAGATCCAATTCTTGGTTTCATTATGGTGTTTTAATAGTTCTACTAAAAAATCATGATATGAAATAATTTAGAAAACAAGAATTGATTCATAAATATTCTCTCCATGATTGAATAACTATTGTACCTATCACTATGTCATTATTAGGTTACAAATGAGTAGTTATGAAGTAATAATATCACCATTAATATCTATTAATTGTATGTTGTTATCATCAGTTGATATTGAAAATCCATAACGTAGTGTAATAATTTATATGGTGTCATTATTCCTTTTAAATCAAACTATAGAGAACAGGTAGAGGGTTTGTAGGAGAGTAGATTTTTTATATCACATCAGTGTGTTTCTCCTAAAAACTTTTTCATTTTATGTTAGCTTCCCTCTACCTCATGATGTATTTATTTATTCATTTTAGGAAATTTATTGGGTGATTATTCCCAAATATTCACTAAGATAGATATTGGTATTTCTTAGCCCTGTGGTATTTCTACCCCACTCCATCAGAATTAATATATATTCTCTAGTTCATATCATGAAACCCATTAAACCCTTACTATTCAAGAATATCCCTTTCAATTTGGATATAACATTGTACAATATTTGCATTGCATCAAGAGTCTGAAATCACAAATGGTTTATATATACTAAACTATAACCCACCATATAAGCGGACAACATTAATTTTAGGTTTAATGATAAACTTAGAGGAATATTGATCATGTATTGTGTAGTTAATGTCTTATGACCCCATGGATTCATAGTCCTTTTTCTTGATTCCCTGGAAATCCATCTCAAATTTAATTCAGAGAGAGATAGGAATACTTAAAAAACATTTTGTTGAATTTTTTTTACATCATAGCTTCGATTACCCTATTGGGATTAATATTTATGATCAATGTGCTCTATTTATTATATTTACCTCCACATGAAAATAATCCAATAGAAAACATATTTCATTGATCATTGAGAAATGTAGAATATATTTTCTATAGATTTGACCAATTGTATCCTGATTAAGTAACTTGAAGGTCCACTATATGTCAGATAACTTTTTCTCATAAATCAATCAATAAAAATAGTATCATTCTTATTTGGATGTGGTATTTAGACCTTATTCGTGATTCTATTGATAAAATGAGTTCATTGAGTATTTACCTTCATGATGTTCTTAGAATCTTGTCCAATTGGGTTGGGCATCTCATTTGGGAATTCCCCATAACATTGATTTCTCATTATTTTTCTCCAATTTCAATACATTAAGTAATAAAAAAGGAACAATTAGTGAAGATAATTTCATGTCAATGAAAAATATAAAATGGGATTTCTTATAATTGAAGGGATAACTCATTGATGAAATACATTTCTTAACATATGAATTTCTAGGATTCAAACTATGTTATTCGTTGTCTATTTCCTAACATACAATTCTATGTGAATTTTTTACCATGAAAATAGATTATGAAGTGATTTTGAATTTACAAAATCATATCAATAGGTAGTGTCAAAATAGGTTTTAGATAAGGCCTCCATATTGTGAAATAGATGATGATCATGTTAAAACCCAATGCTTCATTTTTAGTGTTATTGGTAAAAAGTACAATGGTTCTAAATCTATATCCACTTGTAGTATCGTGACAAGGATTTTGTTTCTTGGAAACTATTTACTCTATTTTTCAATAAAATTTATGAATTTGTTCTGTTTATTTTTATAATTATTAATGATTTCATATCATTCAGTAGTCCCATAAACTAAAAGAACTCGACCTTTCATTGATACAAACATTGAAATCCCATATAATTAATACACATTAATTCGTGAATTAGTACGTCAATATACTCTTAATACAATACCAATTGATTTTATGGCCTGGTATTTTTTTAAGTTATATTAATTGTACAATATATTAATATTTGGGTGCATAGGAATTATTTACAAAAAAATGGAATTCTTGTAAAATTACATAACTCTTATATTAATGAATAAGATTACATGGGTATATACATGAGAAAGTGGTGACCCATAATCCTGAGAAAGGGAATAATAAATCATTAACATGATGAAAGTAATACATGTTAGTCTTCAGGTATATAATGGTGACATAAAAGGTTTTATAATTACAAATAATAATATCAAATCGGGATATAAGATGATATCATCACAACAACATTAGAATTTGGTAGAAATAGTAACCAAGATATCATAAGAATAATCCATAGATAAACACTATGACACCATATCATATTTTTGTCATGATAACCTCACAAGAACCACACATGTTATATTATTAGATAAAAACATTATCCAATGCAATAGGGAGATATATAATTTTAATCCAACCAATAACATTTATATTATTTACATGAGGATATGTATTACATAGATGATAGAAGATACGAGTACAATTCATCATTTTTGATACCATAATTAAAGAGTTATGATAACATACATGGAATTACCCAATCAATTATGTATAGGTATATATGGTTGGTTACTCTTTAGTGTTAATAGGGATGGTAATTCATTATACAAATGTTTTTGATTGAAAATAATAGGATAATTTAGGAAAAATAATGTTTATACATAATGATTCATTGAAGGGTTTAGTGAGATTGAAATATTTTCTAACAATAGTTGGAATCATAAGGAATATAAAAGTGAATCATAACAACATGTTACAACATTAAAAAAATTCAAAATAAAATGTCATAATATAATAATGTGCTTGAATAAAACGGAGGAAAGAATCCCATTACCCGGAGAGGGTTCTTCTAAAATCGTAAGGGGAACATCTTAAGTTCCTGGTAAAACTGTATGAGAGACTTATAGACAGATAGGGAGAGGAAAATCAGGATAAATTGATTTTTATTAATGATTTTTGGGATTTTATGTGTTTATTTATAGAAAAATAAACGTGATTTCAATATGTATTTCTATGAAAATATTTTAGACTGTATCACTGTTGGAAAATGGGCATATACCCATAGTATTTGGAAAATTGTGCCTATATGTTGTTTGTTATGAATATACCAATGATTTTTCCTAAACCATGAGAATATGGTTGATTTTTGAGACCTATACCGATGGGTATTGAAAAACCATGGGTATAGGGTTGTTTTTTGAGAACATATACCCTGTATTTTCTAAAATGTGGGTATAGCTTTCTCGTATTGCGGTGGGAATTGTTTTTCACGGTGCGCAAATTGTTTTTTGAGAGAAGACCTATTACAAAGGATTCTCCCCTATACCCATGATATAGATTTATATATTTATATATATATATATATACAGAATTTATTTACATGTAGTGGTGAGGAGCTGGGAGATATAGGAGGAGGTCACGAGATCGAAACCTATAGCTGGCATTTTTTGAATATTTTTACCCACAGTTTTAAAACTGTCGGTATAAGGTTATAACATGGTGGAAAAAACCTGCACCCAATATTTGGAGAACCGTGGGTATAGGATGTAGAGCTATACTGACACATTTGTTTCCCATGTATCCCAAAATTGTGGGTATAACATATACCCACGACATTGTTGGATATACCCACGGTATTGAACTATGGGTATATGTCATTTTTATAGTAGTGCATGTGATAAAAAATCAAACCTACAAACCATTATAGGGTTTTATACCATGTTATATAAAATAGTTAACTATTTCCACATTTAATATTGTTAAAAATAAAAAATATTAATATAATACCATTGCTGTGGTGGAAGTGGCGATGTTGTTGAATAATTGATTTTAAAACATTAAAATATAACATTTGTTTTGGAAGATTCAATAAGTGTTAATTAAATTATTCAAATAACATTAAAAACAAATTATTTTAAATGTGAGACATATTCCGGGTAATTAATTCCATTAATTATATTTATTAAACAATTTTTTGTATATTTTTATTTCATAATACATATAGTTTATTTATAAAATATTTACATTTAACCTAAAAAGTAACCTATCATTGAATGTTTCGAAAAATTAACTATTTTCTTATTTCAATATGACGATTTAAAAACTAATATTAATTTTATCTAAATAGTTATATATATATAATAGAATTATTTATTAAAAATCAAAATTACCATCTATTGAATTATACTAGTTTTTATGACAATAACTATTTCACACTATTAAAATTATATATCTAAATTTATTAAAATAGATTTTATATTTTATATAATTTAATATTATTTCATAATAATATTATATGAAAAAAAAATTAATTAAAAATTATTAAAATTATTTAGAATGTGTTATAATTAAAACCATATATTTTCTAAAAATACAATTTTGGTTTATTAATATACAAATATACTTCCACAAAATCATATATAATTATAAATGTAAAGTATTAATGAAATGGGATAAGCATAATCAATATTCAATTTTTAATAAAACAGAATAACACATACCATGTGGTTCTTGATACATTACACCTTATTACAAAATCATATCCCTAAGGGTAAGGTGTACAAAGTTGGGTCTTTCTTAGGGTGTTTGGGTGAACACAGTGTGGGTCATAATCTCAATAATCATAAAAATATATATTTAATGGTCTTCTTCATGCTTCAATTGTTGAATTCCAGTTTCTTCAGGTTGAAATTCAATCCATATTTATTCCCTCACCATATTAAGATTAGCAAAATTGGCTTCATTGGGTATGATCCGACAGGTTGAAGCCATCAGTCCTCATATCAATGAAAATTATAAATTTTCATAAACATTAACATAAAAATCCTAATGGTCACTATAAAATGGATATTTTTCAATTTATATGTTGTTTAATTAAATTTTAAATATATCATGATATATTTTATATTGGTAAAACATAACCAAGGTATTCCATGATTTATATATTACTACATTACTTAATAATTAATTTTTTTATAGAGAAGGGAATTTTATTTATAAAATTTGGGGCATTACACCTCATCACATAATATAAAATCCTTAGTGTATGAAAATTGACCATGAGTATCCAATATGTTTACATAATCTATGAAACCCCTAGTTTCACTATTTATAGATGGAGTGAATTAAAATGACATAAAAATTATAAATCAAAATAAATATAAATTTATTTTTGTAAATTTTAAATTCGTATCATGATTATGCAAGGAGAACAAATAACTTATGTTTCTTTTTTTACCTCAGTACTGAAATAATTGGGTGATGATATTGATGTTTATTTGGATTAATTGACCAGATATTTAAAATTAACGTGTGATCGAGGTGTTAACTTGTACAATTCTTATATAAATTATAATTTCTCATTGATATTCATGGTTCACATGTTGATAAATGCATTTCCTATTAATGAATTAGTTTTTCAAAAAAGATCATTAAATGAATTACACTATGTCCCATTTGTGAATAAGGTACACACTCAATTAGGATGAAGGAATCCTTGATGTATGTGATTAAGGAAAATCAACCATTTTACCCCAATGAAGTAATTATAGATCTTGGATGATTTCATTAGATTTAAATTTATTATAAGTTAAAACACAATATCCACAAATTAGAGACTGACAATTTGTGAAATAAAGTATATTATTTTCAAATTGGCAATCCTTATTAAAAAACAAATTAAAATAACTATTTGGAAAGTAATATTATTGGAAAAATTATATTTTATTTTTTTAACATAGTATTTTTTAATGATATCATTTATATGGATATAAATTTGTGTGATAGTTTCATTAAAACACTACTAAATGAACCTTCAAAAAAAGGATACCATTCAGGCTAGTATGGAAACGAATAACACGTAGATAGGGGATGAATTGGCCCTATTAAATTTCAAATAGAAAAACTTATTCCTGTAGATGTTTAAATTAATTTTAATAATAATATATATAATAGTTTTACAAATTATTGAATGATTTCATGGTCCTATACGGTTATTAATAAAATATAAATAATATTATTTAAATCACTGACTTGAAGCTAAATGTCCTAAAATCACACGATTGTAATGTTTTGATGAAATATATATTTCTTGTAGATATTTTTTTAATTATTAATAATAAAATATAAGAAACATTAGGATGTGTTTTCATAAATATAAAATCCATATACAGTAAAGTAATAGACCCAAAAAAATGTTCCAAAATGGTAAAAGGATGTTTCCATCATATTAATATAATTGTATATATTTTTCCACCAAAATTATGGGATATGATATTTCACCTTATTAGAGGGATATGATGATGTGTTACTATAAATAATATATAGATTTACCCCCATTTAAAAATGTATGTTAATTATGAAAGGATATGAATAAGAGGAATTTTTTAGAAGGTTGAATTTGAGAGAGGGATATATTTTTTTGGAATTAATTCATTTTTATACGAACTACTTATCTGATGTCGATAGTATAGGAAATCTAAATTTTCATCACAATGTTATCCTTATAGGTGAAGGTATTTTTTGATGATTTTTTTCATAGTTATTATTATAGAGTGGTAGTAGGATCATCTTTAAATTTTACATAGGAATCTCTATAGATTGAAACCCACTATGTAATTTTAATTGATTTCAATCCGAAATGGGATGATTAGTAGACACCAACTACACCTAATGGAATGTAAAAAATGATGGTTTTTTACTATATATTTGAAGAGTAATATAGAAATAAAATTTTAACTAAATAATATATTTAATGGATAGATATAAAACCAATTGTGCATGTATTATCAATCATTGGTTTTGATATTAACAATTATATGCTCTATACAGGCCAACAAGATGGATATAATATGATTCAGAATAGTATAGTTAATATTATAGTGGATGATATTCATGTATTTCATTAGGTTTAAAAAAAAATTCATGAATATGTCAAACTTTGGAATCATTGAATAGTTATGTTAATTTGATTGTAAAACATTCCAAGTGATGATTTTTGATGAAAATTGGTTGATAAGGGAGTATCCCTTACTATCAATGAAATAGTATTAATTAATGATAATTTATATAAGTAAGGGTATATGGATTGGATTTTTATAATAGACTCATAGAGTTAAAATTTATTTTGTGTCACATATATAAAAAACACAAAATGATCATATTTTTGTTGTCTAAAAAATACACTATTGGTTTGAATAATAATTATATAGAGGTTGTAATGTTCATTGAATGTCAAAACCACTTTATTGTTCTCCAAATAATTATGATGTATTTTATATTATAGTGGACCATAATGAGATGATTTTTATACTTAATAGAGGGTCCACATCCCCTTATCCTTTAATGAAAAAACCAGGGTTAAATAATCAAGATATTTTTTTGATATACAATGTATTCCCCATTATACTATGTGTTTAGTAGTAAATTAAAATAATATATATTAATTTTTTAGTTAATTATGATGATAATGGATTATACACATGTTTATTCTTCAAATGATGAATAAAATTGTTTCTCTTCATACAGATGATACCAAACTAGAGAAACAACATATTGATAATGTTGAATCCATGGAAATGTTTGAAGGTGAACATCCTAGGTATTAAGGGAAACAAGAGTGTCATCGAGTGGCATTATAATGAAATTAAATAATCAAAGGAGACAACATTGGGGTTGGATGAAATAAAAACGAACAACCTCTTAACCTAAAATGTATATTTTAATTAGATACAATGGGGATACCATTTGAATACATGTGTTGATTGATAAAGATTCCGGGTACAATGTTATACTTATAATGAAGGAACTAAATTGGGAAAATATTAGGGTAATATTACCAAATACTTTCTCAATTTTAATTTTAAATAAAATAACGAAACATTGATTTACCATTAAATATTAAATTTAGTGATTATTTATATTAGGTGTCCGTATGATGAATATTTTAGTAATGGTCAATTGAAATGCTCATTGATAATTTTAGAAATTTTTCATGAAGAATCATCTCTAGGATGATAATGGTAAAGTAAATCACCACCCACGAAAAAATATATATGAAAATGATGACATAAGAAAATTGGAACGTGGTTATTAGTATTTTTGAGGATGTATCATTTTCGATAAATTTTAATTAGAAATATTTAACATGACATCATGCATATTAATCACATAGATTATACAATTTTAATTATACAATAGCAAAAGAATATATAAAATTATCAGAACACATAAAAAATTTAACCTCACCCTAAACCAAGGATGGAGTATGATTTACCTAAAATAAAAATGTTATAAAATTTAAATCTATATTAATAATTTTATGGATTATAAAGCAACAAAACAATTATTTCACTTCTTAATGTGGATTGATGAATCAAAATGTAAAGAAACATCCACAACACGTCTTCTGATATATAAGGTGCCCTGTGAAAAGAAATAGGGAAACAATTAGGTGAAAACACTCAAAAGTGTATAGGAATCATATTTAGTTATGGAATAATAAATAAAATCTTTTTTAAATTAATATTACATAACAATAACTAATTATTTTCCTACAGTTTCTATCTATTTTATATTCAAAAATCATATTCAGGAATACATGATATATGAAAAAAAATTGTCCTTTAATTGATCAATGAAATATAACAAATTGTTTATACGGATTTCATAGGGTCTACTTGAGTATATTTTGAAAAATAAAGGTCTCCATTGGATACCGATTAGGAAATAGAAAACATGATGCCATATATAGATTCTAAAAAAGGAAATTTTAATTTGAAGACTTATTAGTTATGAAATATTATGTGAAGTAATAACGAAGAATCAAAACAACAACAACCACTACATGAAGATTCAACCAATATTTGATGTTATCTATCCCACTCAAAGTACCATATTAACATATATAATTGATAATTTCCTAAAAATAAGAATTGTTAAAATTCAAATACGTTGTATTAAAATTTTATAGGTTGAAATTGATTTTGATTTATATATTTCAATACCCATCTATAATGGTATTGTGTAGGGTACAATTTATAATATACAATGTGATATTATAGGCAAAAAAACATCGGTAGGATCTTGTGACAGTTCTGATACAAATAGAAAATTTGTTGTTCATAGAGTTACCTATTTACCTTGATAATCTAGATGACAAAATAGTCAATAATTCATCCAAAAATTCATATCATAGTTGTTTAATCATGAAAAATACACCATGATAATTAGGTATGTCCTTTATAATTTATTTATTTTGATAAAACATTAAAAAATAATAGAAAATGCATTGAAATAAGGAATATTATTACATATGGAGAAAATAATGTAGAAATGGATTTTTTAATAGAAAAAATCAAAAGTATTAACCAATAAATCAAAAATACCTTTGATGAGTACTTTTATTGAGCCTATTTTATTGTCACATTTACTAACATTACATGTTATTATATATAATATTTTCAAAAATTATTATATAATCTATATTGACCAAAATTTAAAGATATAAAAAGTGGCCATTCAAGATATTAATTGTCTTGAGAGTGTCAATAAAATTCACAAGAATGAATCTAAGGGTGCATAAATAGTTAATGTACACATGTGGTACATTTTATTAATATGTTTTAAAATTTTAAAATTGAAATATTAACTTATATTCAACACTAATAATTTTTTATATGAGTATATATTTGTACTATATAAATTGAAAACAAATTGAATTTATTTTTCACTCATTAGTCCTCAAATCACTTTTAAGAAAAAAATATTAAATAGGAATAAATTTAAATTTAAATATTAGTGATGAAACTAGACTCGACATTTTAAAAGAATATTACAATTGAAGAACTCTTCTTAATACACACAGTTCTTGGGGATAACTCTATAGTCTGATAAATTTGTTTTTTTTCATTTCATTCATAAACTAATAATTTTTATTATTTAGGATGCATTAGAGACTACATAAAACCAATTCAAATAATCCAAAGATATATATATTTATATATATATATGCATTCAAATCATGGATCTCCAAAAAAACACCAAAATGTAAATCTTAATGATGATTCACTAATGTATAATTTAATATTCTCTGTATTGATTTATTTATTCATTATTTTATTTCATTATGATTAATATAAATTAAAAGTATCCATTTGGGGTTTAATACCTTTTAATAACATGTAGGTAAGATAATTTTTTTTACCAATATAGAATAAATTATTACTTGTAAACATCTCTATCTACTCATTTTGGGATGATTTTGTACAATTACTCGTACTTTTTTATTGATTAATATATTAAAATATGAGAAAGCATGTATGGTTTGTCATTATACATTTGGTTAATGATTCTAAAATTCATTTCGACATGTGAGAATCAAAATCAATTCAATCTCACACATAGATTTTATGGTATGACTGAAAATGCATGTTTATATTTAAAATTGAAATTTTACTTCAAAAACTTGACACATACTCAAAAATAAGAAAAAAAATCATTTAGAATTAAAATATATGTAAAAATGAATAAGAAGGCATTTTAATGTCTATTAATCTACCAGATATCATTATTACACATGAGGTGACTTGAATGATTGAAATTGTGTGTTTTTATTTAAAATTTTCATCTTAGTTTAAAACAAGAGGCACACATTCAAAACAATGAAAACACACATTTATTTTAATTATAATTTTGTAAAATGATCAATAATACATATTTGAGATATTTTAATGTAACACCATGATATATTTTGGAAATATTACTTTTTAAATAATTTTTTTCCATCAATAGATTTCATCACACGCAAAAAACTGTTTTAATGAACAACTTAAAATTATTAAACTGTTTTGTTTCCAATATCACCAATGAATTTGATTAGAGGGAATAAATAGTAATAAATAAATTATAAAAAATATATGTTCGATGCATTTATAAAATTAATTCATCTATTATCATATTAATATAATTGTAATATTATTTAAAATAAAAGTGACGTTTTTTCTTTGAAAAACGTTTTATGATCATAGTGTAATTTATATTAAGAAAATAAATTAATAATTATTTAAATATTTTAATTAATTGTATATGTAATTTATTATTTCAATTGTTTCAATAGTTAAATTTTATTTTGGGATAGGATAAGATAAATCTAGTTTTATGATTAATTATTTATTAATTTAATAATTGTTTTTGAATTTAATGCAACAAAATTAATATTAGATTCATCAATGTATAGATATGAAATTAGATAATATTAATTAAATATATATATTCATAAGAATAATTTTTTAAAATATGAATTTTATATTTTTGTTCAATATTAATAGTTAACAAGGTTAAATTTATCACTTTTTTAATGGTTAAAACATGTAAATCTAGATTAAAAAGATGATAAGTCCCACATGATTAATTATAATTCATAATGGATGAACATAACATAACCCATAATAATGTAGTCTCAAAATATTTTTATTATATGGAAAAATTTCAATGAAAATGGATAATATATTATTTAAATGAAATAAAATTACAGGTTACACACTTTGTTTTTAATATCCATTATGTGTTCACATATAGGAAAAATAAATAATGTATTAATGTTAATAGAAGTTCATGAATAATGATATTATATTCATGATGTAATTTTATTTATAATTTTTAAGCATTATATAATTAAATTAAATTATTTGTTAACTCCAAAATATTATTTATTCAATTAATATATAAGAAAACAATAAATCATATTTAATGTGATATAATTTTAGTAAGATATAGTTCTTAATGACTTTAATAAGGGTATATTACATAATATTGTTAGGATAAAAATTATATTTCGATTCAAACATTGTCTTTATGACTTTGGTGTCAAATTAAATAAATAGTGTCCAAATTGACATTAATTATAATTTATTAAATAATAAATTGTTAAATTATTAAAATATCACACAAAAATTAATTAGGAGAAATTTGTTTTGGTATAGTCTAAAATGTCAACAATTTACAATTTATTGTCCAATTTAACCATATATTTAAAATATTATAAGTGGCTAACATTGAAATTGTGGTTAACATTGTTAAAAATTAAATTGATTAAATAAGGGTTAGTAAAAATGATAAGGTTAAACATGATACCAAAACATGTATAAATTATAACAGTTGATAGGATTAGAAGACTATCTTAACTTATTATCATATACATGTCCATTTGGAGGATTTTTTAAGAGAATAAATGTATTATAATTTAATATTTTATTTAATTCAAAAAGTACCCTCACCTCAATTATAAAAGGGCACCTCATCCACCACATATTTACACATCTATGAACCTTGAAGCTCATGAAACCAACAAAAATATTTCTCTATTTGGGATTATTTTTCTTGCATATAAATGTATTATTAATATTTTATAATGAATTCTTTTAACATTCTCCTATGATTTTTTATATTCATTTTTAAACTTGTTTGACTTTTCGAAAAAGTTATGAAAGGAATATTCTTGTCATTTTCCAAATGAGGTACATTGTGAATTTTCCACAAATAATATGTAGTGAACATTTATTAACATAAAAATAATTAATGAATTTTATCACTATTGGGGCTAATATTTTATTTAATGCTTCTATTAAAAGTTTCCATGATTATTTTCCAAGAGAATGTTTTCTTTTATAGTATAATATTTATTTAAATGAAAAAAATTTCAAATATAATTGGTATTTTCCAAAAGAATTATTCCACATTATATTTCAAAATCAATTTCCATTTAAGATGACATCCTTTGATGTTATATAAGATTTAATGTGGATTTGATCCAAGGATACGATTATATTTATTATTTGGATAGTTTATATTTATGATGAAATGATGAAATTATTATGAAACCTAATTATTTTCTATGGGTTATGATATAATAAATTTATATTGTAAGATCCTGTATTTTTGTAGTTATTCCCCCTATGATTTTTCTATTGAACATATTTTATTTTGGGTTTTCCTTCTTCATTATCTCTTGGTGGTGGAGTTATATGTGAGAATGGAGAGGTTTCTCTGGAAAACATGAACTAAATTTAGGTGATTTATTGTCACATAAATTACTTCTTTTAAATGTATTTTTCATTTAATTTTCGTCCTTTCTTTGTTTTGGGGGTTTCCACTCATTTTGGTGGAAATGGAGGGTTTTCAATATTTTGGCCAAACCGTGAGCCCAATTCCAGATTTAAAAATAAATTTTATTTATTTTATAACTCCTTCATTTGTTAAATTTTTTCATCAATTCCAATTCCCACATTTCCTCATATGACCTATCGAAATCACCATGACCTTTTGGACCCTTTTTGAACACATTAGAATTTTGGATTTGAGTGAATTAATTTGGAATTTGGCCAAACCGTGAACCATTTCCTATTTTAAATTATTTATTAAATTATTTAATAAGTCACTCATTTTTTAATGTATTCCAGTGATTCCACCTCCATCCCGAAGCCAAAATCCCGATCCTTACCCCCATTATTCATTGTTCCACTTTGGATCTAATTTTCCTTGTAGAGTAAGGAAATCCTTCTTAAGGTTCCTTAAATCGTCCAGATTTGAGAAGGTAAGTTGATTCATTCATAAATATTTTAAATTTCACTATTTTCCCCCATTTCAGTCCCCACATGACCTTCTCATCGCCATTAGAGCTTCCATATCTGGTTTTGTTGTTTGGAGATTCAAATTTTGGTGCATTCGATTCATTTGATTCAAGATGTTTCAAGTAAGTGTTTCTTTCATCGATTTCATCCCCTTTCATAGGGTTTCATTCACCCTTTCTTGATGTTCCTCATGTCCAATAGTTGTGGTTCGAACCTAGGCTTTTATTTGGTGTCATTTTGGTCAAATATGGTGGTATAGGGCTGGATTTAGCTTCCTTGAGATGAGGCGGTGGTGCGTTTGATGGTTCGCACCATGTTTTGAGGGTTTCGACATAAAAGGTAGGTGATTCTATGTGTAATAATTTCTAGATGAGTTATGATTCTTGAATTAATTATTATTAATGTTCCTAAGATGTTGTGTGTGGTGAGAAAATTGTTTATGTTGGATTTGGTTATGAATTTATTTTTATAGTTTCGTTTTATCATAGTATTGGGTGTTTTTCATGTGTAACCCATGGGGTATTGTTTGGGTGTATTTTATAACATATGAAATTGGTTTAATATATCTTGTTTGGGCTGAAACCTCTAATTTGGTAGGGTATTGGTTTTCCATTATGTTTTAAATAGGGGTTTTTAATGGGTTTAAGGTGTAAAACCTTATTGTACTACTTGAATGTGATTTTTAAATCATGTACTTTTCATGTGGATCTTTTGTTGTATTGTATGAGGTGTTTGTATAACACTTGAGGGTTGTTTAATAAATGTTTTTGGGGCTACCAATTTTGTTTGAAAATTTTATTGGTGTGATTTTTTCCTCGAGATACGGTTTTGAAATGGGTTTTATGTGAAAATCATTGGTACACTCTTTAGAATTGTTTTATGAAAGTTTTGAATGTTTTAATGATTTATGTAAGAGGTGAAACCATATTGGAAAACTATTTTGGATTGTTTATACTTTAAAAAGGGCCATTTTAAATGTGAATAGTTCTTTCATGTGGGGTGTATCCCCTTGGAAATGTTTTATAAAAATGTTTAGTGGATTTACTGAAATGTGAAAGAGGTTTGAACCTGAGGTGGGATTTTTGTGTGAGTGCGATGTGAAAAATTGATTTTGTTTATAAAAAGGGTTTTATGAAACATGTGAGTGGGATGTTATGTATTGTTTATCATATTTTTAAGGACTTTATAATATATTTAAAGTATGTGTTGGATTGTGAATTATATGCAAAAAGTGATGTGGGCTATTTTGGTGTTTGTTTGATTTCAAAATGCATTTGAATGAAAAGCGGAATTTGTGACTTGTGTGATGTACATGGGTATTTTTGGTTAATATGTGATGTTGATGTAATATTTTCATGTGAAAAATATATTTCATGTATTGTTGAACATGTTTCAGCACAAAGGGAAAACCCGGGTATCTAGGTGTGTGGACGTGTACTAGTATGATAGTGAATCCGTGGGGTTTGGCCTTAGTTTCAATTATAAACTTTTATTCTCAAAACCCTAAATAAACTATGATGATGATGATGATTGGGGACCACTAGGTTATGGGTATGATCCTTACTAGTGGCTCGTGCACGAGAACAAATATTTTTTTATGGTTACTCTCACCAAGATATGGGGTACCTGGGACCCACAGCTACCGAGTGCCTAAGGGTAATTTAATATTACTTGTGATCATTATATCCCATATACATAACATCGTAATAAGGTATATTTGGCTAGAAAAATTCAGTTTATTTTGAAATTATTTTAAAATTGATGATTATTTAAATTAGCCGACATGAAAACTGATTTTTTTTAAGTTGCATCTTTTAGAAATTGTATCTAGAAATTAAATGTATTCAAAAACATGAATGATTTTCATCCTTGAATGTTTATCACATGGAATCTCTTAGTGGTGGTATCTTACTGGTCATTGGCTCACACCCTAGTTACACCCTTTGGTGTAAGTAGAGTTGGTTATTTTTGCTTTCGAAGGTTTGGGTACAACTTTTGTGCCAACAGTTCGGGTTTTCACCGGTCATTCATGATGCAGTGTTGTGGAGATGGCTTGAGGGTGATTCCTCTTGCCATGTTGAGGTTCTTGGGATGTTAATTTTTGGTTTTGTACATTTTTTAAAGTTCTGGTGAGTTGTGACTATGGAATTCACTTCTGAATTTTTGTAAATCATTGTTTGTTTTGAAAAATCCAGATTCGTTTTATTGGATTCATTTGTTTTTTTATGTTTATAAAAATGGGTAAATCATTCCCAATTCTCATTTAATGATACCAGGGCACTTGTGCCAGACTGTGGGTATCAAGAATGCCCTTTGGGCCTTGTCACGGTCTGGGTTTGGTGCCAGTTTTGGTGGCGATCAGATTCGGTTTGTGAGAAAATGTTATCAGAGGAGGTTTGTTCTATTTGGGTCATGTTATTTGGGGAACATTTGGGATAGTCTGGAGTTAGGATTTCTATGACATATAATTTTGTTTATGAGTAGTGTGTCTGATCACAACACCTCATAACGAGATTCATGTCTCCAGGGGAAGTCAGTACCTTTCGGATTCTTTTGTTTTTCTTGGTTTAATGATGATTAGGGGAAATTAAAAGAGTGTTGGGTTAATGGACTCTGTGAGCACCCAGGGCCTGGAAAGCCATGTGGAGCCAGAGATATCCCTAGAAAAGTCCCTATTATAGTGAAGTGATTATAATATAGCCGGAAACCATATGTCCATGTCACCCACTGAAACTAGTTTCCTCTTGCATTGTCTTCTGTTCATTAGTTTTGAAATCATGGAACTTTGGTTTTAAAGTGACTTGGTTTTATGAACTGAAACGTTTTTGTGAATAGATTTTCAAATAAAGAGGGAATGGTTTGATTTATGAAATTGGGGAACTAAATTTTCAGAATTATTTTGAAATGAAAAATGGTGTGTTTATACCTCTTTTGAAATGAAGAACTATATTGAAGTTGGTTTTGGAAAAGTGTTTCCAATAGAGTTTTATAATCAATCAAAGGTTGTTTTAATGGGATAATAAATTTTGAAATTTATGTGAATAACATGAAAGTGAGATTTTTTATAAATTTTTGTGTCTTTGTGAAATGTTTTGTAAGATGTGAATTGGAATTTTGATCTTGTGGTTAGCGGTTTTGAGAAAAAGGATGTGTTGGTTTACAGTTTTGGTTTTGAAAAGTGGAATGAATTTTTATTTAACCTCTTGTATTTTCATGAAAGTCAACTTTCATGGGGTTATATGGGATAATGGATGGTTGATGGCATGACTGCATGATTTCCAGGATGGATATGAGGAGGGTGCTCGGTGTGGCATAGAAACATGCATGTGTGAGGCTCATGGGGTACCATTGGTGGAAACGCTAACAACTAAACCATTTGTTTTCAAAGAGATGTTTTTAAATAAAAACATGGTGTCTTGTTGAATTGTTTGGGATTGTGTATATTATGTGTTTTTGGAAAATTCTGAGGTTGTGGGAAGTTTTCAGTCCATGAACCTCTCTTGTTTGAACCTTTTTTGGGTTTGTGTTTGGACGACAAGTTGGGTAGAAGGACCGATTAATAGTCTCTTCTAAGATTGGTTTGAGGAACCCTTTATAGTGGTTCCCTTAATGAGTTTGGATATGTTTTGTGGCATGTGTTGACCAATGGACCAGCTTGGTTGGGTCCTTGGGTTCTCTCAATTGATAAGGTATGCCCCCATTAAATGTTAATGCACAATTGAAATGTAACCCGTATTGTTTCGCCATTGGAAAATCCTCCAGTTGATCAATATCAGGAATATTTTATCGATCATTGGGGATTGAGTCTACACCCATTAATTTCGTTGATTTGTGGATCCTCTGGTAGTGTGATTGTGTTTGTGGAAGGTTGAAAGAGACCTTAGTTTCTAAAGTTGTCTGATTCATTGAAGTTGGAAGTGTTATGGGGTAGTTAGTGTGGATGGGGGTATTGATGGTGTCTAAGAGATCCTCTGGGTTCTTCATAGTTTATTTAAAGAAAGTGTTCTTGTTAAACCACCAATTTTGGGATTTTGGTCCTGAGTGGCTATTTTGTCAACTTTTTGGACGTGTCTGTTGTTTAGGGACTTGGAATAAGGTCTCATTCCATGTATTGTTTCTTTCAATCGTAAAGGTCATGTTTGGTGACACATTGTGATGTTGTGTGCTCATTTGAATGTAAAGGTGAAGGTCGTGGAATCCTTTTAGGTTCTCTATTATGTTAGGAGTATGTATCCCTTGGGAAAAACATCAAATCCTCTATCTTAGAGGAATTTGTTTATACGTGTCATGCCCTTCTGTTGTTTCTCACACAAAGAAACATAGTGTTATATGTGTGAATCTTCTGATCCTTTGATTTAGTGAAATGTCAAGTCTTGGTAAACTGAGTTATGGAGTGTGTTATATCTTGGTGAACCAATTGGGGTATGTGGTGTAGTTTCATGTGGAACCGGAAGAAGATTTTATACACAAGGGTTTCCATAGCCTAACTACGAGGCCGAAGATACATCAATCTTTTGAGCTTCATCCATAGGTCATGGAGAGAATGTGGCGCGTATTCAGGGGAAACCCCAGTGTCATTTAAAACCATGTACACATTTCTATCCTCAGTATGGAAGATAGGAATAGTTTAAACCTATGGTGTCATCATATTTCTTCTGTTGTTCTTGTTCGGTGGAAATAGGTGGAGGGCCTTTTACCCATGTCATCACCCAATATCTTCCCCCCACCATATGGTTTCCATTGAGTCATTGGAGAATGGATTGAAATTTGGCTAGGCAGGCTGAGCATGCAGTTTGTTCACAATTAGTAGTTACCATGTTCCAGGAAGCCATACAGAAAGGAATGATCTGCACAGTTAGTGCGTGGTTTCCCAAACCGTTTGGTCAAACTGTGAAGCCTTCCAAAATAATTAAATTTGTGGGGTCTTTTTGTGTCGGCCCATGCCGGTCAGTTAATATGGTTGGTTATTGTGGGGGAGGAGACCCACCATGGGTATAATGAATATTATTTATGAAATTTATAATGGACGTATACCCCTTATACTAGAGAGTCTGTTCGGGTCTCCCCTATTAGTGTCCTGATTCTGTTTTGGGAAAAAATTTAAGTTTTCTCATATGGTGGGGAGTCCATGTGTGTATCTTCATATGAGTAACTCAGATTTTTTTCCTTGGAATTTTCATGGAAGTAGGTATTATCATTCAAATATATCTAACTACCTACATCTTCCTTGGGTAAACATTGATATTTGGGAGTTCCCAATGGTTTAGTTATAGTAGGGTAAGTGTAACATTGTTCGAGGTTGTAGTTTATTTAGGTAAATTGATTGAGTATTGTTTAGATTGTGTTTTAGGAGATTCCATTTCGGATAAAGCCTAAATGTTCTTGATTGATTTAGGAATGTGGTGTAAGTTTTTTTTGTTAGAGTAATCCTTCCTTAAATGATAACTGGAGATGTTTTGGCCTTTGGGGTCAAATCTTGGCAAGGAATTACTTCTTGGTTTATCGGATAGGTTTGATATTTTTATTTGTCCTTGCTGTGGCATTCTAGGGATAGAATGTTTTATGGTGGAGAGAATTGTCACATCCATGAATTCTTTTAAATGTATTTTTCATTTAAGTTCCATCATTTCTTTGTTTTGGGGGTTTTCCATTCATTTTGGTGGAAATGGGGGGTTTTCAAAATTTGGGCCAAACTATGACCCAATTCCAGATTTAAAAACAAATTTTATTTATTTTATAACTCCTTCATTTGATAAATATTTTCATCAATTCCAATTCCCACATTTCCTCCTATGACCTATCCAAATCACCATGACTTTTTGGACCCTTTTTGAACCCATTAGAAATTTGGGATTGAGTGAATTAATTTGGAATTGGCCCAACCCGTGAACCATTTCTAGTTTTAAATTGTTCTTTAATTATTTAATAACTCAATCATTTTTTACTATATTCCAGTGATTCCACCTCCCAGCTGAATCCAACATCCCGAGACTTACCCCCATGATTCAATTTTCTACTATGGACCTCATTTGCCTCGCAGAGTAAGGAAATAGTTCTTTGGGTTCTTCAAATCGTCCAGATTTGATAAGGCAAGTTGATTCCTTCATAAATCATTTAATTTTCACTCTTTTTCCCCCATTTAAATCCCCACTTGACCTTCTCATCCCCATTAGAGCATCAATATCAGATTTGGTTGCTTGGTGATTCAAATTTTGGTGTATTTGGTTCGTTTGATTCAAGATGTTTCAAGTAAGTGTTTCCTTCCTTGATTTCTTTCCCTTCCATGGGGTTTCTTTCACCCTTTATTGAAGTTCCTCATTTCCAGAAGTTGAGTTTAGAACCTAGGGATTTATTTTCTATATTTTTGGTCAAATATGGAGGTCTAGGGGTGGATTTATCTTCCTTGAGGTGTGGAGGTGGTGCAGTTGATGTTTTGCACCATGTTTTGAGGGTTTCGACATAAACAGTAGGTGATTCCATGTGTAATCATTTCTAGATGAGTTAGTTTCCCTGAATTACTTATTATGCATGTTCCTAAGATGTTGTGTGTGGTGTGAAAACTGTTTATATTGGATTTGTTTAAACATTTATTTTTATAGTTTAATTTTAGCTTAAAATTGGGTGTTTTTCATATGTAACCCTTATGGGTATTGTTCGCGTGTATTTTATAACATATGAAATTGGTTTAATAAATCTTGTTTGGGGTGAAAAATATGATTTTGTAGGGTATTGGTGTGAAATTATATTTTAAATAGGGTTTTAATGGGTTTAATGTGTGAAACCTTATTGTACTTCTTGGAAGTTATTTTGAAAATGTGTTCTTTTCATGTGGGTCTTTTGTGGTATTTTTGAGGTGTTTGTATAACACTTATGTGTAGTTTAATAAATTTTTTTGGGGCTTCCAATTCTGTTTAAAATTTGTATTTGTGTTATTTTGTCCTCGAAATCAGGTTTTGAAATGGGTTTTATGTGAATAGATTTGGTACACTCTTTAGAATTGTTTTATGAATGTTTTGAATGGTTTAATGATTTATGTAAGAGGTGAAACAATATTGGAAAACTATTTTGGACTGTTTATATTTTAAAATGGGACATTTTAAATGTGAATAGTTCTGTAATGTGATGTGTATCACCATGGAAATGTTTTATAAAAATGTTTAATAGATTTACTTAAATGTGAAAGTGGTGTGAACGTGATGTGTGCTGTTTGTGTGAGTGCGATGTGAAAAATGGATTTTGTTTATAAAAAGTTTTTTATGAAACATGTGAGTGGGCTATTATGTGATGTTTAGAATATTTGGAAGGAATTTATAAATTTTTTACGGAATTGTTGGATTGTGAAAGTTAGGTAAAAAGTGGTGTGGGCTATTTTGGTGTGAGTTTGATTTCAAAATGCATTTGAATGAAAAGTGGAATTTGTGACTTCTATAATGTATATGGTGTTTTTTGGTTAATGTGTGATGTGGAAGTGATATTTTCTTGTGAAATCTATATTTCATGGATTGTTGAACTAGCTTGATCACAATGGGAAAACCCAGGTATCTAGGTCGGTGGATGTGTACTTGTATGCTAGTGAATATGTGGGGTTTGGCCTCAGTTTCACTTAGAAAGATTGACACATACAATAAAAAAACTATGATGATGATGATTGGGGACCACTAGGTTATGGTTATGAACCCTACTAGTGGCTCGTGCATGAGAACTGATATTTTTTAGTGGTTACTCATACCAAGATATGAGGTACCTCAGACCCCTAGCTAGCTAGTGCCTAGGGGTTCTTTCCTATTACTTGTGCTCATTAGATCATTTATATACACCGTCAGCATACAGAATATTTGGCTGTAAAAATTCTGTATCTTTTGAATTTATTTTAAATGTTTTGATTCTTTAAATTAGCCCACTTGAAAACAGATTTTTTTAAAGTTGCATCTTTTAGAAATTGTAACAAGAAATTACATGTTTTTGAAAACATGCATTATTTTCATCTTTGAATTTTTTTCAAATGGAATCTCATAGTAATGGTGTCCTACTGGGCATTGGAACACACCCTACCTACACCCATTGGTGTAAGTAGACTTGGTTATTATTGTTTTCGAAGGTTTGAGTACAACTTTTATGCCAACAGTTCAGGTTTTCACCAGTCATTCATGATGTGGTGTTGTGGAGATGGCTTGAGGGTGATTCCTCTTCCAATTTTGAGGTTCTTGGGCTGTTAATTTTTTGTTTTGTACCTTTGTTATAGTCTTGGTGAGTTGTGACTATCGAATTTATTTCTGAATTTTTGTAAAGCATTGTTTGGTTTGAAAAAAAAGAAACATTTTATTAGATTCATTTGTTGATTTATGTTTTTAAACTTTTGTAAATCATTCCCAATTCTCATTTTATGATACTCAGGCACTTGTGCCAGCCCGTGGGGATCGGGAATGCCCTTTGGGCTATGTCACGGGCCAGGTTTGGTGCCAGTTTCGGTGGCAATCAGATTCAGTTCGTGACATTTATGTTTTTTTGATTAAATAATTCCCAATTAAATGTGTAAAGGGTTTAAGTGAGTTAATTTTGGGTTTTTAAATATTCTTAATTACTTCTGTTTATTTCTATTGGAAAATTGATGTGAGTTATCTTCTCATAATTTACACACCAAGAGCTTGTTACATGACATATAATTTTCACTAAGAGTATTTCATGAACTATATTAGGGATTAAAGTGAATATCAATTATGTAACCCGTTAACATAATTTAGTGATTGACCAGTGTAATTTTAACCCCCAGTAATACATTTTTTGATAGACCTCATGATTTGGGATATTCATGATGTGAAATTGTTTCACATCATGACTGTATCATGATCTGGGGTTATAAGATACTCTATGCATATGTCTATTTCTTCATCTGAAGTACAACCTTATCTCTCAAACCCTAAGGAAACTGTAAGAAATTTTGGAATGATTTCTCCCCTACTTGATGTATTGATCATGCGTTTATCCTCCATTGATTTTCTTAAATTTTCGTTTACCCACTATTTCATTTTTTATTAATTATTATTTTGTAATTAATTGACCCCTATGGAATCAATTGTTAATGTTGATATTATGTGATCAACATTTTCCTTATGATCTTATAAACCATTTTTCATATTGGACATACATGTTGGAGATGTTTTTTAAACATTAAATAATGGTAAGTAGTATATAAAAATTTCTTATGATTAATTTCTATATGTTTAGGTCTATTAAATATTGTGATGTTGTACTGAAAAAAAATGATAATTAAAAAAATAATTGGCGATGATAATAGTGTTTCTGGAGTACTATTTAGATCCCTTTAGACTTAATTGTTTACTTGTTCTTACATGTAGGCTGAGCCTTCCCTGAAATAATAATGAACTGGATAATGTCTTAATTTTTTTTAGAATGGAATGTCCCCTTATGTGATTTATTGTTATAGATTCACCTTAGAAAATGGATTACATGATTAATGAATGAATGGGTAACTAAAAAGAAAATAGTAATTGGTAGGATTAACCATTTCGGATTATAATATGACATAATGTTATTCTTTCATTTATGGATTTTGTTCCAATTCATGTTTAAATGTTTACAAAAATGGCTTGTCCTGGCATGATGAAATTATTATATAAAGGGATTGGTCAGGTATACATAAATTCATCTAGAAATAGATTGGAATAGAATGATGAATTTATTATATAAATGGATATTTCGGGTGATGATGAAATGATTATATAAATGTCTCTTCATGGTTTTGAAATAGTTCTTAGATTTTCGGACACCATTATGTGAATATTCCTGGGAAAAATTGTTATAGTTAGCATGGTTGTGTTTAATTATCAGATATATTTTGGCATGGTTCCAAAGTATTTTGATTGTTTATTTTTATTAATTGGTTAATTAACACTATTATTATCGCTTTATTGCACAAAAATATTATAATAAATGTTTATTAGAAATGATCGTGATGACCTACGTAGATTTACTAACACCCTATTTTGGAATCCATTTAGCACTCGATTAGATTACATTAATGCTCTTTTGGACACGGACATGGCACCTTATTGTTTATTATTTCTTGTTGGATGGGTTGGAGCTGGAAGAAGGGAACAACATAGGGTTCCAGACCTAGGTATTATGAGTTTATGGTGTTAACTTGTTCATTTTTTATACATTATATTGTACATTTAGAAAAATTCCATCCCATCATGAAATGGTTTTTTAATATTCGGTTTATTGGTTCTTCTATTATCAACTAGTTGTATTTTTTAAGGGTTACCCTATTTCTATTAATGTAATATATTTTGATATTTTTTTATTTTCAAATTTTTTTAACTCTTTACTCAGTGGTGTAGTATCCCTTATATGTTATATACACCCATTCTACTAGTCTATATCCTATGGTGTATGGTGACATTCCCATTGGTAAATAAACCAACTTGATTTGTCCACATTAGGAAGTTATGGATTGGGTGAAACTATATTGTTGCACTGGAGGAACTTGTTTGAATTTTTTTATTTTTTTATTATTTGGGAAATGAAGATATGAAAATAGTATTCTTCAAGACATGGTAATGATATTGGTCAAGGGAGTCTATAACCCATTCATGGGGGAATATACATGTACCTGGGGATGGGATTTTTGTTCATGTTGTTCATTTGATATGGTTGATATTATTTCACCCTTTCTGATTCATAAGTTTTTTTGTTATTATTTCTTGATATTTATACAGGTGACCAAATATATTATGATAGGGGTATTCATGTATCATGATAGGAACATTGTGATATATATTGACACAAATTTTTAGTGATTTGTAAATTTATATTTCATGTGTTATATTTTCCTATATGAAAATTGATTTGGGATACCTATTGTATGTGATAATTGAAAATGAAACAAATGGTAGGTCATGATAATTCATATGTTAATCCATGTTTAGAGAGACCATGAGCCTATTGTTATTGGTTTTATCACCTATTGATGTTTATAATGTTGTTATCTAGTGTTTATTGATGTGCATTTTTCTTTTAGAGAAAATGCATCCTCATTATCTTTGAATTGAGTATCCGGATATTTGAAAAAAAATTCACCTGACACAACTAAACCCAATATTATATTAAATCTTGTGGATAATTTTGATCTTTACCATTGTAGAATATTCTTGAGGGTCTTGGGATGCATGTAAATGGAGAGATTTTTTATCGTTCATTGGATGCATGAGTTGTCAAGAGTGTTATTTTGGGCAGCATTCTCTTATGTTCACTATATAGGGAGGATTCCAAGTAGATATGTAATATATTGAGTCAACCCAGATGATATTTAAGAATCTAGAGATAATAATAGATAAGATGATGATGCTTTCAAAAAACATTCTTCAATTACATTACAATAATTGATGGGACATTCTAGAGAAAACTAATCTATAGTATATGTTATCTTTGTAGGTCCTCAATTAAATTTTCAAGAGCCACATCTATCTCAATATGTCAATGGATGTGAATCCTCACAATATCATTCACATGAAAAAATGGTCATGTAAGTAATATACTATTTTGAACATTTCACTAACTTACATTGATTTGTGCCATCTTTAACTATGGATGATATTATAAGGGGGGATGCTTTTAAGATGAGTTTTCAATGAGATATGGTCACAAATGATTTTTCATCACATGAGTATTTCTTTATACATGATGAATCATGCACTCATCATTGATGGAAATATAAGAGTGTTCCCAAGCAGTGGCTAGTATATTTTACCAGAGAGAACTACAATCTATTATTAAGGTTGAAAGAAGTGATTACATGACATATATTTCCATGGAAATAGGGGCTAGATATGCTAGGCATTTTGGAAGACTTCACAATATTTTGTTCTGTTATAGTGATATATGTTTGTTATGTTTATACACAATATGATTTACTGTCTATTGAATACCTTGTAGTTCCATGATTACGATATTCTTGGCTTCTTGGATAGGGTTTTTAATGGAATGATGGAATAGTGTAGTGGTATCAGATCACGAAAGATACCCAAGTCTAGGAATGTATCATCTACCACTCAAAAGATTGGTAGTTGGACTTCGACTTGATGTTCTTGTTGAGGTAGGGGATGTTGTACACTAGTGCATGAGTGGAAGTACCAGGAAAATAAGATACCAAATGGAGTTATATAGGATCCTAGGTTAGTGGGGCTTTTCAGATGCATCCTATGAAATATAATCTCTATATTTTTGATGCATGACCTTCTACTACTAGAGGTATAATTCTTATACCATCTATCTTTTATTTCATTTTTTTTAATATGAGATAATTTCATTATATCCATTAATTTCATTTTAAAAATGGTTTAGGATTGCTTTTGGAATTCATGTATGGTTTCATGACCATAAATACACAATTGGAATTGCGGTTGGAGAATATAAAATATTTAAATGTGTTTTCTTTAAATTGGTGGTTACTCTTTATTTTAGGTACCATTTCTATTTAAAATCATATGTTTTCATTTGTTTCTATGAACGATTTTAATAGTTCTATATAAACATCATACTTATTATTATTGGACAATTATAGAGACCCCGTATTGACATATATGGATACTAAATCATATTAGATGAATATTCAGTATATTACGAAATTATATTCATAAGGTACATAATAATTAATTATGTTTGAAAAAATTGAAAAAACTATTCTATCCAGATGAAATATCTTCAAAATATCTCATAAATATATCCACCTACACTACTTATTCCTAAAACCATTCTTCATAACGTGGAGAGAAGAATAAAAATAATGGGTTGAGCCCAGATGCTCAGTAAGTGTAAATAAAGGAAATGTGTAATCAAAACACAACAAAAGATTATGGAACATGAGCATATGATTTGGTGATCATAAGATACATACTATAGATCATAAAAACGATTGGTATTTTATAACACATGAATATAAAGTAAATAATGAACAAAAATTGTGAAATCGTAACAAAGGAATAAACGATGGAATTTTGGAAAACACATAAGCTTATAATATAATATCTATAGAATCTAAAGAATCACTTATAAGGCCATCTTAGTTATATGGGTTCACTCCCCATACAATCTTGGAAATCACGGTTCACACCCATGGAAATATTATTATCATGAGTTCACTCCCCAACCCATATTAATAGTAATGGATCCCTCCCATGGCCATCTTAGTAGACAATGTCTACTACCACGACCATCTTAATCTATGTAATGAGATATAAGTCTTTATCAAATGCATTTGAGGGAGATATAGGTTCAACCGATCTCATAATGAAATCATATATACATGTTCAAAAATATCATAAATAATTATATAAAAACCCATAAAATGAAATGGTTATTATAAACATGTAAACATATCATAACCTATAGAAAAAGATACATGTTTCATATTTATTTCATCAGATGAAAAATCAATTAAGGAAAACAGGATTTCATAAACATATAAACCATGATAGTCAAATGGGTTTCATAAATACAACGACATTATCCATAAAACATTATTAAAAATAATTTTAATTGAAAATTAAGATCATTACCTGTAAGGGAATGAGAACATAAAAAAATATCAACATAAATGAAAAATAATTTTGAAATATATTTCAAAAATGTTTCCAGACAAAAATGTCATTTCTTCATTGAAAATATATTTTTTATATATAAAACCATTGAAAATTAATTTTATTAGAGACTATCATGTAATAAAATAATGAAAACATTATATCCTTTAATAAATTCTTTTCCTTGAAAACATATATTATAAGCTTCAATAAATATTAAAAAAATTTCATTGAAAGCACATTAAATAATTATAAGGAAATACTGATTTTTTTAATAAAATTTTTACATGAAAAAATATGACAAAAGGTTGATATTTTATTAAAACCATTTCTTTGAAAATATTTTTATACTTATAAATAAGGCATCAATAAAATTTTCTTTAAAATGATTTAAGAGAAGAATGAAAACATTTTGAAAAAAAAATTCTTAAAAAACATATCACAAATTATTGAAAACATTTTCATAAATAATTTTTATTCAAAAGTACTTCTAAAAACGTTTTCTTAAAAATTATAATTATAAAATTGAAAAGGAGTCTTCAATAAAATGTTATTAGGAAAATCAAAACATGTCGTACAAAGATAAAAATTACCATATTTTTTCATGTTAAAATTGTTTTAAAAAGTCCTTGTTTAAAAATTGACAATATGATTCATTTGAGAAAATTTGTAAAGGAAAAGTGCAAAAATATAATTCATATATTAAATTATAATGGTAAATTATTCATGCAACCAATTTTTAGAAAACATTGTTTGGAAAGAACATATATTTTCAATCCAAGAGAGGGTAATGTCAGGATTTCATAAATAAAATTTATTAACTATCTTATGTTCCAAAAATTGGAATAAATGGTACCAAAATATGTATAAATCATTAATAAGAATAAGAGAATAAATTTCATTAATTATATTAGGATATGTATTATAATTTTATCAAATAAATTATAAAAAAACAATATTGAAAAGAAATAACATTGTATCAATAAACTGTTAAAACATGGTTACGATGGAAAATTATCTCCAAGTAATTAAATAAAATTACATGATTAATAAAAAATCATGAAATAAATGAAATTGATGATGTTACATATATATTTTATGTAATACTCCTTGAATTATAATTTATGTGCATAACAAAACATGAGTATCAAAGAATGAAAATTGAGACAAAACTATTTCACCGATTTGGTTACTTTTGAAACTTATACACCATAAAATATTGATCATAAATTTCATATTTGAATACACATAAATTAAATAATAATATGTATAATATAAAATTAAATGTGTACATACACCACACAAAAGGAAATAGTGACGAACATAACATGTATCTATTGGAAATAAGAAGTGAGATGTAATCCCCTTACCTTATCTCTTCACTCTCGTCATACTCATTCAGACCAAATTTATAATACATAAAATTTTATTACAAATATAATAAAGAATAATAATATTATATCTAATAACATATATTTTTTGACAACAACTGTATATTACCCTCTTGTTAACCATCCATTGTCCATGTTTCACTTCAGGTAATATTCCATTTGTTCTTCGTGTGTGTATTTATTTTTTATATTTTTTGTAATTATACATATATCATGAATAAAAAAATGTTAAAATGATATAAATATCATCTATATAATTTATAAATTTATTATAATATTCTATAGAATATATATGTAAGAAATAGAATACACCATTCAGGGAGATGATAGTCCGTATATACGCATGAATGCTATTTTAGTTTTTATTATCATCTTGAAAGAAAGAAGGTAAATGACATATATACAAATATATATAATTACTATTATAATTATTCAACCATATATAACATATATATTTAGTAAAACCATAATTAACACATTCCATGTTGTGTATGAAGGAATCAAATTGCTTTGAGGGGTGGTAGTCCTCAATTCTTCAAACAAAATTATCATATTAAAACCAAATGGATTGAAAAAAAAGATATTTGTTGTAAAACCAATAAATAAGATTACTGAAATAATAAATATAATATATAACATATATAAATAGTTTTTACATCATAATTTCCACCTTGATTGGTAGTAAGTAAATTTGAACCATCACCATTTAGTGAGGTGGCAGTTCAACGTACACATAAATAGTTTGTCCCTTACACATTAGATGGAGGTGTGTGTAAGCATAGGTCAAACCATTATCATAAAAAATTTAAATAATCATGAGTATAATATTTTTATTTTATAATCATGTAATAAGGATAATGGTGGTTTGTATAATGAAAATTAATAAAAGGACACGAGAGAAGACATTACCTCTTAATCATGTAACTCCAGATGGTTTGGGGCAAAAGGATTACATGGATTGACATATTCCTAGGGAAAGGATTCATGGACGAAGGGAGGGATGTTATGAAGTTTATTAGGCATATATTGGTAAAACATAATATGTTTTAAAATGTTTGGGTATTTGGGGGTGGTGGTACCCTATTCTAGTGAAGGAAAAGTTATAACATGTAATTTTTTAAAACAAATTAGGTGCACACATGTCCATACATAAAAACATACAAAAAAACAAACTGAATTATTGAATGATATTGGAATAAATATTTCTAGAAAATGTCTTTTTTAAAATTTTATTGGTTTTTTGGGTCCCTATGATTAATGTTTAGTCCGTAATTAAAATTACTTTGACCTTAATCACTGTAATATATTTTAATCACTTTTACTAATATTTTAAATAAGAATTTTATTAGATAGTTGTAGACACTAAATATTATACTAAATGAATTTTTTTCTATTTTTAATTCCAAATAAAGTTAATCGAATCAATAAAATTAATATTTATTCTAATCTCGTAGGATGGATGAAATTACAGGTTTTTAAGGTAGAGATTTGGTCAAAAGATTACTATTTTTTTAAATTCAATTTAAAAGTAAAATTGATTCAAGTGGACTAAATTGTATTAATAGATTTATTATTGATCTATTGTTTCCTTAATACATATTAAAAATATAATATAATATTAATAATTATTTAATCAAAAATGAATTTATTGTCTAAAATATTTATTTTTCAATATTCATCAAAAAAAGATGTTTCTCAGAAAAATCTTGAAAATTGACCCTATTATAATTTCAACATTCTAAATGAAAAAGAAATATTTTATCAAATTAATTTCCTATATCTATCAGAAATCATTTTTATTCTTTTCTAAATATTGAAATGTAGTGTAGTTCATAGTATTTCTAAACATATATGGACTTTTACAGAATATTTATCTTTCATTATAATTTTGTATTATTTCTATAAAACCATTATATATAATATTTTTAAAGTAGTTAATAAAATTTATATCCCTATTTCTAATAGATAGGTTATAATTATATCATTGAAAAAATTATAATAAAATAATTCTTCATTGAAACTCATGGTTGCGTGTAACATACACCATGTGTGTGTTGCGGGTAACGCAAGGAAAGTCCGTATTTAGTGTTGAGGAAGACAAGTCATTTCCATGTGAAAGGAAGTTTTGAATTAGTTTTTTAATATATATATATATATATATCTATTTACAGTGTAATGTAAAATTAAAAATATCACAAAGATAAATTAAATGAAAAATATATCTACAAAATCATAGGGTGTTACATTCTACCCCATTAAAATGAACTTCTCCATTGATATTTTTCTTTGTTATAAAAGGTTTCACACATTAATGATTCATTCATAGAAACCCACATCATATAAATGAATACAAGAATGTTCCTTTGAAATGGAATGTTGGAACCATAATGGTTACACACAAGTACTCATTATGAGATACCCACATAGAAAAACATTGATGTGAAGTGAATACCTAGACATGTGAGAGAAATCAAACCATAAAATTTTTATGGAGAGAGATGGAGAACATGGTAAACATAAAGTTAAAAATCAAGAATCCATAAATCTGAAATGACATAAAGGATCATAAGATCCATCAGAATCAGAGGTACTAGGATAACATTTTATTAAAAAATGTTTTCCTAATGCTGAAAAAATATCATGAAATTCTATACATGAATGATTTCAGGACAAGGTCACCCTTTTTTCTTCACTGGTCAACTTCAACCCTTTATATAAAAAGAAATTTTTCATTTTCATTCCAGATATTAAAAAAAAATGAGACCCATTATATGCCACCCCATGATTTTTCATAATCACAAATTAGTTTTGACAAGCTATCCAATATGTAGAAAAACTCATATTTATGGATAGCTCTTTAATCATTCTGAATTCATATAAAGTTTAAAATATTCATTCAATAAATTCATAAATTTATAACCCTTATTAAAGTGTAAAATCCAAATATTTGTAATGAATGGCATGAAATAATATTAACCATGATCCCCCATATATCACAATGTTCATCTTGGATTTCACATTCCGAACATGTTAATTCCCTCGTTATTATTACCTCGAAACAAGGAAATAGCTTGAAATACAATAAATCATTTTTCAAGACACTAATTCTTCTGTATTCCATTTATTAAGGGATATGTTCTTTAAATGCAAGATGTTTTTATCTTCATTCTGGATTACATTGAGCCCTATGTCAATAATCAGTTCCAGTGATATCTGTATTGTCCCATTCACATATCCATGTAAAAAATATCATTATCCAAATGACATTATCTCAATGTTAGGACTTAATTAAGGTATATCATAACTTAACCAAAATATGAAATTTCAATAAAATAACCCTTAAACATTTACTTTCATTCAAAATAAAAACTTATAGTAAAAAAATTATATATTTCATGATTCATATAAGAGATTCTTTGAATTCAAAACACATATGTACATCATTAATCAAAACTTATTCTTTAACTATTACTCATGATTCATCAAATTTTTCTATAATATATACTTCTCAGAATATGAATAAATATTATTTTTCCTCAACCTTAATCTAATCATGATTATTTTGTTTAATGTAAACAATACTTGAAGAACATAGCATACCATTCACAAAGAGTATTTAGTTTCAATATCATAAGAAGTATAAATAATACTCATAAAAACATTCTCATTATCATAATGATATTTCCACTTTGGAAATAAATTCCTATAATTACCATGAATTACACATATGAAACACTACAGTATAATCATGTTCCTTCTAGTTCTCTCTATTGAATAAATCTTGAGAACCTAGTGTACGAAATATTTATCATATTTGGATATCATATAATCATGGAAAATTTCTTTTGTGATTCATAAATCATGGATTCTACTTAATTTATATTTGATACATTAGTTTTATAATAGTTTGTTTAAATTAATACTCTATTTTAAACCTTCATGATGGATCATGAAGAGTTTTTTCCATTCCCAATGCATATCCTTAGAGAGTGTCCAACTAGGTGTAGAACAAGGCCCATTGTTGTGTACAAGATTACCTTGAGTCTGGACCGTAACATCTTTTTAAATTTTTATCCCCTAGGAATATCATGACAATTCTATATCCACATATAGTATCTAGAAATATTATTACTTCTAGAATGAATTCAATTTATCATTTTCCAAAATTCGAAGACATTACCATATACATTAAATCATCCTTATACTTATCCTTATATATATCACTTTACATATCATTAAGAATATACCTATTGATGTACCAAATTATTTATCCAATTAGTTTCCAATGGTTGACTAAACCTCTCCTTCAATACCAACTATAGTGACCAAGGATTGACATACAAGGATATTACATAAGTTTAGATGAATATTCAATAGATTAAAAAAATACATGCTCATAGACAATATTATTTTAGTGTTTCTGGATGCACAAAATCATAATTATCTGTCCTAGGGAAATATATGAAATATATCCCATTAAAATATCCAAATATATTAATTCTAAATAAAACATTTCATCACAACATGGGGAATATAAATATAATAAATGTGTGATATCAGATTCTCATTAAGGGTAAATAGAGGAAATGTGTTATCATAAAATGAAAAAAAGGGTATAGAACTTGAGAATAACAATTGAAGATCATACCATGCATTTTAAAGTTCATAAAGATATTTTCAGTTCGTAATACATGGATCATAAGGAAATAAAGAACAAAATTCATGAAAGCATAACATTCGAATAATCATTCAATTTTCGAAAATACGTAGGCATATAATATTATTTCCATATTAGTGAAGGAATCCATTACAATAACATCTTAGTATAATGGTTTCACTCCCCATAACATCTTTTTAGTTATAGTTCACTCACATGTAAATATTATTAGTAGGATTTCACTCATCATACCATCTTGGTTGTAATCGTTCACTCCCATGGCCAACTTAATAGTCAGTTTATACTCCAAATATCATCTTAGTCAACCTCATGATATATAAATTATTACCCAATGTGTTAAAAAGAGATATTGGCCCCACACATCTCATATCTAATTAGAAAAACATGCTCCAAAATATGATAAATAATCATATCATAACCATTGAAATAAAATGGGTATAATAAACATGTAAACATTTCATAATATTTGGAAAAAGCTATTGGTTTCATGATCATTTCATCAAAAGCAGAACGCGTGAAAGATAAATAGATTTCATAAACATATAACCAATGAATGAGAAAGAAGATTCATAAAAAGAATGAAATGAATCATAACCCATAAATATAATGAATATTCATGGTAAAATTATATCATTTATTAAAGGGAATGAGTACCATCAACATATGATATCATATATAGAAAATAATATTGTCATATATTTTAAAAAAATTTATTATGAAAAGTATCCTTTCATCTTTGAAAATTTATATTTATCACAAAAAATCGTTTTAAAATAATTTTCATATAACGTACCATGAAAACAAATAATGTTAAACTTAAATTGATTAAAAAAACTCTTAAAAACATATAAATTATTCTACAAAAATTTTAAAATACATTTTCCATAAAAAATATTTGAAAAATTATAAAGAAATCTTGAAACTATTTTGAAAACATTTTTACATGAATACATATGAAAGAAGAATGAGAATGTTTTGTAAACCATTTCTTTGAAAATAAATGAATTATACATATGTATTGAAAATATTTTGAAAACAATTTACCCTGAAAACATATAAAATAATCTTGAAAACATTTTGAAAAGAAAATCCATGATATAATTTTGAAAAAAAACATTGATGATATATATTAAAAACATTTTTAAAAATTATCCATTTTATATTGTAATGGTGGATTCAATGAAATGATGGAGGTTAAATCCATATATGTTGTCCATAGTAAAATGAACATTCCTTTTCCATGGTTAAATGTATAGAAAAATTCATTATTCAGAAATAACCAAGAAGATTCCATTTAAAACATTTGTAACAGAAAAAATTGTAACATTTTATTTAAATTATTATTTAATAATTGTACGTTATTCTTGGAAACCCTTTTTAGAAAACATTCTTTTGGAGGAACATCGATTGCTGAAAAAATAGCGGGCAATGTTAGACTTTCTTAAAAACACCTTCATAACTATCTTATGTACTAAGGAGAGGTAGAAATGATACAAATATATGAATAAATCATATCTAATAATATGAGAATAGATGTCATGAATTTTCTTCAGATATGGATCATACTATTTCATTAATGGATTCATAAACATAAACAACCTTGAAAATTGAAAAGATAGTCTCAATAAAATTATATATCATTGTTATATGGGATCACAATATACATATTACAGAATTGATTCCATGTAGATAAAATTATCATGAAATTTTTCTAACTCATGATATAATTTGTAAAATGGAATTATATACACATTGAATGAGAATTTAGGTGCGTTACAAAACATGAGTTTCAATGAAAGAAAATTGAGAGAACACTATTTCACTAATTTTGTACCTTTTGAAATTTATACCCCATGAAGAAAAGATTATAAAAAACAATTTTAAATACCCATAAATTAATTTATATGATATATAGAATAAAATTGTTGTTAGTTCATACACCACAAAAAAGTAAATAGTGTTGAACATAACATGTATCTCACAAAAATAAAAAATGAGATGAAAGCCCTTTACATTGTGTCTTGGCTGTCGTCGTACTCATTCGAACCAACTATATAATTATTATAAATATATTATAACACATTTACAGAATTATATTAATATGTCTATTACCACTTATGGTTTTATTATTACCCTATATCACCCACTTTTTAATCATCCTAGCTATAGGTTTCACATCTGGTTTTATTCTCGTTGATCTTTGTATCTAAATTATTTTCATATATTTTTGATCCTTATAATTATATCATCATTCCATTATTTAAATGATGATATAAATATCATGTATCAATATATTATATAGGTATTATTATAATATATATAATATATAACAGTTAAATGAATCACATTGTTCATGGAGACGTTATGTCGTATGTATGGATGAATGCTCTTTACATTTTAATTGTAATATCTAAAAAAATGAAAAGGAAATATTTATATATTTATATATAATTATTACATTATAATATTATTTAATATATATCATATATGTTCACTATAAATATCCACAATACATTCTATGTAGAGTTTGAACAAATCATATCTCTTTGTGGGGGCGGTAGTCCACACTTCCCCAAACAAAATATTTGTATTAACAGAAAATGAAGAGTAAAAATGATATGTACTATAAAAGAAATAAATATGATTAAATAAATAATAAATATAATATATAACTTATATATAAATATTATAAATCATAATTTCCAACATGAGGGGCTGTATGGAAAATTTTACAATCATCTTTTAATGACTTGGTAGTTCATTGTACAAGTAAATAGTATGTTTGTTAATAATTAAATGGATGTGTGTGTATGTTTAGATAAATATAATATCACAACTAATATTAGTATATTTTTGAAATTTTTTCTCTTTATACAATAATTTAATAATTATATTGGATGAGGTGTAGAAGGATAATAAAATAAATTATCTGAGTGAAGATGTTACTTCTTAACCGAGTTACTCCTTTTGATTTTTGCCAAAATAATGCCATGGATTGCCATATATAAAAGGGAAGTATCATTGGGTTAAGGGAGGGATTTTAAGAATTATATTGGGTATATAATGGCTTAATATAATATCTTTAATGGGTTTGAGGATTTTGGATTGGTGGTGGCGTTTTTGGGGAAATAAAATTATCCCCCTAGAATATTTAAAAACAAGTCTGTCGTACGCATGTTATTGCCTAAAAAAGGCATACCAAACCTACCAAAATAAATAATGTAAAGTTTATGACAGAAATATTTCCATGAAATTGGGTTTGGAAAGGGGTATATTTCATTTGGGCACCAAATGTCATGTTTTAGTCACTAGTTAACCATAATCTAACCTTAACTGATGAGATTAATCTTAATCAATTTTACTAATATTTTTCGGGAAAAAATTAACGGTAATGTTTTTAGTATGTATATATTATGTTGAATAAAATGGAGAATGTTATGTTATCAAAAAAAAGTTCATGGGAGATAAAAACTTGAGATTAATTTTATACCCATAGAGGGGACTAAATTATGGGTTTTTATGGCAGAAAGATGTTAAAAAGTTTATTACGTTTTGATTTTCAATTCCAATGTGAAACTTATTATAATGAAATAGATTGTATTAATTTATTTATAATTTATATAATTTTAGTTTAAAATATTTAAAATATAATTTAAAATTAATAATTATTTAACTGAAAAGGCGGGTTTTTACTAAAATGTAGCATTTTCCTCTATTCATCAAAAAACTGTATTTCATAGAAAAATCCAAAAAAATCACTCAAATATAATTTCAAATTTCTAAAATTCAAAATGATGTTTATTTTATCATAATAAATTTTAATTTTTTTATAATAATAATTCTATTTTTTATATAACGATGTGAAGTGTCATCCATTGTATTTTTAAGCATATAAGGACTTTACAAAAAAATATATCTGTCTTTATAAATATATGTTAATTCTATAAAACCATTAAATAAAATTTTTTTAAAAGTGGTTTATAAAATGTATTACACTTTTTTAATGTCCTGGTTTTAATTATATCTTTTAAAAAGGATAATAATAAAATTATTCTTTAAAAAACATGATGTTCAATGTAATTTAATACAATATGGTGTTTTGGGTGGCACAGATGAAGTTAGTATTTCATGTAGTATAACCCAAGATGGTGAAATGTGAATGTAATGTTTGAATTAGTTTTTTAATATATATATATATTTCTAGTGTCACTAGAAATTTAATTTCTTAAAAAGACAAATAAATTTGAAAAATATTCACAAAATCTCATGTTGTGACAAAGGGAGTTGTCATTTTATCTATTTAAGGAGGAAACTTTTCTGACCAGGCTGATTGGGAACATTAGGAAAGTCATGCATGTCCCCTTTATTGTAGAGTAGATTGTCTCGTATAACATATTTAACTATTTCTATAGATGATGGTTGTGTGCAGCAGGATAATTCTCCTCTAGTGGTGGACTATTTTTAGGATGTCATTTCTGACAAGTTCTATGGATTCCCACCCAACCAGGATATTAAGATCATTAGCAATTTTGTGCCAATAGGGGAGCTAGTTTCTATCCCATATTACATGAAGTCCCCAATAGAGCATTATGATTTGGATGTTCAGTTTGATTATCTACAAACTAAGGGTTTCATATGCCCTAGTACCACACTATGGGGTTCTCTAGTTCTATTCCCCATGAAGGCTGATGAGGCATTTTTCTAGTTAATGGGCTATCATAGATTGAACATGATGAGAATCAGGTACCAATATCTGCTTCCATGAATCGATGTTGTCTCTAATTAGTTGATATGTGCTTTTATCTTCCCCATGATCGATTTTATATCAAGATACCTCTATTTGAGGGTGAGACAATAGGAAACACCTCAGAATACTTTAATAAGTAGTTATGGATGGTTTGTGTTTCTAGTGTCACCTTTTGGTCTAAAAGACACAGTGGTGGTAATAATGTTCTTGATGAACTAGATCTTTCACCCCTTTCTATACTAGGTTTTATTGTATTTTTTTCAAAAAATACATATTATACTTCTATTTAGAAGACAATCATTCCCAATATGTTGACATCACCATTAGTGTAACACCCCGAGATTTTATGAAAAATATTCTTTTAATTTCATTGATATCATGTGTTGTATGTTAAACCAAAATTATTTTGTAGTATACAAAACACCATATTAGCTTATATTATATGAAAACACTATTCTTGGCTGGTGTTACATGCAATCCCGAACTTCCTTGATAGCGTGTGTAGTACGCAATACCAGGTTTGACTAAACAACGATATATTGTGATAATATTATTATGGACTTTCCATTAGGTATAGTATTAATTACATTTTGAATTTAATAACATTATTATTCATCTTACACATTTCCTAAAATATGGTATGAGAACAAAATTAATTTTTCATGTAAAATTAGTATTTTTTAAAAAATGCATTTTAGTCGCCTTTTGATGGTGCACCCACATTAAATCTAGTTTTTGGCATGCTTTTATGTTCAACATGACATAATAAAGTTCTTCTTTGAACATAGGATATAAAAATTTACTTTGGATAAATTTTTCATATTATTATGATAACTATCATAGTTTAATGAATAGTAAAATCATGCTACATTTTATATAAAAAAAACTGTTTTCATCATAATAATGTATATGGTTATATTATAATATTGAATTGATTTAAAGTATTATTAGAATATATTTTTACAATTTAATATAATTAATGTCATTATCATTGATTTTACATTGAATTCATAAGTAAAATAATTTCAACCTTTTGCAATGTTTTGACTTTTAATAATCGTTATCTTAACAGCGGAATTAATTTTAAATTTTTTTCTGCAACATCGGTTATTTTAATTTGGAAAAATTTATTCCATATATGGATTTTTTGGTCCAAATTATGTTAATAAGCAATTTTTAGGCATTATGAATAGTAACTACGATAAATTTTATTTACCATAGTTAAAGATAAATCAGGTAATTAAGGGTAAATATAATATTATAAAATTATCCTAACACCTGTATTAATATAATTGGATGATTATATTTTCCCCTAAATCATACCTGGGTCGAAATTGAATCTAATGGAACCCACTTTTATTTGATTAAGACCTTTAGCTTATTTTATTTAAAGGGAAGTGAAATATGTTTCACTCAAACTTTAATAATTAAAGTATTTTTAATATAAGGTAATATAGAATATAAATTCGGTTATAAATACTCATTTCATAGCTAAAATGTTTTTCTTTATCATGGTAATTTATTTGTAATTTTTATTAGTTATTTAATTACCTTATAATCTTATACATTAATGATGCAGATATTATTTATTTAGTAAAAAATCAATAATATAGTTTTTATTGAAATAGTAATACATATCAAAATTCCAAAAAATCTAAACAAAACTTATTGGTAGTCTATATATAAACCCTAATCATTAAATGGACGATTTTTTTACCATTTTATCCTTATAAAGGCGATTATGACACTTATATTATTTTATTTTAAATAATTCCAAATTTGTCACCTTCATAATTTAATAAATATAACAATTTACATGTTGTGATTTTAATATTTTAAATTCGAGTAAAATTATTATTATAAAATATATGAGATTTATTTTTATCATAGTACTTAATTTTTAATTTTTATGAGCAATGTGTATTTTAAATAATTATACAAAAACGTGGTAGTAATTATTTTATTAAGAGAAATAAAAAATAAACGGTTTTAAAAATAATAAAATAAATATTATATGAACTATTTAATGTGAACCATGATATTTATAGATATATATTACACGTTATGAATCTATTAAATATTTTAGTTCGAACATATATTCTTTGTGGATTTTATTTAAATTCAAATAATTGAATAGTGTCAAAATTGAAACTATTGTTATTTTATAAGAATAACATAATATTAAATTGTTTAAAAATCACAAAAATATTTAAAAATTATACATTAAAATTTATATGGTCAAAAATGTCATAAATTATCCAATTTTGGAAATTTAATAACCCATAAGTAATTATTTATAACAATTTAAAAATTAGAATCTTATTACCACAAATAAAATTAAATAGATTAAATAAGGGCAAATCAATTTGATATTGATTAAAATAAATTCCCAACATGACTAAATTTTATTGGTTGAGGATATTAAAACCTTATATCATCTAGTATTCGGATATATGTAATTTTTTGAGGTTTTAAAGTGGTTTTTAATTCTTTATAAATTAATATTTCTTATGTTTTCTCCATTATAAAAAGGGCACCCTTTCCCACTCCTCTTAACACCCATTTGAGCCTTGAATCTCGGACAAACCCTCCCAATTCCACTTATCACCCTATCTAGTTATATCATAGAGGTTTTGGTATTCTCAAAAGACCAACCCTAGTGCCCTAAGAAGATGTTTAAATGAGGTTTGTTGAAGAAGAGGTATTATCTTCTACCGATTCTTTCAAGTTTCTTTCTTCTTCAACATCTACTTCTTTAGTTGTTTCATTATAGAGTAATAACATCAGTATCACTACTATTATGATATGTTATTATAAATATGAAATAACTCCATTACAACTTCTATCCATCCTACGGAAAATGAAAACACCGCGTGGGCGTACATACGGAATACCGTCTCCACGTCGTGGTGTAATATGTTTTTCCACCACCACCTTACATGGATTGGTATAATGGTGTAAGGAATAAATATATATAGTTATTATAACATCATAATTATTCTGAGATATTATATCATCCACAAAAATTATATTAAATAGTTATTGGAACGATATAATGGATCGTGCGTACGTACGGACTACCCTCTCCAGGAATGTGATGTGATTCATTTTCCATGATTAACCATTCAAGTATAATTATAAAGTATATATATTAAATAATCATGAAAAATATTACATAATAATTATACTGTATTTATTTACATATATGTTTCATTTACTTAATTCCATTCAATTCAATAAGGAAACAAAAACAATGTTCATGCATACGTACGACCTACCGTCTCCATGAACGGTGTATTTCATTCCATTTATCAACATATCATATATATTTATATGATGAATTTTTATTATATATAAATCATTTTTTACAATATGTAATTATGTAAATAAGGATATAAGTAATAATATCAAGAACAACAATTCGAAACATGTACGATAAATGAAACGATTTTACCCAAAACGGTGCATTAACCTAGAATTTACAAAAGAATGGATATAATAAAGTCATAAGTGAACCATATATTATATCATAACAATGAATATGATTCTTTAATAAGTCAATGAAATTATTTTAATCATTATACAGGAGGTTCAGATACATATGAAGCATATGGTACACACGGTAAGGGATAACTTTTCCAATCTCGTTTTTATCCAAGATTGTATATTCGTTAGTATTTACTGGGATTATATATATCATTCATGTCCTTGTTTTCTAAAAATGGTTTCATGTATGTTTAATGTCCTTTTTACCCATTTTTACTTCTACCACAAGTTATGGAAGGAATCATTCTTTTGTTTACAATACAAGGAACTTTTTGACTTTTCTAACAAAATTACGAGGAGAATGTTTTTTAACTTATACGGCTTGAATAGATATTTACGGTTTCATAACGCCTTATTTTCAAGAAGCATACTCTACAAGTTATCATAATTATTTTCAAAAAAATCCCTTTCTTTTAAAATTTCATGGAATTGTGTGAAAAGAAAAACATTTAAAAGAATAAAGGATATTTTCTTCTAGAATTCATCTGAAGTGTTTTACCAAAACTATTTTCCCTCTATGATGGCATTATTTAGTATGATTATGTTTCAAGTATAATGTCTCTATGATTTACATGTTTTAATTTTTCTTATGATGAAATGATATCCATTAGTTTTATATGGATTATATTATTATGGGATGATGTTTATTAAACCCATTTTATTCTTTGGGTTATGATGAATGATTTATGTTTATGTTGTGGCACACATAAGAATGATTCCATTATGATATGGGTGGGACCTATATCTCCCTCTAATGCATTGGGTAAATATTTATATCTCATGAGATAGGCATGGCTGGAACGACAAGTAAATATGGTTCAGTAATACAGGACTGGAATGGCAATTAAACCCGGTTCAGTAAGGGACTTTGTCCACTAAGATGGTTTCGGCAATAATAACTTGGATTCTATGGAAATCATATCATGTGCTTAATGTTTTACCACAATTAAAAGTTTTATTCCCACGATATTTTATCATGATTGATGTTCCATTATGATCTATGACTTACGTACTACCATGTTTTATGTCATTTCTCATGATCTTGATGTTTAAATATTATGTTCATGTTATTAAGTTCAAATGTATATGGTTTGTTTTATTTTCTCTATTCATACCCTTACTGAGGATTTTAGGTCACCCTTTTTATGTTTTCTTTTCCCCAATGATTACAAGAAGGTTTTAAGTAAGGAAACAAAAATCGTAAGATTGTTATGGGAGATGTAGAAGATATTTCAACATGATTAGAAGTTTATATTCCATGATTCCGAAGACATTAAACTATTGCAGTCCATGACTGTTTGTTTTTCTTGTAAGTATTCTGAAAAACTATTGTAATGTCCATGTACGTCAAGATTTGGGTCGTTATAGATAGTATCAGATGAAAGGTTTAGTCAACCTTTGGAAACTATGATGAGAAAACTTTAGTGCGATCCGTAGAGATATTTCTAAGGTATGTCTAGGTATGCCCCTAAGGTTAGGTAAATGTATATGTTATAGTCCTAGAATTATGGTAATGATAATATAATTAAACCTAAGATGTTAGATATTGAAGGTACTCCCCCTTTAGTATGTTGTTTTCCTAACATGAGTTTTTCCTCTCACCCTATTCTTTTTGGGTTTTAGATGATGGATGGAACCCAAAAGAACCATGTTGATCAATGTAATGGACAATGAAATGATTTCCCTCCTGAAAAAACCAATGTTATGGGAGATGGATTGAAAAATCTTATTTCTATACTTTCACAAGCTATGAATCATTATGGACATCAGAATGAGTAGAGACGGGAACAATATTCTATTGAGTCCTTCATGAGGCAACGTGCACCTTCCTTCAGTGGATCTTCTGATCCACTTGTTGCTGAACAATGAATCAGTACCATTGAAATGATATTTTCCATAATTCGATGATCGGAACATGAAAAAGTCATTCTGGATGTTTACCATTTAGAAGGTGAAGCAGACCAGTGGTGGACTCGAATTAGAATACATGTCCCTAAGGTGAAATTGAATCCAGGGAATGGGACAAGTTCAAGAACATATTTTTCAATAAGTACTTCCCTCGTATTATTCAAACAAAGAAGAAAAAGGAGTTCCTTGAGCATATGAAAAATGATGATGAATCTGTTGGTATACATGAGGGGAATTTTACAAGGCTCTCAAGGTATGCATTTGGCCTTATCATCCAACCTAAAAGAAAAGTTGATTTATTCTTCAGTGGCTTAAAACCAAGTCTTCGAAGGAAATTAGCTATAAGAGACTGCAGTAGCTATGAAGAAATTGTGTGTTGTGATATCAAGGTAGAACTGGAAGTTGGTGTTACATATCCATCTCATGGGTTTGACAAGAAACGAAAGATGGAATTCAAGGAGAAATCTCAGAATAATTGTGAAAAGAATATGAATGTTTCTTTATGCTCAAAGTGTGGAATGAAGCATGGTGGAGATTGTATTAAAGGGATGAGAAAATTTTTTAAGTGTGGAAAAGAAGGTCATCGAGCAGTTGAATGTTAATGTAATGGAAAATAGTTAGCTAATGATGTTAATAGAGAAAAGACTACATAGAATGCTCCACCAAAATTCCAATACTTCATGTGCAAGGAAATGAGGCATTATGCTAATCAATGCCCTAATCCAATGGACAATGATGATCGACATCAACAACCTTTTATGGAAAATGACAAAGGGAAGTCACATGTGATCACAATTTGTGATGTTTTGTATGAAAATGATGTTGTGTAATGATTATGTGTTTATGTAATGTGATTTCAAAATAGTATCATGGAATCTAATTTATAATATTGGAATACCCATGTATTGGTTTATTCTGGTTTTTAATAATTATATTGAAATACTTTTAGAAGATTATATGCACATAATGAATGGATAAGAAGAAAATAATATGTTTGATAGTATTCATGAGCTCAAGACTGATATAAGGACAAAGTGATATCATGGTTTGAGTATATCGAAATTTTTGGATTTTGGTATGTGGAGTGAGGTATCTTTTGACAGCATTCATGTTTTCACTAAGGTTCAATGGGTATTTCAAGAGAATATAAAATTAAGGTACTAAACTGTTTTTAATTTCACCAACAATATATATATTACAATATATGGGGGATAAATGATGGTATCCACATGCTCGGCAGATGACATTTCTAGTAATTGTTTTCTTTATACTATGAGACTGGACAAAAGTATTTTGGATAAGCCTAATGATTAGAATAGATTACGTTGGACACAAGTTAGTATTGTTTAAGGCTAGAACTTTTTTCGATATTATTGATGGAATGTTATTATAATTTAGTTTTAGAAAAAGTACAACCTATAGGACATGCGGCAACCCATCACTTCGGACAAGGCAATGGGAATCGAACCCAAAACTGAAGTGCGATAGGCCTTTATTGCCTACCACTGGCCTACATGAAGTCCCTGGTTTGTAGAAACTAGTTTTATTATATTAAGCGGTATTATAGATGAATTATAAGTCCATTTTTAGAATCATATACGATTAACGTCACCATATATGGACTTATGCATATTTGATAACTTTTGCTAACCATTTGTTTGAGACAGATGGAATGACCCATCATTATATCGCATGATCTACTAACACTTCACTGAAGACAAATTCAACATAATTTCATTAAGAGATGATGTGGAAATTGTTCAAGGTACAAACAACTGTGATATTGTACAAAAATAAAGTAAGTATTTCTTTTAATTATTCTTCAACTGTAAGGATATGATCTCGAAAACCAAAAATGTTGTCCTAATGTCCTTATATCCGATGAATTAGATGGTGCCTTAGGTCATCAAAAATTTATGGCTTTGTGCATGTTGGATTTTTCATAGCCATGTTCTCTACCAATCTCCATCAGAACATGATGGTTAGATTTCTCTTTCATATCCATATTTTCACCTATGTTCTCGTACTTGGAAACCTAGTGATTAGTTTATTTGGGTAACCGTTATGTTTCATAATTTAGTTTTTAAAGTTCAGTTTTTGTATTCCTTTTTAGGATGTGGGTTTCTATTAAATAAACATTCAAGTTGTAAACCATTTATAACCCCTACGAATTTTGAGGGAGAAATTCAATTTAAGTGGGGGTAGAATGTAACACCCCGAGATTTGATGAAAAATATTATTTTAATTTCATTGTTGATTTATGTTGTACGTTACACCAGAATTATCTTGTGCAATACAGAACATTGTATTAGCTTATATTATATGAAAACACTATTCTTGGCTTCTGTTACACGCAATCACGACCTTCTTCAATAGTGTGTGTAGTACACAATACATGTTTCACTAAAAAAAATATATTATTATAATATTATTATGGACTAGTCGTTATGAATAGTATTAACTAAATTTGAATTTTATAACATTGTTGTTCATCATACACATTTTCTAAAATATGTAATGAGAACAAAATAAAATTCTCAGGTCAAATAATTATTTTTTAAAAAATGCAGTTTTGTCGCTATTTGATGGCACGACCACATTAAATCTAGTTTTTGACATGAATATATGTTCAATTTGAGAAAATAAAATTCTCCTTTGGAATCATGATATAAAAATTTACTTTGGATAAAATGTTCATATTTTTCTGATAACTTTCATATTTTAATGAATAGTAAAATCACGCTATATTTTAATTAAAAACACATTTTTTCATCATAATAATTTATATGGTTAAATTATCATATTGAATAGTTTTAATGTATGTATAAAAAATAATTTTACCATTTAATATAATTTATGTCATTAGAATTGATTTTACAATGAATTCATAAGTAAAATAATTTCAATCTTTTGCAATGTTTTATCTTTTAAAACACATTTTATTAACAGCGGGATTAATTTAAAATTAATTTATGAAACTTCTGTGATTTTAATTTGGAAAAATTGATTCAATATTTTTGAATCAGTAGGTCTAAATTATGTTAATAAGCATTTTTTTTATTTTTAGGCATTATGAACAGCAACTACGGTAAATTTTATAATCATAGTTAAAGGTAAATCGAGTAATTAAGGGTAAATATAATAGTATAAAATTACCCTAACACATTTCTTAATATAATTTTATGAATATATTTTTCTTTAAGTCATACTTGGGTCGAAATTGAATCTAATTTTACCCACTTGTATTTGATTAAGACCTTTTGTTTAGTTTATTTAATGTAAAGTGATATATGTCTCACTCAAACATTAATAACTAAAGTATTTTTAATATAATATTATACAGAATATAAATTCGTTTATAAATACTCATTTGAATTATAAAATGTTTTTCTTTATCATTGTAATTTATTTATAATTTTTAAGAGTTATTTAATTACCTTATTATCTTATACATTAATGATGCAGAAATTACTTATTTAGTGAAAAATCAATAATATATTTTCTATTGATAGAGTAATACATATCAAAATTCCCAAAAATCATAAAACAATTTCTTTGTTGTGTATCTATAAACCCTATTCATCCAATGGCCTAATTTTTAACCATTTGGATCCTTATAAAGGCGATTATGATAGTTATATTGTTTTATTTTAAATGATTCCAATGTTGTCACCTTCATAATTTAATAAATATAACAATTTACATGTTGTGATTTTAAGATGATAAATTCAAGTAAAAGTATTATTATGAAATATATGAGATTTATCTTCATCATACTATTTTATTTTTAATTTTTACTCAACATATATGTATGTTAAATAATTATAAAAAAACAATGTAGTAATTATTTTATTAAGAGACATATCAAATAAAGGGTTTTAAAAATATTAAAATAAATATTATATGACCTATTTAATGTGATAAAATATTTTAATTGATATATAGGACATCTTATGAATCTATTAAATATTTTATTTCGAACATATACTCTGTGTGGATATTATTAAAATTCAAATAAATAAATACTGTCAAAATTGACACTATTGTTATTTTAGAAAAATAAGATAATATAAAATTTTTTAAAAATCACAAAAATATTTAAAATTTATAAATTAAAATTTATATGGTAGAAAATGTCATATAGTATCAATTTTGGACAATTCAGAACACAGAAGTAATTATTTATAACAATTTAAAAATTAGAATCTTATTACCACAAATAAAATTAAATAGATTAAATAAGGATAAATCAAGTTGATAATGTTTAAAATAAATTCCCAACATGTTTAAATTTTATTGGCTGATGATATTAATACCCTATCAAACATAATATTCGGATTTGAGTCATTTTTGGTCGTTTTTAATTGGTTTTGAATTTATTATAAATTAATATTTCTTATGTTTTCAAAGGTCCCCCTCTCCTCCCTTATAAAAAGGGAACCCCTTCCCAATTCTCTTCACACCAATTTGAGCCTTGAATCTTGGCCAAACATAAAACATTATTCTTCTCAACCTATCTAGTTATATCATAGTTGTTTTGGTCTTCTCAAAAGACACACCCTAGTGCCCTAATAAAATTTTTAAAGGAGGTGCGTCGAAGAAGAGGTAATATCTACTACGGATTCATTCATGTTTCGTTCTTTTTCACCCTCTTCTTATTTAGTTGTTTCATTATAAAGTAATAACATAAGTATCACTAATATACTGATATGTTATTATAAATATGAAACAACCCCATTTCACCTTCTATCCATCCTACGGAAAACGAAATCACCGTGTATGTGTACGTATAGAATATCATCTCCACATCGTGGTGTAATCTGTTTTCCACCACCACATTACATGGATTGGTATAATAGTGTAAATAATATCTATATATGGTTATTATAACATCATATAGATTCTGAGATATTATATCATCCACTCCAATTATATTAAATAATTATGGGAATGATATCATCGCTTGTGTGTACGTAAGGACTACCGTCTCCAAGATCGCGATGAGATTCATTTTAAATGATTAAAAATTTAAGTATAATTATAAATTATATATATAATAAATAATCATGAAAGATATTACATAATAATTATACCTTATTAATTTACATATGTGTTTCATTTACTTAATTTCATTCAATTAAATAAGGAAACAAAAACAGCGTTCATGCGTACGTACGGCCTACCGTCTCCATGAATTGTGTATTTCATTCCATTTATCGATCTATAATATATATTTATATGATTAATATATATTATATATAAATCATTTTTTAAATTCATTAATTATGTAAATAAGGATATAAGTAATAATATCAAGAACAACAAGTCGAGACACGTACGATAAATGAAACAAATTTACCCAAAACAGTGCTTTATCATTGAATTTACAAAAGAACGGGTAATATAAAGTCATAAGTGAACCATATATGATATCATAACAATGAATATGATTCTGTAATAAGTCAATGACATTATTTATATCATTATACCTGAGGTTTAGATACATATGAAACATATCAGACAAAAGGTAAGGGATAACTTTTACAATCTCATTTTTATCCGAGACTGTTTATTCGTAATTATTTACTGTGGTTATATTTATCATTCATGTCCCTATTTTATAAATACGATTTCATGTATTTCTAAAGTCCTTTTTACACGTTTTTTACTTTTACCATGTGTTATGGAAGGAATATTTCATTTGTTTACCATACAAGGAACTTTATGACTTTTCTGACAAACGTACATAGATAATGTTTATTTAACTTATACGGGATGAATGGATTTTTACAGTTTCATAACGCCTTATTTTCAAGAAGCTTAATCTACAATATTTCATGATTATTTTCAATAAAATCATTTTTTTAAATTCCATGGCATTTTGTGAAAAGAAAATTATTTTGAAGAAGAAAGGATATTTTCCTCAAGAATTCATTTCAAGTGTTTTGTCAAAACTATTTTCCATTAATGATGACATTATTTAGTATGATTATGTTTCAAGTATGATGTCTATATGATTTACATTCTTTCATTTTTCTTATGATTAAATGATATACATTTGTTTTATATAGATTATGTTATTATGGGATGATGTTTATGAAACCCATTTTATTCTTTGGGTTATAGTGAATGATTTATGTTTATGTTGTGTCACATGTAAGAATAATTTCATTATGAGATGGGTGGGACCTGTATCTCCCTCCAATGCATTGGGTAAAGATTTATATCTCATTAGATAGACATGGATTGAACGGTATGTAAACCCGGTTCAGTAAGGGACTTTGTCCACTACTATGGTCTTGGCTACTATAGAAATCATATCATGTGCTTAATGTTTTACCACAATTACAAGTTTTATTCCTGGACTAATTTGTTATGATTTATGTTCCATTATTTTCTATTCCTTACATACTACCATGTTTTTTGTCATTTATCAAGATCTTGATGTTTAAACATTATGTTCAATTTTTTTAGTTCAAATGTATATGGTTTGTTTTATTTTCTCCTTGCTTACCCTTACTGAGCATTTTTTCTCACCCTTTTTATGTTTTCTATTCCAAAAGGATTAAAATAAAGGTTTTAGGTAAGGAAACAAAAAGGGGAAGATAGTTATGGGAGATGTAGAAGATCTTTCAACATGATGAGAAGTTTACATTCTATGTTTCCTAAGACACTAAACTATTACGGTCCGTGAGTATTTGTTTTTGTTATAAGTATTCTGAAAAAGTATTTTCATGTCCATGTACGTAAAGATTTGGGTCATTATAATTAGTATATTAAGAGGGAATTATATTTACACCAATCTAATCAAATGTAGTTTTTGGACTGATAAAGGGAACCACATGGGTCATTAAATATCAGATTATAGAGCTTTAGTTGACCCAAAGATGGTTACAGTCATGAAATATCATAAGTGATACAATAATTTCTGCATGATTCCATGTTATATAGGATTAACAGTACATTATATATGTTTTATTAAGAGTTTTTTAAAACTAACAACATCGATGTTCGGGCTGACCAATATAGGGGTGATGATAGTTTTGTTAGTTCTTTAGAGAATATTTTTCAAGAGCATAAGGGTTTGATATAATCATCCCCAATACTAAACATACATATTCTGGGAGAGAAATATACAATGTAATGTATTGAATTTAGTGTCAAAGATAGAATATTTAGGATGTAGGAAGAATGAGTGGTTACTTATTGACTCAAATATCTGAGACTTCATGAGAGTAATTACCCATATCAATATATATATATATTAGTTGGTTTACATGCCTTGATATATGAAATAAACTATCTTTTGGGTGAGTGGTATGTGGTTTACATAGACCATAAGATCCATAGGTAAATATTTTCTCTACATGATAAGAACCTTCTGTATAGGATGTCTGTCGAGTATCTACATTCGGTCAACATAGAGTTTTCTTATAAAATAATAATGGGTAAATTTTTTGATGATTCCTGGATTTGGAAGAAGTAGAATGAGTTGGTATGTGATTTACCCAAGGATTCCAAACTGATGTCACTATTTACATACCTACATCTTGAGGTTCATGATTCATAGGGATGCGTGACTTAGACATCAACATCTATCGTACTTATGATTATTGATTTGAAAAATCTACATTATTTATAGGATCATTTGGTCTTAGTTATATGGAAAAAATTATACAGCATAGATCCTCTTGTTGTATGGACTCATAGTAGTGGAAATTATCTTCTTTTTTATGGAGATGTATGTGATCCTATAATATTGTGTGTGGAGTTTATGGGATATTTTTAAGATACAATATCGGTTTTAAAGTAGGGTATGAAAAGATGTAATGTGATCTCTATATATAGTATTATTGTCCAAGAATGAAGAATGTCGAATCATGATTTTGGGTGAGTGTTTCAACTTTTAGTTGGTCAAGGCTGAGCAAAAAACTCATATTGTAATTCTAAAACATCATCCTATTCCATAATGAAAATGGGACGATTTTACTATGTATTTTTTTACTAGGATTACCTATGATAACATATATGAATGTTGCAGAATGGGTGATCGTAGATCATGTTATAGAGGAATATCACATATTTCCTATCAAGAATCAAATAAATGACAATAATATAGGTATTCATTATGAGTTTGAGATAGTTCGACTGTATGTTGTTATGAGGAGTATCACTTTTGATAGAGAACCTTGTTTCATGTCTTAGTTCTAGAAGAGTATTAAGAAGGATTTGGGATAAAGGTTCATCTGATTATGGTTTATCAACCTCATACATATATACAATTTGAATGGATGATTCATGTTCTAAAGGATAATATATTTGACAAAATTTATTTTTTTGGTGGTTCATGGGTGCATAATTTTGAGTTCATGGAGTTTTCCTATAATAAAATCCTTTAAGAATAGATCAAGATAGAAACATCAAGTCTTCCTATGGTAGGCCATGATT